>CM076570.1:896816841-897455621 GCA_034641835.2 Pinus albicaulis | reverse complement strand
TAAGGAAAAAAAAAAAAAAAAATTCCAACTGGAGACGTGACAAATGGTATCGGAGCACTAGTTACAACAATTTGGGCTGTCATTTTGTGCTCACTGCTTATTACATATTTTGTTTTTTTTTTTTTCTGAAATGTATAAAAATTTGCTAATCTGTGTTGTAAGTGTATACAGTTGAAATGGATGAAGGTGAAGGGATTTATGTGGATCTGCATAATGAGTTTTCTACTCCAGATCCCAATGCCCCGATAATGGCGATGTTGCACAGGATGCAACGAGATTTGGCTGAAATGAGAAGCCAGAATGACGTGTTGTCATCAGCCAGTAAGGAGCAGGAAAAGCTCATCAGGGAATTAACTTCCCGAAACAGCCAGGAAGGCGAAGGTTCTAGAAAGAGAAAGATGGATGAGTCTGATGAGGATGAGGCTGCTAGACAGCAGCATAAACAGAAAAGAGAGTTGCAGGGAGAATTTAGAAAGATCAAACCTCCTTCCTATGATGGGGAAAAGGAGGAGGATGCTGAAGCTTGGTTGTTGAACATGATCAAGTATTTCCAAGTTTATGAATATGAGAGCAATCTGAAGGCTAGATTAGCTGTGTATCAGCTACAAGGAAAAGCTACACTGTGGTGGGAAGAGACAAAAATGGTGCATGCCATTGATGAAAATACAGTTACTTGGGAAGATTTTCAGACTAAGTTCAAAAGTCGTTATTTGAATGAATGATATTATGACGATAAAGCGAAAGAATTCCATGAACTTAGGCTAGGACAACTCACTATTGATGAGTTTGTCACTAAGTTTACTAATTTACTGAGGTATGTTCCTTACATTAGGGAAGAAAAGGCAAAGGTGCAAAGGTTTTTAAATTGTTTGCCTACTGTGTATAAGGAGAAAATTGAGTTTGACAACCCAAAGACCATGGATGAAGCTGTTAGAAAAGCAAGACTATGCTATCAGCAGTTTAAAGGTAAAGCTGAACAAGGGAAGAGATGGACAAACAAGGTTGAGTTCAAAGGAAAGAGACCAAAACCAGCATATTTAAGGAATTTTGGTAGAGATCATCAAAGGAAAAAGTTCAGCAAACCAAAAGAAAGTCAAACTGCTCAGTCCCAAGTGGCTTCAAAACCAGTAGAAGGGAACAATAGAAAGGAAGGGACAGTCAGAATGAAGGAACCTTTGAAATGTTGGGGCTGTGGAGAACCCCATATGATGAGAGACTGCCCCCATCGAAATATACACATGATCAGCAGAGAGCGAGAGGCAACAACAGTAAATGACATAGCCAGAAATATACCAACTATCAGTGCAGCCTTGGAAAATCGGCAAGCAGAACATCAAGCAACCATGGTGGAAATGGAGGGTAAAATTTCTGACCTACCTGTTACTGTTTTGATTGATCCAAGTGCTTCTTTAAGTTACATTAGTCCTGGAATTGTAGAAAAATGTAAAATTAAACCTGAAAAATTTCAGCAGTCATGGTTGGTACAGCTGGCCACTGGAACTAAGAGAAAAGTCACACATAAGTTGCCCAAAACCGCAATACAATTAAATGGGGTCCCAACAGAAGTAAATCTGAACATATTACCATTAGGTTCCTATGATTTGCTGATAGGAATGGATTGGCTGGAAAAGAAGAAGGCCCTGATGAATTGCTGGGATAAAACCCTACATTGTGTAGATGAGGAAGGGAAACCGTTTACACTAAAAGGAAAACCAAAACCCATTGTAGTAAGACAAATATCAGCCTTACAATTAAAAAGAACAGCTAGAAAAGGATACCCAGTCTATGCAGTGCATGTAGAAGAAATAGAACAACAAACTGAGGAAGAGTTACTAGATGCTATACCAGTCATCAGAGAATTTAAGGAAGTTTTTCCCAAGGAAATCCCTCATCTTCCCCCCAAAAGAGAGATTGATTTCTCTATATATTTGGTGCCGGGAGCTACCCCTGTCTCTCGAGCCCCTTATCGGATGAGTCCGCCAGAACTGATGGAGTTGAAGATGCAGCTGCAAGAATTATTGGATAAGGGTTATATTAGACCGAGTGTGTCTCCATGGGGAGCACCTGTGTTATTTGTTAAAAAGAAGGATGGAACTTTTAGGATGTGCATTGACTATCGTCAACTGAACAAGTTGACCATTAAGAATAGATATCCACTGCCTATAATTGATGATCTTTTTGATCAAGTGAGAGGAGCCTCAGTCTTTTCCAAAATAGACTTAAGGACTGGTTATCACCAGCTTAGAATTAAAGAAGAAGACATCAGCAAAACAACATTTCGAACTAGGTATGGGCATTACGAATTTGTAGTCCTACCTTTTGGATTGACTAATGCCCCTGCCACATTTATGTGCCTGATGAACAGTGTGATGAATAAGTATTTGGACAAATTTGTTCTTGTGTTCATAGATGATATCCTAGTTTACTCCAAAAATGAGGAAGAACATAAGGAACACCTGAGAATAGTGTTGCAAACTCTGAAAGAAAATCAGCTATATGCCAAGTTCAGTAAATGTGAATTTTATAAAGATAAAATTCAATATTTGGGGCATATAATTTCTGAAAAAGGGTTGGCAGATGACCCTGAAAAGATAAAAGCAATTAAAGAATGGCCAGTCCCCACTGATGTTTCAGCAGTAAGATCATTTATGGGAATTGCAGGTTATTATCGCAGATTTGTGGAGAGATTTTCTGCGATAGCAAATCCCATAACCTCATTACAAAGGAAGGGTGTTAAGTTCGTATGGACTGAGAAATGTCAAAACAGTTTCGAACAATTGAAATAGAAACTTATTTCAGCTCCTATATTAAAAATTGCTGATCCTGATAAAGAGTTTGTGGTATGTACAGATGCTTGCAGAGAAGGGCTAGGAGGAGTCTTGTTGCAAGAAAATTCAGTGATTGCCTATGAGTCTAGGAAATTGAAAACTCATGAACAGAATTATAGTGCATATGATTTGGAATTTGCAGCTGTTATTCATGCTTTAAAAATGTGGAGGCACTATTTGTTGGGAAAAAAGTTCACATTGATGACTGATCATATCAGCCTCAAATATTTTTTTTCCCAAGCTGACTTGAATGCAAGACAAGCCAGGTGGCTGTCTTTTCTAAGTGAATTTTATATGGACATAAAACATATCAAGGGAAAAGAAAATAAAGTTGCTGATGCATTAAGTAGAAATGCTTGTCAACATTTAAATAGCATTGGGAGTAGTGCCCAGATGGAGATAGAGGAATTGGTGGTAAAAGCAGCAAATCAAGATCCCAACTATGAAGCACTCTTGGTGCAACTACAGAGAAAGGATAAAACTGAATTCACTAAAAACCAAAAAGGGCTTCTCTATTTCAAAAACAGGTTGTATATTCCAAATATAGAATCATTAAAAAGATAAATTCTAGATGAATATCACAAGCAACCTTATGCAGGACATCCAGGATACCAGAAGATGTTAACAGCCTTGAAAAAGAAGTTGTTCTGGCCAGGAATGAAGAAAGAGGCGAAGACTATGTGGTATGGTATGTAATCAACAATCGGTTGTGCTGATATTATTAATAATAGTATTGGCAATTACCAATCATGGTAATGGAAATGGGACACAAGCCTCCATGTGGATTTTATAACAGATTACCCAAAGTCCAAATACCAATATGATTCAAAGAATATAGTAGTAGAAAATTTAAATTCAAGATGTCTACTTTATACCAGAAATCTACCTTTTTAACACTTTCAGTAGCAAATGTTTTCCTAAAGGAGATAGTAAGGCTCCATGGAGTTCCCAAGGTGATTGTTTCAGATCGAGATGCTAAGTTTACAGCAGCATTTTGGAAGGGATTGTTTGCAGGAATGGGTACTAAGTTGAATTTTAGTACTGCCTATCACCCTCAGACTGATGGGCAAACAAAAAGGACAAATCAAATTTTAGAGGATATATTGAGAATGTACGTGATGGATAGGCCATCAAAATGGGAAGAGTGTCTGCATTTAGCTGAGTTTGCCTATAATAATAGCTACCAATCCTCTATTAAGATGAGTCCGTTTGAGGCACTCTATGGGAGAAAGTGCCGTACTCCCTTGAGCTAGAGTCAATTGGTGTAGGATAAATCAGTACAGATTTAGCGTAATTACAGTGAGATGGAAAGATTTGTTAAAAATAAATACGTAGAACATAAAGACAAAGACAAGACCGGTTAAGAGCTATGCTGAGGTAGCATGTACCTAGAATTCAAAGTCGGGGGACTGCGGTATTTGCGCACAAACTCAAAAAGAGTACACTTTATGGCAGAGTTGTGCCTACTGCTCAGAGGTCAGGGCCTTTGAGGTGTTAGTATGGTGGACCAAAGTAATAAGGCTGGCCTATCACTCCCATGTTAAAGTGCAGCACGTATTTATGTTTCATTATTAAAAGATGTGCATGATGCTTCATACATATTGACATTGAAATGTTGTATGGGGAACCGTGATGAGTTTCTCGGTCAAGTAACCTACTAAATATCGGAGCTAAAGAAATCAATTGAGAAATGGCAACAAGGTGGCGAGTAAAAATGCGCAAGGAAGCACTTTACTGCTGAAGAAGCCACCTGGGAAAGGGAAGCTAAAATGATGGAGATATATCCATTTTTGTTTAACTGAACTTAGTAGTTGAATAACAACACCGAGGACAGTGTTTATTTGCAGAGGGGGAATATGTAACACCCCCAATTTGTGTGTTGAATTTTTAAAAAAGTTAGACATTTGAATTTTAATCCTAAGGGGGTGGACCCCAAGGGATGACTATGGTGTGGATGTATTTGCATATTTTATTTGAGGAAATAAATAAAATGATTGTGCATTTTGACCAAAAAGAGAAATTGAGATCACTTGCCAAATCCATGAGGCTGGATAAGGCAATAAATCCCCAAGAATCTTGCAAAAATCCTTGAAAGAAATTTATTTAGATTGGAGGAGGAATCTAAATTTTCCCCAATGAAGAGGAGTAGTTGGAAAGAGGTGAGAAAAAGTTGGGAAAGCTGAGGAAAAGCTTAAAGAAGCTTTAAAGAATCCCAAGATGGGAAGCCTAGGCTAAACAGGAAAGAAAGCATCCTGCTATTCTGGACGCAGAATTAGAAACATGCTTTGGGGAATTTTGAGCTTAAATAAGATGCTCCTAGACAGATTAGAGGTTGATCTGTGCTAGGAGGTGATCTCTACTCGGGGGTGAATCCTGGGAGATAAAGAGGATTCTAAGGTTGGGAGGTTGGTCACTTGCAGATTGGTATGTTCTGAATTCTTGTGTCTATGTATTGTTATAGGATGAATTGGCTACATATAACATTTAATATTTTTTTCAATGAGAAATTTTGGTACTACATTTGACAGAATCCATACTAGGGTAACCACCCTTCAGCTTCTGTTTAGTTGTAGACCAGAAAGTCCATAGAGTAGAAACCCCAGAGTCTCTAAACCCAAGTAGGTTTAAATCTGAAGTTTCTTGGGCTCTATAGATGGTTATTTTTTTTATGTTCCCTGTAGAGTCAAGTATGAGGTTATCTGCTAATGGGGTATGCTGAACAAAAATATTACCTCCAACCTAAAAATACATGAAACACAAATTAGAAGGCAGGAAGTAAACACATTACAATATATCATGTGCAGAATTTGTCAGAGAAAGAGTACTCTAATTTATGGAACTTTTATACTATTTATGAGTACAAAAACTCCAATTGTAAATCTACTTTATCAAAGAAATGTTACTTTCTAAGATTTTTACAATATTTATAAAAGTATAGATTTAATATCTAAATCTATCTTAAACCCAGAATCGAGTAGTATAGTCAAAACATGATATATAAATCTGAACTTCTAATTAATCACCCTCGAAGATGCGTGTACCTAGGCATACAAATAAAAGTCCCATAGCTGCCATCGCTACTTAAGGCCTATATCATTATACATCTATTTTAAATCGGTGAACACAACTGTCGCGGAAATCTAATAAACATAAAGTACCGGGCCGTGGCGTAGTACTTAGCGGAGATAGCACATAATCAACATATGAGTCTACACTAAGTCGATTTTAATATGTATGCAGGTTAAAATGCTTAGAGATCTCACGAAACTGAGTTGCAAAACCCGCGGAATAAAAACAATAATAACCACCGAGAGCTCATCCGGAAAAATAAATGACTCGGTGGGTATCGCCTGAGATTTAATGACAGATTATGAATAAGGAAATAAGTTAACATATATGCCGATAGCAAAAATAAAGTTTTCTGTTACTACCGGTTTCAACAATACAGTAGAAAATATTACATGAAACATATAGAGAATTTCAGCGAATGGTCAACATAGCTGGTATGAAGGCCATAAACCGAACGCCCTCACACGTAAACACCCTATCAACAAAAACCCCAACGATACTATTGTATATTTCAGTTTTTTAAACAGTGGATAAACCAAACAAAACTGTAAGACTACGTAACCATAGAAATAGTCGATGATTTGGAGGTGTGTGAGTGAGCAAAGCATGAAATCGTTGGAGCGCCTTCCTTGTATAGATCAGGGGTGGAATATTCAACTTCCCCAGGCTAGCGTAACAGACATACGCTCGGGAGAATACCCTGCCCCCATCCAACGCAACAGGAGGAATAACTGTGAATTCTCGTCGAGGGAGGTGGGCAACCAACACCATAAATCGGTCCCCTTGCCTCGCAGGACTTAATAGTGCATTCTATTCATAAAAAAAAAAACCGATGGAAACAGTAGACTTGGCGACGGATCTCGCCGTCGATACTCACCCATTGAGACGTTCCCTAAACACATGTAATGTCATAGGCGTCGGATGAGTAGAGCGACAGCTATCCAAGTGCGAGTAGAACGGTAAGAACGCAAGCTAGCCAAACCGACACATATAATGCTGTAACCGAAGGCACATAAATAAAAACAGAAAAAAAAAACATATACAGTAAAGGAGTCTTAGCGAATAGCCAGCAGAAAAAGCCTGCAAAGGTTCAGGCTATACTATGCATGCTGAAAAAAAATGATAGGTTATTGCATCCGCATGCTCACAAGCTGAACGATTCGTGTCACAGCCGAGCAGAGGTGCAAAAACGTGAAGAAGAAAATTAACATCAAACTAGGTTTGAAATGTGCTAAGATGCATGACCTATACCTCAGGATCCAGGGATAAACCGATACCCTGACCACTTTCAGCGACCATAAACGGCCGCGAGATACCTTCATTCTCCTGCTCTGGAAGGCAGAGCATAACATAGGGTAAATAGAGAGGCTCAAGCATTTTCGCATTTACTGTACGCTTGAACCCTAAGTCTCCCTATTACCGCACCCTAGATAATCCCGAGGTAAGTTGATAAGACCCCTGCCTCTCTGATAAAAAGGGTACCAAGTGTATTCAAAGGGATGCAGAGGAAACCTGGCATAGGCGGCGTTAGGTACTGAGAAGAAACCTAGATTTCGTTTGAGGAGCTCCGGCATACAAAGCATGTCACCGATGAACCGACTGTAAAATGTCGTCACCGTTTCCAGCCTCCTGCAGACGAAGAAGTCGTTAAGTCTTCATAGAAGAAGGAACGATTTTAAATTAACTGTTATAACTCCCATGTCTCATGGAAAGTAAATGGCTTAAAACCGTGGATGCGGATCAACTCCCCTCTGCATGACGGCCTTCTGGAAACATAAGGTATGAGCCAAACAAATGAAGGTAATGAACAACGTGGGAAGGCTTGCCAACGCTATTGGTAGGTATACACGAAGTGTAATTAGATGCTGGCGGGCGTAAATCACATATCAATGTTATGCTACGTAGCCATCTTAATTGGGAATTGAGAAATAAGCTCGCGATTACAAAGTTAGGGGTTAATTTCAAAAGCTACTGTTAAAAAAGAACAATCATAGTTGTGTATATAAAAATAAAAACATAGGAATGCTGAAATCATTATCGGTTAAGGCGTGAGATTGTGTATATAACTCTATGTACATATGGGTATAGATGCGGCGTCGGTTAATTTACCTCCCCTCTAATTTGTTAAACGTGCCAAGGTGGACGGATAGACGCTTCATCAAGGTTCGCAGATACGTGGTGAGTAGACATGGCATGCCACACGTATAAACGTATACACCAGCATCTGTAAATAATTCATACAGACCTCCGGACATATATATATATGGGTTAAAAGAACCAAAAATACAAAACGTGCAACCCGTACTCAGTGGTACAAGAATTATATTCATTAGGTATGTAAAAGAAGACACTTATAATAATCGGTTATAAAAAAAAAATATGACACGTATACCAACGTTATATAATGTGTATTGAGTAGTAACCGATAAGAGCCCGAACAATTATATAAAGATGGATTATACAAGTATATAATGTACAATTATAATTATAATGGTAAACCGATAAGAGTCCAAATAATTATATAAAGATGGACTATTCAAGTATATAATGTATAATTATAATTATAATGGTAATATACATTTATAATTACCTAATGTATAATCTATACAAAGATGGGTTACATAAGTAAGATATATGAAATTGCTATATTACCATAAATACATTGTGTAATATAGGTGACACAATAACAAGGTCACAGTAATATAATGCCATAGTATAAGGTATCTTGCCATACTATGAATTGAAACATACAAAGTTAGATGGTAAGGAAAAAAAAATAAAAAAAATTCCAACTGGAGACGTGACATTTTTAGACTTGTTCTATAAACATAATGTTCCCATCTCTTGGGATTATATAACAAAAATTGCAGTATTTCCAGTCTTAACTATAGGAAAGTATATGACTATACTGTAGAGTTAGTACACTTAATTCCTACTGCAAGGCTTCAATTTGTTATCTCCTGCATTTAACAATATTCAATGTCTGTCAAGTCTTTTTATACCTACTTAGTTATTACAGTCTCAACTTCTGTATTGTTAACATTAACTAATCACATGCGGCAAAGATAATACATTAAAATTTATGGGTAGCTAGCTATGACTCACCCATAACGAACCCCATTTTTTTGTGTTTTTTATATAAGTGTTGTTCATATTAATCATCCATTCTTATTTATAACCAGAATTCCAGGTGACAGGTGTCTACCTCACAGGGTTTGTAATTGCTGCCTTATAACACATGTATGGAATATATTTCTGTATTGGTTAAGTTTCAAATGGTTCTACTACTGATTTAATAGAAGAAGATTCAGGGTACTTTTATTATGTCAATACCCTTCCATGTATTTACATAAATATATCCTTGCTCATTACATATTCCATTTTAAATGCATACATGGTAAAGTTGACTAGATTTGTCTCAATTGAAGAATTTATTTCAGGATATCTAAATATCCCTAAATTTTATAGGCAGTAACATATTTATATTTTTTTTTCTACGGTACCTAAAATATTTCATTTCAGCAACTTCTTAAAATTTCACTTGAGTCACTCTTGGGAATTTTAATGGTATCTCCAGATTTAGACCCACTTTGGGTTTAGACATTCTGGTGGATAATGTTCCTAAGCTACTATTCTTACTACCATATAGAGGGTAGAAGATTTTCTTCTTCTATCTACTTCTGTTAAACGTAAGAACACCACAGACTTCAACCATTGCTCGTTTCTCTGTCCTTAGTTCTGAATAATTCATTTCTTATTGTTCTTTGTTTTCTTCAGAAGCAGATTAAAGTTACAGTTAAATTCTTTCTTAATGTAACTACTCTTACACACAATAAATACTGATAGGCCAGAATTACCTACAGTTGAATTTCTTGTCTACAATTACACTGAATATTGAAGGTAAATTCCTGATAACTAATTCTATGAAAGGAAACATTTAAACTTCTAATACATAAGCAGTTAGTTATATGTAGCCAATTCATACTACCAGAAATAAAATCCCCGGGGTGGTTTAAATACATACCACTCATGCGGTCGACCAACCTCCCAACCGTAGAGTTCCTTTGTCTCCCAGAACTCACCCCCGAGCTGAGATCACCTCCACCATAGATCAACCTCTAATCTTTTTTGGAGCATCTTATTTAAGCTAATGTTTCCCCAAGCATGTTTCTAATTCTGCATCCAGAATAGCAGGATGCTTTTCTTCGTGTTTGCCTACGCTTCCCATTTTTGGGACTCTTTAAAGCCGTTTTATGCTTTTCCTCATCTTTTCCAGCTTTTTACCTCTTCCCAAATACTTTCCTCATCATTGGGGAAATTTAGATTCTTCCTCAAAAATCTAAATTAGAAATAATTCCTTTCGAGGATTTTTGAAAGGTTGTGGGGAATAGTTGCCTTATCCATCCTCATGGATTTAGCAAGTGATCTCATAATCTCATTTTTGGTCAATATGCACACCAATATTTTATTCATTTCCTCAACTTAAATATTAAATTACATTCACAAAATATTTATCCTTTGGGGTCCACTCCCGTTAGGATTAAAGTTCAAATGTCTAACTTTAAAATTCCAACACATAAATTGGGGGTGTTACAGTTAGTGACTATGGAGTTAGAGAATAAAAACTCCAAAAGGCCTGCACAACAAAACAGATGAGTTTTCAATCACCAATTTAGAAAGTTTACCCTGAAAATCTTGCAGAGGGAGAGAAAAGTTCAAGATCAAGTTCAAGCACCACTGTACATAGAAGCAACACCCTCACAGTCTACTGAAGATGATCAAAGGGAAGTTGAATATCATATATATACCATGTACATTAAAGAAGATGAAGAAGAGGAAGAATGTGAATAAGAATAAATAGAAGCTGAGGTGTCCTTTGACCAAGAAGAGATGGATGATTATTGTAGAAAATTTACAGAATTTATGCAAGTAGAGTTGCATAAGAAATATGATTTAAGATCAAGAAAGAGATCAAGGACACTGGATGATGAAAAGCAACAAAAATGGTAATTTCCTTCTCCAATGGTGACTCCAAAATCAAAGAACTCATTAAAACAATGAAATAAGGGGGAAAAATCTACGAATCCAGTAACTGGAACTAAAAAACAACAGGAAAAGACTTCCCAAAACAAGACTATTGATACTAATAATTTGGAAAAGGTTGTTACTGTACCTGAGAAAATTTATAATTTAGCAGAAATCAAGGAGAACCTAAAAATATTTTTAAACAAAATCAAGCTTTTAGTTTGTCCAAAGAGCTAGAAAAGGTCAAAATCCAAGTACCCCTTCTTGAGCTAGCTAAGACACTAGGTTACAAGAAGGCGATTGCAGAATTTATTAATCTTTCTCATTCTGATGATACTGGTGATACTCTGAATTTGCAAGAGGAAGAACTAGTGGTAACTTTTGGTACACATGTGAAGGAGGTAGATTCTTTTTCTCCCTCATTTTATATATCACTGCTCCTTCATGATTTCATTGTTCATAATTGTATGCTAGGCTCAAGTGCTTCACATAAACTCATGCCATTACCTGTAATGAAAGAATTGAATTTAGAAATTACTAAACCCTATAGAGACCTATATTCATTTGATTCAAAAAGGGTGAAGCTTGTTGCGATTGTCAATGACATGGTTGTTTCCCTGGCCCAAATTCCAACCAAAAGTATCATGATGGATGTAGTGGTCGCATATATTCCAACTAGGTTTGGTATGCTTTTCTCCAGATCTTGGGGAGAGAAGCTTGGAGGAGTTTTAAAACTAGACTTCGCATATGCTATAATTCCTGTGTTTAATGGGGAATAAACAAGGTTATATAGAGAAACAAGATTTGTTAAAACTACCACAAATAAAGATGCACGAAATTCCCCTTTTTATGGTGAAGAAAATGAAGATATCTCATGTTTTATGATGCATCAAGATTCAGATTTTGTTGAAGACACAGAGAAGCAGCTCTCTCCAGGAATTGTATATAATGAACTGGGTTCAAAGAAAATTTGGAAGTGTTATTTTGATGGTTCCTATTCAAAAGATGGCACATGAGCTAAATTTTTACTAATATCCCTAGATGGTAATCTTTTACCTTTTTATTTTAATCTTGAATTTGAATCAAGAAATAATGTAGATGAGTATGAGGAATTAATTTTAAGTCTTCAAACTACTAAAAAAATGTGAATCCAGTGCATTTCCATTTATGGTGATTCTGAATTGATTATAAGATATATTAAAATCCTTTGTCAAACCAAACATCCAAGGTTAAGGTCATATAGGAATGAAGTATGGGACTTGATTGAGAATTATTTTTGAGCTTTGAATCTTCAATTCATTCCAAGAGAAGAAGACAAAACGGAAGATTCATTCGCACTTGCAACTAGTAATTTCACCTATAAATCTGAAACTGAGGTATGAGATTGAACTGAGGCACAAACCATTTATTCCTAACAATGTTAAGCACTGGCAAGTTTTTGAAGATGATGAGCAGACAAGTCATTTTCTGACAATAATTGAAAATTTTGAATATCTAGATCAAGATTTAAGGGTGAAAATGTGAAGTTGGATTACACTTTTTCCCCTTATTTGAGAAAAAACCTTTCATTTTTTTTTTTCGGTTCTTCAACTTTAGGCAAGCTAAAACAAATTTTTTTGTTTAGAATTTCATTTTGCGATAAAGATAAAAGTTGTGAGAAATTTTGTTAGCTTTCTATTACTTATTTTTTGGAATTTTTGTATACACATTTCATATGTCAACTTAGTGTTTCTTTGAGTGTGTGTTTTTAACAATCAAAGGATTCATAAGAATTCATGTTAATACCCAATGTTTTATTCTTTGAAAAATTGTGTTTTTGAGAAAAAAAAATGTGTTACAAAAATCTAGACAGAGTCTACTTTGCTTTCATAATGTTTACAAAGTCAAAAGATTCATATTATAATTACTAGAATTTTTTGAACTAGTACAATATGAAAAAACTGCATATTTTTAATATGTTTCGCGACGCAAGAAATTTCTTAACATAAGTTATAACTAAACATCTAAAAACTACCCATTAGAGATGACGGACCAATGTAATGCACCATATTTTTTTCAATTTTTTTTACAATGTCTTTGGAAGATACAGAATTGTGATTTCACTAAATCATAATGACCTTTAGAAATTGATTGCACCCATTTTATTACAAAATTAATTAAAATTAATAAATATTTATGAAATTCCATAAAAGTTATATTTCCTCAAAAGTAGATTCAATTATGAAAATGCTTGTCTTGGTCTGACATTTAATTCAGAATTTTTCATGGAGTTTAATTAGTCCAAAGTTGCAGATGCATATTCATAGCTTGGCTCTGCGTAATTTCTGACATGTTAGTTTAGCCAAAATCTTAAAAAAAGTTCGGTCGAATTATTTTTTTCACCGACGGCCCGTCAAGTCTAACGACATAAAAGTTTGGTCGAATTTTTTATAAAAGTTTGGCCAAACTATTACCTAACTTTCCGTCAGCCAAAAAATACCACGGAGCCCCTCCAAAAAAAAATTTCACGGCAATATAAATTGCTGCGAAATCATTCATTATTTTTGCATATTTTCACACATTTGGTGTGATTTTACAAAGGTCCTAGTCTGATTTTGTAAAGAATTGTTTTGGGTTTAAGGAATTTTGTTGGAGGTACATTCAAAGAACATTTTTGCAAAAGAATGTTTTGGGTTCAAGGACTTTTCTTGGAGGAAAATTCCAAGGACATTTCTTCGAGGTATGTGATACATTTTTTGGATGTTTTTTGGGCTTTATTTTTTTTTAAGTATGGATTTGGACTTAATTTTCATGGAGGTATGTGATATATTTTTCAGATTTTTTTTGCACATCATTTTTTTTGAAAGTATGGATTTGAGCTTAATTTTCATTGTTTTTGAAGGTATGGATTTGAGCTTAATTTTGAAAGGACTCTTTTTATGTTTAATATTTAAGAAGTTGGAATTAATTTTCAATGGACATTTTTTGGAGGCATTTTTTGAAGTGACATTTTTTTAGATTACGTGTTTTGGGTTGAAGTAAATATTTTATAATTATTTTTTAAAATGAGTTTTTGTCTAACTTTTTAAATGAGATTTTTTTGTAGGAATTTGAAGGAAATATTTTGAGCTTCATTTCATTTGTGTAAAACATTTTTTTCTCAAATTTTTTGAATTAAGTGTTTTGGATTGAAATATGTAGTTTTTGCAAAAATTTTAAAATTAAATCGAAGGAATTGGATGAGAAAATATGATTGAAAAATAAACCCTGAGGAACGTAGAGAAGAGACGAGACAATCTCACAAAAGGAAGATAGAAGCACTCTCAAATATTGAAGGGGAAAATCAACCTCAACTAGAAGTTGAAGCAGGTATGTAAATGTAAATATTACGATTTTGATATATTTGAAATTTTCTTAGTGTAAAATGTGAAGATTAATTTTCATTTGATCAACTAATTTGAAAAATATTTTGGAATGTAAGCAAATAGAGATATTCCCCAAAACATTGATGATGAGATACAAAATTTTGAAAGAGATATTGAACCAACGATTGAAAATTCAACTGAAGAAATTAAATCACAAGGTATGTAGATATATATAATAAATATATGTATAATTTCAATAATACGTGCATGTGTTCAACATATATATATATATATATATATATATCTGTGTGTGTGTGTGTTGAACACATGCATGTATTATTGAAATTATACATATATTTATTAATTTAGTTATTTATTGAATATGTAAACGTATTGTGTACTATTCATTCGAACTTGTACTAGTGGGGTCTCCCTTTATATACTCGACAGTACGGAGAGCACAAGTCTGTACTAGCGCTGTCTAAACTGGTGTAAACCGCTTCATATATGGCCTCAGGAAGAACCAAAACTGGGTGAATTCTTGACCTGCAAGACTATAATAATGCACTACCAATGAATCATTAGTGAATTGAACATGAGATTTTGACTCTAGATAACATAAATATTGATGAGTTATTGACTCTCAATTTATATACTGGATGGTACGGGAAGCACACAAGTCCGTACTAGCACTGTCTAAAGCCAAGAGGAGAACGACAGCTACTAGGTTTAAAGACGCCGGAACACGTCTCTAGCCTAGACCTCTAAATGTGTTTCGTTAATGTTTCAATGCTTCCTTAGGTAAATTGATGAGTTATCAATTGAAAAATACATTCATACATATAAATACAAGTACATATTCATTGATTAAATTGCGTGAACCATACCATGACTAGGTGAACCATGGGCATGCACCATGGATGGAGTAGAGACCCTTCTCCTCTTATCTCCTAAAAAATAAAAAAAGAAACTTATTAACAACTAATTTAACTCACAAAGTTTATATAAATTCAATTCCATATGTACACACATGTATGGATATTTAAGATTATATTTAAATACCATGAACATCCCTCGATCCCCAATCCCCCCCCCCCCTCTCATAGAGATATGGGATTCTATTGATATTCCTTGTTCATCCTCCATGATATATATATCTACGGTGGACATTTACAATTATTTTTTTAAATGACTAGAATTTAAAATAAATTCAGAATAAACTTCAGAAAATTAATGTAATTTACTGTACACAAATTATGTAATACAAAACTTTCAAAGCACTAATTGATGTGTGAAACTCAATTTAAGCAAAAGAAAATTATAAAAATAACAAGTTCACCAAATTGCACTTTACATGGTGGGAGCACACTTGGTATAAAATTGAAAAAAACACATTGTCTTTAAAAAAGAAATGAAACTCCATTCTCCATTTAAACAAAAAAAAATTGAAGTCCACACATTTTAATTTTATAAAAATGTGAATTTCACCACTTGTTGCAAATGTGAAGTTCACCAAGTTGCACTTTACATGGTGTGGTGGGAACACACTTGGTATATAAATGAAAAAATCACATGGTCATTAAAAAATATAAATTTATAAGTACAAAATACACACATATCCAAGATATATTACAATGTCCATCAATAAATTTTGAAGGAGAGAGTATCAACACTAGTTCATCTTTGAGAGATGAATCTTGAATTTTTGAAGAAGAGTGTCTCAAAACTAATTCATATTTGGGAGATGAATCTTGAATTTTTGAAGAAGGGCGTCTCAAAACTAATTCTTCTTTCAGAGATGAATCTTGCATTGGAATTATCTCGTATAATTCTAATTCATCTATTAGTTCATCTTTGATAGATGAATCCTGAATTGGAATTTCCCCATGCACTAGATCAACGGATATCTTATTCACATTTGAACAATGTCTTATACTAAAAAATTGAAATTTGCTAACAATGTTGTTTGCTATTCCATGTAGTTTTTTTAGCCTCTCATTCTTAACTTGGTACATGCCATTCATCTGGTTGCACACAAGTTCAGAATTGGTGAAAACTACAATTTCATTTGATTCATACTCCATAGTTGTTCTCAAGCCTTCTATCAATCCAACATAATATGCCTCATTGTTTGTTGTTCTTCCGGGTATATTCATTTTCCTTTGGACGACTTTTCTTGTCGCGATATTGGAAATCACATATGTAATCACTGCTTTTCGTAGATTGGGATAGCAAGAAACTTCTATGCATAATTTCCATTTTTCAACCATATTTAATGGTTTTCTTATCCTTGAAGAAAAAAAAAATTCAATAAAAATATATATTAAATTGACATGTATTGCAAATGCATGGGAGAATTGACACAAGATCATGAGATAAATGAAGAAATTCTATTTATATCTATTCCAGAGATTGACTGTAGGGGAATTTACTAGATATGTCACATTTCATAAAAGATGAGATCCAAAGGCTACATGGCCCTTTAGAGACTCTGACTATAGAAATTTTAGAAGTTAACACCACGTGTCCCAATTATACACTATGAAGGGTGTAGAGGACATGTGGAATCACTCACACTACTTTACATAGACACAAGGGTGTATAAGAATGCATTTGTTTTACATTGAATATATTTCATTTTAAATTAATAATCTATTTGAAGCAATTACCTATATAAGGTTAAAACTTATATGTTTTGTATCAAATCACTTTTGTTTTGAATGGGAAACTTTTATGGCTAATGTGTTTTTCTCGAATTGTGATACACCCCATTAAGGTGGGAGATATATCAAAATGATTCCTATGGTGTAATAAAATATAGATGCATAAATTCAATGAGCATAGTTTTGAGATATAAAAGTGAAAATGGAAGAGTTTTTTGTGAAAAAATATCAATGCCACTATGGATATATATCTCCTTATATAAGTTGTTCTTTCCCCTATCGAGAGCGTAGCTATGACTAGGCTTCTATTGTACAAGCACAAGCTCAATAGCATGGGAGACCATAGACTTCCTAAGCTAGCTTCAAATTCCATCCAAAACCACCTAAGGCCTAAACGAGGTTGGTATAAATACACCAGGGCCTGGTTAAACCATTGTGAGATCGACAATAATTTTGCATTGCAAAACATCAATAACATTAAAAGAATTTTTGCTTCTAAGTTCAAAGAAAAAGTGCGGTGTAAGAAAGATCTAGCAGCTAAAAGAAAATTAAGGTATTATAAGGAGGTCATCAACCCCACCCTAGAAGATCAAAATTATCTCTCTGTTTTAACTAGCTGAAAGAAGAAAATTAATATAGCCAAGATTAGAAAGAACTCTCATGAGCTCGATAGTGAAACAGGTCGTTGGACAGCTCCTAAAACACCACGGATGGAAAGAATCTGTCATCTTTGTGAGAATATGAACATCAAGGATGAAAACCACTTCATCTTAGAGTGCCCCGCATACAACCACATTAGAGATCAATTTCATAATATTTGTTTCAATATAGACCTTCCTAGCCTTTTAAGATGTCAAAATTATAGTGAGCTTGGGAGGCTTGTTTCCAAGATTTTTGAGCATAGGAATAAAATATAAAATCGAATTGAATAACTCTTTTCGTTAGGTCCGATAGACCAAAGATTGGTCTTAATGGACATTAACCACCACCATCATCATCATATCTGCAACATTATAAGGGATTTTTCTAGAATGATGTCCACTAAGTTGGAAAGAAGGGAAAGTATCACAATTATATGTTAATGTGCATGTGTTTTACATTGAATATTTTTCATTTCATTAAATATATATTTTAAACATTAACTATATATTAAGGTTAAAACCTATGTTTTGTATCAAATTAATTTTGGTTTAAATTGGAAACTTTTATGGCTGATTTTTTTTTCTTGAAATGTGATACAACCCATTGAAATGCGAGACATATCGAAATGATTCCTATGGTGTACTAAAATAGATACATAAATTCAATGAGCATAGTTTTGAGATATAAAAGTCCAAAATGGAAGATTTTTTTGTGAACAAATATCAATGCCACTATGGATATATATATGTGTCATTAGAAAGGATTTTTCTATAATGACATCCACTAAGTTTGAAAGAAGGGAAAGTATCACAATTATATGTTAATGTGCATGTGTTTTACATTGAATATTTTTCATTTCACTAAAAATCTATTTGAAATATTAACTATATATGGTTAAAAGCTATCTTTTGTATCAAATTTCTTTTTGTTTCAATGGGAAAATTTTATGGCTAATTTGTTTTTATTGAAATGTGATACACCCCATTAAAATGGGAATTATATAGAAATGAATCCTACAGTTTAATAATATAGTTTCAAGTAGTTTAAAAATATAGATGCATAAATTCAATGAGCATAGTTTTGAGATATAAAAGTCCAAAAATAGAATAGTTGTCTACGAACAAATATCAGTGGATCATTATGGATATATTTGCTTCATTAAAAGAGAATTTTCTAAAATGTTGTCAACTAAGTTTGGAAGAAGGGAAAGTATCATAATTATATATGTTAATGCATGTGTTTTACATTGAAAATTTTTCAATTTAAATTAAGAATCTATTTGAAACAATTACCTATATAAGTTTGAAACCTATGTTTTGAATCAAATTGAACTGTTGGTTTCAATGAGAAACTTTTATGGCTAATGTGTTTTTTCTCAAAATGTGATACACCCCATTAAAATGGGAGACATATCGAAATGATTCCTATGGTGAAATAAAATAGTTTCAAGTAGTTTAAACATATAGGTGCATAAATTCAATGAGCATATTTTTGAGGTATATAAGTCAAAAATGGAATAGTTTTTGGTGAACAAATATCAATGGATCACTATGGATATATTTTCTTCATTAAAAGGGATATTTCTAGAAGGATGGACTAAGTTGGAAAGAAGGGAAAACATCACAATTATATGTTAATGTGCATGTGTTTTACATTGAATATTTTTCATTTTGTTAAGAATATATTTTCAAAACAATTAACT
Organism: Pinus albicaulis; assembly: GCA_034641835.2. Lineage (NCBI taxonomy): Eukaryota > Viridiplantae > Streptophyta > Pinopsida > Pinales > Pinaceae > Pinus > Pinus albicaulis. Next base: position 897,436,348 of record CM076570.1, on the reverse strand, counting down.
ATATACTTGGTTAAAACCTATGTTTTGTATCAAATTACATTTTGTTTCTAAATACTATGTTTTTTACATTGAATATTTTTCATTTTATTAAAAATCTATTTGAAACAATTAAACTATATAAGGTTAAAACCTATGTTTTGTATCAAATCACTTTTGGTTTCAATAGGAAACTTTTATGGCTAATTTGTGTTTTTCTTAAATTGTGATACACCCCACTAAAATGCGAGATATATGGGAATGATTCCTATGGTGTAATAAAATAGTTTGAAGTAATTTAAAAGCATAGGTGCATAAATTCAATGAGCATAGTTTTGAGATATAAAAGTCCAAAATGGAATAGTTGTTTGTGAACAAATATCAATGGATCACTATGGATATATATCCTTCATTAAAAGGGATATTTGTAGAAGGATAGAAAAAGTTGGAAAGAAGGGAAAATATCACAATTATATGTGAATGTATGTTTTTTACATTGAATATAAAAGGTTTTTTTTCTCTCTCTCATTGTTTTAGACCATGCATATGAAAATAAAAAACTTCTATTTAGATCTATTCTACAGATTGACTATAGGGGCATTTATTGGATATGTCACCTTTCATAAAATATGAGATCCAGAGGCTACCTGGCCCTTTACAGACTCTACATATAGAACTTATAGAAGTTAACACTACCTATCCCAATTATACCCTATGAAGGGTGTAGAGGACCCATGGAATCACTCAAACTACTTTACGTAGACATAAGGCTGTATAAGAATGCATGCATTTTACATTGAATATTTTTCATTTTAAATTAAGAATCTATTTGAAACAATTACCTATATAAGGTTAAAACCTATGTTTTGTATCAAATCACTTTTGGTTTCAATGGGAAAATTTTATGGCGAATGTATTTTTCTAGAAATGTGATACACCCTATTAAAATGGGATATATATTAAAATGATTCCTATGGTGTAATAAAATAGTCTCAAGTAGTTTAAAAATATCGATGCATAAATTCAATGAGCATAGTTTTGAGATAGAAAATTCAAATATGGAATATTTGTTTGTGAACAAATATTAGTGGATCACTATGGATATATCTGCTTCATTAAAAGGGATTTTTCTAAAAGTAGTCCACTAAGTTTGGAAGAAGGGAAAGTATCACAATTATATGTTAATGCATGTGTTTTACATTGAATATTTTTCATTTTAGATAAGGAATCTATTTGAAACGGTTACCTATATAAGGTTAACAACTATGTTTTGTATCAAATTGAAATTTTGGTTTCAATGGGAAACTTTTATGGCTAATGTGTTTTTTCTCGAAATGTGATACACCCCATTAAAATGGGAGACATATTGAAATGATTCCCATGGTGAAATAAAATAGTTTCAAGTAGTTTAAAGATATAGATGCATAAATTCAAAGATAATAGTTTTTAGATATATAAGTAAAAAATGGAATAGTTGTTTGTGAACAAATGACAGTGGATCACTATGGATATATTTTCTTCATTAAAACAGATTTTTCTAGAACGATGGACTAAGTTGGAAAGAAGTGAAAATATGACAATTATATGTTAACGCATGTGTATCAAAATTAAAAACTTCTATTTAGATCTATTCCAGAGATTGAATATAGGGGCATTTAATAGATATGTCACATTTCATAAAAGATGATATCCAGAGGCTACCTACCCTTTAAAGACTCTTCGTACAGAACTTGTAGAAGTTAACAATACCTATCCCATTTATACGCTATGAAGGGTCTAGAACACTCGTGGAATCACTCAAACTACTTTACATAGACTTAAGGGTGTATAAGAATGCATGTGTTTTACATTGAATATTTTTCATTTTAAACTAAGAATCTATTTGAAACAATTACCTATATAAGGTTAAAACCTATGTTTTGTATCAAATCCCTTTTGGTTTTAATGGGAACATTTTATGGCTAATGTGTTTTTCTAGAAATGTGATACACCCCATTAAAATGGGAGATATATTGAAATGATTCCTATGGTGCAATAAAATGTTTTCAAGTAGTTTAAAACTATAGATGCATAAATTCAATGAGCATAGTTTTGGGATATAAAAGTCCAAAATGGAATAGTTTTTTTGTGAAGTAATATCAGTGGATCACTATGTATATATCTGCTTCATTAAAAAGGTTTTTTCTAAAACGATGTCCACTAAGTTTTGAAGAAGGGAAAGTATCACAATTATATTTTAATGCATGTGTTTTACATTGAATGTTTTTCATTTTAAATTAAGAATATATTTGAAAGAATTACCTATATAAGGTTAAAACCTATATTTTGTATCAAATTGAACTTTTGGTTTCAATGGGAAACTTCTATGGCTAATGTGTTTTTACTCAAAATTTGATACACCACATTAAAATGGGAGACATATCAAAATGATTCCTATGGTGAAATAAAATAGTTTCAAGTAGTTTAAAGATATAGATGCATAAATTCAAAGAGCATAGTTTTGAGATATATAAGTCCAAAATGGAATAGTTTTTGGTGAACAAATATCGATGGATCACTATGGATATATTTTCTTCATTAAAAGGGATTTTTATAGAAGGATGGAAAATATCAAAATTATATGTTAATGCATGTGTTTTACATTGAATATAAAAGGTTTTCTCTCTCTCATTGTTTGAGTCCTAATATTATAAAAGGTTTCCACTAAATCCATCCCTATTAATTTTCATGTGAACCACATTCCCAAACCCACCCATCTGTGTACCGAAGAGCCAAGCCAAGTGTAAAAAGGGTTTATTTCATATTCTACCTTAACAAATATGTGATAAATTTCAATAGAATTTATATGGTAGAAATACATATAAAGAGTAATCCTTAGTATCGATCTATTTTGACTTTAAGGAATAAAGGGAATTTTTTTTTTTTAAGTTTATCTTAGGAGGTAGAACTAAACTGTCGATAACCCACAAAAGAAACCACGGCCCGTGAGCATCATATGCAAACAGAAGTTACTCCTATGTTTGAAACAACACCTCACATCATTATAAGGGTTGGAAACCACTAAGAAACCCATACTAAGTTTGATTGAAGGTACTCATTGTTATACAGGTTTATGGATTGATAGAGTCTAACGGGGCAGGGTCCTCGATAGTAACCTATGAAGTAAGTAGACATTATGGAATAGCAGGCTGTCTTACAGCTCATGTGGAAGCTAAAGTGGTGGAAAAAACTATTGGAAAAGCTATTCCCCCCAACCAAAAATGGGAGCTCTGGTTGCGGGGACCTACAATCATGAAAAGTATTCCCAAGTCATCTTCAAAAAAATTTCGTTGGAGACTACTTTCAAAGCATTTAACAAATTTTTAGACCTGGTTAATTGGATTCTGTTTTTGAATTTTAAGACAGTTATTTCAAAGAATTTAACAAATTTTCATACCTAGTTGATTGGATTATGTTTTTTATTGGAGCCTGTTTTTCAATTTTAAGACAGTAATTTCAAAGCATTTAAAAAATTTGCAGCCTGGTTGATTGAAGTCTGTTTTTCAATTTTAAGAGAGTGATTTGGATAGTGCCCTAATCCCTGCATCCATTAATTATGAGAAAAATATTAAGCTGTTATATCACAATTATAAATAAAAAAATAAATAAGTAACAGTGAAACTACCTATCGCGAGAATGACAACAGGGATGCCTATTAAAGATTCTTTACCCCGAACTCAAAATCTGTAATTTTTGTAGCCACAATGTTCTCAAGAAGTAATAATATTGCCCTAACTAGAGAAATTGAACCATGTAGGCATTCTGAGATAGAAAATAGAGAGTTTAATACAGTTGAATATTCTATTAATTCAGGCATACCACACTTCACCTGCAAATACATCACCATGTGTCTCACTATATAACTATGGGATGACTAGATTCGATGGACATAAGAGATACTGAATCACTTAGAACTTACTTACATTGCAAAACAATAAATTTTGAAACACCACCTTCTAAGTGAGGTAAATCAAGATAATTTACTAAAAAGATAGCTCAATAAACCTATCACATCATTTTAACCTTCCGATAGCTCCCAAATCAATGGTTTAATTTAATATGATGTCATAATAGTCTCTTCCACAGCTTGAAGGTTTCAGCTACTCCATGCATGTTATCTTGGTAATGAGGAAGAAACTAAGTTAACTTTGGACTCAGAAGTTCAGTACTGAGTTGATTTAATTTAACTACTTTTAATATGAGATATGAACATTCCATTCTTAGCAGAAGCAATAAGCCGAAAAGGAACATACCTAAAAATTTGTAGCAAAAATTAGTAGACGAACCCAGGCTATCCCTGAAGATTCTGAAGACGTCGTGGAAGACAACCAAATTCCCGTGAACAAAAAAAATCAGATTAAAATCAAATTAAAAAAAAACCAATAAAAAATAATTACAGAAAATAAAAAATTAACAAAATTTACCTCAGCGTCGAGGCTCAAATAAAAAAAACATGAAATCAAAATAAATCAACGAAGAAGACCTCGTCACACGAGACACCAAATCAATAGAAATCAACGAACAAGACTTCGTCACACGAGACAGATGTGAACGAGAATCATGCAAGACACCAAATCAACAGAAATAAAAAAACAACACATCATTATGCGAGAAATATGTCAATAAGAAACCTACAACTTTTTGCGGACAATATATTTATAAAATAATAGTTCGGCCGAACTATTTTAGAAGTCCGGCCAAACTAATAGTTCAGCTGATCTTTGTTTTCCAGTTATCGAATCTCTGGCCAAAAATCTATTTTCCATTGTCATCAGTAAGTCATCAATGTAAATTGTAGAACAAGTTTAGTCAAACTAATTTTGAAAGTTCAGCCGAACTCCTGAATAGTTCAACCGAAATTTGACAAATTTTCAGCCTAACAATTGAGGGAAAATTTTTTATACCCCCGATTCTCGAAAAAGTGTTACCCATCTTTGCACTTTTACCTACTTGCCTCATATGTTGAATCTGCCTTTCAATTCTGCGAATTCGGGCTGTTGCATGCTACTATGGCACCTTGATATCTTGTAACTTAGTTTTGATCTCTCAGAGGATTGAAATCACTTTAGGTTTGCCCTCTATTGGTTGTAATATTTGTAGTGCTTTTACCAAAACACATTTTAGAGTCTAGTATGTATGGATACATTGATGAAATAGAGAAATATGACCTCTATTATTTCCTAGATCATTTACAAATTCCATGCTTTCCTCCTGTCCCTCTATGTCCTCTCCATAACTGTTTGTTTCTCTCTCCCATCCCCGGATTGAAATTCTAATTTGTGGTGGGTTACCAGCAGAGTATGCTTTGAAGAGATTCTCCATTATCTCTTTCTATGTCTTCCTACCTCTCTTAACTAGCTCAGCCATATTTTTGGTGAGTTGTTGCATTCCTTTTTCTCTTGGATTAGGTTGATGCCTTACAGATTTTCTTTTAACCATTTTTCTAGAACCTGTATATATTATCAAAAGGCCATTGTACCTAAGCTGGAAATGTTGACGGGGAGGAGTGATCTTCAGCAATACCTATGAAACCTCCAGGGAAGGTGTTCTCTACAGGAAACTCTTCGGGAACTCCTTTGCTGCTCCTACCAAAACACATGAATTGTTTTCCTCCCTGAGCTCATTTCCTTAAACTTTTCCATTTTTGTTTCCAATGTTGGCCTGAAATTCCTAGTTGGCATACCATTTCTGTCATAATGGACCTGTATGTTGTGTATTAATCTCCCTGCATTCTCTTAATTGTTGACAGGTACTCCCACACTATGGTATCATGTTGATGCATATTCATTGCCCTCCACTTGCCTCGTCACATTTGGTGTTCGGCACCCCGATTGGGGGTCTTGACTTCTAGATTTATCCTTCTCTATAATGATCTAAAGGGGATGTAATTCAATATCCCATATCTTGTCTCTTTGATTCGCATCCAACTGTCGTTCCTCATTTTGACATCCCCAATTTTCTAAAAAAATTGTAGTCTCATTTCTTGTTCTGCGAACATACAATGGTATGAGATATTGGATTTGTTGTATTAGTGCTCCTATATCTTGTATAAGGCATGTTTTTCTCCAACTTTTGATTACTTTTTCTCAGCGTGTCCCTTGTTGAAATTTACTTATCACCCCTATGAACATTGTCGAATCTTCTTCTACAATGAGTCGATGATAATTTTCTCGTTTCTCTATTATGAGCCCTTGTTGCACTACTGTTAGCCCAGCCTCATTCTTAGTTACATAGCCTATATCCATTGCATATACACTCCAAGTTATTCCTTGAGAATTTTTGAATATTCCTCCTACTCCTACTTGGCCTGGGTTACCTTTTGATGCCCCATGAAAATTAATTTTGATAAATCCACATTGTGGTGGTACCCATTTATCTAATGAGTTTTGTCGAGGGGGTTTAAATTTCCAAACAATATTTTCTAGCATTTTAGGTTTTAAATTTAATTTCGCTAGTATTTGGCCTTCTATACATGTAGTCTTGTAACCTTCATCAACCCATTTATCTAGTAATATAGTTTTCTTGATCTTTTCAATGATTCCCTGCCATATTTAATTTTTATCTTGAACTTCTACATGGAAGATGCAATGATTCATTTCTTTCCTGATACCCCATAGTATAAATCTCGTTGAAAATCTCCATGCTCTATTGAGGACTTCACAATTTTATCCCCCTTTTCTCCATTTGATAATAGTCTCATTAACGCTTGTATTATCTCTGTCTTTTTGCTGAAAGATCATTTCATTAATTTTCCAGAAATTCTCTACCATTTCACAGGTATTTAGAAGATGTTCTATTGTTTCCTCTTTTCTGTTAGACATATGAAAAAGTTAAGGGCCATGCATTCCTCTCCACTATAACTAATCCCAGGCTAGTATCATTCAATTACTTTGGAGCCAAAGGAAGTGTTCCACTTTTGGCCAATATTTAAGTGACCGATTTTTTCTCCGTATAGGGACTACTATATTATGTCTATTATGAGCTTTGATGTAATATCCCTCCTGTATGGTAAGCATCAATTTTCTCTGATAGCCCCATCTGAGTATATCTTTCCCTATTGTAACAACTTTTTCTCTGGTTTTTAGTTCCTTTTCCAGATTTTTCCACTATAGTGTCTCTGGGGCTTCTGTTCAATGTCTTTGACCTTTCCATTTTCTCCATTGGTTTTCCTCTCTCTAGCACCAATTTTTTTTGTAGTTTTCCTATTTGGTGTTTTTGTGAAGAGGAAAATTTCCTCTAAATCAAGATGGCTAAATAGTTTTTCTCTTTGTTGCCATGAATCCTCCCAAAATAGAGCCATCCTTCCTTCCCTTACTTCCCAGAAACTATGTTGCCAAATTAAATCTTTGTTGATAGTTTCTAAGTTCCATATATTAGACCCTTTGGGGTTAGTATCTGCTTTTACTTTCCCTAGTAATGTCCTCGGCATGTGATATTTTCGCTCCCAAATCAATTTCAAGAGATCCTGTCCTCCTTTTATCCATCTCCACCATAATTTTGCTCCCATAACTTGATTTTACATGTAGGGGTCTCGAAGGCCCAGTCCTCCTGTGGTTTTCAACTTTGTGAGTTTTTCCCATGAGAGAAGTGCCCATTTTAGAGCGTCTTCGGCCCCTTGCGAGAGAAATTTCTTAAAAATATTCACCATATTATTACATATTGTCTTTGGAACCACCATCCTAGATAATTCATACACTAGTATAGATTTAAGAACTGATTTTAACAATATTACTTGACTAGGAGAATTCAAGGCTCGAAATTCCCAATTTTGTAATCTTTTCTGCAGCCGATTAAGAAGGTCCTTCCATCGTGAAACCCTTAGGGAGGTTGTATTTAATGGAAAACCTAAGTATTTCATGGGGATTATTCTAGCATTGAAGCCTAGCATTTGAGCTAGGAATCTCTTTGTGGCTTCATTGATATTGAAAAAATAGACATTTGAAATATCATTGTTAACTAGAGTACCTGTTGCTTCCATGAATATTTTCAGAATGTTTAAGATGGATTTTTCCTCTCTGACTAAAGCCTGAAAAAATAGAAGGATGTCATCAAAAAACTATTGATGCGTAAGGATTAGATATGGTCCCCATAAGTTCATTCCTTTTAATTGACCTCCTGATAACTGAGCCTTAATTATTCTACCAAATCCCTCAGCCGCTAAGATAAACAAAAACGGCGACAGGGGATCCCCTTGAGTGAGGCCTTTGGATATGTTAAAAGGCTCGGAAGGGACGCCATTCAGAAGAATTGAGAAATTAGGGGATGAAATGAACAAATTCAACCATTGTATCCATATATTGTCAAAAACAAAAGATTTGAGAACTACTATCACGTAAGGTAAACTTACGCAATCATATGCTTTAGAGAGGTCCAGTTTAATTAAAATACCTTTCACTTTGAGTGTCCTTAAAGATTCATTTGCTTCTTGAGCAGTGACAATTCCGTCCATAATTTGTCTCCCCTTCACGAAACCTATCTGTTCCGGAGATATCAGACTTGGTAGGAGTGTTTTAAGTCTATTAACCATGATCATCGACAATATCTTGTAGATTACATTACATAAATCTATTGGTCTGAAGCCTGCTGGAGTATCTGTAATGTCCTATTTTGGGATGAGCGTTATGAATGTAGCATTAAGAGTTGAACATACGTTTCTGAACCTCTTTGATTCCTCTACGAATTCCCAAATATATTGACCCATGAAGTTCCAGGTTGCTTTAAAAAATTCTGCTGTAAGTCCATCCCATCCTGGAGCCTTATTTTTAGGCATGTTCTTAACCAATTCTTCCACCTCTTTTATAGTGATTTATCGTATTAAATAAATGTTCTGATATCTACTGACAATAGAAGGAATTTTTCTAGTTATTCTATCAATTTTTTCCTGTCTATTCTGCTGAGGTTCTATGAGAATATCTTTGAAATTATCTACTAGTATTTTTTCCATATCTTTATGTTGAAGTACTCGATTCCCATTTTGGTCTTTCAATGAGAATATTTTATTATGCTCTCTCCGTTAAATCAATTTTTTATGGAAAAATTTTGTATTCCTCTCCCCTTCCTTCAACCATTGTACCCGTGATTTTTGCTTCCATAACACTTCTTCTTTCTTTCTTCATTCTTCCAGTTGAATCAGAATCTTTCCTTCTTCTAGGGCAAGAGCCTATGATTTTCCATTTAAAATAATATTATGTTGAACATTCTTCATACTTTCTTTCAGTATTTCGTGGTCCTGATGGATATTACCAAATTCTATTCTATTACATTTATTAATTTTTGATTTAAGTCTTTTCAACCGAAGTTGAAATGAGTGCATTATCTTCCTTCCTACAACATGGTTATTTTCTCACCATTGTTTTTCTTTGTCTAAAAATGTGGGATCCCTTAACCAGAATAGTTCAAATCTGAAAGGCCTATTCTTCGGATTTTCTTTGATGTCTATTTCTATGCTTATAAGCCAATGGTCTGAACCTAACGTTGGAAGGATTGCTACTTCACAATAAACATCTAAGCTTACTAAATCTTCTGAGGCTAGAAATTTGTCCAATATGGATGCTATCTGATGTGTTTCCCCACTTCTATTATTCCAAGTGAAATTTCCATTCACTGTAGGTATATCTACAAGTTTAAGATCAGTGATTAAGTCCCAAAATTGTTCTATATCAACGTCTTCTCTCCTTATTCCACCTTTTTTCAGTAAGATTTAATATCATGTTAAAATCTCCTCCTAATAGCCAAAATTTCTCCTGGTACATGTTGCTAAGATTCCATATACTCTGTAAAAATGTCTCTCTTTCTCCTAGAACTAGAGGCCTGTAAACAACTGATATGAATACCTTTTCCTTTGTTCCTACTCATCGAAAACATCTTGTTAATATGTGATGAAGGCCTATCCAACCTTCCACTATTACCTCAGCAGGAATCCAGAGAATGGCTATACCCCCTACCGTACCTTTTGAATCAATAGCCACGACCTCAAAGTGTCATTTAAAAGAGTGAAGTATAGTGTGAAGTTTCTAGGTCAAAACTTTTGTTTCTTCTAACATCATTACTTGAGGCTTTTCTGTCTTGAGTCTTTCTTTTAGATATCATTGTTTTCCTTTACTATTGAGGCCTGTAATGTTACAGGATATTACTTTCATTGAGTAACTTTTGGTATTGGTTGGAATATCATTGTTAACGGTATTGTCTTTCCTGTATTAACTAAAATTTCACTGACCAGTTGTATTGAATCATGCAATGTCCTTCCTCCTTTTTTCTTACTTCCTTTTATTCTTGATTGGATCCTTTTAATGTAATGGTTTTAGGGGTACCTACTTCTTTTTGCACTTGGGCTATCAGATAATGTTCGAACATTTCCTCTGGTCTTCTGGAATGAATCTATCATCCATATTCCTCCATTCATGCAGTAATCGCTTCAGGACCCTTTATTCAGCACATAAATCTCCCTTGTTTAGTTCAATGTCCATTGGCGTCTGTTCTATTATAGTATTATCTTCTACTTCAATGGGTTCTTGTGGTGCTTTTCTCTTTGCTACAAGAATTTTTTGGATTGTAATTTCTTAATCTTGCCTAGGGCTTTCTTCCTCTGTATGAAGAGTTTCTCTTTCTTCCTGTAATACTTCATAGTGATTTGGTGATAGCTTCTAGTTAGGCATTCTCTGTTGATTGTTTTATCCATGGGATCTGACATACATGCTTTGAATATGGCACGAGGGTGACTAGATGAAGAGAGATTCACTCAGCTATGTTTATGGCCGGGTGGTACGTGGGACTACCGAACCTCGTCAATTATTTCTTATGTCTAACATAAGCTAAGTTCTCTTTATTTTGTTCTTACTAATGTGTGGATTTAATGGTTTTTATCTAACTACTATTTCCATGGTTTTATGTTGGTTATAATAATGTTTAACTAATTGATTTGGGTCATGGCTATTTTAAGTATTTACTTGTAAATGCTAATATAATTGATGTAAGACCTAATTAATGTCATATATGTTAAAATAAGAGGGTGGTTATCCTTCTTGTAATGCCTCTTTATTTTTTTCATTCATATATGCTCTATCTTGTATCCTAAACCTGTAGATCTCATTCTTGCCAAGTGTTTAACAGAATTGCAGTCCCGGTTGGGGATGGTCAGGCCTATTCCTAGAATTACTTCTGGTATATTAGTCTTGTCATTATATATTTAGTTGACTCTAGAAGTTACAAGAAGTTCTACGAAATGGCCATAATTATGGGGTTGAAAAGTTACTTAAAACCTACGGCCGTAGGCACACGTCTGGAAAATTTAGTCCCTAGATGTAGGAATACACATTTATGGGTGCATCCGAAGCCTCCTATACCCATGCATTCAGAAATGAAGGATAGTTTTGGGTTTTTTATTGATAGAAGTTCAATGGGACACAGGGACAAGTTAGGTGGATGATTGGGATAGCCTCTCAGGGTCTTGTAGTAGGAGGTAGATTTCATTCATGTCTATCATGTATCCTAGACCTTTATATTTCATTCATGCCAAGTGTTTAACAAAATTCCAGTCCCAGTTGGGGATGGTCAGGCCTAGTCCTAGACTTAGTTTTGGTATATTGGTCTTGTCATTATGTATTTAGTTGACTCTAGAAGTTACAACAAGTTCTAGGAAATGGCCAAATTTATGGGGTTGAGAAGTGCCTTAAAACCTATGGCCGTAGGCACACATCTAGGAAATTTAGTCCCTAGATGTAGGACTACACATTTATGGGTGCATCCAAGGGCTCCCATACCCATGCATTCATAAATGTGGGATATTTTTGGGTTTTTTTTTTATAAAAGTTCCATGGGACACAGGGAGAAGACAGGTCGATGACTGGGATAGCCTCTCGAGGTCCTCTAGCAGGTGGTATAAGTTTTTGTTATGGTTTTCCACTTCAATTCCACTTACTTAAAGTCATCAAGGAGGATGAGTATATCTTAACTACCCATGATCTTATGTTTACCCTGGTTGGTCGGTTACTTGTGAAGGTGTGAGAAGAGGTGGAGGTTACAGGGGGTGTCAGATCATGGTTGACCTCTCCTTCATTGGTGTGTTGATCGTGCTTTCATATTTCATATGTGTTACTCATACTTATATTTTATGTACTTATTGCATATGTATGGCATTGGTCATAGTTGCAATGTTGTCGCCATATGAAAGTTGATGGTGATTGTATGTGGTTCCCATGCGTGGATGTCAGTCGTATATGCATTTTTTATTCATTTGAGTTTTGATATGTTGTTATGCATGCATTCTCATGGTTAAGGTTGTTTTCCATGAGGTCATTGCATGCATTTTATGTCATCATGATGTTTTTGATAAGATATGATGTTGATATGTTGTCTAAGATAGAACCGGACATGTAGATCATCAAACTGAAGTAGTAGCACTAAAATTCATGGTAATAGTAGATCGTCATCTAGGTTGTATGTTTGGCATGTAGGTATGTGGTTAATGGGTGTTATAAGAATTAAGGTTACTTATATACATGTTTTTCATTTTATTTTTTGTGTGGTTACATATATGATAAATGTTAGTGAATAAGTGTGGTCATATGTACGTTCGTCGGATAGCCATACATGGTAATAACATTTTGTTGTTTTATGTTACTTAAACTTGATGATTATTTCACATATTTTTTATGAGCATGTTATATGTTGACTTCTTTTTGTTATATGTTAGCTAACTTGATTATTAGGGTTATGGAATTAAGATATTGATGTTTTATGTATTGTGCTCATTTGGATTGGCCTATGTAGATGGTTATGGTTATAACATTTAGGTATGAGTTAATATGTTGTGATATTATGACATAATAACCTAGATGGAATGTGTAGATATGTGATTTCTATGAAAGAAACACAATTGTTTATGGGCCTATGCTGTGAACGTGTTAACTAGTTTCTATTATGGATATCATGACCTTATTTATGTTTGAGGTTATGTGTTCTAAAGTTATAACATGCTAATAACAAATTTAACGTTTGAATGAGAACTATTACCTCAAAACGAGAACTAGAACAAAAAAAAAATCAAAAAAACATGAAGAAATAACCTAAAACGTAAAGTGTTATTCTAGAATAACCTTTCTTTTTCCTAGGTCAAATTTTCAACATTTTTTAAAAATGGAAGTAAAATCCAAATTTTTGTGTGCCAAAAACACCGTAAAAATTAAAAGTATTGATGTTGGAATAACGTCTCCAATTTTTTGTGTTCAAAAAACACCCCAAAAACAAAATATATTGATGTTGGAATAACGTCGCCAATTGCTTTGTAAAAAGACACGTTGAAAAAAAAAATTGTCAACATATTTTAATAATGACTAAAGATACAATATCATAACTATTAAAAGTCTGAAAATTTCCTACGATACATGTGACATTAAAGATAAAATATCAAAATTCCTAAAATTCCAATGCTTTTCAGGCATGGTGTTAAAGATAAAATATGATGTCTGTGAAAAGCCTTAAAATTATAAGGATGACATTAATGAAAAAATATCATCTCTACGAAAATTTTGAAAATTCCAACATTTTCCAACCACAGTGTTAATATTCTTTGAAAAAATTCTTGCCATTTAATTTATTTTAATGTATTTTATTTTACGTGTATCATATTAATAACGATTTATTAAATATAATGTTTTATATATATATAATGTATTGAAATCACTGGATAGGAAACTTTTCAGTAATGATGAATGAACAACTTTACAAAACAAATGAATTTATATGTCAATTTGGAGTTTTTGATACTCCGTACATTAATTTTTTTTTTTTTGGAAAATTCTCTTAATATTTTATTTTTAAATCTTTAAATTGTTTCTTCAAACCAATATTTGATTATTGAGAAATATATATATTCTATTTTTATTTTCATACAATACTAATAATAATAATGATAATATTAATAATATTAAAAAATGGAAACTAATAAACATATTAAAGACTATGCAAAAAAAAGGGGTGTTTCCATAATCGTATCGACCGCGAAAGAAGTACACAATCGATAAAAAATTATTCTCCTAGACGTTTTGGTTGTACATTTTTTTTTTTTTACATATATATGCAATCAAATATATTGAGAACATGAACACATTGAAACAATACAAAGTAAAATAAACAAAAAAATAAAAGAAATAAAAACAAAAAATAAAAGCATAAAAAAACAAGTTTACAGAAAAGAAAACATTAAAAAAACATAATTTAAGAAAATAATTTAAACAATTGACCAAAAAAACATAAAACTATCTAAATAATAATGATGAGATAAACTAAAAAGAAATAAAAAAAACATTAAAAAAAAAACACAAAAAATACAATATAGACAAATTAAAAAAAAAACTTCAAAATAAATAATAATAATAATAATAATAATAATAACAACAACATATAAAAAAATTAAACTTCTAAAAAAATATTGAAGAAACTTTTTTTTGAAGAAATTAAAAAAACAAATCAATATTTGAAAAAAAAGCATTAAAAAAAAATTAAAGAATGGAATACCTTATTCATAATTCTCATAAATGTTGTTGGAGAGTTGGTAAGACCAAAAGGTAGAACCACAAACTCATAATTTTTGTAGTAGGTTTAGAATTTTTTCTTGGGCATGTATTCATCCCTTACCCTTATTTGATGATATCCTAATCGTAAATTTATTTTAGGAAACACAGTAGCACCTTTGACTTGGTCGAATAGATCATATATCCTGGGAAAAGGGTACTTATTCTTCATAGTCATCTTATTAAGTTGTATGTAGTCTATACACAAGCTCATCGTGCCATCCATCTTGCAGAAAAATAAGACAAGAGCTCCTGAGGGGGGCACACATGGGTGAATATAACCTTTATAAAGTAATTCATGTAGCTTCTTTTTGAGTTCAGTTATTTCTAGAATGTTCATCCGTTAAGGATTTTTTGATACAAGTTGAAGACTCGACATTGGTTCGTATGGTGATTTGGTGATCCAAATAATTCACAAAACAAGCTATTAAGAACATTTGAATACTTTTGTAAACTAGGAAATGACTGAGGTCGATGCCCAAAGTCGCAACATATTTCACAATAATATGTTGCATTCATACCTGGTGGGCTACGAAATGACTAGAACTAAGTATGACCCTAATAATAGAAGGAAAAATATACCTATGCAACTCCTACAGTCGGTGGCGGTGGAGGACCCATAGGTGTAATGCATGCTCCGGGGCCCCGTAATCATAGGAATTTCATGACATGGTGTCCTTCGACCTAGCAATGGGTACACCATACCTGAGGTCTTGTCGGTCGAACTAGTGCAAAATTCATCAGTATTTTAATTAAAGTATAAATTTGAGTTTCGAGCCCCGTAATGGCAGGATCTCATGATGACCCCCTTTCCTTATACTACTATGGACATCCTGACATAGCTTCAATTATCATAGCCAACTCGAGAGCATCTTCTATTGTATTCATATTTTGTTGTGAGAGAAAAGTCCTGGTCACGGGTAACAAAACATTGTTAAATGTCCCTTTGATGGTGAGGATCAATAGGATATGATAATTTACTCATGGAGTCCTTGAATCATTGCATATGCTGCCAAGATAATCACCCCTCCCTTTGGCAGATGTCCAGTAAATCTGATAGTCCTAATTCATTCAACTGCAACAATTTAAACTCATGAAATTCAGATTGTCGTACACTAGTGTATCTTCATGTGATATTTTAGCTATACAGTTATCTAACATAGGTATCCAGAACCCTTCTTCTACTTTATGCATCAGAGTAACCACATTTAAACCCTATGTCCTAGATCCACTTTTACTTACGTTGGGATTCCTTACTGTACCAGAGAAACAACTTCCTCCTACACGTTATCTCTGAAATTTTCGACTCTCCATTTCCTTTTTCTGCTATTCTAAACTACTAACAACATCACCTATGCACTATAAATATCTTCTTCTAGCACTAAGTTCCTACAAATTCTTCTCAGCCACTCTTCAACTATCCTTGCTCTCTAGAGCACTCAAAAATCTTTTTCTTGCCATAAATTTTCTTGATTCAGTATGATACTTCATTCATCCTCCCAAATTAATGGAAGATTCCTCCTCCCTATTCCATTCCCCCAAACCAAGTCGTTTATGCTACCATTTGACCTCGTCAAAATTATAACATGTGCTCTTATATTATAAGTACTTTAATCCAAAGCGGAATTTCCATCAGCAACCATCCTCGCATGCAAAATTTCAATACTTCTTCTACAATGGAGAATAATTGATGTTTTTTAGCTACAAAAGTCACATTAACCTAGAATTAAATGACTTTTTCCAGCTTTGTAAGCCAAATCTCTAGCTTCTCCAGAAAATAACACCAAAATATCTCATACTGATCACAACCAGGTTTTGCATATAGTATTTCTTCTTTGACATAGTCTAAATTATTTTCCCTAAGCTATGACTATTGTAAGACAAAGCGGTCTACCTCATTCTGCCACCATTTTTGAAGATTGTGATAGATATAACATAGGCACACAATCTAAAACCCTTGTCGTAAACCTCAAGTTCTTGATAACATAACCCATTTTTGGAAATAAAATTTGGATTCAGATTGACCCAAGGTTCGACAGGGGGTGCCAACAAAGAGCCTCCGTAGTCTAGCACTTCACCGACATTTTCACTCCTCTAGAACTAGAGGAGAGTTTTACCTAAGGTGAGCCAAAACCATAAATCATTTAAAGGGAGTTTAGATATGAAAAATCATGGGCTTCGTACCCATTCTTATTCTCATTCTTAGTTAACAAACTTAGAAAATTTATTCATAGATTAGATGCATTCATAAAAATTTAAACGGCTACAAAAATTTTCATATTATTTCCAGAATTCCCATCTTCTATTACCGATCAAAATGAGTCTATTACATCCACCATGAAAACATAGCTTGAAACATTCATAGACTTATGCATAGCTTCATAAATAGAAAATAACATAATCAGAAATTACATTCAATTCGGAAAATACACACTCAGAAAATTCAACTTGATTTTCTAATGAACGCTCAGAACATTACAACCTCAACACAAATACAACATTCCCAAAATCTCAAGAAACTTTAGCCAAAAAATATCTGGACTCGTTGTCTCCTTTTCCTTTTATCCTTGCGCTCGCTTGATCAGATACCATGCTCTCTTGATCGTGGTTTCAATGCCTCGGGTCAATACCTTTCTTCTTCCTTGATGATAGCAAACTTGATCCCTTATTTCTCGGTACGTTGCCTTGTTTTTTGTTGCACGAGCTCCAAAATGAAAGTGTTTCCATTTTGAATTTTTAGGCACTCTCTTTTCAATAGCTTCACATAAAACATCCTTCATGACTATTTTTTTTTCTAAAAATGAAGGACCTAGTATGCACCTTGTATAAACACTTTTTTATATCAAAATTTCTCTAGAGCATGGTTATATTTAATTCTCACCGAAGTATTTTCCCTACTAATATCCACAGTCAGTTACTTCTCAAAAATTTAGTAATATTCTCATTCAGATCAACAAAAGGTGATGGATTTTAGTTATACACTTATTCCTAAAAGCATAGATCGAGGTGAAACTATTATCATATGGAAATCATACACAGATATGTACACATTACGAGACACTCATAAGAGAAACTCAAAGTTACTGATGAACACATAGAATGGTGACAATTTTAGTTGGAAACACCATTAAGGAAAAAAATAAAAAACTTTCCTAAGGTTCAAGCTAAAAAATTAGACTGCGTGGGTGCACAATTATTGAAAATCAACGGCTGCGCGACTATTTGTTCGGTATCTGCATGGTCTTGGAAAGTCCAATCAGCACCTTGGGTTGTTAACTTGCTTCAGTAACACTCCAAATATTTATTTGATGGGATGGTAAATTTGAGCATTGAGCCCCAATAATCCTTCGAGGAAGGGAATTGGTAGCTCTCATCTCATTTATGAGGTGAACCACAACATTGATGAGCCAAGGGGAGGAGGAGGCATTATGAAAATTTATAAATACAATTTCTAGGAGACCTAAGAAATAAGAAGAAGAAATGAATTTTTATGCTACCAAAATTTCTCCCTAGGAATGAAGCATTTCATTTATGAGATGATTTAATCATTTATATAGTCTTTTCAATTCTTTGAGTGATAGAGGAATCTTGAAAGGAGATTGAGGAAATGAACTTCCTTCTTGAGGAATTTTTAGCACCATTACTCAAGCAATTCTTTGCAAGTGTCCTATATTGATATATTCTATCTATTCTACATTCAAAAATGAATAAAGTGAACCCTTTCCCATTAATTTTCTTATGTGTTTGCTTCATTAAGTATTTTTCATGTTTTATTTCTTAGTTTTTAGTTTATGTTTATGTATGCATTATTTTCATTTTTACAGTGTTTTAATTACCCATGTTTATCGACTAACAAAACCAATTTATTGTGTTTTCCTTGTAGGAAACAACCAACTCCAAGGAATGTGTATTTGCTACTCCATAGAAACAAACACACTACCATACAGACATTGGGAGAGAAAGAATTGACTTAAACCCAAAAATTAGCAGGACACTGCTAAGTGTTAAGAGGGTGTGAAACGAGAAAAAAAAACTAATTTGTGCTTCTAGAAGATAGAAGTTGGAGCTTGCAGGGAACTATTGAGAAATTATGTCCATGGTTGGGCGGAACAGGACAGACTTTAATACATTTCCAAGAAAAATTTAGATAAGTACACGACCATGTGGATAATTTTGCGTTAATTAATTTTTTTATTGCCATTCAAGGTTATGAAAGAATGAGGTAGGATTCTCTTATGGTTTTAAATGATTTATTTATTAGTATTAAAATGAATGGAAAACCCCACTAATTTTATGTGAGTGAAATATACATAGATGTATGTGTATTTGTATTGCTTATGTTGGAAGAAAATTTGTGGTTATAGGAACATAGTAAGTCTTTCCTCTGTTGTGGTGGAATGGGGATGAAACCCTACCTAGGGACTAACCCTAGTATCCACTATATATGAGGACATGAATAAAGTAACAAAAATGTTTTGATTATGGTATAAGAAGTACCAAGGTGGTAAGGGGAATAACACTCTGTACACAATTTGCATTTAAAAATTAACACTTCACTTGAATTAAAAATTCTATTCATGACAATTGTACAAATATATATAGGTTTTTTATTTTTTACTTAAAATCCAAAGAAATACCATCAACAAAAGCCACATTAAATGAACAGAATTTGGAAAAAAATTCTACATAAAATTTTTATGAGAATAGAACCTTTAGAAAAATATAGGGTTTGACCTATATATGTATCACCAAGTAAAGAAAATAAAATATTTGTAGTAAATTATAGATATATTATCCAAATTTTCATAGATTTTTACATATAGAAAATAAAAATAAATGGATAGACTGTGAGGGTCAAATTCATGGGAACTTCACTCAATTAACGTCTGACATAACATGTGCAGTCATGCCATACTAAAGAATGCCCTTAATTTGACTACATATTGGAGAAAGCCTCTAAAAATCACATTTTTTAACCCCATACCAATACTAACCCAATACACCTTATCAATTTAAAAAACCCACACTTTCACTAGATATTGTAGGTATCCATTTTTTCATTAGCAGTTTTTTTACCCCTTTATATATTTTCATTAACTTGGAGCTCTATTTTTTTTAAACATGATAATATAAAACCCTTTATCCCTTATTATATTCTCAATCTATTGTATCATTTTTTCGTAAATATATATCCCCCAATATGAATGCACATTGTATGGCATTTCTCACCCTAGTGAAGCCCTACTGGTAAAATTTATACTTGGTGACAAAACATTGTCTCAAACAACAAGCAAACTTTTTTTATGATAATATTTCTAGCAAGGCAATCCAAATGATAATATAAAATTATTCAAAGACAGGGTAGAACCCTACTGTTTAACATCTTAAACTTGAGGTTGCATAGCTTGGCTCTCAACCTCTTCAAATGTAAATGAGGCCAAAGTAGTAAAGGGAGTAAGGGTAGGTAGTTAACCTAAAAAGGTTAGAGTAATGCTCATCATTGATTAAACCAAGAAAAAAGCACAACCATTGAACTCATCACATGTATAATGGTTTATTGGGACATGAACCTCTCCTCCCATGTGTTACATTGTTCGAATGATATGAGGCTTCCATGGGGGCAGAAGGTAGCCACGAAGGCTTCAAAGAGTGAAGAACCTTGCAATAAAAGTTCTCCAAGGAAAATAAATATGAATGTCACACCAAGGAAGTAAATATATTTATTTTGCAATATGTATGAACTTATATTATATAAGGTTAGCCACATTTTTAATATTAACTTTCAAACATTGATATAATATTGTAAGCTTGTAGTATTGTATAAATGAATACAAAAATAATTGCGACCTTAAGCTATGGGGAAATATTGGGTAGGATGACACCTTAGCTTTCCATACCCCTCAATTTGTAAGTGAAAACATTGTGCAACAAAGGAAATATATAACTAAAGTTTCATACCATGTTCATCAAAGCTAGGCGACAAGACTAATTTAATGTGGAGAGCATAAAATAACTCTTTGTTGTTGAAGAGTTAAAGAAAATTTTGGAATCTTTTTTTTTTACCTTTGTGAAGAAATGCTCAAGGGATATTTAGTGAATGTAGAAAATAATACATACATTATATTGTTAAAAGAAAAATTATTGGTAATTTATAGTTAATTTATAGGTGGTTCTAATAGGGATGTTAGTGAATATGTCCTTTTAAATATTGCACTAGTAGATGTACATGAAGGGATAAATCTTTTTACAATATTTTTTTTAGTAAAAAATATATAATAATATGCATCGGTTCTCACTTAAAATATTAATTTCATTTCATTGTGCATAGATGCTCTCTAGAGCACAATATGGAAGATATTTCTAATGTCATGACTTTTCATGTCCCGTCAGCATTTAAAGATTAATGCAATGTAATCTAAAATTTAATTCCTTCAAAATAAAATAATGTTTAATTCAATGGTATTCATATGTTGCATATTTAAAAGGAGGAACAAAATTAGCCTAGATCTATCCTAACTCACGATCTACCAAGCCTCTATTCATTTTATCCCTATAGATTCTTGACCGATATATACGTGAGGTTTTATCAAACATTTTCTGGTAAAAGTATGATACATAGGGAAAATTATAATAATTCAATCATTCCAATAAATATTTGTAAATAGGTTTTTAAAATAAATAAATAATATATTAGATTTTTAAAAATAATTTTAGTTTATTCATTCTTTTATACTTAAAATAACCTAGATCAATTTTAACTTTGGATCTTGGTTCGTTTAATTCCAGCTTTGAATATGTTATATTCCACATGAATATGAAGGAGCAACACCATGGGTTCAAAGCTCAAAACCCAAGGTAATAATTCTTGAAAATTAATAAATTAATAATATATTTTTAGTTTAATTTAACTAACTTAAAATGTTTACATGACACTACATAACATTACATTGCTTGGAGAGGTGCTTTCAAATCTAATAGGGAAAATGTGTTGTAATGCTTTGTGAACATTTGGTGAAAATTTTGACTAAGACAAATTGCATAAAATTAAACTTTAAAAAAATAATTAAAAAAAATAATCAAATGTTGTCATATCATGTAAGGTATAGTTTTTGTAGGATACTCGGCTTTGACAATGCATGGTTTTTCCCATGTTATTTTTCTCTAAAGTAGCATATTTTTAGGTATTAAATTCCAATTATTAGGTTGAGCCGTGATCTAGATCCTAATATGGTAGACATATAACATAAATAAAATTAAATAAAAAGATCAATCTAATCTAAACATTTTAACTTTGTGAAAATAAAATAAAACCAGTAAAAATAAAGTTGCGCCGAGTTTATTCATATGGATACACTTGACCGTTTAATTTCCCCACTCTAAATAAGATATATTTTACATTAATACAAAGGGTCAATACCACTTGTTCTCAATACCATGGGTAGAGAGTATTGGCCCATTGTATTCATGTGGAATATAGCCTATTTAAAGGGGAAAAGTAAACTAGCATTGATCCATCTTAACTAGGGATCTATCAAGCTCAGAGAGGATCAAATTTCTTAAGATGCAAATCTCTTTTTAAACTTAAGATATTTTATCCCTCTCTACAACGTACATCTAGTCCATTATGATCCCTCTCTACACCCCTGCACATCTAGTACATTTTCCTTTATGATGTGATTGGAATATTAATTTTGCTTTTCGATTAGCTTGATAGTATAATAGGGTTAATAGATGATCTATCTTGAGAGCTTCATGTTTGAAGCTTAATGTTTGATATTTCTCTGTTTGAGTAGTGGGAGATCATCATTTTCCCTGTTTTGTTCCATATTCTCTATTTTTGTTGATAATATGCATAGTATGTTGTTAGTAAGTTACAGGACACTGATATCATGTTTTTTTTTCAGTAAAAAATTTTCATTGAAGCTTAATGTTTGATATTTATGTGTTTGAGTAGTGGGAGATCATCATTTTCCCTGTTTTTGTTGATGTCCATATTCTCTATTTTTATTAATGATATGCAGAGTATGTTGTTAGTAAGTTACAAGATACTGATATGATATTTAGTAAATTACAAGGTACTGATATGATGTATTTTTAGTAAAACATCTCATTAATGTTTTGTTTTTTTTTAATCCAGAATAAAATTGAAAGCAAGTGCAAATGGAAAAAGTTAATTATAATATTGGAAAATAGCTTATTCATCTATACCATAGGCAGGGTCATGGTGCTACTCCTGCTCGTAAAGATTTTCCAGGTTAATACCATTTATATCACTCAATTAAAGCGATCTAAATTTATACGCGTAAATTTGGTTATGCCATGTTTGGGCCGCCTGCTCGTGATGGACTTCCTTCAACATCAAGTTTAACTTGGTCTGGTAGCAACTGTCTTGACATGGTTAAGTTCTTGGAATTTAGTTTGAATTTAATTCGGGTATTAGAACTGAAATATAATTTCAATTTCATTTGAGTATTAGAATCAGAAAACTCTGATTGATTTTTCGAGGAATTTTTATGGCACCAATAAATTAAGCTTACTTTAAATTTCTGCTTATCATTACTTCGCCAATATATTTCTAATATTTTAATTGCGATGTTCACTTGAATGAAAATATGTATATATTTATTTAACATTAATTTGGAGGATATGTGAATAAAATTTGATAATCGTATCATATTTTATCAATCAGCTGTATCACACGGTGCAAATAACCAAGATACTATTTCAACCAGTACAAAGACCAGGCCCCTTGGCCATGTACAATTCAAAGGAAACAGAGGAGAACACTACCTTAGCTGCTTTGCTAATTCTGACTTCATAACGCCACACGTTTGGCTTTCCCATCTCTTTCTGCTGTCCCTTCACTGTGAAACAGACTGCAGATGCGAATGTCCAGCCAAGGCTTTTTGGTCCAGTCAAAGTCAAAGTCACAAAGATAGGCCAGCCATATAAGTTACTGTTATCGTCTCTTTAGACATGGATTGAATTCTCTGGTTCATATTTCCTTTTAGTTGTACAGGGACAGTGAGCAAGCTCGTTGTACTAGTTGTGTTTTTACTCCAAATTGTTAAAAACCATGATTGGGCATGAGCTCAAAAAACGAGGTGCTCACCTTTGGGATTGACAGGGTTACAGGGTTACAGTTTAGGTCAGAAAATGCCTAAACTAATATAATATAATATATAACCTCACATATATTATATAACCTAATATATAATATTAGGTATAGGTAGATTAATTGTCCAAGTAATTTTGTTTCATGAAGTTCTTTTGGTGGATTGATTGTCCAAATAATTCTATTCTGTCAAGTTTTTACAATTATGAATGGAGGTGGTTTTTAACAATATTTATAATCTATATTTTTTTTTGTTTTTTAGGCATCGTGAAAAGAAAGTTAGATACATAGTTTTTTAAACTAAGAATGGAATGAAGAGAGACAATGAAATTCTTTTCAAATTATGAATTGAATGAATGGAAACTATTTTAAACCATATCTATAATATCTTTTCCCTATGAAATTATTTTCCAACTATGAATGGAGTCTGTTTTGAAAAATATTTATAATCTAAATCTCTTGTAGTCACCATGAGAGGAAAATCAGATACATACTTTCAAAGTAAGAATGGAATGAATAGTGACAATAAACTATTTTCCAATTATAAATGAAATGATGGAGACTATTTTGAACAATATCCATTATTTATACCTCTTATAACCACCATCAGATACATACTTTTAAAGTAAGTATGGACTAAATAGAGATAATAAAGTTCCTTTCCATCTATAAATAAAATGAATGAAGACCATTTTGAGCAATATCCATAATTTATACATCTTGTGGTCATTGTTGAAAGAAAATCAATTACATACTTTCAAAATATAGAATGAATAGAAATAGTTTTGAACGGAATTACGTCAAACAATTGCATACTTTTCTACAATGTACAATGTTTGGCGGAGTAATTATCCAAATTGATATATCAACTGCGGGGATCAAAACAGGATCATGTTTGGCGGTTTAATTGTTGAATCGATATCACCTCTGCAACATCCCGCGGTATTGCGGCATCCCCGCCGGTGTGATATGCGCGTGCATTTGTGCGCTGCACGGTTTCATTTGAGCACATCGTTTTGTAATGCGGGTGTTCTCGGCATTCGTTTGTGCCGCTTTAGGGTTTTGAGCGAGCACATCGTTTTTGTAAGCCATGTGCGTTGTGTGTTCGTTTAGGGGCGGCTAGTAAAACTGCACAAAGGTGAGCCTCGTTTTACGATATAAGCGCTAACCACATCATTCCAATCATTTCTTTGAGATTGACGGGTTATGACTGATCCAAAAACGGGTGCTCCTGCTTGTGCAAACCGAACGCGCGCGGCACGCCCGCCCCGGCCTAACGATGTGCTCGAGTTTCTGAAATACGCCAAACACGAAACGACCGGATTAAAAAATGATGTGCTCTGCTTTCTGAAAACCGTAAAGTGGCGCAAATGAACACCCAGATACTGTTTGTCTGCAGATGCCACAATATTGTTGGATGTCGCAGAGGTGATATATCAATTCAAAAATTAATCTGCCAAACATCATCCTGTTGGATCCTGCAGATTTGATATATCAATTTGATAATTAATCCGCCAAACATTGTACGTTGTAGAAAAGTATGCAATTGAGTTTGAAGATATTGTTCAAAAATGTTTCTATTCATTCTTTTTATAGTTTGAAAGTTTGTAATTGATTTGAAAGTATGTAATTGATTTTCTTTCAATGATGACCACAAGATGTATAAATTATGGATATTGCTCAAAATGGTCTTCATTCATTTTATTTAGAGATGGAAAAGAACTTTATTATCTCTATTTAGTCCATACTTACTTTAAAAGTATGTATCTCATGACTATGATATATATATATTATAGATATTGTTCAAAACAATCTCTATTCATAGTCTGAAATTAACTAATTAATTTTGCTCTCATGGTGGTTATAAGAGGTGTAAATAATGGATATTATTCAAAATAGTCTCCATCATTTCATTTATAATTGGAAAATAGTTTTATTTTCACTATTCGTTCCATTCTTGAAAACATATGCGAGTTTCTCTGTGTTGAAACCTAAGTTAGATTATAAATATTTTTACAAAGCAGGAAACTCCATTCATGTTGGAAAATGAACTGCATAGGGAAAGATATTATGGATATGGTTTTAAATGGTTCCATTCATTCAATTCATAATTGGAAAACAATTTCAACCTTATCTCTTCATTCCATTCTTAGTTTAAAGAACTATGTATCTAATTTCTTTCACTGCAGTGAAGATAAAAACAAAAAAAAAATATAGATTATAAATATTGTTAAAACCACCTCCATTATAATTCTCAAAAAAAACTTTACGCCAAACTTTTTAATTTTTTGGACAATCAATCCACCAAAACTTCATAGGCAGTACTGGACAATTAATCACTTTTTAATATTTATATATTTAGATTATATAAATGACAATACCCATACTGATGATTTGTTTCTAAAACATAAGAGAGTATAAATAATGGATATTGTTCAAATAGTCTCCATCATTTCATTTATAATTGGGAAATAGTTTTATTGTCACTATTCATTCCATTCTTACTTTTCAAAGTATGTATACGATTTCCTCTCATGGTGGCTGATAGATTTAGATTATAAATATTTTTTTCCAAGCTTGAGACTCCATTCATAGTTGGAAAATAATTTCATAGGTTTCTGATTTTGTAAGAGCTTGATCTTTCCGATTCTGTAGGGTAATTTGAGTTTCAGATTTTGTAAGAGCTAGATTCTCGGAGTCTAATGGCAATTTTTGTTTTTTCTGAATCTAGGCTATTTTCCTTTTTTATTTTTAACAATTCCATATCCAACTTACCCAACTTTGTTCATTGTTATAAATTTTTTTTTTCTTCTTTTTTGTCGTCTATACTGCAATACTCATTTTACTCATTTTCTTTTATCATTGTGATAATAACTTTATGTAAAAAATATTGTGTTAGTATTTAAACTTTGTATCACATAGTCATTATTATACAATTTCGAGTCACTATTATAGAACTTCTAAAAGATGAAAAAGAAGAGAAAGTATTGGAATTATCTTTCTATTGAATACTAAGAACTCATGGACTACTCTCCCATTTAGGCCAAAGAACTGTTTTCACTCTTGCATCTAACGAAAATTGCTAGCATGATAGAACTTTTAATGATACTTTTTTACTTTGAATGAAAGGTAATGATGGATTTTATGTAATATTTTTTAAATATAAGTTGTTATTAGAATTTTTCCGCAAGGTTTGTGGTAGGTATCTGTTTAGATTAGCTCATGAAATGCCATAGGTACATGATTACTATATTATGGATTAGTTGGTGAAAACAATGTCACACAGAAACATGATGAATAAATTGTGTGGTTGTTTTGATGTGGAAACCAGATTTTAATTATAATATTAAATTTATATTTTTACTTTAAAAAAAAAATGTCTACAGATATCTTGTATATATATAATAAGAATTACATTGTGGTAATGGCATTGCTTTTTCTCTTTTCCATATTATTTCCACATTATTTTTTATTTATTGTGTTAGAATAAGACTTGCTTACATTTAAATAATATTTTCAATTTTTATTTTTATTTTCAAAATATAATTTTAATGATTTTTGTAAATTATAAATTTAAATAAATACATGAATGACTAGTCATAAAGAGAAAATTCTTGAAATGGGAGAACATGGTCATAATTACTAAAGAAACATTATGGGATGGAAATTTTTTATGTAAAAATGAGTTAATAATTTTTATTTTTTAATTAACAAAAAAATTTATTTATGTAAAAATAAAAATTTTAAAGTTAAATATTTTAATATTTTAATTGAGTTTAAATATAAAATTAAAATTTTAAATTGAATGAAAATTTTAATTCTTTACAATAATTTTTGCATGATAAAAATTATTTTTATATAGGTATTTTAGAATATATAATTTATTAAAATATTATATTTTTAGTTATTTAATTATTTCTAGATATTATTATATTGAAAATGGTGTTATGGTATTTTAAAAATATTATATTTGAAGTTAATTGTTTAACTATTTTTCTGTTCTCCATTCAATTGATTCAGTAAAATAAATTGAATTGTTTAATTTATATACTTGAATTCATTATAATTTTAAACGTTATGAAATATGTCATTAATGAAAAAATATTATTAGAGACAAGTGTGAAGCATTATCAACTCATACTTGAGTTATTTCAAATTTCAAATTTAATATTATTTAATAAATTGATATTATTTAGATGTCGAATGCCTATTTATGAAGTGTTGAATTTATAATGAATATATATTTGTAATGGCTTTCAACTTTCTTGTTTCCCCTCTAAAACTAAAACTAAAATATATATATATATATATATAACCCCTTTTTTATATAAGTAATAAAATATCTAAAATTATTACACATTTATTTTAATTAATATAATTTGTTTAAAATAAAATAAGCTTAAAATATATATTGTTCGAACCAACTCAACCTAGTTTCTAGCTTTAAAAAAATTATTTGTTAGCATAATTTAATATTATATTTTTGTTGGTCCCGCCACCTATAATTTGAATGTTAACAACCATCGTCCCCTGAAATGGGATTGTATAATTATTGTGCTAAACTTTGGATAAAGACTATGATTTATATTCCTAACCCATAGAATATAAGAAACAATGTGTGATATATAGTTAATTGGCCCTTGTTTTGTTGCTTGCTTGTCGTTACGATCATCATTATGGTGTTGGCGCCCTTGGGATGTCCGTGAACGAAGCACAGCGTTCTCTGGAGACAGCAAAGTGACGGATACAAAGACCTAAAATGACGACATCTTCTGAAGGAAAAGATGGAGTTGAAATTAAATTTGATTGCAGTGCTGTTGATGGAACTTGTCTGGAAGTGGAAGCGGGGGGAAAGCGTCAGAAAATGAACCTTGAAAAAGAAACATCTGAATTTTATAAATCTGATGGAGATGAAACTAAATTTGATTGCAGTGTTGCTTCAAATATTGATGGAATGTGTGTGGAAGTGGAAGCGTCATAAAATTAACCTTGAAAGCTTGAAACAGAAACATTTGAATTTTACAAATGTTGGTGGATTTTCTCTGGACGCGAGACATCATTCTAAAGGAAGGCGGCCTAAAATGAACCTGGTGAAACTAAAGATGTGTCTGGAATGTTTCTGGATGAGTGAAGGGCTAAAATGAACTCGGATTGACAATTTCAAACATTTCAGATCAATTCAGGTGTTTCTTCTCCCTCTTTCTTATCATCTAGCTGTAGTTCTGACTTGCTTCTTCACATGAATGCTTCTACCAATTGTACCATTTGCTTCCATGATGCCAGACGCCATTACAGCTGGTACTTATCATAAACAGACTGCTCGTTTGCCTTCCTACCCTCGTCCTCATCCTCCTATGTTTGGGTTGGAAGCAAGTTAGAAATATCGCAAGATGATACGAAAGAGAGAGAAGTAGCACCTGAATTGATCTCGAATGTTAGAATTTTTCCATCAGAGTTTGTTTTAGCCCTTCACTCATCGAGAAAAAAATCCAAACAAATATTTACTTTGACCTGCAAGGTTCATTTTAGGTCGCCTTCCTTTAGAACGTTGTCTCGCGCCGAGAGAAAATCCACCACCATTTGAATAAAATTCTCAAATTTAGTTTCATCTCCTTCAGCAGATGTAGTTCTTTCTAGGTCTTTGTATCCACCGCTTTCCAGTCTTCAGAAAACCCTGCAGTTTATTCTTGGACCTACATTGGAGTCCTTTAACTGGTTCGTGGTAATGCTGGCAATAAATATAAGTTGTCACGCTCAGATATTTAAATGAAATGAGAATAAAATAACTTTAGGCCACCTTCCTTAACAGAGGCCATAAAAATAATCCTTTCTTTTACATGTTAAAAATTTAATTCTAGCTACAGAGAAAAATGACACAGGGCACAATGTTTTTTGTTATAGTCCACACATTCTAGTATTTACATGCTAAAAAGTTAATTCCAACTACAGAGCACAATGAATGACAGAAGGCCCAACGTTTTTTTGTTATAGTCCATACTCCACCGCTCATTGATTGTTTGCATTTAAACACCTGCAAAAAAATTTATTTTATCATGTATGTAGCTCTGTCTCACTGTGTAAAGCTATGATTTAATTCACGCAAACCATGGAAGTTGTCTCTCTAGGCAGTGGAATAGTGCAGATTGTAGCTTTTTGCCAAAACTCCGGTCAACTAAAATTTAAAAAATAAGGTAGTTGGAGTGCTTGAAATCTATTTTTGATAGTGGAAATGGATTGAGCACTAACAAAAACCCTTAAGACACTCAAAATACTAAAGGTTTACAACTGTAAACAAGGTTATGATAAAATATTTGCCAGATTTTTTCAAAATATATGCAAGATTCTAGACCAAAACGCTGTTTTTTTTTACACTACATGCAAACCATGTCTTGAAAGCCCTCCATTACTCTTTATAAACCTTCTGTAGCCACCATTTAAACACTATCCTAGTGCCATTTAAAACACCACCCACCAAAGCGCAACCCATACAAACCATGTCTTCAAAGCCCTCCATTCCTCTTCATAAACCTTGCAGCCACCATTTAAACAGTACCGCCATTTAAAACACCAAAACCAAAGCACAACCTACCGTTTCATTTAATTTTTAATGGGCCACATCAGTCTCGTTGAACCCACTCAACCACGTCCACATTTCTCTCAACCAATCTGGTGCCAATTCCATAGAATGAAGATGACATCGACAGTCTCCAAAATGGATGTGATAAGCATCCATCAAATCTACTTCAGTTTATTTGAAATCCGCCATGGATCCACCATCGACCAATCAAAATGCTTTAATTATAAATCTTCCAAAAAATCACATAAGGAAATTTTGGAAGCAAATTCTATCAAGGCTATCGTGCAAAACAAATGCACAGTCACCCATGCACAATTTGAATGCGATAAGTTCATAAAAGAGAAGAGAATTTTGTTCGAAGGTTTTGAAATCTAGAAAAAAGCATTCACATATGTTTTAAACTTTAGGACTAAATTTTTAATGTTTTAATGTTTTATCCTATGTTGCGACAACATAAGCTTTAAGTTTTCTTTACATAGGGTCAAATGTTCTACTTTGTTTTAAAAGTTCATTGAGAGTTTTTATTTTAAAACTTATATTTTTTATTATATATATATACAATAAAAAGTGCATTGTAATAAAAAGAATGAAAAGGTGGCAAGTAAGCCACATTGTTTCTTTTTAAAGTAATAGTGTGTGGAAAAAAAGTGTGTGGACCGTGCATTAAAAAAAAGGAGATAGAGAGAAACTTTGGACCACTGTGTGTGTCTTTAAAGAGAGAAGAGAAAAATTGTAATATTGTGTTTGTAGAAGTTTGTGTAACTTTTTTTTAAGTCAGAACAATAGTTCTGAGACCTTTTGTAATATCTTTTCAAAGTTTAGTTAAATAGTTCTTTTTATGCCATCATTGTCAAGAATTTTAAGATTAAATCTCTGTGTTAAACTTGAGGAATTTTATTTCCTTTGTTGTTTGGAATACTTCAGAAATTCCAACATGGTATCAGAGCTAGTCCAGGCTCTTTGAAATTTGTCAAAGAAGTTGAAGAAAGAAGGATTTGTTGCAGATTTTGACCAACAGTGTAAAAGCTCAACAAAACAAGGTATTTACAAAAAAAAAAATTTTGCTTGTTTAAAAAGTGTAGCCTAGATAAATCTGTTAAGGGACAAAGTTTATCTCTCAACAGTGAGAAGATTTATTTGGAAACAAAGTCAAGTTAAAAAAAAAAAACATAGCTCAGTAAGCTAGCTATGGCAAGAGCCAACACAAGCACGAGTATAAGAAATACTCAACTCTCACAGTTCAATGGGAAGAATTATGACTATTAGGCAATCAAAATAAGAGCCATGTTTGTCTCTCAAGATTTATGCAAGCTAGTTGAAGATGGTCTAAAAGAATCAACAAATGAAAATGGATTTAATGCTTTAACATAGGCATAGAAGGATTTGCTGAAGAGTAATAGGAAGAAGGACTCAAAAGCCCTCTTCTATCTCTATCAAGCAGTGCGTGAAAATTTATTTCGAAAGATTGCAGCAGCAAAGAGGTCCAAGGATGCATGGATACTCTCCAAACAACCTACCAAGGTATGGAGAAGGTAAAGACAATAAAACTTCAATTAATGAGAAGAGATTTTGAAGTCATTTGCATGAAAGAGTCTGATACAATAAACTTATTCTTCACAGTGTTGATTGAGTTGGTTACCCAAATGAGATATGATGGATAAATAGTAGAAGAGAGAAGAATAATGAAGAAAGTGTTGAGGAGCTTATCCTCAAAGTTTGAAGGTTAACAACCATTGTCCCATGAAGTTGGATTGTATAATTCTAGTTAAACTTTGGATAAAGACTATGCTTTATGTTCTAACCCATCAAATATAAGGAACAGTGTGATATATAGTTACTTGACCATTACAATGAAATAATGGTTGTCATTACGATGATCATTGTGGTGTTGGGGCATGTGGAGATCCATGAACGAAGTGCACCATTTTCTGGAGACCGGAAAGCGGCGGATACAAAGACCTAAAACGACAAAAGGAAAAGGAAAAGATGAATATGAAGCTAAATTTGATTGCAGTGCTGCTTCAAATATTGATGGAACTTGTGTGGAAGTGGAATCCTAGAAAAGTGTCATAAAATGAACCTTGAAAGAGGGAAATGTGAATTTTCTTCAAATGTTGGTGGATTTTCTCTCGACGTGAGACAACGTTCTAAAGGAAGGGGGCCTAAAATGAACCTGGTGAAACTAAATATTTGTTTGGATGAGTGAAGGGCTAAAATGAACTCAATTTCAAACATTTGAGATCAATTCAGGTGCTACTTCTCCCTCTTTCGTATCATCTGGAGGTAGTTCTGACTTGCTTCTTCTCGTGAATAACCATAACCATTCTTCTTTGCATTCCAACCCTTTCCCTAGTGCTCCAATTGTACCATTTGCTTCCATTATGCAAGATGTCATTACAGCTGGTACTTCTGATAAACATACTGCTCATTTACCTTCCTACCCTCATCCTAGTCCTCCTATGTTTGGGTTGGAATCTCTTCAGCTTACCCGTCCTTATCCTATGTTTACCACTCTGTTGGAAGATGTTAGAATTGCAAGTATACCAACTTCTCCACGCTTTCATTCCTCGACTGTATCACAGGGTTCAATTAACCCACATAGCATTTGAGTGGAAGGATGCCCACGAAATGATCTCAAGAGTTCATTTTAGCCCTTCACACATCCAAAAAAATCCAGACAAGTTTCATCTCAACGTTCATTTTACGCCGACTACTTTTAGAAAATTGTTTCCCGTCCAGAGAAAATCGACCAACATTTGAATAAAATTCAGATGTTTCTATTTCAAGGTTCATTTTATGACGCTTTGTGCGGCTTTCCGGGTCTCCAGAAAACGATGCACTTCATTCTAGGACCTACATTGGAGTCCTTTTACTGGTTCGTAGTAAACATGGAAATAAATATAATTTGTCACGCTCACATATATAAATGAAATGAAAATAAAATAAGTTTAGGCCTTCTTCCTTGACAGAGCGCCATAAAAACAATCTTGGTTTTTACAGGTATACAGTGCTTCTACATCCGAGTTGACTACCTTCTTTTATTTGGTTCGTAGTAAAGCTGGAAATAAATATAATTTGTGACGCTCACATATTTAAATGAAATGAAAATAAACTAATTTTAGGCCTTCTTCCTTGACAGAGCGCCATAAAAACAATCTTGGTATACAGTGCTTCAACATCCGAGTTGACTACCTTCTTTTATTTGGTTCATTGGTTGAAGTTTCCACTGTCAACTCTCCAGCATATGAAAGGGTTTCAATGACTCACCAGTCTATTTACTGACTGGTTCCGACCCCTGTTTGACCAGGTTAGCGGATTCAATTTGTAAAATGAATGGCTATTAATGAAACGCAGGTTCTTACCCATGCAGGCTAATTTTCTTATACAGTAAAAGGATTATTGTACTTTGGCGGTCTTTAAACATAAAAACCCTCTCGTGGGTACTTATTATTTTAAGTTTCGAACTCTCTGGGGTTCTGGTCATTGAGATTGTTGAAAACCCCTTTGGGTTCTGGTTATTTCGAACAGGGTTACTCGACATTTGTATTAATGAATCTCTACTTTGAACGTTGAAACCCTATGGTTCATGTTTTTGGTTGTTTTTCGCAACGATGACGATGATTTTATTGTTGGATTAATTGGTGATGTTCCAGGGTTATGATTCAACTATATATGTATTTCAATATATGAGAAATTCACCGAATATTCTCCTGGATTTTGTCGTAATTAATGCTATCGTGTTTTTCTTAAAGGGGTTTTCTAGTTTAAAGTCTATTTATTTACGATGCATTGCATGTGTTATTCATTGTTGGATTTTCAATTACATTTATCAATTCTATAAATCGTATTGTTATCTTTAATTGCACAACTCTCAGACTTTGGCTGGTTCTGGAATTTTATTTGATGCATGCTTCTGATTACAATATTGAAGTTTTGTAATGCATGCTTATAATTACAATATTGAAGTTTTTTTGGAAAATTATTGTTTTATTTATTTTTGTATAGGATAAATAAAATATGACAGGTTAAGTTATGGTGGTAATTAGTGATTTCAATGACTTTTTTAAAGTTTGTTGATTATAGAGACTTTTTACAGCTTAATATAGAGTACATGTGTAAATGTAATGTGAGAAATGTAATGTGAACATTTGGCAGGTGTAGATGTAATGTGAGAAATTGAAGGTAAGAAATGTCATGTATGTAAACATTTGAAATGCTAGAGTATATTTATGAACACTCAAAAAAATTGTATGGTAAATAAATATAAATATAACTAAACCAGAAATATGGTAAATAAAAAATAAAACTTCTTTATATACTTGCTCTAGAGATATGTTAAATAAATAAAAATATAAATAGAGTAGAGATATGGTAATGAAATAAGACCTCTTTTTATATTTACTCCATGTGTAAATGTAAATGTAAAAGTAATGTTTAACATTATTATTTAAAATTTAATCTAATTAACATAATTTTTGACGTAATGAAAAATCACTTCTTTCCCTAAATATATAAATTTAACACATTTAAAGTGTCTAATTGTAATTGTGAGCAAGAATTTCTATGACGTGGTAAATAAATATAAATATAAATAGATCAGAGATATGGTAAATAAATAAAACATCTTTTTATATTTACTCCATAAACCTTTTTATATGTAGAAAACTAAAAAATGAGGTTCTATTTAGGTAAAGCCTATGGGCCAAATACCATGGAAGAAATTATTATTATTACCATGGGCTAAATATTGTGGTCCAAATACAGTATGCCAAATACCATCGGCTAATATAATGGAAATATGAAAATGTAAATGTAAACGTAATGTTTAATAAGTGTGAGCTATGCCGAGTAATAATATTTGTGTGAAAGGATTTCACTATAGAAACTGCTATAGATTTTTAGTTTTGATTTCCCTGCATTTTTTTTTCTACCACTTTTTTTTTACCTTTTCATTTACTTCTACTCCATGGATTTGATCATGTGTAATGAATCACTCTTACCACCAAATTTGAATGGTCTAATTTTTTCCTTGCCTGAAATGTTGTTTGGCTTTGAAACAAAGTGATTGCAAGGATCTCCATTAAGTTTTGCACTAAAAAAAGAGGTTTCCACCCCTAGATATTTCATCCCTCTAGGTGCTTTGATACCTCTCACAGCTTGATAGATCTGGAGTTAAGATGGATCTAGGTTGGTTATAGTAATGTTCAGTCTGTGTCTGTGGTCCTATTCATAAAATCTTCTATAAGGAATGTTTCTCTCTCATCCCATTCATCAAATCGTCTGTAAAAGAATGTTTCCCTGGAAGCATAGAATTTCCCATGAAACTAATCCTTATAGACTCAATCACATGTCCTTCCATCATGTTGCTTCATGGTTAACCAATATTACATTTTTGTTTAGCTACAATTCCATGCCACAACCAAATATTGGTGTAGCTCTGGATACAGTATCCGTATATTGCCTAGATTTTTCTAGCATTTACGACAAGCAACTTCTTCTGATTTTAATTTCCTTGAATAAATGAGTTTAACATTAATAAACTTCATTTTTGTAAAAAATATTTTTATTGCTATGTTAACAATTTAATCAAAATTGGATGAATATATCTATATTACTTATTTCATAAATTAACAGAACGTTATCTAACAAAGAACTAATAAGATAGCACCCAAATCCTTACACAAAACTGTAACAAAATAATTTATAATAACGCATAACAAATAACAAATAAATACTTATATGATCAAGTACTTTTCGAAGACTAGATCCATGATAGGACTTTTCATTTCTGCCCAACCACAAAGTTTTGGGATTACCTCGAGATCCCTTCCCCAAGCCTCTTTAGCTTCAAAGATATTTAAACCTGAATCCTTTTGTAATCTCAAGACCTTAAGTCAAGTTCAAAATTTCATAGGAAAATTCGAATGGATGCATCCAACTCAAGAAGACTTCCTTAACAGTACTATTGCAACTTGAACACTAACTTGTCACACAATTTCTTTCCTTTTTCTCTCTAGCATACTCCTTATGTTTCATATTGCTTAGAGATTTCATTTTAATCCCTCTAGGAGAGAGTTAATTGTCTAACTACATGGATTTTGAAATATTCTTATTTTTATATTTTTTAAAGTCCTTTCCCATAATATCTCTGACTAAGTAACTTCCCTTTAACAACACTCAATAGATGAAAATAAAATAATATACATAGTTTGTGAGATTAATTTACAAACATATAGTAAATGATCAAGTTTTTTCTATAATAAATAAAGTAAATAATCATTATTTACATCGTTGGGGAGTGTTAGATCTTCTCCCTCTTAAAAAAAACGCCATGCTTCTTCTTTATTCCTATATTTAGAACCGGCCAGCATTGAATTCTCATCCTCACAAGTTAACTATGTTGGGTAAAGTACTTCCATTTCACTTTAACATGAGTGATGGTTCACTTCCATAGTATTGTTTCTATCGGATCGAGAATAAGAAGAGGCTCTGCCAAGAATTCTTAATCCGATTCTACCATGGCATTGTTTCTATCTGATCGAGAATAAGAAGAGGCTCTACTAGGAATTCTTCATCTGATTCTCATACATATTTGATTAGTTCATCATGAGCTAGTAAATAATTGTATGAAGAAAAAAAACATATTTACCACTCTTTTACATGTATCTCCTTCCAATTAATAATGCTTTTAGAGTCACACATTTATTTCTTTAGTAAGGAGACATGAAACAAATTACGTATTTTTATATAACTAGGTAAAGAAAGTTGATAAGCAACTTGGCCAATTATTTATAGAATTTGGAAGGGTCCATAATACCGAGGAATGAATTTTGCACATCATTTCCATTATAGGGTGGTTTATTTGGTTTTTATCTAACATAAACATAAAATCCCACCTAAAATTCCATGTAACTTCTCTTTTTCTTAGCATAAGTTTTTTTCCTATCTTGGGAATCTTTTAGGCTTTGTCGAACCTTTTTCACAGTTGTCTCCATCTCTGCCAACACATCAGGTCCCAACATTAGTTTTTCTTCAAGACTATTCCAATTAATGGGCATTTTACACCTTCTTCCATACAAGAATTCAAAGGGGCTCATTTTTAACGACTCATGAGAACTTTTATTTGATATGAATTACACCAAGTGAAGATACTCTTCCAATTAACTTTGATGTTGCACAACAATAATTCTTAACATATCTTCAAACACTTGATTTAATCTTTCTCTCTACCTGTATTTTTTTGGGTGATATGCAATGCTAAAATGAACCTGAGTTCCTAACAAGGTAAAAATGGTTTTTCAAAATGTTGACGTGAATTTCACATCATTTTCAAAGATCATAACCTTTGGGAATCCATGTAACTTAAAAATTTCCTTCATAAATGAATCCACAATTTTCACGGTTTTATAATTTGATTGAACATGAATGAAATAGGCCACTTTAATCAAATTATCCACCACTACCGTGATGGATTAATTCTCATTCTTAGTTTTATGTAAGAAAAATATAGAATTTGTAGTAATCACCTCCCATTTCCATTCTAGAATGGGGAACAAGTGAAGCAATCCAACTGGTTACTAGTGTTTTGTTTTAACGTACTGGAATTCCACACATGTGGAAAAATATTCCATAATGTATTTTCTCATAGCAGGCCAACAAAAATGCTTTTAACAACAATAAATATCTTTTCATATCTAAGGTGAGTTGCATAAGGCCTTTTATTAAATTCATCTAAAATTAAGTGTCTGACAACCATTGGATTTGGGACATGTAATATTATCCTAAAAATCAATATATTATCTTCATTTATGCCATATTCACTATGTTTTGAAGATATGTTTTCCTCTTAGGTTTTGCTGCCACACAAAAAACAAATATTTGGGAGCATTGTTTGCAGCCTCTTTAATTGTTATGGAAAATTAAAATTCACTTGGCTATACGAGATTTCGTATAAATAATGTGAATTCCTACTCAATGGTTTTGGTACACGGCTTTCTTTTCATTTCAAATGTTTAATATCAAAATCAAATTCACTCAAGAATGTTGTCCAACTAGCCTGTTGTAATAGACCTAGGCTAAAAGTTCATGTAATAAAAGTTAATAAATTCAAAAAAATGAGACCATGGTTAAGGGACAGTTATTGCAAGATGAATGTTGGTAAAATATGTTTTAGTGGGAATCACTTGATATGTCTTTATGTTTAAGGAAATTGGAAAA
The DNA here is from genome assembly GCA_034641835.2 of Pinus albicaulis. Lineage (NCBI taxonomy): Eukaryota > Viridiplantae > Streptophyta > Pinopsida > Pinales > Pinaceae > Pinus > Pinus albicaulis. The sequence continues at coordinate 897,397,854 of CM076570.1, read as the reverse complement.
TACGATGAAAAACGATTTGGAAAGGAAAAACGGCATTTTTGGCATTTTATTTATGAAAATAAAGGAAAATAGGAGAAAAGGGAGGTTGAAGGTCACATGTTGTATGTGAGGTGGAAAATGAAGGAAAATAATGAAAAATGATGAAATTAGAGGCCTCATTGATAAAAAGTTTTCTAAGGATCAGTTGGCACCATTTTTCTAGTTCAATTTTTCTGTTAGTTCAGTTTTGGAGCTCTCTCGTTATTCGCTCTCTCTCACATGCTCTTGGATATTTAGAATTTTATTGGAGCAAATCAACATTGAGCCAAGAAAGAGGAAATCAAGCAAAGGAAGGAAAAGGAAAGAAAAATAAGGAAAGGATCAAGCAAGAAAGAGTGTGATCTAATAGCTTTAACACAAATACTTGCATGTAAAATATTGCATGTTTAATCTCCTAGCATGTTTGGAGATGCATAGATTATGTATGTAGGTATTTGGTTCTCTTAATGTTGGTGGCATGATTGTACCGAGTTTTGATAGTGGTTTTCAAACTTGCATTTCCTTTTTTCGGATGCCATGGAATGTTGGGATTTTTATCTTGGTTTTCAGTTTTGGAATTTCCAGATGAATTTCGAAATCTAGGGTGGAGGTGGTCTCAAGGAAAATTCCTAAAGGCCTAGGAATCTCTTGAATCATTTTGGTGTGATAGAAGGTAAACGCTGAGGGTGGTGTCTTGGTTTAGGGCTCAGTGATCCGCAGCTGGATTTCAATAAATATTGAGAGATAGGGAGATGGAAATATCCTCAAGGATAGTGATGGATTTAATACAGAGTTCCAGGATCGATTCGGTTGTGATAAAGGCATCGACTTTGGTGAGATCACTGTATGGTGGGGGTGGGTGTAGTTTAGCCTTTGGATTCCCTTGGTTGATTTTGGATAGGTTTTCCATTAGATATAACATTCATTCTTGGAATATGCTTGAGGTGTCTATATCGAGACATTTTCTTAGACATGTCTGTAGTCGGAAGGTGGTACATAGAAGTCTCGGAGCCTGGTCGATTATTGCATATGTTTAATGGAAGCTAAGTTCTATTTATTTTGTACTTATTAATGTGTGGATTTAATGGTTGTTACCTCACTATTCTTTACATGGTTTTATGTATGTTATCAACATGTTTAAATGGGTTTCTCATGTCACGGTTATTCCAAGTATTTGCTTGTAAATGTAAATATAATGGATTAGATACCTAATTGATGTCATATTTGTTCAAGGAAGAGGGTGGTGATCCTTCTTGCAATGCTTAAGTGTTTTCAATTATTAATGCTTTGTCGTGTATTCTAGACCTATAGATTTAATTGATGCCCAATGTTTGAAAGAATATCAGTCTTAGATGGGGATTGTAAATCATAATCCTAGAGCTAGTTTTGGTTTATTAGTATTATCATCATGTGTTTAATCCCACGGACACACAGACACACGCACAGGTATAAGAAATTTAGTCCCTAGACACAAGAATTCAGGCTTGTGGATGCATCCAAAGCATCTCAAACACATTCATGGAGGCTTGTGGGAGATTCTTTGTGGTTTTCTTCATAAAATTTCACTAGGACTAGGGACAAGTCAGGTGGATAACTCAGATAACCTCTGAATGTCCTTTAGCATGTGGTATAGGTTTGTGTTATGTTTTTCCACTTCGATTCCACTTCCTTAAAGTCACAATGGAGGTTTCGTATTTCTTAACAAATCCTGGCTTCTTTTTTACTACTATTGGCTTATTAATTAGGTAGTTGTGAGGGGAGGTGGACGTTACAGGTTCTATCAGAGTGTGGTTTCACTCTTGTTGGGTGGTGTGTTGATCGTGCATCCATGTCAATTGCATATGTGCTCCTCATACTTATGTTCTATGTGTTTATCACATATGTATGTATTTGGTAATAGTTGCATTGGTATCTCCATGTGAATTTTCATGGTGATTGGATGTGTTCGTCATGAGTGAATGTCTTTTTTATATGCATTTGTAACGCATGTCAGTTTCGATATGTTGTTATGCATTCATTGTCAAGGTTAAGGTTATCATCAATGGGGTCATTGTATGCATTTTACGTCACCATTGTGTTGCTGATAGGATATAATGCTAATATGTTGGGTAATATAGAACAAGATATGTCGATTATCAAAGTGAAATTGAAGCCATAGAATTCAGGTTAAGAGAAAATTGCCATCCATGTTGTATGTTTGGCATGTAGGTGTGTAGTTAATGGTTTTTATAAGAATTAGGGTCTCTTATATACATGTTTCTCATTTTATTGTTATTGTGGTTACATGTATGATATATGTTAGTGAATAAGTGTGGTCATATGTATGTTCGTCAGATAGTCATGCATGGTATTAACTTGTTCTTTCTTTATGTTAGTTAAACTTGATGATTACGTCATATGTTGTTGATGATTATGTTATATGTTGACATGTTGTTATTATATGTTAGATAAATTAATGACTAGGGTTATGGCTATTGTTCAACGTTCTCATTGATGTCAATATGGAATTATTGGAGATTGAAAATATTAATGTAATGCATGAACATCAAGAAAACCCTAGGTGCTAAGGATGCCCTTACATTATGAATATGCCAAGCCATATAGGAATAATTCTAAGATTCCCTTGATTCTGAAGTTCTTTTTCCTTGTGCCAATGTGTTGAAGAAAATACCTAATGGTTGTATCCCTTATCTTGGAACCCTAGCATATGCCCTACTAAATCAACGAATCAAGAAGCTTTAACATCGTTCAATTGAAAATACATAAAATATTGTTGGTTGGAAAACCTCAAATGATGCCCTAGATATTTGATATCAAAATTTTTTAGAGCATAGCCTAATCATAATGGGAAGAATATCCAGCGTAAGAAAATCCATAAAGCCTTCCATGAATGAACTTACTTGGATGAATTCCTAAGTCTATTGCAATAAAATTAACAATACCTAGAATTAATTGAAGCATACCATATGACGAAACCATATACTGCACCTAAAATCCAAACTGTTTTGAACAAACAATAGGTCATCCTTGAATACTTTAGATTTGGTAAAGAGAAATAGCAGTCAGTTAAAGGGGAAAGGAAACCCCGAGAGCAGAACCCATTGCACATTACCCTGTTTTCAAATATTTCTGCAACATCCAAGTTATCACAAACCTATATATAATAACCCCTACAACAACTGCACTTACCACAATTTTTTTTTTCTAATTATATAATGACAATATTCTTATATATTCTAATTTCTATCTTCATCATTAGTTGACAGATGTTGTTATTATTCCTTAATCAATATTTCGACACTTTTCAACAAAATTCTTTTGATACTCTCATCATGCTTAGAATATTTATCTGGTTATACATTTGGTACTTTATCATTTCGATGTTCAAGACCTTATTTATGACTAATTGTTGTCATATAACTATCCCTCTATTACCTTTGTTCTATTTATCTGACACATGCTATCTACCCTCATGTTTTTATTTATACATACTTTGCTTTCATAATTTCTAGGGCTATTGTTAATCTATTCCAAGGAATTCCCTTCCTTATGGTAATAGAATACACCCTAGATGTTTATAAATTTAGGACTTGTAAAATAATTAAACCACTTCATAATAATTCATTCAAATTTCTACCCCTTTTGTTTGAACTTACCATTCAATATTAAAGTGCTACACTTCCATATAACCATATAATATATCAATCCCTTACTATGTGCTTTGTATCTCATATAATGAATTTGAATGTCAACTCTTTGTTTACCCATGTTCTAGTAAGGTTTAAGTATTTCATCCGAATGTCATCGTGCCACTTAAAGTTTGTTTACGCATGGTCACGATGTTAAAGTCATTATCCTTCATCCAAGAGGCTCTACCTCCAATCAAGTCAACACTTTTCTGTGTTTATGTTTCCAACACCCTTTCGAAATTGATTTTGACTGTAAATCCATTATGTTTTTCGATTTTATTTCCATTTAACCTTGCTCGGATACTAATGCTATTCTTTTTATTATTTCCCGAAATTTTAATTTAAGTCTATATGGATTTTTGTCCATCAATTTCCCACATTCTACAACTAAGGGATTAGGTTTATTGAAACTCTAAAACCCCAATCTAATTTGCAAGTTTGGTTTCTCATATTCTCACTCTTACAACGTTAATGAATTTGCAATTTTGGTGTACGTGAACGAATGTTGAAGTGGGTTCTTTGACCATTTACTGACCTTGATCCCCACATCAGATAAATTATGAATCCCAAATCATTTTTTGTTAAACCCCCTTCTCGTAGATGGTTAAGGTAAAGTATTACTCATCATGCCATTGTTTACCTCTGTATCAAAATTTTTTGGGGTATGGTGTTGGATGAGGTTTACTAAATTTTCTCCTTGAGTCCCATGTACATTCTGGTAGCTTCTTATCTTTTCATTTTTCTTCGCATTTTCTTTTTTTTTGAGAAAATCATGATTATACAATAATGCTTGATGTATTTATTTAAAAAAATTTATGTTTTCGTACATTTTAACCATATTTTGTCATTTTAGAAGACAAGAAATTACCGTAGTTGTAATTCTAGTGTTTTCTACTTTCTACTTCAGTTCCTGTCTTTAGTTATTTGGATTTTGGTATTAAAATTTCTCATCTTATTTGAGCGGAGATGTTATAGAACTTCTGGTTTGGATTTTCAGGGTTTGAGTATAAGGTTATTGTGAAATTTATATCATTCTTATAATAATCATTTCTCAGGTCAATTTAAGTTCATATTACCCCATTGTATTATGATTTCTCTTAAATTGGATAATCTTCCACACAGCTTCTAATCCCGACTCAGAGAATTATCATTTCTTCACTTTCGTTTTTTATCAATTTCGATTGGAAATTATAATTATGTAATTGGTTAATAACTTATATGAAAGTGTGCGTAAATGGTACTCCTAAGTTTTCCATATACCTCTATCTCAAAGTTATGAGGAATTATTTACAAAATGTGTTGTGGCTCATTTGCAATATCCTTTATCTTCATTTTTCAAAAATACAAAAAATGGAAAAACATAAAAAATATATGTTAAAGTAGAGTTTCTCATACGTTAACTAAAATTTGTAATGTTTTGTATAAATTTGAAGTTAAATATTTGAAATGATTCGAGAAGGTGGGTCCTAATGCCTCAGTTAATGATCAAGCAAGTATGCGAGTGGGATCAGAAGATATTCATGTCAGAAGAGAAAGTCAGGAATCCGTGGGCACATTCGACACATGGGTTAACAGGGAGGGTGCCTCCATAGTTGACCTAGTGGACTGATGGGCTGATCAAGATCTATGGTCAGGATTCACTACGGGGGCAGAGCCCCAATGAGTGCTTTATACCCCATAGGCCCCCCGCAGTGACCAAAGCTATTGATTGGTGATATCTTTCACCCACGTAACGGTACTATTTAATGGTATTGAGCACGTCTACTCAGCATTTAATTTATAAACATGTGCCACATATTTAGACCGGTTCTTCTTTCCATAAGGGTAATGATATTCATCATTTCTTGTCAACCTAATTGCACTAGTGTCTTCCATTTTTTTTATCCACCCTATTGTTGTTCTCCACACTTAGAAATATCATGGCTAAAATTTCATCCCTTTCAGGTTCATCCAACTATATTCCACTCATGGACATTGAGAGGGATATCCGAGACATTGTTTTCTCTTTAGAACACCTCCAATTTTATCAACAGGTCTTTCTAAATGACAAAGAATGTCCAATTTTCTCTGCCATGGCCAAGCCAGGTGTATTTTCTGCATGTATCCCTACAATACATATTTTCTAGGAGAGAATTTTTTGCACATACAAACCAAGTTAATCATAAATATTTATGTTATCTAGAGTCAAAATATTATGTTAAATTCACTAATGAGTCATTGGAAGTGCATTATTATAGTCTTGCAGGTCAAGAATTCACCCAGTTTTGCTTCTTCCTGAGGCCATATATGAAGCGGTTTGCACCTGACAGTAAAGAAATCTCCATAGAATTTTTCAATGCAACAATTAGGCTGGTGTTGACGTGTATTCTAAATATATTGGGAAAGGAGGATGACAACATAGTTGACAAATCAGTTTTGGGACTGTTTTCATTGATGATGAAGCTAGGAGTAGTGTTGGATATTCCTTCATATTGGAAAGAAGTTGTCAATACTCAACTCATGAGTTTATCACTCACTATGTCATTCAGGTTCCCTTATTTTATAATTTACCTCTTTTTATATCAAAATGTGGAAGAATTATTGCATTTGGGGTTAAACATCATGGATGTAAATAAAAAGAGGTAATAAGTATTGTTTTGGACTGGTGTGGTAAGACAGGAAAAAAATGAGGAGGGTCTATTTGATTTTGCAAATCATTTCATGTCTACTACATATAATATTATGAATGGGGTTTCTCCCCCATTTTTCTTGCCAAAGGCTGAAGAATTTCTGCAGTTGGGGAAAAATTCTAAATTTGGAGATTGATGTGTTTGTGAAGAATACTCATAGATTAGACTATATGGGGCTGGGGTAGAACCATATAGGATTCCTAAATTTGTGCCTATGAGATTATTTTCCTTAGAATTCATTAGGAAGAGTTTTTAATGTTGACCAAATACATTTTGTACCTATGAAAAAGGGGCATATGTTTAAATTACCTATGTTTGTGGGTTTGTTTATAGTAAACATCATACAAGAAGATGATGACGTTAATATGATGTTAGATGGAATTCACTTACAGTTAGGAGATAAGTGGGCTTATGACCGCCATAAAGTAATTTCAAATAGGAGAATTGAACATGGTTACTCATCATTTTTTCATGAAAGGAGACTTGACATAGAGAAGCTAGAAATAAGGGTTTTGCAGGTTATGTTGGCTCTAATATACAGACTCCTATTATATCTGGAAAATCAACCAAGAGGAGTAAAGAGGCACCTGTTGATTCATAAGGTGAAGAAAAGAGAGACGAAAAGAGAACGAAATTCAACGAAGACATAACAGGTGCTCAACCTCATTTCTCACTTTAACTAGGACATGAGCAAAATGTTCCAGCCTCACTAAGAAGACATGGAGATGCTCAAGAGAAATTACCTTTTATTAAACAAGTATTTTCTCAGATTGCTGAAAGAAATCAAAGGATGAAGGCTATCATGGAGGCACAGGATGAGTATCAAATCACTCTAGAACAAACAAGATTGCTGACTACCATGGATATTAAAAAATATCAGTTTAATATTGCTCTTTCTCACCCCTCTCATATCACCATAGGTTCATAAAATAATTTCAATACTATAAATTTAACTGTTGATGTGAGAAATATTCCTTTGCTTGATAAAGTAAATTTCCATATGCAAACAAGTCAACTGATAGTGAATGATTTGACCAAAACTAATCAATGGCTCTTAGGGCTGATAACATGCTAGGGAAGGTGATCAAGCAACTAAAATAGGAAAAAGTTAAATCTAGGGCTTTAACAACACAAAATGAAGAACTTAAGAAGATAATTGTAAAGATTGGAGTAGATCCAAATGATAGGTCTATTGTGCAGAAATCTCTACAAAGTGCAGAATCATAGATTTATGTGTTGAAGAAAAAGTTGAAGTTACCTATAGGGGAGAATTATATGATAGCAGAGGTGGCAGAAGTGGAAAGTGAAAAAGAAAGCCTTATTTAGTAGCTCTTGTAGAAAGAAGAAGAAACTGCTAAGTTGAAGGAAATTGTGTTGACATTAAAAAATCATATTGATTCTCATTCCTACACTATGATTTTGCCATTTGGTAGTGATGATCCAGCGACACAGATATCTCAATTGAACACTAAACTGAAAATGGCAGAGAAAGATCTCAAAAAGGCACAAAGTGATATGGAGACAGTAACAAAAATAATGCAAGCCAAGGATGGGGAAATTAATAAATACAAGACAGATTTCTAAATAGATGATGCTGATATCAAGAGCTTAAAGGAGAAATTGAAGGGAAATATGACTTTGATATAGGCTAAGGAAATTATCTGGACAGAAATCATTGCAGAGATAAAAGCAAATTGGGGATATCTTACTATTGGATTAGAAGAGAAAAGAAGTGTGAGATATTTTGAAGAGCACTTTATGGTAGACAAGCAGAACACTATTAACACAACCATATGGGCAAAGAAATTTTTGATTTCATTGATTCTAAGATGGATCAAGAGTTAGAGGAAAATGATATTAAAGATAGGATTCTATATGATGCGGAGATTAAAAAATTGATTGTTAAAAATACTTGTAGGAAGACCATCAAGAAGAAGTTGACAGAGATTAAGGAAGCAGTGAACAAGTTTGACAATATGTATGACAAAAGAGCTAGGGAAGGATTGCCATCATGCTGGGAAGTTAAAGGTATTATTTTATCATGGGATTCTTATGAACCACTATTGGTATTGGAAAAAAGAAATGTGGATAACACTCATAAGAAGACTCAGATCCTAAAAGGAGCAATAGTTATTAACTTTCTTCAGAGACATTTTTAGCTATTATGGTTCATGAAAACCTTTTTTACAGAGTGACCAACATTCAGCAGGATCACTGCCTTTAGGTTGGAGTACCAAAAAACTCTCCTAATTCAAATTCATAGCCTGGATGACTGTTTTACCTAATGATCCGTCAACTTCAAATAAAGACAATTCAGCCAATCAGGAGAATGTAGCAACAATAGGACCAATTCATATTCAACAAATAGATTAGGGTTTAAGTTTTATTTTATCTCTATTATGAGAGTTCAATTGTAATAAGGAATTTGGAAGATATGTAATAGGTAATCTAAGAAGTTCCAAGTACTTTGAGCAGTTAGGAGTAGTTTTAGCAGTTACAAACTTCTTTACATTGTATTTAAAGAGAAAGAGAAGAAAGGAAAAGGTTCTGTATTTTGGACCTTTGGACCACTACAAATTATGTACTCAATTTTTTGATGATTAATGAATTAAGATCAATATTATTGCATCCGTTGTTATTGATATGTTCCCATTTCCATTCTGTATTTTCCCTTCTATGAATAAAATTGATTAATGTAGTTGTAGGTCTCTTTTTACATATGTGACTAAGAGTTAAATATTTGTCATGGGCGCTCCTTCATTTTAACTATTCCACTTTCATAAAATTATTCTGAAGTTTAAAGTGATAGATTTTTTTTATCATCATATCTATTTGGGCTTCCTTCTTTCATGTTGTTCTTACCACTCTAATTAATTTCAACAGATAATGGCATTGTGACGCATTTATTTCATGTGATTCTTCAGGGTTTTAATAATTAGTTTCTTAAGGTGATTAAGCAAAGACCATTTGATATAATATTTTTGTGACATATATATATATATATATATATATATATATATATATATGTGTGTGTCTTGAACACTGATTACCTACCACAACCAAGGGATTGTTTCTTAATATACAACATTTTTTGGCGCCATTTCTGAGGATGAAGAAGCGAAGTTCATTCCCTAGGTTTTTGTTATATTTCCTCCGGTTGTTCAGAGAGGATGAAATATCAGGTATTTTTTTTAATTCCATAACTATGGTGTATAAAAGACCTCAAACAAGGTCATATAAATCGCAACAAAAAGTTCCTATTTTGTCAGATCCTAAAAGTTTAGCTTCTAAGAAGGTTTAAAAACCAATGAATCCTTCCACACCTAATCCTACACTACTTGCACCTGGAAGTAGTTGTCATAACCCTTCATCTAAGGATATTTCTAGGAAACTTACTTTCTTTGAACAAGAATCCTTTTCCCTACCAGTTCATTTTGAAGAAACAAGGTTAGAAGAACAATATTTTGAGTTTTTTTCATTTACCTTCACACAAGCTCAACTAAATACATCTGTTGGTTCTTCTTCCATTTTTCATCAACCACTTCCCATATCATATGTTCTACCACATTCATTCACATTCACAACTGGTTCACAAATCCCACCTACTCAAGGAGCGATTTACCAAGGCATAAACATGGCAGCCCCTGCTTTCTTAATGAATAGGTATGCAACGTTAAATCTTCCACAACCTATGAATTCCACGCCCCAAGAATACCTCAAGTTACTTCCTCGTTTTACTGGTGAAGATGAAATGACTGCAGAACAACACTTGCCATTGTTTTACACTTTTTCTGAGAATCTAAATGTAGAACATCTTGATGTAGTGATGAGACTTTTTGTACAGTCTCTGAATGGGGAGCCAAGAAAGTGGTTCAAAGGTTTACCAAATTCCCCAATTAACAATTAGGAGGAATTGAAAACAAAATTCACCCGAATATGGGGTGAAAAAACATATCATGGTTATTCATTGGAGAAGTTTAATGCAATCAAGAAAAATTCTAATGAAAACATGACTCATTTTATTAAAAGACTCAACAAAATGTATAATAGTTTACCCATAGAAATGAAACCCCCTCCTATTGGAGCAAGGGTAGTTTTTTCTCAGGATTTTGAGTCATATTTTAGTTTCACTTTAAGAGAGAGGAGATCTCCTACACTTGAGAAAATCCAAGCTGATGCTTTGGAAATTGAAGCAAACATGATGGTTGCTGAGAAAACACAAGAAAAGAAGTCACATCAAGAGAAAGGCAAGGCCAAAGAAGAATCACAAAGGGATCAGAGGATTGATGACATGAAAAAGGTTATCAAGAATTCGTGAATAAGTTAGTGACTATGGAGTTAGAGAATAAAAACTCCAAAAGGCCTGCACAACAAAACATATGAGTTTTCAATCACCAATTTAGAAATTTTACCCTGCAAATCTTGCAGAGGGAGAGAAAAGTTCAAGATCAAGTTCAAGCACCACTGTACATAGAAGCAACACCTTCACAGTCTACTGAAGATGATCAAAGGGAAGTTGAATATCATATATCTACCATGTACATTAAATAAGATGAAGAAGAGGAAGAATGTGAATAAGAATACATAGAAGCTAAGGTGTCCTTTGACCTAGAAGAGATCGATGATTATTGTAGAAAATTTGTAGAATTTATGCAGGTAGAGTTGCATAAGAAATATGATTTAAGATCAAGAAATAGATCGAGGAAATGGGATGATGAAAAACAACAACAAGGGTAATTTAATTCTCCAATGGTGACTCCAAAATCAAAGAACTCAGTAAAAAAATGAAATAAGGGGAAACAACCTATGAATCCAGTAAGTGGAATTGAAAAATAATAGGACGAGACTTCCCAAAACAAGACTATTGATACTAATAATTTGGAAAAGGTTGTTACTGTACCTGAGAAAAATTCTAATTCTAGCAGAAATCAGAAAGAACCTAAGAATATTTTCAAACAAAAACAAGCTTTAGTTTGTCCAAAGAGATAGAAAAGGTGAAAATCCGAGTACCCCTTCTTTAGCTAGCTAAGACACCAGGTTACAAGAAGGCGATTTCAGAATTCATTAATCTTTCTAATTCTGATGATATTGGTGATACTCTGAATTTGAAAGAGGAAGAACCAGTGATAACTTTTGGTACACATGTCAAGGAGGTAGATTCTTTTTTTCCCTCATTTTATATATCATTGATCCTTCATGATTTAATTCTTCATAATTGTATGATAGGCTCAGGTGCTTCACATAATCTCATGCCATTACCTATAATGAAAGAATTGAATTTACAAATTACTAAACCCTATAGAGACCTATATTCATTTGATTCAAAAAGGGTGAAGCTTGTTGGGATTATCAATGACATGGTTGTTTCCCTAGCCCAAATTCCAACCAAAATTATCATGATGGATGTAGTGGTTGCATATATTCCAACTAGGTTTGGTATGCTTTTCTCCAGATCTTGGGGAGCAAAGCTTGCAGGAGTTTTAAAACTGGACTTCACATATGCTATAATTCCTATGTTTAATGGGGAAGAAACAAGGTTATATAGAGAAACAATATTTGTTAAAACTACCACAAAGAAAGATGCAGGAAATTCCCCTGTTTATGGTGAAGAAAATGAAGATATTTCCTGTTTTATGCTACATGAAGACTCAGAGTTTGTTGAAGACATAGAGAAGCAGCTCTCTGCAGCAATTTTACATAATGAGCTGGGATCAAAGAAAATTTGGAAGTGTTATTTTGATGGTGCCTATTTAAAAGATGGCACATGAGCTAAATTTTTGCTAATATCCCTAGAAGGTAATCTCTTACCTTTTTATTTTAAGCTTGAATTTGAATCAAGAAATAATGTGGATGAGTATGAAGCATTAATTTTAAGTCTTTGAACTACTAAACAAATGTGAATCCAGTGCATTTCCATTTTTGGTGATTCTGAGTTGATTATAAGATATATTAAAATCCTTTGTCAAACCAAACATCCAAGGTTAAGGTCATATAGGAATGAAGTATGGGACTTGATTGAGAATTATTTTCAAGCTTTGAATCTTCAATTCATTCCAAGAGAAGAAAACAAAATAGAAGATTCATTCACACTTGCAACTAGTAATTTCAAGCCACCTATAAATCCAAAATTGAGGTATGAGATTTAATTGAGGCACAAACCCTTTATTCCTAACAATGTTAAGCACTGGCAAGTTTTTGAAGATAATGAGCAGACAAGTCATTTTCTGACAATAATGGAAAATTTTGAAGATCTCGAAATAGATCAAGATTTAAGGGTGAAAATTTGAAGTTGGGTTACACTTTTTGCCCTTATTTGAGAAAAAACCTTTCATTTTTTTTTTCGGTTCTTCAACTTTAGGCAAGCTAAAACTATTTTTTGTCTTTATAATTTCATTTTGCGATAAAAGTAAAAGTTGGGAGAAATTTTGTTAGCTTTCTATTACTTATTTTTTGTAATTTTTGTATACACATTTGATATGTCAACTTAGTATTTCTTTGAGTGTGTGTTTTTAACAATCAAAGGATTCATAAGAATTCATGGTAATACACAATGTTTTATTCTTTGAAAAATTGTGTTTTTGAGAAAAAAAATGTGTTACAACAATCTAGAGAGAGTCTACTTTGCTTTCATAATGTTTACAAAGTCAACATATTCATATTATAATTACTAGAATTTTTTGAACTAGTCCAATATGAAAAAACTGTATATTTTGAATATGTTTCGCGATGCAAGAAATTTCTTAACATGTAAGTTATAAACTAAAAATCTAAAAATTACCCATCAGAGATGACGGACCAATGTAATGCACCATAATTTTTTCAATTTTTTTTACAATGTGTTTGGAAGATAAAAAATTGTGATTTCACTAAATCATAATGACCTTTAGAAATTGATTGCACCCATTTTATTACAAAATTAATTAAAATTAGTAAATATTTATGAAATTCCATAAAATCTATATTTCCTCAAAAGTAGATTTAATTATGAAAATGCTTGTCTTGGTTCTGACATTTAATTCAGAATTTTTCATGGAGTTTAATTAGTCCAAAGTTGTAGATGCATATTCAGAGCTTGGCTCTGCATAATTGCTGACGTGTTAGTTCAGCCAAACTCTTAAAAAAAGTTCGGTCGAATTTTTTATAAAAGTTTGGCTGAACTATTACCTAACTTTCCATCGGCCAAAAAATAACACGGAGCCCCTCCAAAAAAAATTTTCACGGCAATATAAATTGCCGCAAAATCATTCATTATTTGCACATATTTTTGCACATTTGGTCTGATTTTACAAAGGTCCTAGTCTGATTTTGTAAAGAATTGTTTTGGGTTTAAGGAATTTTGTTGGAGGTACATTCAAAGAACATTTTTGCAAAAGAATGTTTTGGGTTCAAGGACTTTTCTTGGAGGAAAATTTAAAGGACATTTCTTCGAGGTATGTGATACATTTTTTGGATATTTTTGGGCTTCATTTTTTTAAAGTATGGATTTGGACTTAATTTTCATGGAGGTATCTGATATATTTTTCAGATGTTTTTTGCGCATCATTTTTTTTGAAAGTATGGATTTGAGCTTAATTTTCATTGTTTTTGAAGGTATGGATTTCAGCTTAATTTCAAAAGGACTCTTTTTAGGTTTAGTATTCAAAGGACATTTTTTGGAAGTATTTTTTAAAGTGATATTTTTTTAGAGGCTTTTTTGAAGTCTTTTTTAAAGTGGTATTTTTTAAGAAGTTAGAATTAATTTTCAATGAACATTTTTTGCAGGAATTTTTTGAAGTGACATTTTTTTAGATTACGTGTTTTGGGTTGAAGTAAATATTTTATAATTATTTTTTAAAATGAGTTTTTGTCTAACTTTTTAAATGAATTTCTTTTGTAGGACTTCGAAGGAAATATTTTGAGCTTCATTTCATTTGTGTAAGACATTTTTTTCTCGAATTTTTTGAAGTATTTTGGATTGAAGTATGTAGTTTTTGGAAAAAATTTAAAATTAGTTTTTTTTTAAATTAAAGATTTTGTGATGTTTTTTTTAATTGAGTTTTTTTCTAGATTTTTGAAGGAAATTTTTTGAACTTCATACTATATTATGATGGTAAATCGAAGGAATTGGACGAGAAAACATGATTGAAAAATAAATCCTGAGGAACGTAGAGAAGAGATGAGACAATCTCACAAAAGAAATATAGAAGTACTCTCAAATATTGAAGGGGAAAATCAACCTCAACTAGAAGTTGAAGCAGGTATGTAAATGTAAATATTACAAGTTTGATATATTTAAAATTTTCCTAGTGTAAAATGTGAAGCTTAATTTTTATTTGATCAACTAATTTGAAAAATATTTTGGAATGTAAATAGATAGAGATATTCCTCAAAACATTGATGATGAGATACAAAATTTTGAAAGAGATTTTCAACCAATGATTGAAAATTCGACTGAAGAAATTAAATCACAAGGTATGTAGATATATATAATAAATATATGTATAATTTCAATAATATGTGCATGTGTTCAACATATATATATATGTGTGTGTGTGTGTGTGTGTGTGTGTGTGTGTGTGTGTGTGTGCTGAACACATGCACATATTATTGAAATTATACATATATTTATTAATTTAGTTATTTATTGAATATGTAAACTTATTGTGTACTATTCATTCGAATATGTACATATGAAATCAATGTCGATGATGAGATGTTAGAAAATGTTGATACTGACACATATGGAGATAAAAGAGTTGACCATTATATACGAGATCATGTTAACCGCATTTTTGATACGTACTTCATAAAGGAAAATGTGACAGTCCAAGCCCAAATGTTGAAATGTCTCCTATCATTAAGGAAATTAAAATAAGCTACGATTTTATAGGGTATTCGAAAATCAACCAAACATAAAAAAATGAAGGAAAATATGATACAAAATATAAATAGTGCTATAAATTCAATTAGAAGATCTAGACAAAAAAATGTTTCAGTTGTACATAGAGAAATACCTATGGCAGTTGTTTCATCAAGTGCTAAAGAGACTCACTTGGTAAAATATATGGCACGAGCATTAGGAACCTCATGAAAAACTTTGCACAAACATCGGAAACTTTGGTTGGAAATAGATGTAAATGATGAACTTACTTGTTGGAGAGCTATTTGTGGGAAACCATACAAAGATAGAATTAGAGAACATGCTAGAAAAATAATATATGAATACTGGAACAAAAATTCACGTGTTTTTCCAAATGCAAGGGATGTGATGCGAAGATGAATAGCACAAAATCAGTATGAAGAACATGAAAAAAAATTCTTGGAAACTACTCAGATAGAATTGTTCGACAAGTTCAAAGAAGGGAATTGGGAAATTCATGTGTCAATCAGTGCTTTTTTTCAACAAAAACCATGGCATGTAAAACCTATCACTGTACGCAGAACTTGTTGTCGTTATTATGTGGAAATTGAGTTATATTATGAAACATTCCTTAATTTTGTTAGAAAATTTTGGAAGGATTCACCTCCTCCTTCCACTGTCTGTGATTTCATATCTCAAATTATATGTGAAAGACAAAGCGATGATCTATTTTACGAAAAGAAATGTGTTGGTGGTAAAAAAAGCGATAATTGTGGAAATTTGACTAAATTTCAAAACAAATATCATATTGATATAAATGATCAATCATTGTCCAACATGAAAGTGAAATGGAAGAGGTATGAGTATATCCATACATCGATTCAAGGTGAAAATAGTGCTAAAAGAATTTAATTACGAGAAGAAGAATTTTTTGTGATAGGCTTTTTGAGAAATTTTGAGGAAGAAATTTATAAATACACAAAGCATTCCCATAGAGCTCGATGGAAAAACTTGCAATTCAAAAAATCCCATGAATTTTTTCCACCAAGGACCATTTTGTTAGTAATTGATTTTGCAAAAAACTACACATTTGTTCCACAAAAAGAAATTCAGAGTGAATACTATCATTCTGACCAAGTCTCCATGCTCGTCCATATTCTACATAGACATGCTGAACAAAACGCTGATAATATAGAAATAACCAGTGAAAATCAACATGTTATTAAATAATATCACTTTTATATCAGTGATTATCGTACACATGATACATATTTTGTGCAACACTGTTTTCGAAAGATTTATGACTCCTTGAAAAGTCGTGGAATAAAATTCAATGAACATTGGATATGGTCAGATGGATGCACAGGTCAATTCAAATCTGCATGATTATTCTTTTGGTTGTGTTGTCTTCATAAGAAAACCTGCATCAAACATTGTTGGAATTTCTTCGAGACTAGTCATGGAAAAGGAGAACATGATGGTGCAGGAGCATGCATAAAATGAGCACTTCGAAGATATCAAATAAATACCTCTACAAACTAACTTTTGGATGCTAAATAAGTTGTTCAATGGTGCATCGCTACTCTAAGCCTTGAGACTAACTGATCAAGGGATGTGCGAAGGTACATTAAATTTAATTTTTATTGGATATCTAATTTTAAACAATGTACATTTATCACAATTCGATTATCTGTGTGTAACACCTCTAGTTCAAGAATTTTTTTTTTTTTTTTTTTTTTTCTATTGTCCACTGTATTGAACATTACCACTGTATAATTTTCCACCACATGTATATATTTCTATATCCCCTTATATTGCCAAGAGACATTATTCCTTCGCTATACCTACTATAATCATGAACTCGATGGACATACTTGTTCTTCAAGGGCCTCACCTAACATATATATATAATTAACACCTCTAGCTTTAACTCCAACTATAGATCTTATACCTATATCTTTGGATCCAAAGGTATATTGATATATTAATACCCTCTTGTGAATGTCATGGAATCCCCATGTATATATATATATTTCTTTGTAACCCCCATATATATATATATTTATTTATTTCTTTATAAACTCATATATATATATGTTTCATTTCATATATATATATAATTTACCATAGATAAGTGTATTTGTGACTCCCATATATATATATATTTATTTCTTTATACACCCATATATATATCTTTCATTATATATATATATATATAATTTACCATAGATAAGTGTACACCACGTATATCCAAACCTTTATCGAATGCACTCATATATAAACAAAATCTGTACGCCTAAATATAGGCATGGCATTCCAACGTCGTTTTATTATTGAAATCGTCTCATTAAAACCATCATTATATTCCAATAGATATTATGATTGAATATAAATTTTGGTTTTCCACGCGTGCATTCAACTGGATAAAATGCTATCTCGCCAACCCTTTGAACGATCATAATTTGAGATAATACCAGTGTGCGTTATTGCAGCTGTGTAGGTCGAGGTAATTATCGTGACGAACCATTGGCTTACATAACGAAGACTCTGCGATGTGGTTGAGACGTCAATAGGACTTAAGGATGGTTATGACAGTATGTTGACTATCCTTTTACGCGAGCCACAGTTTTCTATTCAGCTAATACATAACCCTAATTTTCAGATCCGAGGGTATGGTAGTAGGTTTCTACCCTGTTGCTAACTTGTGGTGGTAGCGTTCATTAAGTTCTTCGTTTTCTTCTGAATACCTATGTACGCCTGGTGTAAATTTACCAGAGACGCGTGTTTATATTACTTTGGTCTAAGAGTACTGTGTTGGTTTAACGTGTAGGTTTTATATTTTTGGTATGCAGGAACCGCTGTGCGTACAGGCGATTTGAGTGTCCAGCGCCGCCCCTTGCAGACCCCGGCTCATCCTTGCTGTTACGTGTAGCTTTTAGATGCATTTTTCTGTTCGGCTCAGTACGGTGCAAGCCGAATAACGCAGGTTCAGTACCTGATGTGAATTTGTTTTCACATTTCCGGGTACCTAGCTGTCAATAAGGCGGAGTTGGGGTCCAATCGACCCTGGGATTCTATGTACGCTTAGGGCAGGGGAATTAGGGTTTTTCATACCCTTCCCTCACATGTATTCCTCTGAGCGTTAGGTCTATATTTATCCAGCTCAGGTTTCAGGGAGTCTCATTCTGGTTGGGCGATTGCCATTTACTCCCACTCGTTCCAGTGAGGGAACTGATTTTTCTATGGAGATTTGATACCGAAGTACCAAATCAGTTTGATAGGTGAGAGTCCCTGCGTGGCTTTCTATCATTCTTTATCTTCTGGCATACAGTTTAATATCTTTCGGAATTGTTGTGTTTAGTTGTTTACGAATTGTATTGTACAGGGATGTGGACGACGGTTTTCCGGCTGCGCGCACTATGCCTCAAGAAGAATACAACCCCTCGATCTGGTTCTCTCTCTAGCATTCAGCCGGCCCCATTGTAAACTTGTTATCCATCGTTCTGGCAAATGATTTCAGCTTCCTGGGCGTTATAATGAGACAACGTTCCCCTTATTACCGGGCTGCTGTGTATTTACTATTAACAATTTGTATATTATTTCGTTTTCTATTTCTACGTTTTTCTCTGTCGAAGAAAAGCTTTATTGTCAGGTTTTCACATTAGTTAATCCAGATCGTAACAGAAATCTAAAAGTTTCGTTTAAGTGCATTGGTTTTCCTAGATTTGGGTTCAATCTATAACCCACGCTAACTGTTGCACTGATTGTATGGCTAAGTATTTCTGGATGTTGCGTGGTTCGGCTGTGGTTATGGTCCACAGCGCTCTGACCTCTCACTTTTAACTTTATCAACTTATCTTTGCGGTAGCTGGCACTATGGTCTTCCTATCATCGTCAGGGAAAAAGCCGAACTCATCCAATGGTAACTTCTTTCCTTTTATGCGATCACGTCTCTGTTTTTCTGTAGGTTTAATGTTAGTAATGTTCTGTATTGGAATTAGAATGACCGCATGTCTGTGAAATTCGGTCCTACTGTCATACCTTGCACCCGAGAGGTGAAGCGGTCCTAACCACCGCCGCGTCGATTTATAGTTGTAAAGGCTGACTGTGGTATTACATATGCATGTATTGTTTTCTGTTGTATTGTTACGAACTGCTCTCTCTTCCCCGTTTAGTAGCTGATGATTAATATGCATAAGATAGATGATACGTATATGACCAGTAGAGGTTCGCACGCCAATGGTAGATTTAGGTTTTAATATATATCATTGTTCTATAACCAAATCACTCTATATCATGATTAAACCAACCTTAAAACGTCGTGGACTTTGACAGTTGTACCCTTCGAGGGTTTGATATTAATACAAGGCCACTCTATAAGCAGACCACTAATCGTTTTGAGTTATCAAAATTTGGATCGGGCGCCACGTAGCGTCGACCAAGGGTCCCTCTATATGTATCGTTTTCCTCCCGAATATTATGTTATAACCGTTGATTTTAATGAACCATTATTAGATTAGCTCACGGCGTTTCCACTTTTCACAAATATATGTTTATATATATATTTCATAGATATGTTCCCTTTTTAACACGCATCGTTGAAATATATAATTGGTATTACTATCGCGCTGGTGACATATAAATTTTAGAGATATATATATATATGGCTCATTTGTGGTCGGGACTGTTAAGTACCGAATTGTGTAATGCTATTCTAAATTATACAATGTGTATATAATTTGTATTTCTATCGATGCTTGTTAGTAAATATATATACTTTAATCTATATCAGGATATGGCCGATAGTTCTATTGAGGGTATGTTCTTGAGCATATTTTAATTTCCATTGCCCTAATGTTTGGTTCAAAGGTTAGAGATGAAGTCAAAATACAAATTACTTTATAATTGCTATGAGAATTATAACTCTTCTATAGTATACATTTACTTTGTGGTTCAATAAGAGTCGAACTCCATATTCCTGGATTACTTACTTGTAAATTCTATTTTTCTTTTAAGGTATATCTATAAGTATTTAATGGTGCTTGACTAGAGAACATGAATTATAAGGCAAGTATTTGGCTATGTTACAGGTTTTCAAGAAGTAAGAATAAAATTAGATATGCAGTCTATACCCTTATAAATGGTCTAATGCTCATATAGAGTAGAATTACTCTTTTTCTAGCACCATTATAAATGTTAGAATACTCATATATGCAATCTATAAATGTTATAAATGTTAGAATGCTCATATCTGAAATCTCTATTTTAAGATCTTGTTTTCTTCCTTTCTGCTACATACCATGTATACTTCAGTGATACTATAAAAAGTTCCTAGCAGACATAAGAACATAAAGTATCCCAGTTGTATCAACAGAAACAAAATAATATTTAATTATCTATGGGGACTAAGTAACTTCAGATTTAAACCAACCTTGGTTTAGAGTTTCTGTAGTTTCTACTCTATGGATTTCTGGTCTACAACTAAACAGAATCTGGAAGGTTAATGCCTTAGTATGGATTCTGTTAAATGTAGTACTAACATCAAACACGCCATTTAATTAATTTTTTTATATGTAGCCAATTCATACCATCAGAACACAGAATTAACAAAATTTTCAGAACATACCAAAATCTGCAATTGACCAACCTCCCAACCTTAGAGTCCTCTTTGTCTCCTAGGACTCACCCCCGAGCAGAGATCACCTCCTAGAACAGATCAACCTCTGATCTGTCTAGGAGCAGCTTATTTAAGCTCACATTTCCCCAAAGCATGTTTCTAATTCTGCGTCCAGAATAGCAGGATGCTTTCTTTCCTGTTTAGCCTAGGCTTCCCATTTTGGGACTCTTTAAAGCTGCTTTAAGCTTTTCCTCAGCTTTTCCAGTTTTTTCTCACCTCTTCCCAACTACTCCTCTTCATTGGGGAAATTTGGATTCCTCCTCAAATCTAAATTAATTTCTTTCAAGGATTTTTTGAAAGATTTTTGGGGATTTGTTGCCTTATCCATCCTCATGGATTTGGCAAGTGATCTCTAATTCTCATCTTGGTCAAAATGCACAATCATTTTATTTATTTCCTCAAATAAAATATGCAATTACATTCACACAACACTTATCCCTTGGGGTCCACACCCTTAGGATTTAAGTTCAAATGTCTAACTTTTAAAAATTCAACACAGAAATTGGGGGTGTTACATATTCCCCCTCTGAAAATAAACACCGTCCTCGGTGTTATTATTCAACTACTAGAGTTCATTTAAACAAAAAATGGATATTTCTCCACCATTTCAGCTTCTCTTTCCCAGGTGGCTTCTTCAACAGTAAAGTGCTTCCACTGCACTTTTACTCTGGCCACTGTTCTGTTTCTCAATTCAATTTCTTCCCGCTCCAATATTTGAAGCGGTTCTGGCAGAAACTCCCCTTCTGGTTCCACCTGTACAACATTCCAATCAACTATGTAAGAAGCATCATGCACATATCTTTTTAATAATGAAACATGAAACACATTATGCACTCTAACATGGGGGGGTAAGGCCAGCTTGTAAGCCACTGGTCCCACCCTTTCTAATACTTCAAAAGGACCACAATACCATATACAAAGCCAGACAACTTCAAATGAGATAAAGTGCCTTTTTGGGTTTCTTTGATGCTACAAATACACATGATCCTCTACTTTGAATTCTCACTCGCTCTATCAAGATACTCTCTTTGGATCTTCAGGTCAGTTTTTATATTTATCTGTATTTGTTTAACAATTCTTTCCATCTCTTGGAGTGCATCTGGTCCCAACACCAGTTTATCTTCTGGTTGACTCCAGCTCAAGGGAGTATGGCACTTTCTCCCATAGAGTGCCTCGAACGGACTCATCTTAATAGAGGATTGGTAGCTATTATTATAGGCAAACTCAGCTAGATGCAGGTACTCTTCCCATTTTGATGGCCTATCCATCACATACATTCTCAACATATCCTCTAGAATTTGATTTGTCCTTTCTGTTTGCCCATCAGTTTGAGGGTGATAGGCAGTACTAAAATTCAACTTAGTACCCATTCCTGCAAACAATCCTTTCCAAAATGCTGCTATGAACTTAGCATCCCGATCTGAGACGATCACCTTGGGAACTCCATGAAGCCTTACTATCTCCTTCAGGAAAACATTTGCTACTTGAGCTGTTCCAAATGTAGATTTTACTGGTATAAACTGGGCAGCTTTGGTGAGAGTGTCTACTACTACCATTACAGAATCATGCTGATATTTGTTTTTGGGTAATCCTGTTATAAAATCCATGGAAACTGTGTCCCATTTCCATTCTGCAATCGGCAAAGGGTTTAAAAGCCCCGCTGGGTGTTGATGCTCAACTTTGACTAACTGACATTCCATACATCTACTTAAATATTCTGCCACATCTCTTTTCATTCCTGGCCAGAACAATTTCTTCTTCAAGGCTGTTAACATCTTTTGGTATCCTGGATGTCCTGCATAAGGCTGTTTGTGATATTCATCCATAATTTCTCTTTTCAATGACTCTATATCGGGAATATACAACCTGTTTTTGTAATAGAGCAACCCTTTTTTATTTTTAGTGAAATCAGTTTTATCCCTTTTCTGTAGTTTCACCAAGAGTGCTTCATAGTTGGGATCTTGATTTGCTGCTTTTCCCACCAATTCCTCTATCTCCATCTGGGCACTACTCCCAATGCTGTTTAAATGTTGACAAGCATTTCTACTTAAGGCATCAACAACTTTATTTTCCTTTCCCTTGATATGTTTTATGTCCATATCAAATTCACTTAGAAAAGACAGCCATCTGGCTTGTCTTGCATTCAGGTCAGTTTGGGAAAAGAAATATTTAAGGCTAATATGATCAGTCATCAATGTGAACTTCTTCCCCAAGAGATAATGCCTCCACATTTTTAAAGCATGGATAACAGCTGCAAATTCCAAATCATATGCACTATAATTCTGTTCATGTACTTTCAGTTTCCTAGATTCATAGGCAATGACTGAATTTTCCTGCAACAGGACTCCTCCCAGCCCTTCTCTGCAAGCATCTGTACATACAACAAACTCTTTATCAGGATCAGCAATTTTTAATATAGGGGTGGAAATAAGTTTTTTTTTTAACTGCTCGAAACTGTTTTGACATTTTTCAGTCCACACAAACTTGACACCCTTCCTTTGTAATGAGGTTATGGGATTTTCTATAGCAGAAAATCTCTCCACAGATCTGCGATAATAGGCTGCAATTCCCATAAATGATCTTACTGCTGAGACATCAGTGGGGGTTGGCCATTCTTTAATGGCTTTTATCTTTTCAGGGTCAACTGCCAACCCTTTTTCAGAAATAATATGCCCTAGATATTGAATTTTATCCTTATAAAACTCACATTTGCTGAACTTGGCATATAGCTGGTTTTCTTTTAAAGTCTGTAATACTATTCTCAGATGTTCTTTATGTTCATCTTCATCTTTAGAATAGACTAAGATATCATCTATGAACACAAGAACAAATTTGTCCAAATACTTACTCAAAACACTGTTCATCAAGCACATAAATGTGGCAGGGGCATTCGTCAACCCAAAAGGTAGAACCACAAATTCGTAATGCCCATACCTGGTTCGAAATGCTGTTTTGATGATGTCTTCTTCTTTAATTCTGAGCTGGTGATACCCAGTCCTTAGATCTATCTTGGAAAAGACTGAGGCCCCTCTCACTTGATCAAACAGATCATCAATTCTAGGAAGTGGATATCTATTCTTAATGGTCAACTTGTTCAGTTGCCTATAATCAATGCACATCCTAAAAGTTCCATCCTTCTTTTTCACAAATAAGACCGGTGCTCCCCATGGAGACACACTTGGTCTAATGTAACCCTTATCCAATCATTCTTGCAGCTGCATCTTCAGCTCCATTAGTTCTGGCGGACTCATCCGATAGGGGGCTCGGGATACAAGTGTGGCTCCCGGCACCAGATCTATAGAGAAGTCAATCTCTCTTTTGGGAGGGAGATGAGGGATTTCCTTGGGAAAGACTTCCTTAAATTCTCTAATGACTGGTATAGCATCCAGTAACTCTTCCTCAGTTTTCTGTTCTACTTCTTCTACATGCACTTCATAGTTGGTATATTTCTGGCTATGTCATTTACTGTGGTTGCCTCTCGCTCTCTGCTGATCATATGAATATTTCGATGGGGACAATCCCTCATCATATGGGGTTCTCCACAGCCCCAACATTTCAAAGGTTCCTTCATTCTGACTGTCCCTTCCTTTTTATTGTTCCCTTCTACTGGTTTTGAAACCACTTGGGACTGAGCAGTTTGACTTTCTTTTGGTTTATTGAATTTTTTCCGCTGATGATCTCTACCAAAATTTCTTAGATATGCTGGTTTTGGTCTTTTGCCTTTGAACTCACCCTTGTTCAGCCAACTCTTCCCTTGTTCAGCTTTACCTTTAAACTGCTGATAGCATAATCTTGCTTTTCTAACCACCTCATCCATCGTCTTTGGATTGTCAAATTCAATTTTCTCCTTGTAAACAGTAGGCAAACAATTTAAAAACCTTTGCACCTTTTCCTTTTCTTCTCTAATGTAAGGGACATACCTCAGTAAATTAGTAAACTTAGTGACAAACTCATCAATAGTGAGTTGTCCTAGCCTAAGTTCATGGAATTCTTTTGCTTTATCATCATAATAACGTTCCTTCAAATAACGGCTTTTGAACTTAATCTGGAAATCTTCCCAAGTAACTGTCTTTTCATCAATGGCATGCACCATTTTTGTCTCCTCCCACCATAGTGTAGCTTTTCCTTGTAGCTGATACACAGCTAATCTAGCTTTCAAATTGCTCTCATATTCGTATACTTGGAAATACTTGATCATGTTCAGCAACCAGGCTTCAGCATCTTCCTCCTTCTCCCCATCATAGGAGGGAGGTTTGATCTTTCTAAATTCTCCCTGCAATTCTCTTTTCTGCTTATGTTGATGCCTAGCTGCATCCTCATCTTCAGACTCATCCATCTTTCTCTTTCCAGAACCTTCGCCTTCCTGGCCGTTCCGGGAAGTCAGCTCTCTGATGATCTTTTCCTGCTCCTTACTGGCTGATGACAATATGTCATTTTGGCTTCTTAATTCAGCCAATTCTCGTTGCAGCCTGTGCAACATCGCCAGTACCGGGGCATTGGGATCTGGAGTAGCAAACTCATCACGCAGATCCACATAAATCCCTTCACCTTCAGCCATTTCAACTGTACACACTCACAACACCAATTAGCAAAATTTTTAAAATAAAATTTTCAACAAACAACCACCTATGTTATAATAGTGAGCGCAAAATGACAGCCCCATTTGTTCTAACTAGTGCTCCAATACCATTTGTAACACCTCTAGTTCAAGAATTTTTTTTTTTTTTTTTCTATTGTCCACTGTATTGAACATTACCACTGTATAATTTTCCACCACATGTATATATTTCTATATCCCCTTATTTTGCCAAGAGACATTATTCCTTCGCTATACCTACTATAATCATGAACTCGATGGACATACTTGTTCTTCAAGGGCCTCACCTAACATATATATATAATTAACACCTCTAGCTTTAACTCCAACTATAGATCTTATACCTATATCTTTGGATCCACAGGTATATTGATATATTAATACCCTCTTGTCAATGTCATGGAATCCCCATGTATATATATATATTTCTTTGTAACCCCCATATATATATATATTTATTTCTTTATAAACTCATATATATATATATATATATGTTTCATTTCATATATATAATTTACCATAGATAAGTGTATTTGTGACTCCCATATATATATATATTTATTTCTTTATACACCCATATATATATCTTTCATTATATATATATATATATATAATTTACCATAGATAAGTGTACACCACGTATATCCAAACCTTTATCGAATGCACTCATATATAAACAAAATCTGTACGCCTAAATATAGGCATGGCATTCCCACGTCGTTTTATTATTGAAATCGTCTCATTAAAACCATCGTTATATTCCAAAAGATATTATGATTGAATATAAATTTTGGTTTTCCACGCGTGCATTCAACTGGATAAAATGCTATCTCGCCAACCCTTTGAACGATCATAATTTGAGATAATACCGGTGTACGTTATTGCAGCTGTGTAGGTCGAGGTAATTATCGTGACGAACCATTGGCTTACATAACGAAGACTCTGCGATGTGGTTGACACGTCAATAGGACTTAAGGATGGTTATGACAGTATGTTGACTATCCTTTTACGCGAGCCACAGTTTTCTATTCAGCTAATACATAACCCTAATTTTCAGATCCGAGGGTATGGTAGTAGGTTTCTACCCTGTTGCTAACTTGTGGCGGTAGCGTTCATTAAGTTCTCCGTTTGCTTCTGAATACCTATGTATGCCTGGTGTAAATTTACCAGAGACGCGTGTTTCTATTACTTTGGTTTAAGAGTACTGTGTTGGTTTAACGTGTAGGTTTTATATTTTTGGTATGCAGGAACCGCTGTGCGTACAGGCGATTTGAGTGTCCAGCGCCACCCCTTGCAGACCCCGGCTCATCCTTGCTGTTACGTGTAGCTTTTAGATGCATTTTTCTGTTCGGCTCAGTACGGTGCAAGCCGACTAACGCAGGTTCAGTACCTGATGTGAATTTGTTTTCACATTTCCGGGTACCCAGCTGTCAATAAGGCGGAGTTGGGGTCCAATCGACCCTGGGATTCTATGTATGCTTAGGGCAGGGGAATTAGGGTTTTTCATACCCTTCCCTCGCATGTATTCCTCTGAGCGTTAGGTCTATATTTATCCAGCTCAGGTTTTAGGGAGTCTCATTCTGGTTGGGCGATTGCCATTTACTCCCACTCGTTCCAGTGAGGGAACTGATTTTTCTATGGAGATTTGATACCAAAGTACCAAATCAGTTTGATAGGTGAGAGTCCCTGCGTGGCTTTCTATCATTCTTTATCTTCTGGCATACAGTTTAATATCTTTCGGAATTGTTGTGTTTAGTTGTTTACGAATTGTATTGTACAGGGATGTGGACGACGGTTTTCTGGCTACGCGCACTATGCCTCAAGAAGAATACAACCCCTCGATCTGGTTCTCCCTCTAGCGTTCAGCCGGCCCCATTGTAAACTTGTTATCCATCGTTCTGGGGAATGATTTCAGCTTCCTGGGCGTTATAATGAGAAAACGTTCCCCTTATTACCGGGCTGCTGTGTATTTACTATTAACAATTTGTATATTATTTCGTTTTCTATTTCTACGTTTTACTCTGTCGAAGAAAAGCTTTACTGTCAGGTTTTCACATTAGTTAATCCACATCGTAACAGAGATCTAAACGTTTCGTTTAAGTGTATTGGTTTTCCTAGATCTGGGTTCAATCTATAACCCACGCTAACTGTTGCACTGATTGTATGGCTAAGTATTTCTGGATTTTGCATGGTTCGGCTGTGGTTATGGTCCACAGCGCTCTGACCTCTCACTTTTAACTTTAGTAACTTATCTTTGCGGTAGCTGGCACTATGGTCTTGCTATCATCGTTAGGGAAAAAGCCGAACTCATCCAATGGTAACTTCTTTCCCTTTATGCGATCACGTCTCTGTTTTTCTGTAGGTTTAATGTTAGTAATGTTCTGTATTGGAATTAGAATGACCGCATGTCTGTGAAATTCGGTCCTACTGTCATACCTTGCACCCGAGAGGTGAAGCGGTCCTAACCACCGCCGCGTCGATTTATAGTTGTAAAGGCTGACTGTGGTATTACATATGCATGTATTGTTTTCTGTTGTATTGTTACGAACTGCTATCTCTTCCCCGTTTAGTAGCTGATGATTAATATGCATAAGATAGATGATATGTATATGACCAGTAGAGGTTCGCACGGCAATGGTAGATTTAGGTTTAAATATATATCATTGTTTTATAACCAAATCACTCTATATCATGATTAAACCAACCTTAAAATGTCGTGGACTTTGACAGTTGTACCCTTCGAGGGTTTGATATTAATACAAGGCCACTCTATAAGCAGACCACTAATCGTTTTGAGTTATCATAATTTGGATCGTGCGCCACGTAGCGTCGACCAAGGGTCCCTCTATATGTATCGTTTTCCTCCCGAATATTATGTTATAACCGTTGATTTTAATGAACCATTATTAGATTAGCTCACGGCGTTTCCACTTTTCACAAATATATGTTTATATATATATTTCATAGATATGTTCCCTTTTTAACACGCATCGTTGAAATATATAATTGGTATTACTATCGCGCTGGTGACATATAAATTTTAGAGATATATATATATGGCTCATTTGTGGTCGGGACTGTTAAGTACCGAATTGTGTAATGCTATTCTAAATTATACAATGTGTATATAATTTGTATTTCTATCGATGCTTGTTAGTAAATATATATACTTTTGGTCTTAAGTACATATATATATGTATTTGATAGTTCTATTGATGATATGCCTTGAGCATATTTTATCTCCATTGCCCTAATGTTTGGTTCAAAGGTTAGAGATGAAGTCAAAATACAAATTACTTTATAATTGCTATGAGAAATATAACTCTTCTATAGTATACATTTACTTTGTGGTTCAATAAGAGTCAAACTACATATTCCAGAATACTTACTTGTAAATTCTATTTTTCTTTTAAGGTATATCTATAAGTATTTAATAGTGCTTGACTAGAAAACATTAATTATAAGGCAAGTATTTGGCTATGTTACAGGTTTTCAAGAAGTAAGAATATAATTAGATATGCAGTCTATACCCTTATAAATGGTCTAATGCTCATATAGAGTAGAGTTACTCTTTTTCTAGCACCATTATAAATGTCAGAATACTCATATATGCAATCTATAAATGTTATAAATGTTAGAATGCTCATATCTGAAATCTCTATTTTAAGATCTTGTTTTCTTCCTTTCTGCTACATACCATGTATACTTCAGTGATACTATAAAAAGTTCCTAGGAGACATAAGAACATAAAGTATCCCAGTTGTATCAACAGAAACAAAATAATATTTAATTATCTATGGCGACTAAGTAACTTCAGATTTAAACCAACCTTGGTTTAGAGTTTCTGGAGTTTCTACTCTATGGACTTCTGGTCTACAACTAAACAGAATCTGGAAGGTTAATGCCTTAGTATGGATTTTGTTAAATGTAGTACTAACATCAAACACGCCATTTAATTAATTTTTTTATATGTAGCCAATTCATACCATGAGAACACATAATTAACAAAATTTTCAGAACATACCAAAATCTGCAATTGACCAACCTCCCAACCTTAGAGTCCTCTTTGTCTCCCAGGACTCACCCCCGAGCAGAGATCACCTCCTAGAACAGATCAACCTCTAATCTGTCTAGGAGCAGCTTATTTAAGCTCATATTCCCCCAAAGCATGTTTTTAATTCTGCGTCCAGAATAGCAGGATGCTTTCTTTCCTGTTTAGCCTAGGCTTCCCCTTTTGGGACTCTTTAACGCTGCTTTAAGCTTTTCCTCAGCTTTTCCAGCTTTTTTTCACCTCTTCCCAACTACTCCTCTTCATTGGTGAAATTTAGATTCCTCCCTGAAATTCAAATTAATTTTCAAGGATTTTTGAAAGATTTTTTGGGGATTTGTTGCCTTATCCATCCTCATGGATTTGGCAAGTGATCTCAAATTCTCTTTTTGGTCAAATTGCACAATTATTTTATTTATTTCCTCAAATAAAATATGCAAATACATTCACACCATATTTATCCCTTGGGGTCCACCCCCTTAGGATTAAAGTTCAAATGTCTAACTTTAAAAAAATCAACACACAAATTGGGGTGTTACATTATAATGGACCGTTCACCAATTCGCATAGATATATGGCACACACACACACACACACACACACACACACACACACACACACACACACACACACACACATATATATATATATATATATATATATATATATATATATATATATATATATATATATATATATATATATATATATATATATATATATATATATATATATTTTTCACCAAACTATTCTTTTATAATCGTTGTTACAATGAGTTATTGTTTTAACTCACGGCTCTTATATTTTATTTTTAATGCATATATATATGTATTGTTATTATTTTAGCTCACGGCTCTTATATTCTATTTTTCTTTTGATGCATATATATATGAATTCGATAGTAATTGAGTAGAGAACCTTAATTATAGATTAAGTCTTTTGCTATGATACTTGTTTCAAGGATTAGAGGTAGATTTAGAAATGCAATATATACACTTATAAATGCTATAAATGATATAACACTTCTATAAAGTAGAATTTCTTCTCAAGCTAGAAAATTTCGAAATACCTATTCTAATGTCTTTGCTTCTCTTGTATTGTACCATGTAAATTTCAGATCTGCTACCCTAGTTTTCTACCTTACATATGAGCATATAATATCACATTTGTATATATATATATAGGGAGCAAGTTAATATTTAATTATCTGTGGAGACTAAGTACCTTCAGATTTAAACCGTCTTTGGTTTAAAGTTTTTGTGGGTTTCTACTCTATGGATTACTAGTCTACAACTGAACAGAATCTGGAAGGTGAATGCCTTAAGATGGATTCTTTTAAATGTAGTACTAAAATCAATCATACAATTCCCTTAAATTTTATATGTAGCCAATTCATACCATAATAAATCAAAATCAACAAGAATTTCAGAAACATACCACTATTGCAATTGACCAACCTCCCAACCTTAGAGTCCTCTTTGTCTCCCAGAACTCACCCCCGAGCTGAGATCACCTCCATCACAGATCCACCTCTCATCTTCTTAGGAGCAGCTTATTTAAGCTCATGTTTCCCCAAAGCATGTTTCTAATTCTGCGTCCAGAATAGCAGGATGCTTTCTTTCCTGTTTAGCCTAGGCTTCCCATTTGGGACTCTTTAAAGTTGTTTTATGCTTTTCCTCAGCTTTTCCAGCTTTTCTTACCTCTTCCCAACTACTTTCCTCTTCATTGGGGAAATTTAGATTCCTCCTCAAAATCTAAATTAATCTCTTTCAAGGATTTTTGAAAGACTGTGGGGGTTTGTTGCCTTATCCATCCTCGTGGATTTGGCAAGTGATCTCTAATTCTCATCTTGGTCAAAATGCACAATCATTTTATTTATTTCATCAATTTAAATATTAAATTACATTCACACCATACTTATCCTTTGGGGTCCACTCCCCTTAGGATTAAAGTTCAAATGTCTAACTTTTCAAATTCAACACATAAATTGGGGGTGTTACATATTCCTCCTCTGAAAATAAACACTGTCCTCGGTGTTGTTATTCAACTACCAAAGTTCACTTAAACAAAAATGGATATTTTTCCATCATTTCAGCTTCCCTTTCCCAGGTAGCTTCTTTAGTAGTAAAGTGCTTCCACTGTACCTTTACTCTGGCCACTGTTCTGTTTCTCAATTCAATTTCTTCCCGCTCCAATATTTGAAGCGGTTTTGGCATAAAATCCCCTTCTGGTTCCACCTGTACAACATTCCAATCAACTATGTGAGAAGCATCATGCACATATATTTTTAATAAAGAAATATGAAACACATCATGCACTCTAACATGGGGTGGTAAGGCCAGCTTGTAACCCACTGGTCCCATCCTTTCTAAAATTTCAAAAGGCCCGCAATATCTAGGAGCAAGTTTTGCACAACTTCCAGCATAAAGTGTGCTCTTTTTGGGGTTGATGCGCAAATACACATGATCCCCTACTTTGAATTCTCGGTGCACTCTTTTCTTATCAGCATAGCTTTTCTGACGATCTTGTCCTGTCTTGATATTTCTTTGTATCTGTTTAACAATTCTTTTCATCTCTTGTAAGGCACCAGGCCCCAGCATTAATTTATCTTCTGGTTGGCTCCAGCTCAAAGGAGTACGACACTTCCTTCCATATAATGCCTCAAACGGACTCATTTTAATAGAATATTGGTAACTGTTATTATAGGAAAATTCAGCTAAATGCAGATACTCCTCCCACTTTGATGGTATATCCATCACATACATTCTCAACATATCCTCCAAAATTTGATTCGTCCTTTCTGTTTGCCCGTTAGTACCCATCCCTCCAAACAATCCTTTCCAAAATGCTGCTGTAAACTTAGCATCTCGGTCTGAAACAATTACCTTTGGCACCCCATGAAGCCTTACTACCTCCTTCAAGAATACATTTGCTACTTGAGCTGTCCCAAAGGTAGACTTTACTGGTATAAAGTGGGCAGCTTTTGTGAGAGTGTCTACTACTACCATTACAGAATCATGTTGATATTTAGTTTTGGGTAATCCTGTTATAAAATCCATGGAGACTGTGTCCCATTTCCATTCTGCAATTGGAAAAGGGTTTAAAAGCCCTGCTGGGTGTTGATGCTCAACTTTGACTAATTGACATTCCATACATCTACTTAAATACTCTTCCACATCTCTCTTCATTCCTGGCTAGAACAACTTCTTCTTCAAGGCTGTTAACGTCTTTTGGTATCCTGGATGTCCTGCATAGGGCTGTTTGTGATATTCATCTAAAATTTCTCTTTTTAATGATTCTATATTTGGAATATACAACATGTTTTTGTAATAGAGTAGCCCTCTTTGGTTTTTAGTGAAATCAGTTTTACCCCTTTTCTATAGTTTCACCAAGAGTGCTTCATAGTTGGGATCTTGATTTGCTGCTTTTCCCACCAATTCCTCTACCTCCATCTGGGCACTACTCCCAATGTTGTTTAGATGTTGACAAGCATTTCTACTTAATGCATCAGCAACTTTATTTTCTTTTCCCTTGATATGCTTTATATCCATATCAAATTCACTTAAAAAGGACAGCCATCTGGCTTGTCTTGCATTCAGGTGAGTTTGGGAAAAGAAATATTTGAGGCTAATATGATCAGTCATCAATGTGAACTTTTACCCCAGAAGATAGTGCCGCCACATTTTCAGAGCATGGATAACAACTGCAAATTATAAATCATATGCACTATAATTCTGTTCATGTATTTTCAGTTTTCTAGATTCATATGCAATAACTGAATTTTCTTGCAATAGGACTCCTCCTAGCCCTTCTCTGCAAGCATCTGTACATACAACAAACTCTTTATCAGGATCAACAATTTTTAATATAGGGGCTGAAATAAGTTTTTGTTTTAATTGTTCGAAACTGTGTTGACATTTCTCAGTCCACACGAACTTGACACCATTTCTTTGCAATGAAGTGATGGGATGTGCTATGGCAGAAAATGTAACACCCCCAATTTATGTGTTGAAATTTTAAATTTGACATTTGAACTTTAATCCTAAGGGGTGTGGACCCCAAAGGATAGATAAATTATGGATGTAATTCAATATTTTAGTTGAAGAAATAAATAGACTTTCTGATGTGCATATAGACCAAGAATGAGATTTAGAGACCACTTGCTAAGATCCATGAGGATGGATAAGGCAAGTATTCCCCTTAAAATCCTTCAAAAATCCTTGAAGGGAATTATTTCTAATTTAGATTTGAGGAAGAATCTAAATTTCCCCAATGATGAGGAAAGTAGTTGGGAAGAGGTGGAAAGCTGGAAAAAGCTGAGGAAAAGCATAAAACAGCTTTAAAGAATCCCAAAAATGGGAAGCCTAGGCAAACAGAAAGAAAAGCATCCTGCTATTCTGGACACAGAATTAGAAACAGGCTTGGGGAAAATAGCTTAAATAAGCTGCTCCTAAACAGATCAAGAGGTTGATCTATGGTGGAATTGGTCTCAGCTCGGTGGTGAGTTCTGGGAGAAAAATAGAACTCTACGGTTGGGAGGTTGGTCTACTGCATGAATGGTATGTCTTTAAATTTGATGCTCTTCTATTTAAATTAGTATGAATTGGCTACATATAAAATTTAATGGAATGGTATGATTGATTTTAGTACTACATTTAACTGAATCTATCCTTAGGTATTCACCTTCCAGATTCTGTTTAGTTGTAGACCAGAAATCCATAGAGTAGAAACCTACAGAAACTTTAAACCCAATACGGTTTAAATCTGAAGGTACTTAGTCTCCACAGAAAATTAAATATTAACTGGTAGTACATGTAACTATACAAAGGTGAAAGTATATGCTCATATGTATGCAAGAAAAATATTGTAACAGCATTGAAAGTTACATGATATAATCAAAGAGAAGAAAAAAATATAAACATTAGAGTATGTATCTCAAAAAATTTGTAGCTTAAGGAGAATTTCTACTTTATAGATGTGTTATATCATTTATAGCATTCATAGTTTAAATGACATTCTTGAATCCACTTCTAATCCTTGAAATATCTATTATACAAAATAAAAATAAAAAAGGCCTTAACTTATAACTAAGGCACACTACTCAAATTACTATCAAATAAATATAAAAACAAAATAATTGCTTGATTTTATATTTATGACCAGTCCTACTTTTAGCAAAAGGGAACACCAGGAGGTGCACTTTTCCATTAGGCATGATTGTAAAATATCAACCTGTAGACTAGAATTTTATAAAATCTCTAGACTATGATTGTTCAAAATTAAAAATACTTATCTCCTTAGAAAAATGTGATGTGATAGTTCCACTTAGTGTCTTCCTCATACAAAAATCAAAGTATATTCTTAACTAAGAAAGAGACATTTAAGACCTTATACTATCATGGAAATAGCAAATTTGATGCGTTGAGTGTAATTGTAAATTCAAGCAGTTAGAGTAGAAAGAATAAGTAAGGCCGCTTCCTTAAAAATTTCCATAGATAATATTACCCTCATAGTCGAGCTCCATAACTCGAGTCACATGTATTAGAACATTTTAAAACAAAAACGAAATGACCTTTATGTACTACTACTATCCGAACCTGTATACAGTGCGAAAAGATAGAGAAATATACGCTCAAGTTAAATTATATGACAGTGTGATAACATTTGAGAAATGTATGCTCAAGTTAATTATATGACAGTGCAAAAAGATTAGAGAAATATTATGCCCAGGTTATATGCATATGCCGGTAAGAGTAAGTGATATAGTTGTGTCGGCGTAAATTTTACACGGTTGTTATTATCTCATTTCCATAACAAAAAGAAAAGCAAGTGGAGTGATATATCAAAGCGAAATTATGACTGCATGATACGAGGAATCATGGCGTTTAAGTTCATGAGTGACTCGTTTACTCACAGCGTGACATCTCCAGGCGGCACGCTTATTTGAGATTGATGCAGTCTATTTACCTGTACAAAACGCAAGGAGAATTGGCAAGATTTAATTATGTTTCCTCTGTTACATTTTCCAGCAGACTATGTAACACGCCAAGCCTAGAAAATATAGGTAAAAAATAAATTTCACAGACATTCAACGACTGAAGTAAATTCACGGAATAGGTTACGCAGTGGTGAGTCCAGGTTATATTCTGCGGCATCGAAAGAAAGGAATGTCCCTGCAACTTGAATACAACCGGGATCCTAAGATCTGGGATACGAATCGTTCGCTGAATATGAAATTTGGGCTTTCAAACTAAAATTCCCACATGCAGGGTTATAGGGAATAAACGACATAACCTTTCGCTTCATCATTAAAACAAAGAAAGAAAAACGAGAACGAAGGAAGAGCGAAACCTAAGGAAAACCTGCTTACGGTAGACATGTTATTATACAGAATCATCCCGGACAATAATGATAGACTACGGTAATAGCATCACAACTATCAATCATGGAACTAGGTGTCGCTACAACAGAATACCTGAAACCCTAACATTCGCACGGAGGTGAACGCCGGATTCTAAGACGCGTACACACAACAGAAAACCTGGAACTCGAGATGCCTGAAGGATGAGATGGAAAAGCATGTGCGAAATCAGGCCGAGAGCCATCTGCGCACCTGCAACAAAAACAAAATGACGCGTCAGGAATAGAAGGAGACTCTGAACGAATTTTAATTAAATTCAAGAAAAAGGAAAAAAAAAAAACCCTGAAGCGTGGAGAGGAAAAAAAAGTAGTATAGGAGAGGGCGATACAGACAGAGATGAGCCTGGGCGATTGAAGGTTAAAATAAGAAGCAGGAACCCTAGTTCAGTATCGGCACTCTGTCCGGAGAAATTCCGAGGTTAGATCGGCGCACAGCCGTTACCCTTACGAAATCCCAAGGGGGATTGTATTGATCTAGACAAACCTGACAATGAGTCCTGCTCGGCAGAAATTTAATATTATTCCATACACTCTAATGTACCCTGCCGTCCAAAATTTCGCTGAAGCTATGGATTCAACCTCACCCAATTGACCTGCCCGACTGCGTCTCCAATTAGGGCAATACGTGTCAATTGGTTACAGGCAGGAGTACATTGGTGGAAACGCTGGTTTTCTGAAGTGTGAGCAAGGAACACGCCACTTGAAATCAGTAAAAATCTGCCGCGCAGGAGAGGTGTACCAACACAATCCTTCCAGCTAATAAGACGACATAAGGCTGCGTGTCAAACCCTCCAACTTCATGCAAACGCCGGCATCGCATTCAATCAAGCGCAGAGTTAACGTAAACAGGAATTCCCTACCAAACACAACGGAGTTCCAATCCGGGAGTATGGGTGCCTAACGTGTCACTGTACGAGGAGAAAAAAAAAACATAGAACATCGCATGTATAGTTACGAGAGTATCAGGGTTAAAATGAGTCAGATATAGATATGACTGTAATGGTCCCTATCGATCTACGCGATCAACATATATGCCCTCACAATTATCATTATCACTTCAAAAAAATCCGGTTGTGCAACCATGATGACCCAATTGTAAACGACCATCATTTCATTTCATACAGCGCAGATATTACCGTGTGAGCCGCGCAGTCGTTACACAAAGCGATGATATAAAATGTTACAAATATATATATCGAATTTATACCAGAGTAAAATGTTAAAAATATATAAGAAATGAGTCCGGGCCGATATAAAAGATTAAAAATATATATATAATGTTAGAGATATATATATATAATGTGCGGCTATATAATGTTAGATATATATATATATATATAATGTGCGGATATATATAATGTTAGATATATATATATATATATATATAATGTGCTGATATATATAATGTTAGACATATATATATATATATATATATATATATATATATATATATATATATGATTTTGAACTTTCATAAACCATAGGTTATAAACATTATAACACCCCCAAGTTTTATGCTTTTCAAATTAGACATTTGAACATAAATCCATAGGGGAGTGGACCCCAATGGATAATTATTATGTGGATATGGTTAACTACTTATTTATGAAAAATAAATAAAATATTGTGCATGCACTATGACCAGATGAGAAAGTGAGACCACATGCCTAATCCATGAGGTGATGGAAAAGGAAAAGACTTTCCCCAAAATCTTTCAAAAATCCTTGAAAGAAATTATTTCTAATTTAGATTTTTGAGGAAAAAATCTAAATTTCCCCAATGAAGAGGAGTAGTTGGGAAGAGGTGAGAAAAAGCTGGAAAAGCTGAGGAAAAGCTTAAAGCAGCTTTAAAGAGTCCCAAAATGGGAAGCCTAGGCTAAACAGGAATAAAGCATCCTGAAATTCTGGACGCAGAATTGGAAATAGGCTTTGGGGAAAGCATAGCTTAAATAAGCTACTCCAGAACAGATTGAGGTAGTCTGTTCTTGGAGGATCTCATCTCGGGGGTGAGTTCTGGAGACAAACGAACTCTAAGGTTGGGTGGACTGGTCATAGTAGTGGTGTGCATGCATAAATTGGGAGATTTCTGTAAGTTGAATTAAACATGTCTATGGTTTATGAAATTGTGATGTTATGGTTCATTATGTAGTTTATGAATTGTGATGTTATGGTTCATTATGCAGTTTATGAATTGTCATGCTATGATGCAAATGTCAGATTGATTAATTGTTAAGTAGTTCATGTAATTGGCAAACCCAAAGCTAGTGATAGGAGAGACAAACGGTTGGGTTGTATGGATGAGTATCTGGTAGTAATGAGGTTAGAGATGACAGATCAATTGAACAGCAAATCTGATAACCATGTATAGGTATAGCTTGCTATCTCTTAAAGAAATATTTAATTTCTGTGAGTATAAAGAGAAAATGTTAACCAAACAGTACCCATGAACAGCAAGTGCCAAACAACTAAATCTATCATAACAATACTGATGGCACAGAATTCACTGTAATCAATAACAGAAAGTAGGGAACAACAACCCTCAGCTGTGTTACAATGGAAAGAATTGTAAAATTTAGAATTTACAGTATTCTATTAAATGTAATTGTAGACATAAGGAAGTAGAAGTTGAATCCTAACTAAGTACGAGGATCTAACACTAAGGATCCTGAACTATCCAGTTCAGTAGTCTCTACCTCCATTTGAGTAAAGCAAGAGGATCTGTTTCCTA
This sequence comes from Pinus albicaulis, assembly GCA_034641835.2. Classification (NCBI taxonomy): domain Eukaryota; kingdom Viridiplantae; phylum Streptophyta; class Pinopsida; order Pinales; family Pinaceae; genus Pinus; species Pinus albicaulis. Next base: position 897,359,170 of record CM076570.1, on the reverse strand, counting down.
GTTTTCCCATGGAACAGTTGAATTTGTACCATAGTGTCACACACGTTGAATGGTTGTAACAGAAAAATAAGAGGGGGAAAAGCCTATTGCAAAATCTATTGTGTGATAAAAGTTGTGTGAGGGAAGATTGTAATCATGTGTAAAAAAAAATACCATGAACAGAGCATCTGTTTACCGTCCATAGAAACTATTGGGAAGGTAGTTGGAGCAATGGAGGTTAACTGAGTAGAGATAGATGTATGCGAGGAGGCATACATCTATACCTCGATGTTGAAACTTTAAAATATTGAGAACGTGATCAGGCCTATGAACTAGGAAGTTTGAGTAAGGGCCTAGTGATCATCTAGAGTTGGACACCACTCTGAACAGAAAACCTGAGAAATACAAAGTAATATATATAGATATATAAATCTACTATATGGACTGAGAAGAGGGGAGGTCAATCCCGAAAAAAATTCTCATGGAAATTCTTGTATTCCATGGCTGTCTATAAGTACTGAAAAGAATCTAAACCCCGGATAAGAGTCTGCATTTGTAAGTGATTCAGTATAAAAACTATAATTGTTATCGACACATAAAGCGGAGAATATTTGAGTTATGTTATATGGGTAGCACTCATCACAGGTTCAATTGTCTTTCCCCAATCGGGATGTTTGATTTTGGTACTACATTTAACAGAACCCATCATCAGGCCTTCATCTTTCACATACTGTTTAGTTGTAGCCCAGAAAATCCATAGAGTAGATCGGTTTAAATCTGAAATACTTACCCTCTACAGATGATTAATTATGGTTTTGTTTATTGTAGGCACAAATGATTTATTGTATGCTTATGAGTCTGCTAGAGAAACATTATAAAAGTACTAGAAAGTACATAGTTTAAATATAACCAGCTGGAAGTAAATACCATGAATTCTTGACATTCAAAGCTATGCAGGAAAATTGAATATTACCTTGCTCCATATATGTGTATAATTGTGAAACTTTATGCTCATATGCAAGTGGAAAACTACATTAGTAGACTTAAAAGAGGTCAGATTAGGCATGTCGACATTTTTTAGCTTTTAAAAGAAAATTCTATTCTACCCAAGGAATATACAATTCATAGCATTGATGGAGCATATTATGTTATATAATGCATCTCAAATTTTGGACAAAGCAGCATAGTCACGGATTAAAGTTACAATTAAGTTTATGTTACAAGGACTATTGAATACCTATATACAACACACCATATGACAGTATATGCGCTTAGGTATGCTAGAAAAATAAATTAGTGGAACAGAACTAATATTTCTATGGTACTCAAAATAAAAAAAAAGGGAACATGAAATGATATTAAAGTAAGGAACTTTAATTTGTGCTAACCAAGGAATAACTCCACTTTATATGATTTTATAATGATTACAAGAGTACAGGTCTCAATTCTATAACTGCCTTTAATTCCAGAACCGTGTACAATACTTATGAAAGACTTAGACTTGTCATACCCTATGTAAAAATCTATGCAAATGTTACGGCATACATCTAAGTATACACAAGGTAAAGTATATATATAGAGTACCGAGCCACGAACTAAAAAGAATAACAACACAAGTATATATATACACAGAAACATTTAGATGTACGTATAGTGGGTGAACGAATGACTCTCTGACATTCACCCATTTGCAATTTATAACAGGGTTAGAATATATATATGTTAATACGGGTCAGGAGCAGACCCAACTAAGTCTTTCAATAGCGAAAAGAAAACAACAAAACGAATCACATAGTTATGAATGGTATAGGTCAACATGAGGATATAACTACAAAAAAGTTGCGTTAAGCCTTCGGCCTAGAAAGCCAGCGTATAACTATATTAGTGCATGTGGATTATCCCAAAGTTCAAATAGAAAAACGCCGAGAGCTAACAAGTCCGTTTCCATAATACATATATACGCCGAGAGGGAAAACAAATAATTCGATCCGAGATTTCTTGCAATACCTCACATAAATAAGTGAAACCGGGAAATAAATCTGAAGACCGCGAGAAAATATGCATGCTTAGATTTCAACCCTAAAGACCCATTCTTAAACCGTATTCTCGTTCACGCTAATATTGTAGAATGTAACAGCAATTAGCGCCAATTAGAGGTTGTTTGAATACAAAACGAAGTCACAGGTTGGAACCCAGAGTTATAATTCACGTCTAACTCGAAACTAGCAGAGAAGTTTCTACCTACCATATGGAGATTCATTATTCTCTGAACAATAGCTGATCAAACAGTAAAATGTCACAGATGTGGCCATATAACATCAGACAGAACGCGTAGCTTGGTTCCTATAAACATTTAACCGATAAATTGAAATTCAGAAAGAGCGATTCATCATTTGGGTACCGAGCATTTCGGAACGACAGGGTCGTCCCGGCGTGCTGCCATATTCGTTTACATGGCAGAAACTAGTATCCTTTCAAACAACAGAGATAAGGGTACGAGGTTACCCACAGAAGAGTCCGGTTCTTCATTCCGCAGGGTTGCGGAGTCCATAGCACCTGTACAATGGAATAAATCGACACAGAAGCTTTAGAATAGCAACCGATTTCGAACAACAGTCACTAATAAAATGAATGTGAGTTACAACCTAAAACTGTAGCATCTCAGCCAGACACCTGAGACCGGACATCGATCCAAGAGAAAACCAGTGAAGGACTCTTGTCGGTGGCGATGCATACTGAGGGCAGCCTAGAAACCCCCATCATCTACGCCCCCTGCACAGATGATTCATAGCCGATTTAGATACAACATTATAAAAGGAAAAAAAACACAAACATCAGAATACGTTACAGAATGTAAAGAAGGAAAAACGTTTCCACTGACCTGATACTCCTGTATCAGTTACCTCCCTGGAAGGAGTCGCTCCCTCCGGAAAACAGATGGAAATCCACATCAATCCCAACCCTAATGCATCGAATGATACCGACACTATATAAATAAACAAATCGCTGGCGGAGGGATAAGCTGAAGAACGCAGCCGAGGTACTAGGTAAGAGAATGTGAACCCTAATCACGTTGCCCTAGACATCAGAGAATCCCAACAACGATTTGAAGAACCACCTGGCTGTATTGTCTGTGTGGTATCCGGTTAGGTAAAAGTCTTTCAAAATAGATATTGAGCAGCAGTAGGCGGTGTGCAGGGTACTGGGCCAAATAGTAATGCAACCGGGAGCGTTACACGTAGCATAGTGGCTAGGGTAGGAGCTGAAATTGACGGCGCCAAGTACTCAATTCCTGGCATGAGCTGCCGTCTCTGTTCAACCAACCATCAAACGTCAACAGGAGATTTCACAGGGAAAACCAGAACGAATGAAACGTTACACAATAAGCATCAGCCACGTAACTGCAAGAAGTGTAGCAGACCATACCGCGCAGATGATGGTACATCGAAAATTCATGCGGTGAATCAAACAGAAAAAAAAAAAAATGCAATAAAAATACCGTCGCCGGGTGTCAGGGGTAGGGTTTAGGTGTACACGGAAGGATACAGAGTCGACATGGCGTAAAACCAAGTCGCAAAATAGTCAAACCCGCAAGAAAACGTGTTGACGTGTCTGCTAGGTATTCCAATGGTCACGGCGCTGTAAATTCCTCATCCTACTCAAGTATGAGAACGATTTATGGTAATGACACGCAAAGCTGCTAGGTACATGTGTCGATTTGGTAGTCAAATATATATGTATGCTTCGAATTTCGTGGTAGGTTATATAAACGACTGGATATATGTTAAAAAGTTACATATATATATATATACTCATATCGTTATTCAACGATAATAACTAGAAGTGTGATATATATAGATATATCAATATATATATAAATGCTAGAGATAGGCATGAAAGAGATAAGTGGGTTTGGTTCATAAGTCGAGATAGGGAATTAATTCAATTGTAAATGCGTTATATATGTATATATATGTCTCGCGGGTTGTAAATAAATAAAATGTTAGGATAATAACATAAATGGATAACAAAATGTATCAAAGTATGTGATGACATTTGTATAAACATATGTGCCAAAATAAATGGGTAACAATATGTATGTGATACATATATATATGGTTTTGAATTTTCCTAACCCATAGGTTACCGGGCATGTTTGGTGATAATGACTATAAAGGTATAGCATTCTCAATGGAGCGCTTAAGACTTAAATTTTAATACTACAACTTTACTCTAGCTTGCCTAAATTTAAGAAGGATGGTTATTATTGCCTGGCTTAAATGAATATTTAAACTATTGGATGGACAAGACGAAACACTTAGGTATTGGTATATCTCTATCGTTGATTTAATAACCCATATATGCGCAAGCAAGTGCGAAATCAAAGCTCTAATATATATATAATATATAAATAAATATATATAAATATATATATATATGGAGTAGGTGGTTATAAATATAACATTGGTATATGAGTATATATATGGGGAGTAGATGTTATGAATTATCATAGGAAAAAAAAAAATGTATAATGATAAATATACATATGGGTGAGACATGAACCTACGATGTTTTATTTGAATATAAGTACTATATATATATATATATATATATGTGAGAATATATATATAGGTGAAATGTTTTAATTGTATGTCGGTAGTACATAGGTATATATATATGTATGTGATAATATATTTATATATATGTGTAAGCCAAAGATGTAGATGTATGTGATTAAAAATAATATAAGTGGAATGTTCCATGGTTTTATAAATATAAAGATGCTAGATGAGTAGAGAAAAACTTTATCAAGATGTTACAAATTATGTGATATATATATAATTGCACATACTATATTTATTACATACAAGTGAAAGTTTGTCCTTTGGTAGTATATCGGTATATGTATTGATATATTTATGTTATATAAGCGGTTGACATAAGTGTATCTGAGTATATGGATGGATCTATATGGGAGATGATGGTATAAGGTAATATAAGAATATAGGGCCTTAATAGAGGTTAAGCCTTTGTATGCAATAGGATTGTATGTGTTATAAATGTGATGTTGGAAAAAAAAGAGACAAGTTAAACTATCGGTTTCACAATTATTATCGAGAAAGAATATCTCTAAGAAGAAATGTTATAAATGAGGTTGGATAATTGGATGATCATTCCAACTAGAAATATACATAATGAATTAAGAGAAGAGGTGAAATGAGAAAGATTACAAGCACTTATGTAAGTATAAGTCAACGTAACAAATAAATATTCAAGGTCGAAAGTTGGGATGATAATCATATATAATTATTATAATGGCTTTGAATTAACACATAATTTCATATGTGACATATGAAATTTAGATTTAGTATATATGTGAAATGGTTGTTAAGGAATTTTAAAAGAAAAATTAATACACCTATAAACCCTATTAGAGTGTGGTGGAATTGAGTATAAATAATTGTGGGAAATTAACCTTAGGGATAAGGTTAAGAAAGGGATATATGTTCCTAATATGTATATAATACTATGTGTTACCATAGTTATTGGAACAAAAGAAGAAGGAAAGCTTATAATGGAACATATAGAGAAAGGTGGATAATAGAAAAATGACAAATTATATTTAATAGAGGTATATTAAATATAAATTGTAAATTCTTAAATTCCTATTAAAAATATATATATATATATATAAAATAATAATAAATGATAGATTAAAATGAAACAAGTTGCACGTGGGACATAAGTTAAATCTACAATTAACATTATAAATATAGGTGATCTTGTTATATGTTATAATGTTAACCTTGTTGAGTTGTGTGAATATAATATCTTCATACATGTTAATTTATTTCTCAAACTTTATACCCACGGAATTAAGGGAGAAGAAATAATTCACTGGGGATTATTAAAAGTGGATTCACCTTAAAAGCTATGATAAAGGTATGAATTAGGGTAAGTCTTTGGAAAAAAAGGGAAATTGTGTCAAGAACATTTTGACGTTTTCATCTAAAATAATAATACTTGTGAATGGGATGAATGATAGCAAATACATGCATTCACTATAAATTTTGTTGGTGTAAAATTTAGATAATTTCCCTGAGTCTTAAATTCAAAGATAAGGGTAAGCATAATCATGCATATGATACAATTGTTTTCTTTCATTTATGAGTACTAATGAAAAGTTGTAAAATTTTTTAGCCAAGTGTGTAACAGGAAATTGTGCACTCTAGAAACAAGGAGGAAAAAAAAAGGTGAAGATAAATCACCTAGAAAATCAAGAAAAGTTGAACTGGACCAAGTTGAGTGAGGAAAGAATCTCACTGAAAAACAAGAAAGGATGAGTAGTGTACTAAAAGTGCACTAAACTATTATGAATCTGAACGGTTTGACTAATAACTGAATTTCTTAAGTTTATTGAAATGCAGAATGTTGTTGTGGATTATCAATTGTATGTACCTGACATTACTTACATTGGTATGAATTGTGGACAGAGAAAACAGAATAAAAGATTTTCTAGACAGACTTCTTGTAAAGAAGTAGGAAGAAAAGCAACTGCATAAAGCAGGAGAGTACTCTGCTGGAAACTAAGCAGGAACAAAGAAGAAATCTTCGTCAAAGTTGAAAAAGTCAACGTTAAAGTGTAACACCGAGGAAGGTGTTGGAAAGGGGGGAAACTAATGGCTTATAAACGAGCCTTACCCTTGCATATTAAATTTCATGATGAGTTCCTTGTTGGAAAAAAATAATTTTTGTACACGATGGTTCTCATATTATTGATTGGAATGTGATCCAGGTGGAAGCAGAAGAGGAATTCCTTCCAGAGCCTCTTCAAATATGAGAGCGGGAAGAAATTGAATTGCGAAATCGAACAGTAGCTAGAGTAAAGGTGCAATGGAGCACTTTACTGCTGAAAGAGCTACATGGAACAGAGAAGCTGAAATGATGGAAAAGCATTCATATTTATTTTCAAAATAAACTAAGTAGATAGTTGTCACCACCGAGGACGGTGTTTACTTTCAGAGGGGGACTATGTAACCCCCCCAAGTTCTATGCTTTTCAAATTAGACATTTGAACATAAATCCATAGGGGAGTGGACCCCAGTGGATAATTATTATGTGGATATGGTTAACTACTTATTTATGAAAAATAAATAAAATATTGTGCATGCACTATGACCAGATGAGAAAGTGAGATCACATGCCTAATCCATGAGGTGATGGAAAAGGAAAATACTTTCCCCAAAATCTTTCAAAAATCCTTGAAAGAAATTATTTCTAATTTAGATTTTTGAGGAAAAATCTAAATTTCCCCAATGAAAGAGGAGTAGTTGGGAAAGAGGTGAAAAAAAAGTTTGGAAAAGCTAAGGGAAAAGCTTAAAGCGACACACAAGAGTCCCAAAATGGGAAGCCTAGGCTAAACAGGAATAAAGCATCCTGAAATTCTGGACGCAGAATTGGAAATAGGCTTTGGGGAAAGCATAGCTTAAATAAGCTACTCCAGAACAGATTGAGGTAGTCTGTTCTTGGAGGATCTCAGCTCGGAGGTGAGTTCTGGAGACAAACGAACTCTAAGGTTGGGTGGACTGGTCATAGTAGTGGTGTGCATGCATAAATTGGGAGATTTCTGTAAGTTGAATTAAACATGTCCATGGTTTATGAAATTGTGATGTTATGGTTCATTATGTAGTTTATGAATTGTGATGTTATGGTTCATTATGCAGTTTATGAATTGTCATGCTATGATGCAAATGTTAGATTGATTAATTGTTAAGTAGTTCATGTAATTGGAAAACCCAAAGCTAGTGATAGCAGAGACAAACGGTTGGGTTGTATGGATGAGTATCTGGTAGTAATGAGGTTAGAGATGACATATCAATTGAACAACAAATCTGATAACCATGTATAGGTATAGCTTGCTATCTCTTAAAGAAATATTTAATTTCTGTGAGTATAAACAGAAAATGTTAACCAAACAGTACCCATGAACAGCCAGTGCCAAATAAATAAATCTATCATAACCATACTGATGGCCCAGAATTCACTGTAATCAACAACAGAAAGTAGGGAACAACAACCCTCAGGTAAAATTTAGAATTTACAATATTCTATTAAATATAAGTATAAACATATGAATGCAGAAGTTGAATCCTAACTAAGGATGAGGATCTAACACTAGGAATTCTAAACTATCCAGTTCAGTATTCTCTACCCCCATTTGATTGAAGCAAGAGGATATGTTTCCTAGTTTTCCCATGGAACAGATGAATCTGTACCAGAGTGTCACACATGTTGAATGTTTGTAACAGTAAACAAGGGGGAAAATCCTATTGAATAATCTAGTGTATGATAAAAGTTTGTGTGAGGGAAGATTTTAAACATATGTAAACATACCATGAACAAAGCATCCATTTACCGTCCATATAAATTGCTGGGAAAGTAGTTGGAGCAATGGAGGTTAACTGAGTATAGATAGATGTATGCGAGGAGGCATACATCTATACCTCGATGCTGCAACTTTAAATGTTGCAAATTTTATAAGGCCTGCAAACTGGGAAGTTTGAGGAAGGGCCTAGTGATCATCTAGAGTTGGACAAAACTCTGAAAAGAAAAATCTGAGGAATACAAAGTAATATATATATATAGATATACAAGTCTACTACATGGACTGAGAAGAGGGGAGGTCAAGCCCAAAAATTCTCATGAAGATTCTTATATTCCATGGCTGTCTATAAGTACTGAAAAGAATTTAAAAACCCGGATAACAGTCTGCACTTGTAAGTGATTCAAGATAAAAACTATAATTTTATCGACGCATAAAGCGTAGAATATTTTGTTATGTTATATGGGTAAGGCACTATCACAGGTTCCACTGTCTTTCCCCACCTGGGTGATGTATATAGACCACAGAAAAATAGGAAAAAAAGAATGGGTTTGGGAGACTTTGACAAACATTTAGGTTTGTGATAAGAATGACTATATAGGTATAGAGTTCTAAAGTGAGTAAGTAAGACTTAAATTTTAAAATACAACGTTAGTCTAGCTTACATAGATTAAAAGGGCTATATCACGTCAATTAAATGAGAGTATTAAATCTAAGAGCAAGAAGAAACACTTTAGAGGTTACAGAATTTAAAAATAAAAAATTTGAGGTGTAATAGAAAATCTCTCCACAAATCTACGATAATAGCCTGTTATCCCCATGAATGACCTTACTGCTGAAACATCAGTTGGAACCGGCCATTCTTTAATTTCTTTTATCTTTTCAGGGTCAACTGCAAGGCCTTTTTCAGAGATAATGTGGCCCAAATATTGAATCTTATCCTTGTAAAATTCACATTTACTGAACTTAGCATATAGCTGATTTTCTTTCAGAGTTTGCAACACTATCCCCAAATGTTCCTTATGTTCCTCTTTGTTTTTGGAATAGACTAAAATATCATCTATGAACACCAGAACAAACTTATCTAAATACTTATTTAACACACTGTTCATCAGACACATAAAGGTGGCAGGGGCATTTGTCAGTCCAAAAGGTAGGACTACAAATTCGTAGTGTCCATACTGAGTTCGAAAAGTTGTTTTGCTAATGTCTTCTTCCTTAATTCTGAGCTGGTGATACCCAGTCCTTAAGTCAATATTTGAAAAGACTGAAGCTCCTCTCACCTGATCAAAAAGATCATCAATTCTAGGTAAAGGGTATCTATTTTTGATGGTCAACTTGTTCAGTTGGCGATAGTCAATGCACATCCTAAAAGTTCCATCTTTCTTTTTCACAAATAGGACTGGTGCTCCCCACGGAGACACACTTGGTCTAATGTAACCTTTATCCAATAATTCTTGCAGCTGCATCTTCAGCTCCATAAGTTCAGGGGGACTCATTCGATAAGGGGCTTGGGAAACAGGTGTGGCTCCTGGCACCAGATCTATGGAAAAATGAATTTCTCTTTTGGGGGGAAGATGAGGAATCTCATCTGGGAAAACTTCTTTAAATTCTCTTACCACAGGTAATTCACTCAGCAGATTTTCTTCAGTTCTCTGTTCTACTTCTTCCACATGTACAACATAGACTTCTGGTATCCTTTTCTAGTTGTTCTTTCAATTGTAAGGTCAGATATTTGTCTTAATTAAATGGATTTTAGTTTTCCTTTTAATGTAAAAGGTTTCCTCTTCATCCATAATAATGCAGGGTTTTATCCTAGTAGCATTAGGCTTTCTTCTTTTCCAAAGAAATCCATTCCTATCAAGAAGTTTAGATCCTAACGCAATATGTTCAAATTTACTTCTGTTGGAAAGCCATTTAATTGTATTGATGTTTTGGGCAATTTATGTGTAACTTTTCTCTTAGTTCCAGTGGCCAGCTGTACCAACCATGACTGCTGAAATTTTTCAGGTTTAATTTTACATTTTTCTACAATTCCAGGACCAATATAACTCAAAGAAGCACCTAGGTCAATCAAAACAGTAACAGGTAGGTCAGAAATCTTACCCTCCATTTCCACCATGGTTGCTTGATGTTCTGCTTGCCGATTTTCCAATGCTGCACTGATAGTTGGTATATTTCTGGCTATGTCATTTACTGTTGTTGCCTCTCGCTCTCTGCTGATCATATGAATATTTCTATGGGGGCAGTCCCTCATCATATGGGGTTCTCCACAGCCCCAACACTTCAAAGGTTCCTTCATTTTGACTGTCCCTTCCTTTTTATTATTCTCTTCTACTTGTTTTGAAGCCACTTGAGACTGAGCAGTTTGGCTTTCTTTTGGTTTATTGAATTTTTTCCGCTGATGATCTCTGCCAAAATTTCTTAGATATGTTGGTTTTTGTCTTTTCCCTTTGAACTCACCCTTGTTCAACCAGCTCTTCCCTTGTTCAGCCTTACCTTTAAACTACTGATAGCATAATCTTGCTTTCCTAACCGCTTCGTCCATTGTCTTTGGGTTGTCAAACTCAATTTTCTCCTTGTACACAGTAGGCAGACAATTCAAAAACCTTTGGACCTTTGATTTTTCTTCCCTAATGTAAGGGACATATCTCAGTAAATTGGTAAAGTTAGTGACAAACTCATCAATAGTGAGCTGTCCTAGTCTAAGCTCATGAAATTCTTTAGCTTTATCATCATAATAACGTTCGTTCAAATAACGATTTTTGAACTTAGACTGAAAATCTTCCCAAGTAACTGTCTTTTCATCAATGGCATGCACCATTTTTGTCTCTTCCCACCATGAATGCAGGTTTTTCCAGTCAGATACACACTAATCTAGCCTACTTCTCCAGACTTCATAAACTTGGAAATACTTGGTCATGTTCAAGAACCAAGTCAAAACATCTTCTTCCTTCTCCCCATCATAGGAGGGAGGTTTGATCTTTCGGAATTCCCCCTGCAATTCTCTTTTCTGTTTATGTTGATGTCTAGCAGCATCATCGTCATCAGACTCATCCATATTTCTCTTTCCGGAACCTTCACCATCCTGGCTATTCCGGGAAGTTAGTTCTCTGATGAGCTTTTCCTGCTCCTTACTGGCTGATGACAACATGTCATTCTGGATTCTTATTTCAGCCAGTTCTCGTTGCAGCCGGTGCAACATAGCCATTGCCGGGGCATTCGGATCAGGAGTAGCAAATTCGTCACGCAGATCCACATAAATTCCTCCCTCTTCAGCCATTTTCACACCACTGTACACACTCATAATATTGGTCAGTGAAATTGAAAGAAGTAACAACAATTTCTACAATGTTCATTTATAAGAATGGCATTCAGAATTCAGTGAGCACAGTAACAACAGCCCAGTTTTGTAACTTGGGCTCTGATACCATTTGTAACACCTCCAGTTTAATTTTTTTTTTTTTTTTCTTCTCCCCCTATATACTGGGGTTTCCTCTATATTTACCTAGTTATTTGAATAATGAGTTCAGAAATTTAACTTTAGTTCCCTCTTGCTAAAATTTCCTCTACTCATCTAGTATCTCTCCCTTCCTAAAAGCATTGATCATTCCCCCTGTATACCTTTCAACCAAGTATATAAACTTCCATACCCCTTTATATTATCATGGGATGTTTTTTTTTCTAGACATAATATAAACATAGACTCTATGGACATACATCCTTTTCAATAACCTCACCTAACACATATATACAACACATATATCTTTGCATCCACACACACACACACACACACACACACACACACACACACATATATATATATATATATATATACCACCTATATATATAACACATATATATAAAATGCATTTATCGAACATATCTTTTGATCACCTCATATAACCCATATATATATGTAACACACCTCTTGTTAATATCATTGAATCCGCATATATGTATATATATATATCACATTACATATATATAACACATATATATAACATGTATATCTAAACCCTTTAATAATATGAATTGAATGCACACATATATATATAACCTATATATATATATTTATGACACCCCCTTTGATATTAGCATTGAATTCATATAACTATAATCACCTATATATTCCATTTGACAATATGATTGAACCCGCACGAAGCATGTATTAAACATAATATACCCATATCTCAATAACACATTGAAATATCACTATTGTATATAATATAGTGGGTACGTTCTCATAGCTGAGTACGTCGATGAGTTTAAGGCGGCAAGACCATTGATATACATAACAGGGACTCGGCTATTTGTTATGCCACGTCGACACATATTATTAATGGATATGACAGTGGTATGGCTATCAATTACGCGACGTCGAGACCTACCCATTCCGGTCTATACCTAACCCTAATCATAAAATTCGGTGGCGTTGTTTTACTTTTCCACCCTGTTTCTAATTCGTCGCGGTAGGGTACGTTATTCTTAGTTTATACTTGTATGAATATTACCGCCTGCAATGATGTTACCAGCTATGCGTTTTGACGTTCATTGCATCGAGTTATAATGGTTTTGGTTTAACGTGTGGGATTTCATCTTGATGTTTGATGGTTTGGTATGCAGGGACGGCGTCTCGCTCAGGAGATTGGAGTACCAGACGCCGTCGTTTATAGATCCATGCCCCAGCAAATATGTTACGTGTAGCGTTTCCGTTTGTATCCCCGCCTGGCCCAGCACTGTGCGAGCCAAATTCTGCATTTCAGTACCTCGTTTGCAACTCTTTTACATCACCGAGTACCACGATGTTGACTAAGCTGGGTTGTTTTCCAAATCGACTTTGGGATTCTCTGCCCTTCTGGGGCAGTGGGATTAGGGTTTCTCCTACCCTTCCGACTTATCTCGGCGGCATCCACTCACTTCTCCCTCTGCTGGTTAATATCTATATAGCTAGCTCCGTTTACAGTTGAATCTTATTTTGTTTGGGGTGATTGTTTTTATTCCCAACTCGTTCACCGAGGGCGCGGATCTTTCCATGGGGATTTGATACAGGAGTACCATGTCAGCTTGAAGGTATGAGAGTTCATGCGTAAAATTTCTATCATTCTTTACATTCTGCAATTCGTTTTGATATCCTTAGGTAATGCTGTATCTAAATCGTTTACGGATTGTTTGTGCAGAGGGTGCAGACGACGTGGTTTCTCTAGGCGCGCTCTTGCTATCCTTGTTTTTCTTATCCTAGGTGTTGGTAGGCTGCGTGGATGTGAAGACGAGTTGTTTTACTTGTAAGGGTTTCCTTTTTCAGGTCTCTTACTACCGCGCTCAGTATGCATCGCAATGGATAAAAGCCCTCAAATGGGTTTTCCTCCTGTTGACACGCCAAACCCTTTGTTAACTTGTTATCCTACGTCCAGACGCCTGATCTCAGGTTTCTTTGCGCCCAAGTGTGATAGCCTCCCCATGGCTGCCATGCTACTATTTTTTTGTATTGACAACTTGTGTTGGTTTTTTTTTTTTTATTTCTCTGTTTAAATCGATGAGATACGAGGGTCGAAAGAGAGCCCTATTCTCAGGTTACTCACTAGTTCAGCCATCTGATTGTAGAGATTTACGCATTTAATTTATTTGTCTGTGCTTTCCAAAATCTGGTATTGTTCTAGAACCAATGCTAACTATCAGAACTTATTTTATGGCGACGTTTATATGTTTCGTTAACATGGCTCAATCGTGACTATGGTCAACAGTGTTTTGGCCGTTCGCCTCCAAACTACGTTGATTTGTTTCGTTGTAGCTGGCGATATTGACCAGCAAACCTTGCCAGGGGAAGAGCCGAACTCCTCCGCCGGTAACTCCCTTCCCTTAACGCGATTGTGCCTCTGTATTTCTGTTGTTTTTAATGCTAGTAATATCCTTCACGGAAACAAGCATGGCTACAACGCCTTGATAACTCATTATAATACCTTAACAACCTTCCACCCGCGGCATATGGACCGTGATACCCTGCATACAGGGTGGTTACTCGGTCATGGTTATCTCCGCATCATTTCATAGTTTTAATGTTGCTTTTGTTACCTACGCGTTAATTCCTAGTTTTTATTGTTGCGTCTGATGCCTATCATCGTTTAAAATATGAGTGTTCATATGATAAATAATATCCATATGATAGATAATATGAATATAGATAATAGGTATTCACATTCCGGTTTAGAACTACATGTCTAAAATATACCGTCGTTTTTACAATCTGTTCACTCCATCTCATGTTTAAACAAAACCTAAAATGCTGTGGACATTAATGGCTGTACAATTCGAGGGCATTGTATTGAAACATGCCCACTGCATAGTAAATTGAATAATCACCATGGTTTAATATAGTTTGATCGTTCACCAATTTGCATAGATATATGGCACATATATATATATATATATATATATATTTCACCAAACTATTCTTTTATAATCGTTGTTACAATGAGTTATTGTTTTAACTCACGGCTCTTATATTTTATTTTTAATGCATATATATATGTATTGTTATTATTTTAGCTCACGGCTCTTACATTCTATTTTTCTTTTGATGCATATATATATGTATTCGATAGTAATTGAGTAGAGAACCTTAATTATAAATTAAGTCTTTTGCTATGATACTTGTTTCAAGGATTAGAGGTAGATTTAGAAATGCAATATATACACTTATAAATGCTATAAATGATATAACACTTCTATAGAGTAAAATTTCTTCTCAAGCTAGAAAATTTCGAAATACCTATTCTAATGTCTTTGCTTCTCTTGTATTGTACCATGTAAATTTCAGAACTGCTACCCTAGTTTTCTACCTTACATATGAGCATAAAATTTCACATTTGTATATATATATAGGGAGCAAGTTAATATTCAATTATCTGTGGAGACTAAGTACCTTCAGATTTAAACCGTCTTTGGTTTAAAGTTTCTGTGGGTTTCTACTCTATGGATTACTGGTCTACAACTAAACAGAATCTGGAAGGTGAATGCCTTAAGATGGATTCTGTTAAATGTAGTACTAAAATCAATCATACCATTCCATTAAATTTTATATGTAGCCAATTCATACCATAATAAATCAAAATAAACAAGAATTTTAGAAACATACCACTATTGCAAATGACCAACCTCCCAACCTTAGAGTTCTCTTTGTCTCCCAGAACTCACCCCCAAGCTGAGATCACCTCCATCACAGATCAACCTCTGATCTGCATAGGAGAAGCTTATTTAAGCTCATGTTTCCCCAAAGCATGTTTCTAATTATGCGTCCAGAATAGCAGGATGCTTTTCTTCCTGTTTAGCCTAGGATTCCCATTTTGGGACTCTTTAAAGATGTTTTATGCTTTTCCCCAGCTTTTCCAGCTTTTATTACCTCTTTCCAACTACTTTCCTCATCATTGGGGGAATTTAGATTCCTCCTCAAAATCTAAATTAATTTCTTTCAAGGATTTTTGAAAGATGGTGGGGATTTATTGCCTTATCCATCCTCATGGATTTTGGCAAGTGATCTCTAATTCTCCTCTTGGTCAATATGCACAATCATTTTATTTATTTCATCAATTTAAATATTAAATTACATTCACACCATACTTATCCTTTGGGGTCCACTCCCCTTAGGATTAAAGTTCAAATGTCTAACTTTTCAAATTCAACACATAAATTGGGGGTGTTACAGGGAAGAAATTGAATTGAGAAACAGAACAGTGGCTAGAGTAAAAGTGCAGTGGAAGAACTTTACTACTGAAGAAGCTACCTGGGAAAGGGAAGCTGAAATGATGGAAAAATATCCATTTTTGTTTAAGTGAACTCTAGTAGTTGAATAACAACACCGAGGATGGTGTTTATTTTCAGAGGGGGAATATGTAACACCCCCAATTTGTGTGTTGAACTTTTAAAGTTAGACATTTGAACTTTAATCCTAAGGGGATGGACCCCAAAGGATAAGTATTGGGTGAATGTAATTTAATATTTAAATTGAGGAAATAAATAAAAGGATTGTGCATATTGACCAAGATGAGAATTAGAGATCACTTGCCATATGCATGAGGATGGATAAGACAATAAATCCCCACAATCTTTCAAAAATCCTTGAAATAAATCAATTTAGATTTTGAGGAGGAATCTAGATTTCCCCAATGATGAGGAAAGTAGTTGGGAAGAGGTAATAAAAGCTGGAAAAGCTGAGGAAAAGCATAAAATAGCTTTAAAGAGTCCCAAAATGGGAAGCCTAGGCTAAACAGGAAGAAAAGCATCCTGCTATTCTGGACGCAGAATTAGAAACATGCTTTGGGGAAACATGAGCTTAAATAAGCTACTCCTAAGCAGATTAGAGGTTGATCTGTGGTGGAGGTGGTCTCAGCTCGGGGGTGAGTTCTGGGAGAAAAATAGAACTCTACGTTTGGGAGGTTGGTCTATTGCATGAATGGTATGTCTTGAAATGAAATGTTTTATTTACTTAAATCAATATGGATTGGCTACATATAAAAACAAAATAATTACTTTATTTTATATTTATTATCAGCTCTACATTTAGCAGAATGAAACACTAGGAGTGCACCTTTGCCATTATGCATGGTTGTAGAATATTAGTATGTAGAAACTTTTCACAAAGAAAAAAAAAAGAAACTTGATTAGTTAGCTTAAATCTGCTTCTGTTTTATAAAATTATCCTAATATATATCTACACACAAGAGAGAGAAATTTAAAGTTCTGATACTACAGTGGAGATAGCAATAAATAAGTTGATTTTAAATTTTACATGAAAGCAGCTAGAATGGAAATGATAATTATTACAATTTCCATACTCTTCCCATAGATAAACCACCCTAATAGCAGGGTACAATGGGTTGAAATACATGTATTAATTTTGTTGGAAAACAAAGTGACATTTTATAAACTACTGAGACAAGAAAATTTAGGTCGAGTACAAGCGAGAACATTCTGCATAAGTTATATACAAAGGTGAGAATATGTGATAGTAATAGCTGGTTTGTATTTATACTCTTATTGTTATATCGCTATCATAAAAAACCGACTGTAGCGTTATACCAAAACATGTATATAAAAACATGATACGAACAGTACAGTAAAGGAACAGTGTGTATACCTGTACGAACAGTAAAAGAGAATGGTTATACGTGAAATGCCTACTGTAACATGATTAAATTTAAGGAACCTGCTTCACGGTTTAATTAACTTCTGAAATTTTAATCATAACAGTAAGGGTAATAAAACTAAATTCGGCAGGAGAGTTATGTAGGTCGAGTTCACAGTTTTTCCAAGAGATGAAATAAAAACATTGGGAGAGCGTGGTGCTCTGTTGAACTTCTGTCCAACTACATGTGATAAGTAAAACGAAACCAACAGAACTAGTAACAACAGACCCCAGTGATTTAAGCATAAAAAATATGGAACCCAAGATGTAAATAAAAGTGTGAGAATCAACCAGGTCGCCGCTACAGGTTGAGAAAACCTTTCGGAGTTTTCAAAGAAAAATTATCTATATGTAGGGTGAAAGTAAATGCCGAAAAGCAAAATCGAACAATATAATAATTCACTCCCC
Organism: Pinus albicaulis; assembly: GCA_034641835.2. Classification (NCBI taxonomy): domain Eukaryota; kingdom Viridiplantae; phylum Streptophyta; class Pinopsida; order Pinales; family Pinaceae; genus Pinus; species Pinus albicaulis. The sequence continues at coordinate 897,341,219 of CM076570.1, read as the reverse complement.
AGTTGGACTACGATACCGAAAAACACATAAATTAAACTATTCGATAGGTAATCAGCTCCAAATATGGAAGTCGTTAGTTCGACGACCCTATAAATAACAAATTCATCGCGCCCCGCAATAAGGGATCGCCACCATTTAGGGCGGTGAAATAAATCAAAACCACTGATGAACTGAGTTAACGCGAAGGAGTAAGTGGTGGTCAAGTCTGTCTCCAGAATGTAGAAATTTTACAAACATAAAAAAAATTTAAAACAAGGAAACTTGAAGAATTTAATCCAGCATTTTATCATAGTGATACCCCAGTGATTTGTCATTACTGACCAGTTGGAGAGACCACAGTCGTGTGACTGCATAGCGCTCAACCATTGGAAACACGAAACTGAATCGGGAAATTTGTGCTGGACCCTAATAAACCAGGGAAGGAGAATGGGTAACCTATAGAGTAGACGCGCGATTGATAATGAACCTGAGTGAAATGCATCACCGCTGTAGCCTCGAGAGCTCATATCCTAAAATGGGTAAATCCATTTCTCACGGGTTAAAAGCCATAGAAGAAATCTCAGTTCTATGATACAACCAAAATAAAAAGAGATATGGAGCACATACTCACCATATGGAGAGGAGTCGGTCCTCCTTAACTGAAATAACCTACAGCACGTTCGGATGACTGATCAGCCTCACTCGTCAGGCTCACGACAATGGGGAAACCCTGCCTGAAATCAGAGGCCTGACGGAATTAAATCGAGAGCAGTAGCCTTTCGAAATCAGACGTAAATAACTCTCACACAGTCCACCCTACCTCTAAGAGGTAAACATTTCAATGATGGAAATGAAAAAACTAGAACAATAAAATAAATTAGGGCTACGGTGATTAGTTCCTCTCGGTAAGAACTGAAGAGCGAACTTCGACAAATAGGAACCGAAATACAATTACCATGGCGAGGATAAGACTTGAGAGAAATCACGCAGAGAAGAAGAAAATGTTCTTACCCGGTGACAGAGGAGGGGAAGTCTGCCCTAGAATTTCTTTCTTGCAAGGGTCGTCACTCTCGATCCTGTGCGAAAGCGGAGGAAGCTGGGATATGGACTGAGTATTCCAAAAGATTGAAGAGTATAAGACCTGCTAGTGGGGCACAGACAAACCCTAGAAAAACGAGAGATCGATAACGTCGGTTATGTGAAACGGTGAACCCAAATGTAACTGGTGAAGGACGATAGGAGATCCCGAGAGGGATTCTCAGAGTGAAAGCGAAGGGACGGCTAGTACCATATCGGCTTATTAAACAAAACAAAAAATTGGGTTGGGCTGTACCCACCGCCGGCGACTTCAAATTCCCGGTGGAAACTTCACAAACCCAAAACCTTGTCAGGCGTAGGTATTACTACAAAGGCTACGTGTCAATCGGAAGGAGCTTCCCCTTAAATGTCGTATGGTGTGAACGAACTGAATCTCCAACTCAGTAAACGTTGGAGTCACGCCAAGCGCTGTCAACGCACCATCGTGAAATCAAGGACGGTACGTGCCAATGTAATGCACCGCCATCCAAGAGTAGCCATCGGTTAAGTTAACTCAATAATAACCAGTGCCGAGGAGGTGAACGCCGGAGCGGGAATGACTCAGTTGTAACCCTAGACCAAGTGATATCATGAACCAGCCACGGTGTTAATATTTCATTCGAATTATGGTATTATATATATACAAAGTATTGTGGTCACGGTCGAATTAACCATATAAAACAGTTGATCGATTTAAATATATATCTTTGTAACATAAGAACCTTGGCGGGATCGATAATTATATGTTATAAATATATGTATATATTTATAATAACTTTATGAATTGGCCACGAATAGTTATCGATATCTTTTTGGAAATGGTTTATATATGTATACAAATGGTTCATTAAGAATATATATATGTATACAAATGGTTCATTAAGAATATATATATGTACACATTTGGTTCCATAAGTGAATATGTGTCTTTGTTGTTCCTATAAAAAGTTCATACTGTTATAGGAAGCAGAAATTGTTAGTAAACAAAAAAAAATTGAGATAAAGGAAACAATTTTTTTGTTTTGTTTTGAGAAGTATAGGTAGAGACATTACAAAAGGTGTTTGATAATTCATATGAGAATGGATAGCTCACACATGGCATAAGAGGGCAGGAAAAATAAACACATGTTGACTATTTACATGTATTAGAGAATGAAGATGCTACGAGTTAGATATTTTCTTAATAATGATTCTAGGGAAAAAATCTTGTTGATGTTGGGCAAGATGGTGCTCAACCAAAATGACATGTGAAAGATACTCGAATGAATTGAATCGCATATTGCTCACTCTCAAGTTTCGAGTGGTTGCATCTAGGGGGAATATCAATTTGATCTAGGTGTATATCTCTACTTCTACTTAGCCTCATGATGAATATGGTTTCTCTAATTATCCATGTCTACTTTTTTGATAGGTTTAGGGTTTCTAGTAAAGATAGTTTAGTGTGCAGCCCTTATAGTTAATCAAGTTCTTTTAGTTTTCTCTATGTTTATGAATACATTGTTTGGATAATATATATATTTTTTTATCATATTCTCTAATTTTTCCCAGTAATTTGGTTTCCCTTGTAACAAGCCCATACAAATAAAAACTTGAAACAAATGAAAAAAAATTCTCATTAATAGATAAATAACTTAAATAATAATAATATATATATATATATGCAAGAAAACATATAATTAAGTGCAGTAGTTATTTCATTCAATTTAAGCCAATAATTCTAAAATAAATTTATCATAAACAATTTATATTTGTGTAATCTATATATAAGATGAGGTTATTAGAAATGTGTTAGGTTATATTGAGTTTGGATAATTTTTAATCTTTATAGATTATTATCAACGTTATTTTATAAATTTTGAATTAATAATTTGATAAGATTAAATCTTATATAACCTAACCAATTTATATTTTATAAATAGTAAGATACAATCTTATGACTAAAATTTTATTAATAATTTTATAATAAAAAAGGAATACATAAAATCTGTAATATTGAATAAACCCACATAAAACACCTAATTTACATGTTATAAATTTATAAATTATATGTAGCCAATTTACACGTGGTACATGTCACCTGCATCAATCCAACTTCTCAAACTAACACAAACCCTATTCTTCCTCAAACTGAACCAAGACACCCTAAGCAAACTAACAGAAACTCTAATCTTCCTCAAACTGAACACACAAACCCTAATCTTCCTCAATGAAACACTAATTTTCCTCAACCAGAACCATTGAAGACATCCAGGTCAATTATTTGCCCAAAGCAATTATTCAGTGCCCCAGAGGGCCACCTCTTCGACAATTGTTCAGCCAAATTCCGGTGCCAAGGAAATCTATTCCAACGAGATTATCCAACCATCATCTGTTAGGGTTTCATTGAGGGTGCTGCAAAATTTGCGAAATTTTACATTCGATTCCTCAAACCATCTGCTCACTAATGGTAAAATTTGAAATAAATGAGTTTTCTTACTCAGATGCAACATTAATGGTTAAATTTGAAATATATGGATTTTTTTACTAAGATGTACATGTCTCGTCGTCTGAACACATAGATCTGAACACATAGATCGTCGCAACATGCCAAATAAACACTCGATAAAGGTACGATTCCCAGTTTGACTTCTTTGCATTTTCATTGTGAAATTCGAAATGCTGAGCTTAATTTGATTACAAATCTAATTAACACGTTTAAAAGGACGATTACCAATTTGACTTCTTTGCATTTTCATTGTGAAATTCTAAATTCTAAATTTATTTGGATTAACTATTTAATTTTTAATTAGCACAACTACATTTAATTAATAAAATAAATAGGATTGATATAAATTATAAGTATTTAGCTTATATAAATGTATAATGATCAAATATACCTTTAAATTTTCCAAATAAAATTATTAACCACAAAAATTTCCCATTATTGACTTTATTGACTTTCTATTTATTGAGCTAAATTTTTCATTCACATGTCTTAACTATCTTTAACTCTAGTGTTAGATATTTTATTTTCAGCAAAACATCTTAATATTATTGAAAGGGTGAAATTTTAAAATTAAAAAAATTAAAATTAAAAATTTATAATAAATCCCAAACAATATGAGAGTAACAATATGTTTACGTTAAATATGAGAGTAACTGGAAAAATTATCCACATCATACTTAAAATGGTAAATATTAAAAGCAAATAGTCATCATCGAATTTCTGAAGGGAGAGCCTCAACAACTTCTAACGGTTCATTTGATTGATAATTACATCCCGAAGCCCTGGTACGGAACCGGAGTTATGTTAGGGTTAAAAGAATGGTCATAAAACTAGTATTGCCGTTAAATTATCCTTCACTCCATTAGTGATTAGAGTCGCTGCGGCAGAGGAAGCGGTTCGAATCGCCCGATTCAAAATCCAACGAATCAACAATTTTATTATCAATATTTTATATCACGTCAAACAATAATAGTAAAGTTTGATATTTTTTTAAGTAAAATATGGATTTATATCAAATATATCATTATATAATTATGCTTAAAAGAACGGTCAAACTAGTATGTCCGTTAAATTATCCTTTCTCACACTGTTAGTGATTAGAGCCGCTGCTGCACAGGAAGCGTTCGAATCGCCCGATTCAAAATCCAACGAATCAACATTTTTATTATCAATATTTTATATTTGGTCAAATAATAACAAAATTTGTTTTTTTTTAAAATAAAATATGGGTTTATATGGATTATTTTTGTTCAAAATTAAGGCGATATCTGTGTTTGAATTCTAATTAATATTATTAAATATATTTTCAAGAGATTTGTCTTAACAATAACAGTTTATAATCTTGATAGCGTCAATTCATTTTTTAATTATCCATTTTGTTTAAAATAATAATATATCATAATAATAAAAATATTTTTTACCAAAAAAAATTAATGAATAATATATTTAAATTAATTTAATTAATATATAAATATAATATATTTAAATTAATTTAATTAATTTATAAAAAATCTAAATTTGAATAATTATTAATTTAAAACAATTTTCCAATAAAATTTGAATAAACTATTTAATAAAACTAAACCCCACAAACTTACTAATTTACTTGTCATAAATTGTATGGCACAAACTTATAATTAATTTTTTTTATCCAACAACATATACTTGTCATAAATTGCATGGCACAAACTTATAGTTAATTTATTATTATTATCCAACAACTTACAACTTATAATAATGCAAAATTATAATTATCTTTTTATTCGTCTTATTAATTTGTTTAATGTGATAGATAGTAGAATTTGTTCTAGTAATTTTAATATTAATCTCCTACAAATTGTACAGTTGATCTTTAGTTTAAGATTAGAATTGCAAAATGGTGGTTGGCCTAAGGAAACTAGTTTTCAAAGTTGCTTGACAGTCAATCACAAACTATGAAAACCATATTAGCAATATTTTGAAAGAAACATGGCCAGTATTGTCTCATAATATAATTTCCATTGATGGGAAAGTGAGAATGGGAGACGCAATGGCTGCATTTAGCCATGAGCGAAGTTGCAATTTGAAGTTTAGTTATCCAAATATCAAATTCATTTTTTTTTAATTTGTAGAATGCTAGGAAACGTATTAGTTTAATGCCCTCCAACTTGAAGAGTGTTTTATATCCTGTATAGGCTAAAAGTTGATGACTATGAGCACACAATGATTCCCTTCAAGATTGTGAGGAGTAGGAGATTTATGGTTCAAAATCAATTTATTGATCTCTTTATGCATAATTTATAATGCCCTTCACAACTTTCGGTTGAGGATCTATTATGATAGTCATTATAGACTATGAGGAGGAGGAGATATAAGGATGAAAACCATGCTTTAATCTGGCGTTAATATCTTCATACACAGTCTCTACGGAGGAGATATAAGGTTGAAAACGATGCTTTAATCTCGCTTTGATATCTTCATACACTGTCTCTAACTTCACACTTTTAATTAATTGGAAATGAAAATTAGAGAAATCAATCCTTTTTTGAGAATATGTTAAAAGTAATTAAAGAGTGACAAAATGCCCAATAGCACACCATCAACAACTTCAAAACCCTCCATGTTTTAAGGATTTGAAATTACATTTCTTTATATCTTTTTTTCATAATCCTTTGAGAAGTAAATATCAAAAAAATCTAACCAAACCATCTTAAACAATATAAATGCTAGAAAAAACATAATAAGTAGATAAAATTTTATCTTTAAATTTTAAGACAAGTATATAAAACTAATAAAACATACAAAATCTTTAAATTGAATTCAATAAATTTGTATACATCAACTAAGAGAATGGAGGAAACAACATCATTTATGTTGGGTATGGATTATTAAAGTTATACATATATATTATATGCCATTGTTGATCAATACAAATCTTTCTTGAATCGGGTGAGGTTGGATAGGGAGGGGTCATTGTCACATCCCGCAATTGTTAAGGGTGACATGCATCCATGTGAGACTCCATCTCTAAATGTGGCATGAGCCTATATTTATTACTATAGAGACATATGAGTTATTGTACTTTCATGGCCCATTTACACATGAACCTCACACACATGGAAGGGAGCTTAGTAGTGGCCATTATTCCTCCATCATTCTTTAATTTGGCTCCATCTCTCACATTCATTCCTCATATCCAAAGCTATTTTATGGCTCCTTAATGATATTTGGTGATTCAATCTGTGTAGTTTTCTCTAGCATTGGGGTCATTTTCACCCGTTCTCCCTCTAGTCTGCCATGATTTCTCTGAGCGGTGACGAGCCTTATGTGCCTTTATTATAGTCTCGTACTCCATTTTGAAACCACTTTTTTTTTTTCCATTGTTCATATCCTTGTCGTTTCGTCCACCTCAAATATTTTGTTGTCTCTAGGAGTTGGAACATGATTTATTTACCTTGGATACTCCACCAATCTCCATCTTGTAGCCCCTCTTGCAAAATTCATATTTAGTTAATCCGCTAACCCCTTAGCCTTGGTAAGGAAATGTACAAAGTGGACCCATGAAAATGACAAATGTAGCAAATTTTCTAGCTCTTGAACTCACTTAAGCATGGTAAACTAAACATGTAGCTTCAAAGAAAAAATCGCAATGGAGGTTCAGGAGGAGATACAAGGTTCTAAATTTGATATGATAGTTGAGAGAGGTTGTTTTCCCAGTTTAAAGGTGTTTGATAATTCATCTGAGAATGGATAGCTCACGCATGGCATACGAGGGCAGGAAAAATAAACACATGTTGACTATTTGCATGTATTAGAGAATGAAGATGCTACGAGTTAGATATTTTCTTAATAATGATTCCAAGGAAAAAATCTTGTTGGTGTTGGGCAAGATGGTGCTCAACCAAAATGGCATGTGAAAGATACTCGAATGAATTGACTCCCATATTTCTCACTCTTAAGGTTCGAGTGGTTGCATCTAAGGGGAACACCAATCTGATCGAGGTGTATATCTCTACTTCTACTTAGCCTCGTGATGAGTATGGTTTCTATAATTATCCGTGTCTACTTTTTTGATAGGTTTAGGCTTTCTAGTAAACATAGTTTAGTGTGTAGCCCTTATAGTTAATCAAGTTATTTTAGTTTTCTCTATGTTTATGAATACATTTTTTGGACAGTCTATATATTTTTTTATCATATTGTCTATTTTTTCCCAATAATTTAGTTTCCCTTGTAACAAGCCTATGACAGATAAAAACTTGAAAAAAATGAAAAAAAATTCCCATTAATAGATAATTAACTTAAATAATAATAATAATATATATATGCACAAAAACATATAATTAAGTGTAGTAGTTATTTCATTCAATTTAAGCTAATAATTCTAAAATAAATTTATCATAAACAGTTTTATTTTCATTTTGTTAAAATTTATGTTAAACTCATTTTCATTATAGTTGAATTATTTTTAATATAATTTAACATTAAATTATCCCCCATTTAATTTTTTTTTAGAAAAAGAAGAATTTGATGTTACATGTTTCTCTTTAAATTACTAAAATATGAAAGACACATTCTAATAATCATATATGTCACGTATTATTCTCAAGTAAAATTTAGTTTTATTAGCTCAAGTGAGGCATCCCAATCAACGATGACCGTGTGAGTGAGGAATTTGGTCCTTCAGGTTTTGGCTTCGAGAATTCCCTGGGTGAAGAATGTAAAGACTCTAATCATCTGTAATATAAACCTAATAATGTAATTTTTTTTATTTTAAAATAAAAATATAAAGGTAATGAAAGTAACTGGGATATATGGTGATAATATTCCTTAAAAGGTTAGAAAAATTTCCTTATTATATATGGCAATTATTCTCATTTGAATATAGCTACTTTCGTTCAATATAATTTGTGGACTATCATATATAATCAAGAAATATGTTTATTCTTGAAAACATTATACAACATTGTAAATATTCATGGCAGTAATCATATATTCTAATTCTTATTTTTTTTTAAATAATATAAAAAGAAAAATGATAACAAAATTCAATTTAATTTATAAAAAAATAATAATTAATCAATATATTGAAATTAATTTAATTATTTATAAAAATAAAAATATCTCATTGGTTTTGTTTTGGATAAGAAAATTGTGCAACAAAGAAAAAAGTTATCCATTGGCCCCTTCCTAAAAAAAAGCTCTTCGACTCCTCGAAAGCTACCTCAAGCCCATCATCACTCCCATGCCTCCCTTTGCCCCGGAAGAAGCATTTGAGATTATCTTTGGTTGTCGAATGAGTGCATTTACCTACTCACAACATACCTGAAGCCACCTTCTTCATCTCTTGATGCTTTACACATGAGCCCTAAATTTAATAGTGAACCCGATCTCTTCTCACTCTTTGTGAAATATTTGGGTGGGTCCCCTCTTTGTCTCTCAGTGAACAGTAGCTCCAAAATTGAAAACATTAAGTTTAAAATTTCAAGTCAATGGGTAATATTTTTCTGATTTCATTTTCTACAACCAACTCACAAATAGAACAAAATATAGATCAACAAATTAAAAATTATCCACTTCGAGGGGGGGACCTCCTTACATTACATAGATGAACAATTATTTGATGATACAAATGATAATACCTACTTTCTATATATAGGATTCTATTGGGTCACAATATAATTAGAGTCTACATAACAATAATAATTTAAGGGATGCACCAATAATAATAGTGGGCTTCTATGGGGCACCAATAAATTAAAATTGGGCCTTGTAGAACGTGAAATGTGATTTAAAACATTGAGATGGGTGTCCACTAGAGGGGGAATGTGGCGGACCCTAGATGCACCACATGTTAGCCTCTGTTTGTGCTATCTTTCCACATAAAAAAAAATCAACTTCAACCTTATGAGCCAAATCCATAAGACAATTTCACCTCTAAACAAATTCGATGAATCCTGCTGTGACACTTGTCACATTTTCATTGGCTCAGAGGGACTTTCATCATGGTTGAACTATCTTGACTCCTTTGATCTTTTTACTTTTTAAAAAAAAATTCCTATTCTGAACGATGGTCACTGAGCTCTAACTTCCTCATACAGACTCCGTTTTGAGTGAAACGAATTGAACCAAATTCTTGGCAATGGGTTAGATCACGTCGTTCTCATTTTCTAAAATTCTTAGAAAGTTTTTCTTTGGCAAATTTTTACCCCTAATCCATATTCTGACCTATGCTTCCCACTAAAATGCTTTTGGACCCAAAAAATTTGGTTATCTCATGAGAGATGAATACTCTTCTATTTCCTAGGTTCTATCATCTTGATTTTAGTTGGAAAAATCGCCATGAAAACCATTTGGGTTCACTGAAATGAATTTCCTTCCAAATGGCTTAGTGCTTCAAACAATGTTCTCCCTTTGTTTCTGACCCAATCCAACATGTGTTGGTTGCTTGTTGCTTTATATAACACTTTTATATACCAAATCAATCCCTTGGTTCTTGGAAAATTAACTCATTTTCTTCCCTTTGAGAATCATGTTCCTCATTTGCACATACATGCATTTGGTGCAAGCTTCTCCTTGAAAACCACATTCCCAAGTTAAACACGTTTGAGCGAAATGAAACAATGAGATCCAAAATCTACAGTAATAAGAAAATAATGGCCATTATTTTACCTCCATGGTTCCAAATTTCACATCTGGAAGAATTCATTCGCCACCTCTTTCACTTCTTGGCGTCAACACATAAAATGTTCTACAATGGCTGCAAACATTTTGGTTGCAAATTTTTTTACATATTTTCCCTCTTTCCCTCATCCTCCAATTTGACATGCTGCTCATGCCATGGATTTGACAATGAAGGCTAAACATGAACCTGTTTCACAATATTCAACCTTTAAAAATCCCGCGACATCTTGTCACAAGCACAACTATCAATCTGAAAAACACATCATGCAAGAAACATAACTTGACGGCATATCCTTGTGCTCCTTCAAAGAAAAAAATTTCACATCATTTGAACATCTCCATTTACTCTTTCATCTTGGCGTCAAAACTCATCGAGCAAACACAAATAAAAAAACAAGCCTCTTCGATCAATCGACCAACACAATTCAACACCCATGCATGATCAAATGATCAACACTCTCAAGTTGACATGCATACCATCCTTATGCAGCATAGTTGCTCGAGATTTGTCTACTACTTTAAATGGGAAATCTTGGAAGATATAGCCATACTCGTGATAATGACGACATTTGAAAGGGACATGTTCATAATCCAATGGTTCGGTCCATGTAGTGTAGTGGTAGATTAGATCGAGGGATTTTGGTAGTGGTTGAGATACGTTCATATGGACACAGATCAGGGCATAGCTCACATGTCATCGGTGTTTGGTGATCTGCGAGTTTTTTACAAACGCTCCTATTGAGTTCTCGATTCCTTCCAGGATGTGAGGTTCAAAAAAATCATTTAGAAGGGAATAGATCCGAACGTAGACAAGAGCCATGGTGAATTCCTCTTTTTCTAGGTTGTAGCATTCCTCCCAATAGAGGATGAAGAGGCTTGCACTTCCCATAAAATATGGTTTGTTTTTGAAGATCCTCTTGCAATCCTCTAGATATTCAAATATCGCAGTGAAGAAGCCTTTTCACATGATTCGAAGCTCAAAATTTCCTATTGTGGACCACTTGTTCTCAATCAAGGCCAGAATATCTTGTTCTCGAAGCCAAATCTCCAATAATTTGTAGATCAATGCATGATCTTTCATCTACTGTCGAGCATTTTCCAAGCGATTTTTTGGGATGAAAAATTTGTGACTGATTTCTGCCTTAGGAAGGCATCGAATTTGACCTTCATTTGCTTGGCACTAAACCCCCATAACTGAGGTTTCTATAGCTAAAGAGGAGTCGTTCGATCCATTGACATGATGACCTTGCACAAAGGGTGTCTAGTTTTTTACGTCACGGTAGGAATCTGACCCCTCTCGCCATGACTGGGGTCTTGACATTGACGCTTCCACTCAGGTCTAGAGAGGTTCAGATCTCTGCAGAAGTAGTGCACGGCGTGTTTAGGGAAGAGGACTAATGGCGTAAAAAGTTACAACTGTGCTAATAAAGCCTTAGCAGAGAACTTTTTTCCATATCGTGTACTTTGGCCTCTTATTAATTTAACATTTGCAAATAAAATATAATAAATAACAGTTTCTAAAATTACATATCCTATTTTTTGGGCTCTTGTAAATCTACCATGATCTACTGTATAGTATAGGACTAAAAAGTAGCAATTTAAAATAGATAGAGTTTTAATGTATATGCAGTCAAGAAGTTATAAAGATTTAAAATACATATCAATAGTTTATGTTATTTATTAAAATAAAATATTAAAATATATAGGATTTTTTAGTAATTTTTTATATTAAAATTAAATATAATAAAAAGATACTAGTTATATTTATGTGTAATTTATTTTAATAGACTATATTTTTAGTAAAAAAAAAAATTATTTATTTCTTATATATTTAGTTATCTTAGAATTTTCAAATTAACACAACTATCCTTAAACATTTGTATATTTAAAAAGAAGCATTTTCATATTTAACAACAATGTTATTATGCTTGTAACATCAATATAAATATTGATATATTACTTTTATCATTAATATAAATAACTATACATTGTATTGTTTAAAAATTTAAAAAATTAGTAAATAAAAGTATGAAGTTCACATTGGTTTCCTGCTTTCTTAAAATAAGAAATGCTTTATATATTTTCATTTATTCATATATTGTATTGTTTTAAAATTTGAAAAAAATAGGAAATAAAAGTATGAATTTCACATTGGTTTCCTACTTTATTAAAGTAAGCACTGGTTTATATATTTTAAATTTTTTTTGAGTTTTTATTATCTTTTTTTAACTTATTAGTTATATTACATATTTCAATTTAATTTTTTAATTTGTTATTATGTTGTTTTTAAACTATTTTGGTTTTAAATATTTAAAAAATATATGTGTTTCAAATATATTAATTTATCATAATTATTAAGTTAGTATTTAATTTTATATTAATTTTGAAGAAGTAATTTTCACATATATTTGAAATAGATTGTTCATCATACAAAATTGAAAAGATATAAAAATTGTTTTTTTATGATTATAAAAAATTATTTTTTTCAAAGATTATAGATTCAATACATTCAAAAATTCCAAAATGAAGTGAGTGTTTTCGTAACTATTTTTTCTCTCTATTATATTACATATCACACGGTAAATGTGACATAAAAATCCTAAAACATTTTTATATTGACATAACATTAAAAATTAGAAAAAAAACTAAAACTCATTAGGATCAAAAGCAATGCAGTGAGGTTCATGGACGGCCTGACCCAATGCCTCTCTATAGAATTAGGTAGCTTGCAAGTTTAAAAACTCTACTTGCGATAAACCAGATTGAGAACAACTGGGATAATAAAAGTATAAGCTTTGGTAGACAATTGAGATAAGGTCAAATAATTAAGTGGGCAAGGAACAAAACTTGGCAAGTGGAGAAGGTGAAGGTCTTATGTAGTGTTGAACCATGTGCTTGTGATAATAGAATATGACATGAAGGAGTAGAGGGGATATTTGGAGATACAAAGGTTGATCAATTTTTCTTATCTTGATTGGGTGGAGAAAAATGTGGTATAGAAAAGAACGTAATCTTGGTGCCAGTGGTAGAGAAAGGTGCACCAAATGTAAAGAGAAGGAGAGAGTCACACATATACTTGAGAAAATGGACACATTAAAACTTGATATGTTAGTAATGAATATGAAATTGAAAAAGCTGCTAACAACCATTGTTAATCTACTGGAAGAGGTCCAAGAATTTACCACAAGGCTAGCAGGCAGATGGATGAAATCGAGGGATTACCTACACAAGTTTTTTTCTTTACAGGAAGAAATCCAAGCTCTGGATGTCAAAGCTTGCATTTCCCAGTAATTTTGTTTCCCTTGTAACAAGCCCATGACAAATAAAAACTTGAAAAAAATGAAAAAAAATGCTCATTAATAGATAATTAAATTAAATAATAATAATAATATATATATGCACGAAAACATATCATTAAGTGTAGTAGTTATTTCATTCAATTTAAGCTAATAATTCTAAAATAAATTTATCATAACCAGTTTTATTTTCATTTTGTTAAACTTTATATTGAGGTCATTTTCATTATAGTTGAATTATTTTTAATATAATTTAACATTAAATTATCCCCCATTTAAATTTAAAAAAAAAATAAAAAATTGATCTTACATGTTTCTCTTTAACTTACTAAAATATGAAAGACACATTCTAATATCATATATGTCACATATTATTCTCAAGTAAGATTTAGTTTTATTAGCTCAAGTGAGGCATCCCAATCACCGATGACCGTGTGAGTGAGGAATTTGGTCCTTGAGGTTTTGGCTTCGAGAATTCCCTGGGTGAACAATGTAAAGACTCTAATCATCAGTAATATAAACATAATAATGTAATTTTTTTTATTTTTAAATAAAAATATAAAGGTAATCAAAGTAATTGGGATTTATGGTGATAACATTCCTTAAAAGGTTAGAAAAATTTCCTTATTATATATGGCAATTGTTTTCATTTGAATCTAGCTACTTTTATTCAATATAATCTGTGGACTATCATATATAATCAAGAAATATGTTTATTCTTGAAAACATTATACAACATTGTAGATATTCATGGCAGTAATCATATATTCTAATTCTTAATTTTTTTAAAAATAATATAACAAGAAAAATGATAATAAAATTCAATTTAATTCATAAAAAAATAATAATTAATCAATATATTTAAATTAATTTAATTTTTTAGAAAAATAACAATATCTCGTTGGTTTTTTTTTGGATAAGAAAATTGTGCAACAAAGAAAAAATTGATCGATTGGCCACTTCCTAAAAACAAGCTCTTCGACTCCTCGGAAGGTACCTCAAGCCCATCATCACTCCCATGCCTACCTTTGCCCCGGAAGAAGCATTTGAGATTTTCTTTGGTTGTCGAATGAGTGCATTTACCTACTCACAATAGACCTGAAGCCACCTTCGTCATCTCTTGTTGCTTTACACATGAGCCCCAAATTTAATAGTGAACCCGATCTCTTCTCACTCTTTTTGAAATATTTGGGTGGGTCCCCGCTTTGTCTCTCAGTGAATAGTAGCTCCAAAATTGAAAACATTAAGTTTCAAATTTCAAGTCAATGGGTATTATTTTTCTGATTTCATTTTCTACAACCAACTCACAAATAGAACAAAATATAGATCAACAAAGTAAAAATTATCCACTTCGATGGGGGGACCTCCTTAGATTACATAGATGAACAATTCATTGATGATACAAATGATAATACCTACTTTATATATATAGGAGTCTATTGGGTCACAATATAATTAGAGTCTACATAACAATAATAATTTGAGGGGTGCACCAATAAATATAGTGGGCTTCTATGGGGCACCAATAAATTAAAATTGAGCCTTGTACAATGTCAAATGTGATTTCAAACATGGAGAGGGGCGTCCACTAGAGGGGGAACGTGGTTGACCATGGATGCACCACATGTTAGCCTCTGGTTGTGTTGTCTTTCCACATAAAAAAAAATCAACTTCAACCTTAGGAGCCAAATCCATAAAAAAAATTTCACCTATAAACAAATTAGATGAATCCTGTTGTGACACTTGTCACATGGTCATTGGCTCAGAGGGACTTTCATCATGGTTGAACTGTCTTGACTCCTTTGACCTTTTTTTTTTTTTTGAAAATTTTCCTATTCTGAACGATGGTCACTGAGCTCTAACTTCCTCATACGGACTCTGTTTTGAGTGAAACAAATTGCACCAAATTCTTGGCAATGGGTCGGATCCGGTCGTTCTAGTTTGGTGAAATTCTTAGAAATTTTTTCTTTGGCGAATTTTACCCCTAATCCATATTCTGATCTATCCTTCCCACTGACATGCTTTTGGACCCACAAAATTTGGTTATCTCATGAGAGTTGAATACTCTTCTATTTCCCATGTGAAAATCATTTGGGTTCACTTAAATGCATTGCCTTCCAAATGGCTTAGCGCTTCAAACAATATTCTCCTTTTAATACTGACCCAATCCAACATGTGTTGGTTGCTTGTTGACTTTTATAACACTTTTATGTACCAAATCAATCCCTTGGTTCTGGGAAAACTAACTCATTGCTTCCCTTTGAGAATCATGTTCCTCGTTTGCACATACATGCATTTGGTGCAAGCTTCTCCTTAAAAACCACTTTCCCAAGTTAAACACATTTGATCGAAATGAAAAAATGAGTTCCAAAATCTGCAGTAATAAGAAAATAATGGCCATTATTTTACCTCCATAGTTCGAAATTCAAGATCTGGAAGAATTCATTTGCCACCTCTTTTGCTTCTTGGCGTCAACACATAAAATGTTCTATAATGGCTGCAAACATTTTGTTTGCAAATTCGTTGACATCTTTTCCCTCTTTCCCTAATCCTCCAATTTGATATGCTGCTCATGCCATGGATTTGACAATGAAGGCTAAACATGAACCTCTTTCACAATAGTCGACCTTTAAAAATCCTACGACATCCTGTCACAAGCACAACTATCAATCTGAAAAACACATCATGCAAGAAACATAACTTGACGACATATCCTTGTGCTCCTTCAAAGAAAACAATTTCACATCATTTGAACATCTCCATTTACTCTTTCATCTTGGTGTCAAAACTCATCGAGAAAACACAAATAAAAAACAGCCCGCTTCGATCAATCAACCAACACAATTCAACACCCATGCATGATCAAATGATCTACACTCTCAATTTGACATACATACCATCCTTAGCCAGCACAGCTCCTCAAGATTCATCTGCTACTTTAAATGGGAAATCTTGGAAGATATGGCCATACTCATGACAATGAGGAAATTTGAAAGGTGCGTGTTCATAATCCAACGGTTCAGTCCATGTAGAGTTGTGGTAGATTAAATCGATGGATTCTGGTAGTAGTTGAGATATGTTCATATGGACACAGATCAGGGCATAGGTCACATGTCATCGGTGTTTGGTGATCTGCAAGTTTTTTACAAATGCTCCTATTGAGTTCCTGATTCCTTCCAGGATTTGAGGTTCAAAAAAATCATTTAGGAGGGAATAGATTCGAACTTATACAAGAGCCTCCGTGAATTCTTCTTTCTCCAGGTTGTAGCATTCCTCCCAATAGAGGATGAAGAGGCTTGCACTTCCCATAAAATATGGTCTGTTTTTGAAGATCCTCTTGCAATCCTCTAGATATTAAAATATCATAGTGAAGAAGCCTTTTCACGTGATTCAAAGCTCAAAATTTCCCGTTGTGGACCAATTTTTCTCAATCGGGGCCAGAATATCTTGTTCTCGAGGCCAAATCCCCAATAATTTTTAGATCAATGCATGACCTTTCATCTAGTGTCGACCATTTTCCAAGCGATTGTTTGGGATGAAAAATTTGTGAATGATTTCTGCCTTAGGAAGGCATCGAATTTGACCTTCATTTGCTTGGCACTAAACCCCCATAACGAAGGTTTCTGCAGCTAAGGAGGAGTCGTTTGATCCATTGACATGGTGACCTTGAACAAAGGGTGTCTAGTTTTTTGCGTCGCGGTAGGAATCTGACCCCTCTCGACACGGTGGGGGTCCTGACATTGACGCTTCCACTCAGGCCTGGAGAGGTTCAGAACCCTACAGAAATAGTGCACGACATGTTTAGGGAAGAGGAATAATGGCACAAAAAGTTACAGCTGTAACACCTCTAGTTTACGAATTTTTTTATATTTTTTTTTTCTTGAGTAATTTAGTGCAACAGTGGTATTTATTATCCATCCTGCTATTGAGTATTCTTTTCCATTAAACCAATCTACACTATTTTCTCCTAGTAGTATTTAATGCTACCTAAGCTGGCTTTAACCCCTTATACACGAATTTTTAAATCATCTGTTAGATTTGCCTATAGCTCTATGTACAATTGGTTGGTTTATTAAATACGGCCTTATACATTTCGCACATATAATATGACCTCCTATTATCCCTCTTCTATTCAAAACATTGAGGCATTTCCCATGTATCCATCCACACTCCTAACCTCACACATATGCAAATTTGGGAATTTACATCTATATATATATATATATGTAACATATGTATCTAGGTGCCTTTATCAACCCTATATTGTAAGAACTTATATCCTCAGTCCTATATAGGGAATATCACATATTTTTATACCATTTTCTAAAATGCCAATATATATATCTATATAATACATCCTTTGCAAGAATTAGTGTCGACATATCCCCCTTTGACTCTATGTGTGAGTTATACATCGACCTAGATATATATATATACTTGTCACCTATTCACATATATAAAATGCATGTATCAACTATGTACTTCGACCACACCTTATATAACTACAATCTGCTTTCGGGAAATACTTTCGATCACGACAGGCCTTTTGTTTATACCTTGGAGTTATCCTATGGTTTAAATATATATTTATGTATAACGCAAGAGTTGGTACATGTACGTCTGTAAGGCGCACAGATAGGAGTTCTGATTATCTCGATACATCTGTATTTTCCTATTGGTACTATGATGGGTTTATCATGGCGGCCACCCGAAACTTTTGCACCATGCGCTAATAGGATTTCAATCGCTCCTTCCGGTACGATTTACCACCTACCTACTTCCCGGTTTATGGTGGAGACGCCGCGTGTGAGTATTTTACCGGAGCAGGCCCTGTCACATGTGTTGGGGGTTATGGTTTGACTGCGCCACGCCGTAAAACGCAGAACCCATCGCGCCACGTTTGAATGGAGAAATTTTCGGTTGAAACCATGATTTGGCTCCCCCATGCCACCATACCATTTCCGATTCCCTAACCCAATTGCGTGTGACCACAGCGTTTATCGTTTTATCCCTGAGATGTTTCGTAACCCGGGATGATATCAGTTGAGTGATTGTCGCCGGTACTAATGATGCCGACGTAATTCGGAGTTCATGGTTCTCGGCGGCAAGGCCTTATGGTTTATATACTACTACCAGTTATCTACCAACAGATCAGTGCCACGCATTGGTATGCCCTTTGCGTGCTGGTTATTGCTAGCCCAACAACTGATCGAGATGATAGATTAGGGCTGAGGTGGCATGTAGGTTGCTTGTTTACAGGTGCTGGTTTGTACGCCGGGACAGCTTTTGTATGTGCGCCTGACACACTCGGTGCCGGCGGTTCAGGTCCCTATTCTGAAATTAGGTTACTTGTAATACTATCAGGTCGAAGTCTCGCCAGGAGCAGTACCCGGCCTTGGTTTCCAGCCCCGTTTTGTACTCCTCGGCCGTTTTGAATTCCACTAAACTGAAATCGCGGGTATTCTTACTTATGGCTCAGTAAGGGAGTCCCAGTATCTCCCTGCTATATGTATCGTCCTGCTATACTTCGTTGGATATTCCAGTATTGTTTCTAAATTTGTTGAGAACTAATTGTGCAGGGCGCGGGGATATTGCTCGGGATACACCTATGGCAGTGGTTTTCTTTCTACTGAAAACGTTAATCCTTGATTCCCGTTCATCCCGCGTCCTGTAGCATGATACCTGAGTATCTATTCGCATTGTCACAGCAGCCTTTCCATGGCTGTTGTGCTTTTTTCTATTCAGTGACTTCTTGCTTCGTTTCTTTTTTTTTTCTGTGTGAAGACACACGCCGGCTACCTCGACGGGGTATTTTATATACTACCTCTGTCGACTACTCTAATTTCACTACGGCGCACAATACCGGAATACGCTGCAGGCATCATGGCCCCTAGATCTCTGCGCGTTCATCCCAAATTCACTGCGCCATGCGGCATCGATGCGTTGGTTTCAGAGCGTTATTGAAATATAGGTCAGGGTTTATATTCTAAATACGCCGATGACCGATGATTGAACTCCGATACGAGTAGGAATCATCGAGAGGCCTACATAGGGAAAGATTTCATGTTTATAACCAATCGCCGTTCATTTGTTTTTTTTTTTTCTGTTCTTGCAAAGGATCATGTACATGAATTTTTCAAGTCTATACAGTCTGAATGTTTTCCTATGCGCTGCTCTCGCACCCAGAACTCTAGATATCATCATAAGAATTCATGTTGATCTTTTATATTTTGTGTACAGGTTTCTATATATTTTTCCTCCGCTGCTATATCTCTGTTTATATCCTTGGTTCAATAGCCATAAGTAGCAGTGCGTAATTTCTTTTGAACTAACATCGTAGGCTGCCAAAATATATATATATCTATATATATATAGGATTAGATTTTGGCTTTACGACTGCGAAATTCTGGTTTGCATGAGCATATGTACACGTATTCGCTGGTCATCAAATCGTTTTTCTACAGTGCAGGTTATATCTTTAATTATGAGGCTGAGTTCGTTCAAGCATGAAAGATATATTTCGCATATCGTAGATTTAAAAAGACCTACCTACACTAATGTTAGATAATGGTAACGTATATCCGTTTGTATTAAAGGCACATACATGTATACAGTAGTTTCCTTGAACGATATTCATGTATCATTGTTTTTTTTTTTTATAGTCAAACCATATTCTTCAATGGTCGGGGAATAAATAAAACACCATCTACTCTAAAATTTCTGTGAGTGAGAAATAAGAGTTTATCACTACCTGTTACATAATGCCTACTTTTAAGTTTTTCTTTTCTTTGAGGTATACTATATGAAATTCATAGTACTGGACCAGAGAATATTACTTATAAACAAGTATTTGGTTATTTTACAGGTTCCCAAGAAGTAGGAGCATAGCTAGATATGTAGTCTATACCCTGAGAAATAGTCTACGGTTCATATAGCGTAGAATTACTCTTTTGCTGCCACTATTATAAAAGGGTAAATACTCATATATGGGCGCTACTCATGAAATAAATATTATCAATTTCATATAGGCACCTGTATTTTAACACTTTCTGTTGCAGATCATGTATAGTTCGATGCTACTATAAAGTTCTCTAACATACACATATATGATATAGGAAATCCACACTTTTCTAGCATAATATTAAATGTCAGATTTCATTGCAATAACTTCTAGCAATTTGTCATTTCATAGAATATCATATATAGGTATATATATTTTTTTTTCAGGCACTAAATCATAATTAATCATCTTATAGGGTTGAAGTAACTTCAGATTTAAACCAATCTTGGTTTAGAGTCTCTGAAGTTTCCACTCTATGGACTCTCTCGTCTACAACCCTACAAAATCTGGAAGGTAAATACCTAAGGATAGATTCTGTTAAATGTAGAACCAAAAGCTTTTCATTGTCATAGAATTAATTTTTTTTTATGTAGCCAATTCATACTGAAATAAAACATAGGAGCAGAATTTCAGAGCATACCACAAGTCTGCAAAATGACCAACCTCCCAACCTTAGAATCCTCTTTATCTCCCAGGATTCACCCCCGAGCAGAGATCACCTCCTTGCACAGATCAACCTCTGATCTGTCTAGGAGCAGCTTATTTAAGCTCAAAATTCCCCAAAGCATGTTTCTAATTCTGCGTCCAGAATAGCAAGATGCTTTCTTTCCTGTTTAGCCTAGGCTTCCCATCTTGGGATTCTTTAAAGCTGTTTTAAGCTTTTCCTCAGCTTTTCCAGCTTTTTTCTCACCTCTTCCCAACTACTCCTCTTCATTGGGGTAATTTAGATTCTCCTCAAATCTAAATAATTTTCTTTCAAGGATTTTTGAAAGATTTTTGGGGATTTTTTGCCTTATCCATCCTCATGGATTTGGCAAGTGATCTCAAATTCTCTTTTTGGTCAAACTGCACAATCATTTTATTTATTTCCTCAAATAAAATATGAAATTACATTCACACCATATTCATCCTTTGGGGTCCACCCCCTTAGGAATTAAAGTTCAAATGTCTAACTTTAAAATTTCAACACACAAATTGGGGGTGTTACATATTCCCCCTCTAAAATTAAACACCGTCCTCGGTGTTCTTATTCAACTACCAGAGTTCATTTAAACAGAAATGGATATTGCTCCATCATTTTAGCTTCCCTTTCCCAGGTGGCTTCTTCAGCAGTAAAGTGCTTCCACAGCACCTTTACTCTGACCACTGTTCTATTTCTCAATTAAATTTCTTCCCGCTCCAATATTTGAAGCGGTTCTGGCAGAAGCTCCCCTTCTGGTTCCACCTGTACAACATTCCAATCAACTATGTGAGAAGCATCATGCACATATCTTTTTAATAATGAAACATGAAATACATTATGCACTTTAACATGAGGTGGTAAGGCCAGCTTGTAAGCCATTGGTCCCACCCTTTCTAAAACCTCAAAAGGCCCACAATATCTAGGTGCAAGTTTTGCACAACTTCCAGCATAAAGTGTGCTCTTTTTGGGTTTAATGCGCAAATACACATGATCCCCCACTTTGAATTCTCGGTGCACCCTTTTCTTATCAGCATAGTTCTTCTGTCTGTCTTGTGCTGTCTTTATATTTTTCTGTATTTGTTTAACAATTCTTTCCATTTCTTGTAGTGCATCTGGTCCCAACACCAGTTTATCCTCTGGTTGACTCCAGCTCAAGGGAGTACGACACTTCCTCCCATAGAGTGCCTCAAAGGGACTCATCTTAATAGAGGATTGGTAGCTATTATTGTAAGCGAACTCAGCTAGATGCAGATATTCTTCCCACTTTGATGGTCTATCCATCACATACATTCGCAGCATATCTTCCAAGATTTGATTTGTCCTTTCTGTCTGCCCATCTGTTTGTGGGTGATAGGCAGTACTAAAATTCAGCTTAGTACCCATTCCTGCAAACAATCCTTTCCAAAATGCTGCTGTAAACTTAGCATCCCGATCTGAGACAATCGCCTTGGGAACTCCATGCAGCCTTACTACCTCTTTTAGAAAAACATTTGCTAGCTGAGCTGTTCCAAAGGTAGATTTTACTGGTATAAAGTGAGCAACCTTGGTTAACGTGTCTACTACCACCATGACTGAATCATGTTGATATTTAGATTTGGGTAGTCCTGTTATAAAATCCATGGAAACTGTGTCCCATTTCCACTCTGCTATTGGCAAAGGGTTTAGAAGCCCTGCTGGGTGTTGATGCTCAACTTTGACCAGTTGACATTCCATACACCTACTTAGATACTCTGCCACCTCTCTCTTCATTCCTGGCCAGAACAGCTTCTTTTTCAAGGTTGTTAACATCTTCTGGTACCCTGGATGTCCTGCATAGGGCTGTTTGTGATATTCATCTAGTATTTCTCTTTTCAATGACTCTATATTTGGAATATACAACCTGTTTTTGTAATAGAGCAGTCCTTGTGGATTTTTAGTGTAATCTGTTTTATCCCTTTTCTGTAATTTCACCAAGAGGGCTTCATAGTCGGGATCTTGTTTTGTTGCTTCTCCCACCAATTCTTCTATCTCCATCTGGGCACTACTCCCAATGCTATTTAAATGTTGACAAGCATTTCTACTTAAAGCATCAGCAACTTTATTCTCCTTCCCTTTGATATGATTTATATCCATATCAAATTCACTTAGAAAAGACAGCCACCTGGCTTGTCTTGCATTCAGGTCAGCTTGGGAGAAAAAATATTTGAGGCCGATATGATCAGTCATCAATGTGAACTTCTTTCCCAGCAGATAGTGCCTCCAAATTTTTAAAGCATGAATAACAGCTGCAAATTCCAAATCATATGCACTATAATTCTGTTCATGAGTTTTCAATTTCCTAGACTCATAGGCAATAACTGAATTTTCTTGCAATAGGACTCCTCCTAGCCCCTCTCTGCAAGCATCTGTACATACCACAAACTCTTTATCAGGATCAGCAATTTTTAATATAGGGGCTGAAATAAGTTTCTGTTTCAATTGTTCGAAACTGTTTTGGCATTTTTCAGTCCACACAAACTTAACACCCTTCCTTTGTAATGAAGTTATGGGATTTGCTATCGCAGAGAATCTCTCCACAAATCTGCGATAATAGCCGGCAATTCCCATAAATGATCTTACTGCTGTAACATCAGTGGGGACTGGCCATTCTTTAATGGCTTTTATCTTTTCAGGGTCAACTGCCAACCCTTTTTCAGAAATTATATGACCCAAATATTGAATTTTATCTTTATAAAATTCACATTTACTGAACTTGGCATATAACTGATTTTCTTTCAAGGTCTGCAACATTATTCTCAGATGTTCCTCACTCCTCCCTCGCTTAGAATCGTACCAAGATACTCATTCTTATGAACACTCCAACAAATTTGTCCAAATACTTATTCAACACACTCGTTCATCGGAAAGCACATACAGGTAAGGTGGGTATTTGTCAGTTCAAAAGGTAGGACTACAAATTCGTAATGCCCATACCGAAGTCAGTGTACTGCGGTTTTGCTGATGTCTTCTTCTTTAATTCTGAGCTGGTGATACCCAGTCCTGAGGTCTATCTTGGAGAAGACTGAAGCTCCTCTCACTTGATCAAAAAGATCATCAATTCTAGGAAGGGGATATCTATTCTTAATGGTCAATTTATTCAGTTGACGATAGTCAATACACATCCTAAAAGTTCCATCCTTCTTTTTCACAAATAAAACTGGGGCTCCCCAAGGAGACACACTTGGTCTGATGTAACCCTTATCCAATAGTTCTTGCAGCTGCATCTTCAGTTCCATCAGTTCTGGTGGGCTCATTTGATAAGGAGCTCGGGAAATGGGTGTAGCTCCCGGCACCAGATCTATAGAAAAATCGATTTCTCTTTGAGGGGGAAGATGAGGGATTTCCTTGGGAAAGACTTCCTTAAATTCTCTGATGACTGGTATAGCATCCAGTAACTCTTCCTCAGTTTTCTGTTCTATTTCTTCTACATGCACTGCATAGACTTGGTATCCTTTTCTAGCTGTTCTTTTCAATTGTAAGGCTGATATTTGTCTTACTACAATGGGTTTTGGTTTCCCTTTTAGTGTAAAAGGTTTCCCTTCCTCATCCACACAATGCAAGGTTTTATCCCAGCAGTTCATCAGAGCTTTATTCTTTTCTAGCCAATCCATTCCTATCAGCAGATCATAGGATCCTAATGGCAATATGTTCAGATTTACTTCTGTTGGGACCCCATTTAATTGTATTGCTGTTTTGGGCAACTTATGTGTGACTTTTCTCTTAGTTCCAGTGGCCAGCTGTACCAACCAGGACTGCTGAAATTTTTCAGGTTTAATTTTACATTTTTCTACAATTCCAGGACTAATGTAACTCAAAGAAGCACCTGGATCAATCAAAACAGTAACAGGTAGGTCAGAAATATTACCGTCCATTTCCACCATGGTTGCTTGATGTTCTGCCTGTCGATTTTCCAGGGCTGCGCTGATGGTTGGTATGTTTCTGGCTATGTCATTGACGGTTGTTGCCTCTCGCTCTCTACTGATCATGTGTATATTTCGATGAGGACAGTCCCTCATCATATGGGGTTCTCCACAGCCCCAACATTTCAGAGGTTCTTTCATTCTGACTGTCCCTTCTTTTCTATTGTTCCCTTCTACTGGTTTTGAAGCCACTTGGGACTAAGCAGTTTGACTTTCTTTTGGTTTGCTGAACCTTTTCCTTTGATGATCTCTACCAAAATTCCTTAAATATGCTGGTTTTGGTATTTTTCCTTTGAACTCAACCTTGTTCGTCCAGCTTTTCCCTTGTTCATTTTTACCTTTAAACTGCTGATAGCATAGTCTTGCTTTTCTAACAGCTTCATCCATGGTCTTTGGGTTGTCAAATTCAATTTTCTCCTTGTAATTAGTAGGCAAACAATTTAAAAACCTTTTCACCTTTGCCTTTTCTTCTCTAATGTAAGGAACATACCTCAGCAAATTAGTAAACTTAGTGACAAACTCATCAATAGTGAGCTGCCCTAGCCTAAGTTCATGGAATTCTTTGGCTTTATCATCATAATAACGTTCATTCAAATAACGACTCTTGAATTTAGTCTGAAAATCTTCCCAAGTAACTGTTTTTTCATCAATGGCATGCACCATTTTAGTCTCTTCCCACCAGAGTGTAGCTTTTCCTTGTAGCTGGTACACAGCTAATCGGGCCTTCAGATTGCTCTCATATTCATATACTTGGAAATACTTGATCATGTTCAGCAACCAAGCTTCAGCATCCTCCTCCTTTTCCCCATCATAGGAGGGAGGTTTGATCTTTCGAAATTGTCCTTGCAACTCCCTTCTCTGTTTATATTGCTGTCTAGCCGCATCATCATCATCAGATTCATCCATCTTCCTCTTTCCGGAACCTTCACCCTCCTGGCTGTTCCGGGAAGTTAGTTCTCTGATGAGCTTTTCCTCCTCCTTGCTGGCTGATGACAACAAGTCATTCTGGCTTCTCAGTTCAGCCAACTCTCGTTGCATCCGGTGCAACATAGCCAGTACCGGGGCATTGGGATCTGGAGTAGCAAACTCATTACGCAAATCCACATAAAGCCCTTCATCTTCAGCCATTTCAACTGTATACACTTACAACACAGATTAGCAAAGTTTATAACTTCAGAAAAAAAACAAAATATGTATAAGCAGTGAGCACAAAATTGACAGCCCAATTTTTGTAACTAGGGCTCCGATACCATTTGTAACACCTCTAGTTTACGAATTTTTTTTTTTTTTTTTTTTCTTGAGTAATTTAGTGCAACAGTGGTATTTATTATCCATCCTGCTATTGAGTATTATTTTCCATTAAACCAATCTACACTATTTTCTCCTAGTAGTATTTAATGCTACCTAAGCTGGCTTTAACCCCTTATACACGAATTTTTAAATCATCTGTTAGATTTTCCTATAGCTCTATGTACAATTGATTGGTTTATTAAATACGGCCTTATACATTTCGTACATATAATATGACCTCCTATTATCCCTCTTCTATTCAAAACATTGAGGCATTTCCCATGTATCCATCCACACTCCTAACCTCACACATATGCAAATTTGGGAATTTACATCTATATATATATATATATGTAACATATGTATCTAGGTGCCTTTATCAACCCTATATTGTAAGAACTTATATCCTCAGTCCTATATAGGGAATATCACATATTTTTATACCATTTTCTAAAATGCCAATATATATATCTATATAATACATCCTTTTTGCAAGAATTAGTGTCGACATATCCCCCCTTTGACCTCTATGTGTGAGTTATACATCGACTATATATATATATACTTATTAATTATTCTATATATATAAATGTATGTATCATATCCATATCAAGTACTAACTTATATAACTACACCGCTTTCGGGAAATACTTTCGATCACGACAGGCCTTTTGTTTATACCTTGGAGTTATCCATGTACAAATATATATTTATGTATAACGCAAGAGTTTATACATATCGTCTCCAGAAAGTACAGACAGGGGAGTTCTACTACATTCCTATACATCTGTATTTTCCTATTGGTACTATGATGGGTTTATCATGGCGGCCACCCGAAACTTTTGCACCATGCGCTAATAGGATTTCAATCGCTCCTTCCGGTACGATTTACCACCTACCTACTTCCCGGTTTATGGTGGAGACGCCGCGTGTGACTATTTTACCGGAGCAGGCCCTGTCACATGTGTTGGGGGTTATGGTTTGACTGCGCCACGCCGTAAAACGCAGAACCCATCGCGCCACGTTTGAATGGAGAAATTTTCGGTTGAAACCATGATTTTGCTCCCCCATGCCACCATACAATTTCCGATTCCCTAACCCAATTGCGTGCGACCACATCGTTTATCGTTTTATCCCTGAGATGTTTCGTAACCCGGGATGATATCAGTTGAGTGATTGTCGCCGGTACTAATGATGCCGACGTAATTCGGAGTTCATGGTTCCCGGCGGCAAGGCCTTATGGTTTATATACTACTACCAGTTATCTACCAACAGATTAGTGCCACGCATCGGTACGCCCTTTGCGTGCTGGTTATTGCTAGCCCAACAACTGATCGAGATGATAGATTAGGGCTGAGGTGGCATGTAGGTTGCTTGTTTACAGGTGCTGGTTTGTACGCCGGGACAGCTTTTGTATGTGCGCCTGACACACTCGGTGCCGGCGGTTCAGGTCCCTATTCTGAAATTAGGTTACTTGTAATACTATCAGGTCGAATTCTCGCCAGGAGCAGTACCCGGCCTTGGTTTCCAGCCTCGTTTTGTACTCCTCGGCCGCTTTGAATTCCACTAAACTGAAATCGCGGGTATTCTTATTTATGGCTCAGTAAGGGAGTCCCAGTATCTCCCTGCTATATGTATCGTCCTGCTATACTTCGTTGGATATTCCAGTATTGTTTCTAAATTTGTTGAGAACTAATTGTGCAGGGCGCGGGGATATTGCTCGGGATACACCTATGGCAGTGGTTTTCTTTCTACTGAAAACATTAATCCTTGATTCCCGTTCATCCCGCGTCCTGTAGCATGATACCTGAGTATCTATTCGCATTGTCACAGCAGCCTTTCCATGGCTGTTGTGCTTTTTGCTATTCAGTGACTTCTTGCTTCGTTTATTTTTTTTTTCTGTGTGAAGACACACGTCGGCTACCTCGACAGGGTATTTTATATACTACCTCTGTCGACTAGTCTAATTTCACTACGGCGCACAATACCGGAATACGCTGCAGGCATCATGGCCCCTAGATCTCTGCGCGTTCATCCCAAATTCACTGCGCCATGCAGCATCGATGCGTTGGTTTCAGAGCGTTATTGAAATATAGGTCAGGGTTTATATTCTAAATACACCGATGACCGATGATTGAACTCCGATATGAGTAGGAATCATCGAGAGGCCTACATAGGGAAAGATTTCATGTTTATAACCAATCGCCGTTCATTTTTTTTTTTTTTTTTCTGTTCTTGCAAAGGCTCATGTACAGGAATTTGTCAAGTCCATACAGTCTGAATGTTTTCCTATGCGCTGCTCTCGCACCCAGAACTCTAGATATCATCATAAGAATTCATGTTGATCTTTTATATTTTGTGTACAGGTTTCTATATATTTTTCCTCCACTGCTATATCTCTGTTTATATCCTTGGTTCAATAGCCATAAGTAGCAGTGCGTAATTTATTTTGAACTAACATCGTAGGCTGCCAATATATATATATCTATATATATATAGGATTAGATTTTGGCTTTACGACTGCGAAATTCTGGTTTGCATGAGCATATGTACACATATTCGCTGGTCATCAAATCGTTTTTCTACAGTGCAGGTTACATCTTTAATTATGAGGCTGAGTTCGTTCAAGCATGAAAGATATATTTCGCATATCGTAGATTTAAGAAGACCTACCTACACTAATGTTAGATAATGGTAACGTATATCCGTTTGTATTAAAGGCACATACATGTATACAGTAGTTTCCTTAAACGATATTCATGTATCATTGTTTTTTTTTTTTTATAGTCACACCATATTCTTCAATGGTCGGGGAATAAATAAAACACCATCTACTCTAAAATTTATGTGAATGAGAAATAAGAGTTTATCACTACCTGTTACATAATGCCTACTTTTAAGTTTTTCTTTTCTTTGAGGTATAATATATGAAATTCATAGTACTGGACCAGAGAATATTACTTATAAACAAGTATTTGGTTATTTTACAGGTTCCCAAGAAGTAGGAGCATAGCTAGATATGCAGTCTATACCCTGATAAATAGTCTACGGTTCATATAGCGTAGAATTACTCTTTTGCTGCCACTATTATAAAAGGGTAAATACTCATATATGGGCGCTACTCATGAAATAAATATTATCAATTTCATATAGGCAACCTGTATTTTAACACTTTCTGTTGCAGATCATGTATAGTTCGATGCTACTATAAAGTTCTCTAACATACACATATATGATATAGGAAATCCACACTTTTCTAGCAGAATATTAAATGTCAGATTTCATTGCAATAACTTCTAGCAATTTGTCATTTCATAGAATATCATATATAGGTATATATATATTCTTTTTCAAGAACTAAATCATAATTAATCATCTTATAGGGTTGAAGTAACTTCAGATTTAAACCAATCTTGGTTTAGAGTCTCTGAAGTTTCCACTCTATGGACTCTCTGGTCTACAACCCTACAAAATCTAGAAGGTAAATACCTAAGGATAGATTCTGTTAAATGTAGAACCAAAAGCTTTTCATTGTCATAGAATTAAATTTTTTTTATGTAGCCAATTCATACTGAAATAAAACATAGGAGCAGAATTTCAGAGCATACCACAAGTCTGCAAAATGCATCGCATGACCCAACCTTAGAATCCTCTTTTTTATCTCCTAGGATTCAAAAGATAGTTAGCAGAGATCACCTCCCGCATGCATCAACCTCTGATCAGCCTAGGAGCAGCTTATTTAAGCTCAAAATTCCCCAAAGCATGTTTCTAATTCTGCGTCCAGAATAGCAGGATGCTTTCTTTCCTGTTTAGCCTAGGCTTCCCATCTTGGGATTCTTTAAAGCTGTTTTAAGCTTTTCCTCAGCTTTTCCAGCTTTTTTCTCACCTCTTCCCAACTACTCCTCTTCATTGGGGTAATTTAGATTCTTCTCAAATCTAAATAAGTTTCTTTCAAGGATTTCTGAAAGATTTTTGGGGATTTGTTTCCTTATCCATCCTCATGGATTTGGCAAGTGATCTCTAGTTCTCTTTTGGTCAAAATGCACAATCCTTTTATTTATTTCCTCAAATAAAATATGCAAATTACATTCACACCATATTCATCCTTTGGGGTCCACCCCCTTAGGAATTAAAGTTCAAATGTCTAACTTTAAAATTTCAACACACAAATTGGGGGTGTTACAACAGTTGTGCTAACAAAGCCTTAGCAAAGCACTTTTTTCCATATCATGTACTTTGGCCTCTTATATCTTATTTTTTTGGCTCTTGTAAATCTACCGTGATCTACTCTATAATATAGGACTAAAAGTTAGAAATTTAAAACATATAGATTTTTAATGTATATACATTCAACAAGGTATACGGATTTAAAATACATATCAATAGGATTTAAAAATATTTATTTCTTATATATTTAGTTATCTTCAAATTTTCAAATCAGCACAACTACCCTTAAACATTTGTATATTTAAAAAGAAACATTTTCATATTTAAAAACAATGTTATTATACTTGTAACATCAATATAACTATTGATATATTACTTTTATCATTAATATAAATATCCATACATTTTATTGTTTTAAAATTTTAAAATTAGTAAATAAAAGTATGAATTTCACATTGGTTTCCTACTTTCTTAAAATAAGCAATGCTTTATATATTTTCATTTATCCATATATTGTATTGTTTTAAAATTTAAAAAAAATAGTAAATAAAAGTATGAATTTCACATTGGTTTCCTCCTTTATTAAAATAAGCACTGGTTTATATATTTTAAATTTTTTTGAGTTTTTATTATGTTTTTTTAACTTATTAGTTTTATTATATATTTTAATTTATTTTTTTAATTTCTTATTATGTTGTTTTTAAACTATTCAGGTTTTAAATATTTAAAAAATATATGTGTTTCATTTATATTAATTTATCATAATTATTAAGTTAGTATTTAATTTTATATTAATTTTGAAGAAGTAATTTTCACATATATTTGAAATAGATTGTTCATCATATAAAATTGAAAAGATATAAAAATTGTTTTTTTATGATAATAAGAAATCATTTTTTTCAAAGACTATATATTCAATACATTCACAAATTCCAAAATGAAGTGAGTATTTTTGCAACTATTTTTTCTCTCTATTCTATTACATATCACACGGTAAATGTGACATAAAAATCCTAAAACATTTTTATATTGACATAACATTAAAAATTACAAAAAAACTAAAACTCATTAGGATCAAAAGCAATGCAGTGAGGTTCATGGATGGCCCGACCCAATGCTTCTCTATAAAATTAGATAGCTTGCAAGTTTAAAAACTCTACTAGGGATAAACCAGAGTGAGAACAACTCGGATAATAAAAATATAAGCTTTGGTAGACAATTGAGATAAGGCCAAATAATTAAGTGGGCAAGGAACAAAAATTGGTAAGTGGAGAAGGAGAAGGTGAAGGTCTTATGTAGTGTTGAACCATGTGCTTGTGATAATAGAATATGACATCAAGGAGTAGAGGGGATATTTGGAGATACAAAGGTTGATCATTTTTTTTTATCTTGATTGGGTGGAGAAAAATGTGGTATAGAAAAGAACGTAATCTTGGCGCCAATGGTAGAGAAAGGTGCACCAAATGTAAAGATAAGGAGAGAGTCACACATATACTTGAGAAAATGGACATATTAAAACTTGATATGTTAGTAATGAATATGAAATTGCAAACGCCACTAACAACCATTGTTAATCTAATGGAAGAGGTCCAAGAATTGAGCACTAGGCTAGCAGGCAGATGGATGAAACTGAGGCATTACCTAGACAGGTTTTCTTCTTTACAGGAATAAATCCATGCTCTAGATGTCAACCTCAAGTAATACAATGTTGCTAGCAAGAAAAAGGGAGATGGATGAAACCGAGGCATTACCTACACAGATTTTTTTCTTTACAGGAAGAAATCAATGCTTTGGATGTCAACCTCAAGGAGTACAATGTGGCTAGCAAGCAAAAGGGAGATCACTCTCAGACTTTAATAAGCTACCATAAGATGAGAGTAATAGCATTTACTAATATATGATTGTTGCAAAATTTGTTTCTTGTTAGAATTCTATTATAAGATGTACTCCTCTAGACATGTGATGAACAAATGTAACTAATTTCATGGGTACTCGCTCTTAGATTTAATTATAAAACCGTACTTATTCTCGTTAATAAATAAATAAATAAAATAGAAAAATAATCGCAATAGTTGGGATTTATAGTTATTATCTTTATTAGAATGCCACCTAACTTTATTCAGAAATTTAAATAATTATCTTGGTTTGAATCCAAGGTAATCTTATTCAATATAATTTGTGGACTATCATATATAATTATGAATTTTTTTTCTTAAACCACACTCAATAATCTTGATAGTGGTGAGCATATATTTTAATTATTAATTTTCTTTAAAATCTTATAATAATAAAAATGATAATAAAATAAAATTTAATTTATAAAACTTTATAATTAATTAATTTATTTAAATTTATTTAATTATTAAAAAAAAAAAAAATAGAATTTTATTGGAAATCAAAGTGATCAAATGTTATTAGATATCAGCTTCTAAGATGACGTGATCTTTATTTTTTTAGATTAACCTTTTTCGATCAAGATTATTTTAATTTTAATTTCTTTATTTTAAATACATTTTATCAAAAATAATTTTTATTTTTATTTGAATAATTTACATAAATTTGAATTAGAGATAATCCTAACTTTTATTTCATTAATTTACAGAAATTTGATTAGAAATAATCTTAAATTTTATTTGATTAATTTAGATAAATTTGATTAGAAATAATCTTATGTAAAAGGCCATTATCATTTATTTTATTTCAGGTTTGTGGTCAAGTCAACTTCTACCTCCCTAGATTAGGCTTGCTTTTATTTTAATGGAAGGAATATTTCGAATACCATCCATAATTAGACAAATAATTAAAAACAATAGAGAAAATTAACCGTTAACTACGCAGAACCATGCGTGAAATCTATCGTTGAAACAAGGATCCCATTGGCATGCACATAATCAAAATTTTCAATATAATGATTATAAACGATCATATAATTTAGTTTTTATTATATATATTTTTTAAATTTTAGGATTATTTTGTTATTAAGATTGTGTAATCTATATATAAGATGAGGTTATTAGAAATGTGTTAGGTTAGATTGAGTTTGGATAATTTTTAATCTTTATAGATTATTATCAACGTTATTTTATAAATTTTGAATTAATAATTTGACAAGATTAAACCTTATATCAACTAACCAAATTATATTTTATAAATAGTAAGATACAATATTATGACTAAAATTTTATTAATAATTTTATAATAAAAAAGGAATACATAAAATTTGTAATATTGAATAAACCCACACAAAACACCTAATTTACATGTCAGAAATTTTAAAATTACATGTAGCCAATTTACAATTAAAATTTTGTTATTTATTCAACTGCATCAATCCAACTTCTCAAACTAACACAAACCCTAATCTTCCTCAAACTGAACCAAGAAACCTTAATCAAACTAACACAAACTCTAATATTCCTCAAACTAAACCAAGAAACCCTAATATTCCTCAATGAAACACTAATTTTCCTCGACCAGAACCATTTTTTTTTTCTAAGTTAGAGTAATCTATTAACAGAGGGAATTATAGTACATCAGTGCCTACGAGGAGGCAATTCGAACAGACCAAGACTAGTTTATGGCTGCCCTTCTGGAGGGAAACCAGCCCGAGGAACCTTCAACCGAAAAAATCTCGCGCAGGGGATCGGACCTGGGAAGCTTTGACTGAAAACTGAAAACATGTACATTATATAGCAGATTAACTGGACCATGACAAAATTGGACCAATGTAATAACTAAGACTTGTCGCTGACAAAAAAGGACCAAAACTGTAGGAAACATAAGAGCAGCATGACAATCCCTCAGAGAGGGCAGAGAAAGAACCTGAGAAACAAGAGAAAAGGTCGAGTTATTCATCTGGGGCGACCTCCTCAACCCTGCAGCCGAAGTCAACTGGTGCACCTTGGGCGTGAGAACATTCAGCATTGGGAAGGACCTTAGTAGGCAATTCCGTCTGAAGTGGTGGACCACGAGCCGAAACCTCTGGCATAACCTCCCTACGCGCGCTAGTCTGAACCCTCGAGTCAAGCCGCACAGCTGCCCGGTTGGCGCCATCGACAGGAGCAGGATCTTCCGAAGGGATTTCAGGTGAGGGCTCTTCCATGAAAACCACAGAGATGGCGACTGTGACTCTAGGTCGATTTAGGGTGCAATCGAACGAGAAAAGAACTCTGTGAGACTGAGCGGGCATCACATCCCTAGAGGGCGAGTCGAGCTTGCGACCAGAGCGTAATTGGCGGCCATGGAAGATATTGTCAGATGGCAAAGAGATTGCCGACAGAGAAGTGGAAGAGGAGGGCGAGCACCTCCTGGTAGAGCGAGAGGCACCCCTCCTGCTACGCATCCTGTGCCTCAGTCGTGGCACACTTGCAACAGAGATAGAGCTGAAACGCTGGAACGAAGACGAGCTCACCAGGGTTGGCTCTGGAGGAAAGCTCAGGACCAACGATGCCAAATTGCAGGAACCAGCAATGGCGATGTGAAGACTCTCATCAGGCTTCAAACAACAAGTATGGCGACTCCTTTTCCTTATGGTGGTGCGCTTGTTGGCGCAGTCCTCAACTGAATTACACAGCGAAATCCTCGGCGCGGGATCCATCTCAAATAGCCCTCTTTTCCTGCAGCTAACAACCTTATGCAATGAATGAGCAATCTGGTTAACCTGGTGGGAATCACCTTTGCGGCATTCGAAAATACCTCTGCCATCAGAATTCATGTCGAGCGGCTTCACCATTACGATGGTAATTATGATCGATCGGGTGGTATTTACTGCGAGCAGGTGGTCGCGGATGGGTTGGAAGGTGGCCTCCCGTCCTCACGACCTCTGTCCCATCGCTCTTACGCACATAGCTGTCACCCGCATCCGGGGCCTCGACCAGAACCATTGAAGACATTCAGGTTAATTATTTTCCCACAGCAATTCTTCAGCACCCCACAGGGCCACCTCGTCCGTAATTGTTCAGCCAAATTCCCGTGGGAGGGAAATTTGTTCCAATGGGATTATCAAACCATCATCTATTAGGGTTTCATTGAGGGTGTTGCACAATCTGCGAAATTTTACATCTGATTCCTCAAACCATCTGCTCACTAATGGTAAAATTTGAAATAAATGAGTTTTCTTACTCAGATGCAGCATTAATGGTTAAATTTGAAATATATGGATTTTCTTACTAAGATGTACATGTCCTGTCAAATTAACCAGTCTAAACACATAGATCGTCGCAACGTGCCAAATAAACACTCGATAAAGGTACATTCACAGTTTGACTTCTTTGCATTTTCATTGTGAAATTTGAAATGATGAGCTTAATTTGATTACAAATTTAATTAACACTCGTTAAAAGGACGATTATTAATTTGACTTCTTTGCATTTTCATTGTGAAATTCTGAATTCTGAACTTGTTTGGATTACAAATTTAATTTTTAACTAGCACCACTACATTTAATTAATAAAATAAATAGGATTGATATAAATTATAAATATTTAGCTTATATAAATGTATAATGATCAAATATACCTTTAAATTTTCCAAATAAAATTATTAACCACAAAAATTTCCAAATATTGACTTTCTATTTATTGAGCTAAATTTTTCATTCACATGTCTTAACTATCTTTAACTCTAGTATTAGATATTTTATTTTTAGCAAGACATCTTAATATTATTGGAAGGGTCAAATTTTAAAATTAATATATATATATATATATATATAATAAATCCCAAAAAAAAATGTACTTAGTTAATTATCCACATCATGCTTAAAATGGTAAATATTAAAAGCAAATAATCATCATCGAATTTTTGAAGGGAGAGCCTCAACAACTTCTAACGGTTCATTTGATTGATAAATACATCCCGAAGCCCTGGTACGGAACCAGAGTTAAGTTAGGGTTAAAAGAATGGTCATAAAGCTAGTATTGCCGTTAAATTATCCTTCACTCCATTAGTGATTAGAGCCGCTGCGGCAGAGGAAGCGGTTCTAATCGCACGATTAAAAATCCAACGAATCAACAATTTTATTATCAATATTTTATATCACGTCAAATAATAATAATAAAGTTTCATATTTTTTAGTAAAATATGGATTTATATCAAATATTTCATTGATAATTACATGCCTAAGCCGTGATATGGAACCAGAGTTAAATTAGGGTTAAAAGAGCGGTCATAAAACTAGTATGTCCATTAAATTATCCTTTCTCACTCCATTAGTGATTAGAGCCATTGTTGCACAGGAAGCGTTCGAATCACCCGATTCAAAATCCAACGAATCAAAATTTTTATTATCAATATTTTATATTTGGTCAAATAATAACAAAATTTGTATTTTTTTTAAATAAAATATGGGTCTATATGGATTATTTTTGTTCAAAATTAAGGTGATATCTCTGTTTGAATTCTAATTAATCTTATTAAATATATTTTCAAGAGATTTGTCTTAACAATAACAGTTTATAATCTTGATAGCGTCAATTTCATTTTTTAATTATCCATTCTCTTTAAAATAATAATATATCATAATAATAAAAATATTTTTTACCAAAAAAATTAATGAATAATATATTTAAATTAATTGTACAGTTGATCTTTAGTTTAAGATTAGAATTGCAAAATGTTGGTTGGCCTAAGGAAACTAGTTGTCAAAGTTGCTTGACAATCAATCACAAACTATGAAAACCATATTAGCAATATTTTGAAGGAAATATGGCCAATATTGTCTCATAATATAAGTTCCATTGATGGGAAAGTCAGAATGGGAGAGGCAACGACTACATTTAGCCATGAGCAAAGTTTAGTTATCCAAATATCAAATTAAAAAAAGTCTAATTTATAGAATGCTAGGAAACGTATTAGTTTAATGCCCTCCAACTTGAAGAGTGTTTTCTATCTTGTATAGGCTAAAGGTTGATGATTATGAGCACACAATGATTCCCTTCAAGATTGTGAGGAGTAGGAGATTTATGGCTCAAAATCAATTTATTGATCTCTTTATGAATAATTTATAATGTCCTTCACAACTTTTGGTTGAGGATCTATTATGATAGTCATTATCGACTATGAGGAGGAGGAGATATAAGGTTGAAAACCATGCTTTAATCTAGCTTTAATATCTTCATACGCTGTCTCTACGGAGAAGATATAAGGTTGAAAACCATGCTTTAATCTCGCTTTGATATCTTCATACACTGTCTCTAACTCCACACTTTTAATTAATTGGAAATGAAAATTAGAGAAATCAATCCTTTTTTGAGAATATGTTAAAAGTATTTAAAGAGTGAGCAAATGCCCAATAGCACACTATCAACAACTTCAAAACCCTCCATGTTTTAAGGATTTGAAATTACATTTCTTTATATATTTTTTTCATAATCCTTTGAGAAGTAAATATCAAAAAAATCTAACCAAACCATCTTAAACAATATAAATGCTAGAAAAAACATAATAAGTTGATAAAATTTTATCTCTAAATTTTAAGACAATTATATAAAACTAATAAAACATACAAAATCTTTAAATTGAATTCAATAAATTTCTATTCATCAACTAAGAGAATGGATAAAACAACATCATTTATGTTGGGTATGGATTATTAAAGTTATACATATATATGATATGCCATTGTTGATCAATACAAATCTTTCTTGAATTGGGTGAGGTTGTATAGGGAGGGGTCATTGTCACATCCCGCAATTGTTAGGGGTGACATGCATCCATGTGAGACTCCATCTCTAAATGTGGCATGAGCCTATATTTATTACTATAGATACATATGAGTTATTGTATTGTCATGGCCCATATACAAATGAACCTCACACACATGGAAGGGAGGTTAGTAGTGGCCATTATTCCTCCATCATTCTTGAATTTGGCTCCATCTCTCACATTCATTCCTCATATCCAAAGCTATTTTATGGCTCCTTAATGATATTTGGTGATTCAATCTGTGTAGTTTTCTCTAGCATTGGGATCATTTTCACCCATTCTCTCTCTAGTCTGCCATGATTGCTCTGAGTGGTGACAACCCTTATGTGGCTTTATTTTAGTCCCGCACTCCATTTTGACACCAATTTTGTTTTTTCCATTGTTCATATCCTTGTCATTCTGTCCACCTCAAATATTTTGTTGTCTCTAGGAGTCAGAACATGACTTATTTTCCTTGGATACTCCACCAATCTCCATCTTGTAGCCCCTCTTGCAGAATTCATATCTAGTTAATCCGCTAACCCCTTAGCCTTGGTAAGGAAATGTACAAAGTGCATCCATGAAAATGACAAATGTAGCAGATTTACTAGCTCTTGAACTCACTTAAGCATGGAAAAGTAAACATGTAGCTTCAAAGAAAAAATCCCAATGGAGGTTCAGGAGGAGATAGAAGGTTCTAAAGTTGATATGCTAGTTGAGAGAGGTTGTTTTCCCAATTTAAAGGTTTTTGATAATTAATCTAAGAATGGATAGCTCACGCATGGCATACGAGGGCAGGAAAAATAAACACACGTTGACTATTTACATGTATTAGAGAATGAAGATGCTATGAGTTAGAGATTTTCTAAATAATGAATCTAGGGAAAAAATATTGTTGATGTTGGGCAAGATGGTGCTCAACCAAAATGACATGTGAAAGATACTCGAATGAATTGAATCCCATATTTCTCACTCTCAAGGTTCGAGTGGTTGCATCTAGGGTGAACATCAATCTGATCGAGGTGTATATCTCTACTTCTACTTAGCCTCATGATGAATATGGTTTCTCTAATTATCTGTGTCTACTTTTTTGATAGGTTTAGGCTTTCTAGTAAACATAGTTTACTGTGTAGCCCTTATAGTTAATCAAGTTCTTTTAGTTTTCTCTATGTTTATGAATACATTGTTCGGAAAATTGATATATTTTTTTATCATATTCTCTATTTTTTCCCAGTAATTTGGTTTCCCTTGTAACAAGCCCATGACAAATAAAAACTTGAAAAAAATGAAAAAAAAATCTCATTAATAGATAATTAACTTAAATAATAATAATAATATATATATGCACGAAAACATATAATTAAGTGTAGTAGTTATTTAATTCAATTTAAGCTAATAATTCTAAAATAAATTTATCATAAACAGTTTTATTTTCATTTTGTTAAACTTTATATTAAACTCATTTTCATTATAGTTGAATTAATTTTAATATAATTTAACATTAAATTATCCCCCATTTAAATTTAAAAAAAGAAGAAGAATTTGATCTTACATGTTTCTCTTTAACTTACTAAAATGTGAAGGACACATTCTAATAATCATATATGTCACATATTATTCTCAAGTAAGATTTAGTTTTATTAGCTCAAGTGAGGCATCCCAATCAACGATGACCGTGTGTGAGTGAGGAATTTGGTCCTTGAGGTTTTGG
Source organism: Pinus albicaulis (assembly GCA_034641835.2). Taxonomy (NCBI): domain Eukaryota; kingdom Viridiplantae; phylum Streptophyta; class Pinopsida; order Pinales; family Pinaceae; genus Pinus; species Pinus albicaulis. The sequence continues at coordinate 897,301,410 of CM076570.1, read as the reverse complement.
CTTCGAGAATTCCCTGGGTGAACAATGTAAAGACTCTAATCATCTGTAATATAAACCTAATAATGTAATTTGTTTTTATTTTAAAATAAAAATATAAAGGTAATCAAAGCAAATGGGATTTATGGTGATAATATTCCTTAAAAGGTTAGAAAATTTTCCTTATTATATATGGCAATTATTTTCATTTGAATCTAGCTACTTTTATTAAATATAATTTGTGGACTATCATATATAATCAAGAAATATGTCTATTCTTGAAAACATTATACAAAATTGTAAATATTCATGGCAGTAATCATATATTCTAGTTCTTAAATTTTTTTAAAATAATATAAGAGGAAAAGTGATAATAAAATTCAATTTAATTATAAAAAATAATAATTAACCAATATATTTAAATGAATTTAATTATTTAGAAAAATAAAAATATCTCGTTGGTTTTGTTTTGGATAAGAAATTTGTGTAACAAAGAAAAACTTTATCCATTGGCCCCTTCCTAAAAACAAGCTCTTCGACTCCTCAGAAGCTACCTCAAGCCCATCATCACTCCCATGCCTCCCTTTGCCCCGGAAGAAGCATTTGAGATTGTCTTTGGTTGTCGAATGAGTGCATTTACCTACTCACAACATAACTGAAGCCACCTTCCTCATCTCTTGATGCTTTACACATGAGCCCCAAATTTAATAGTGAACCCGATCTCTTCTCACTCTTTGTGAAATAGTAGGGTGGGTCCCCTCTTTGTCTCTCAGTGAAAAGGAGCTCCAAAATTGAAAAAATTAAGTTTAAAATTTCAAGTCAATGGGTATTATTTTTCCGATTTCATTTTCTACAACCAACTCACAAATAGAACAAAATATAGATAAACAAATTTAAAATTATCCACTTCGAGGGGGGGACCTCCTTACATTACATAGATGAACAATTATTTGATGATACAAATGATAAGAACTAATTTCTATATATAGGATTCTATTGGGTCACAATATAATTAGAGTCTACATAACAATAATAATCTAAGGGGTGCACGGATAAAAATAGTGGGCTTCTATGGGGAACCAATAAATTAAAATTGAGCCTTGTAGAATGTGAAATGTGATTTAAAACATGGAGAGGAGGGTCCACTAGAGGGGGAATGTGGTAGACCCTGGATGCACCACATGTTAGCCTCTGGTTGTGCTGTATTTCCACATAAAAAAAAAATCCAACTTCAACCTTAAGAGCCAAATCCATAAAACAATTTCACCTTTAAATAAATTCAATGAATCCTGCTGTGACACTTGTCACATTGTCATTGGGTTGGAGGGAATTTCATCATGGTTGAACTATCTTGACTCCTTTGACCTTTTTCTTTTTTTGAAAATTTTCCTATTCTGAACGATGGTCACTGAGCTCTAACTTCCTCATACTGACTCTGTTTTGAGTGAAATGAATTGCACCAAATTCTTGGCAATGGGTCAGATCCGGTCGTTTTGGTTCGGTGAAATTCTTAAAAATATTTTATTTGGAAAATTTTTACCCCTAATCCATATTCTGATCTATCCTTCCCACTGACATGTTTTTGGACCCACAAAATTTGGTTATCTCATTAGAGCTTAATACTCTTATATTTCCCAAGTTCTATCATCTTGATTCTACTTGGAAAAATCTCCATGAAAACATTTCAGTTCACTGAAATGCATTGCCTTCCAAATGGCTTAGCGCTTCAAAAAATGTTCTCCTTTTGCTGTTGACCCAATCCAACATGTGTTAGTTTCTTGCTGACTTATATAACACCTTTATGTACCAAATCAATCCCTTGGTTCTTGGAAAACTAACTCATTTTCTTCCCTTTGAGAATCATGTTCCTCATTTGCACATACATGCATTTGGTGCAAGCTTCTCCTTGAAAACCACTTTCCCGAGTTAAACACATTTCAGCGAAATGAAACAATGAGTTCCAAAATCTGCAGTAATAATAAAATAATGGCGATTATTTTACCTCCATGGTTCCAAATTCCACATTTGGAAGAATTCATTTGCCGCCTCTTTCGCTTCTTGGTGTCAACACATAAAATTTTCTACAATGACTGCAAGCATTTTGGTTGCAAATTCGTTGAAATATTTTCCCTCTTTCCCTCATCCTCCAATTTGACATGCTACTTATGCCATGAATTTAACAATTAAGGCTAATCATAAACCTCTTTCATGATAGTCGACCTTTAAAAATCCTGTGACATCTTGTCACAAGCACAACTATCAATCTGAAAAACACATCATGTAAGAAACATAACTTGACGACATATCCTTCTGCTCATTCAAAGAAAAAAAATTCACATCATTTGAACATCTCCATTTACTCTTTCATCTTGGTGTCAAAACTCATTGAGCAAACACAAATAAAAAAACAAGCCTCTTCGATCAATCGACCAACACAATTCAACACCCATGCATGATCAAATGATCAACGCTTTCAAGTTGACATACATACCATCCTTAGCCAGCACAACTAGTCGAGATTCGTCTGCTACATTAAATGTGAAATATTGGAAGATATGGCCATACTCATGACAATGATGACATTTGAAAGGGATGTGTTCATAATCCAATGGTTTGGTACATGTAGAGTAGTGGTAGATTAGATCAATGGATTCTGGTAGTGGTTGAGATAAGTTCATATGGACACAGATTGGGGCATAGGTCACATGTCATCGGTGTTTGGTGATCTGTGAGTTTTTTACAAGCACTCCTATTGAGTTCTTGATTCCTTCCAGGATGTGAGGTTAAAAAAAATTCATTTAGGAGGGAATAGATCCGAACGTAGACAAGAGTCGCGGTGAATCCTTCTTTGTCCAGGTTGTAGCATTCCTCCCAATAGAGGATGAAGAGGCTTGCACTTCCCATAAAATATGGTCTGTTTTTTAAGATCCTCTTTCAATCCTATAGATATTCAAAGATCATAGTGAAGAAGCCTTTTCATGTGATTCGAAGCTCAAAATTTCCCGTTGTGGACCACTTTTTCTCGATCGAGGCTTAAATATCTTGTCCTCGAGGCCAAATCCCCAATAATTTGTAGATCAATGCATGATATTTCATCTACTGTCGAGCATTTTCCAAGATATTGTTTGGGATGAAAAATTTGTGACTGATTTCTACCTTAGGAAGGCATTGAATTCGACCTTCATTTTCTTGGCACTAAAGCCCCATAACTTTGGTTTCTGCAGCTAAGGAGGAGCCGTTCGATCCATTGACATGATGACCTTGCACAAAGGGTGTCTAGTTTTTTGCGTCGCGGTAGGAATATGACCCCTCTCGCCACAGCGGTCCTGACATTGACGCTTCCACTCAGGCCTGGAGAGGTTCAGAACCCTGCAAAAGCAGTGCATGGCGTGTTTAGGGAAGAGGACTAATGGCTCAAAAAGTTACAACTGTGCTAACAAAGCCTTAGCAGAGCACTTTTTTCCATATCATGTACTTTGGCCTCTTATTAATTTAACATTTGCAAATAAAATATAATAAGTAACAGTTTCTAAAATTGCATATCTTATTTTTTGGGCTCTAGTAAATCTACCATGATCTACTCTATAATATAGCACTAAAATGTAGAAATTTAAAACATATAGAGTTTTAATGTATATACATTCCAGAAGGTATAAGGATTTAAAATACATATCAATAGTTTATGTTATTTATTAAAATAAAATATTAAAATAAATAGGATTTTTTACTAATATTTTATTTATTTAAATTAACTATAATAAAAAGATACTAGTTATATTTATGTGTAATTTATTTTAATAGATTATATTTTTGGTAAAAAAAAAATATTTATTTCTTATATATTCAGTTATCTTAAAATTTTCAAATTAACACAACTACCCTTAAACATTTATATATTTAAAAATAATTTACATATTTAACAACAATGTTATTATACTTGTAACATCAATATAACTATTGATATATTACTTTTATCATTAATATAAATATCGATACATTGTATTATTTTAAAATTCAAAAAATTAGTAAATAAAAGTATGAATTTCACATTGGTTTCCTGCTTTCTTAAAATGCAATTCTTTATATATTTTCATTTATCCATATATTGTATTGTTTTAAAATTTTTAAAAAATAGTAAATAAAAGTATTAATTTCACATTGGTTTCCTCCTTTATTAAAATAAGCACTGGTTTATATATTTTAAATTTTTTTGAGATTTTATTATGTTTTTTAACTTATTAGTTTTATTACATATTTTAATTTTTTTTTTTAATTTCTTATTATGTTGTTTTTAAACTATTTTGGTTTTAAATATTTAAAAAATATATGTGTTTAATATATATTAATTTATCATAATTATTAAGTTAGTATTTAATTTTATATTAATTTTGAAGAAGTAATTTTCAGATATATTTGAAATAGATTGTTCATCATACAAAATTGAAAAGATATAAAAATTGTTTTTTTACGATAATAAAAAATCATTTTTTTCAAAGACTATAGATTCAATACATTCAAAATTTCCAAAATGAAGTGAGTATTTTTGCAACTATTTTTTCTCTCTATTCTATTACATATCACATGGTAAATGTGACATAAAAATCCTAAAACATTTTTATATTGACAAAACATTAATAATTACAAAAAAACTAAAACTCATTAGGATCAAAAGCAATGCAGTGAGGTTCATGGACGGCCCGACCCAATGCCTCTCTCTAAAATTAGGTAGCTTGCAAGTTTAAAAACTCTACTAGGGATAAACCAGAGTGAGAACAACTGGGATAATAAAAATATATGCTTTGGTAGACAATTGAGATAAGGCCAAATAAGTGGGCAAGGAACAAAAATTGGCAGGTGGAGAAGATGAAGGTTGAGAAGGTGAAGGTCTTATGTAGTGTTGAACCATGTGCTTGTGATAATAGAATATTACATCAAGGAGTAGAGGGGATATTTGGAGATACAAAGGCTGAACAATTTTTTTTATCTTGATTGGGTGGAGAAAAATGTGGTATAGAAAAGAACGTAATCTTGGCGCCAATGGTAGAGAAAGGTGAACCAAATGTAAAGATAAGGAGAGAGTCACACATATACTTGAGAAAATGGACATATTAAAACTTGATATGTTAGTAATGAATATGATATGTCAACTTAGCGTTTCTTTGAGTGTGTGTTTCTGTCACGTCTCCCAGACCCATCTTTCTACACCTATAACATAACTCAGATATTCTCCGTTTTATGCGCCAGATAACATTGATAGTTTTATACTGAATCACTTACATATTCAGACTGTTATCCAGGGTTTAAATTCTTTTCAGTACTTATAGACAGCCCTGGAATATAAGAATTTCCATGAAATTTTTTTTCGGCTTGACCTCCCCTCTTCTCAGTCCATCTAGTAGACTTATATATCTATATATATTACTTGTATTTCTCAGGTTTTTCTTTTCAGAGTTTTTTCCAACTCTAGATGATTGCTAGGCCCTTCCTCAACTTTCCAGTTTGCAGGCCTTATAAAATTTTCAACATTTTAAAGTTGCAGCATCGAGGTATAGATGTGTGCCTCCTCGCATACATCTATCTATACTCAGTTAACCTCCATTGCTCCAACTACTTTCCCAGCAGTTTATATGGACGGTACACAGATGCTCTGTTCATTGTATTTTTACATATGCTTACAATCTTACCTCACACAAACTTTTATCACACACTAGATTGTTCAATAGGATTCCCCCCCTTATTTTACTGTTACTAACATTCAACATGTGTGACACTCTGGTACAGATTCAACTGTTCCATGGGAAACTAGGAAACAGATCCTCTTGCTTCAATCAAATGGAGGTAGAGAATACTGAACTAGATAGTTTAGAATTCCTAGTGTTAGATCCTCATCCTTAGTTAGGATTCAAATTCTGTTTTCATATGTTTACACTTACATTTAATAGAATAATTTAAATTCTAAATTTTTTTACAATTCTTTCCATTGGAACACAGTCGACATACTGAACCCCATACTGCTATCACAGGGTTGTTGTTTCCTACTTTCTGTTATTGGTTACAGGGAATTTTGTGCCATCATTATTGTTATGATAGGTTTAGTTGTTCGGTACTTGCTGTTCATGGGTACTGTTTTGTTAACATTTTCTGTTTATACACACAGAAATTAAATATTCCTTTAAAAGATAGCAAGCTATACCTATACATAGTTATTAGATTTGCTGTTCAATTGATCTATCATCTCTAACCTCATTACTACAAGGTACTCATCCCTACACCCAACCATTTGTCTCTGCTATCAATAGCTTTAATTTGCAATTACATGAGTTACTGAACCATTAATCAATCTAACATTTGCACAATGCACCATAACATAACAATTCATAAATTGCATAATGAACCATAACATCACAATTCATAAATTGCATAATGAACCATAACATCAAATTTCATAAAACAGGGATATGTTTAATACAGACTTACAGAAATCTCCAAATTTATGCATGCACACCTCTACTATGACCAGTCCTCCCAACCTTAGAATCCTCTTTATCTCCCAGGATTCACCCCCGAGCAGAGATCCTCCAAGAACGGACTAACCTCAATCTGTTCTGGAGCAGCTTATTTAAGCTGTGCTTTCCCCAAAGCCTGTTTCCAATTCTGCGTCCAGAATTTCAGGATGCTTTATTCCTGTTTAGCCTAGGCTTCCCATTTTGGGACTCTTTAAAGCTGCTTTAAGCTTTTCCTCAGCTTTTCCAGCTTTTTCTCACATCTTCCCAACTACTCCTCTTCATTGGGGAAATTTAGATTTTTCCTCAAAAATCTAAATTAGAAATAATTTCTTTCAAGGGTTTTTGAAAGATTTTGGGGAAAGTCTTTTCCTTTTTCCATCACCTCATGCATTAGGCATGTGATCTCACTTTCTCATCTGGTCATAGTGCATACACAATATTTTATTTATTTTTCTTAAATAAATAGTTAACCACATCCACACAATAATTATCCATTGGGGTCCACTCCCCTTTGGATTTATATTCAAATGTCTTATTTGAAGAGCATAGAACTTGGGGGTGTTACATATTCCCCCTCTGAAAATAAACACCGTCCTCGGTGTTGACAACTATCTACTTATTTTATTTTGAACATAAATATGAATGCTTTTCCATCCTCTCAGCTTCATTGTTCCATGTAACTTTTCAGCAGTAAAGTGCTCCACTGCACCTTTACTCTAGCTACTGTTCAATCTCGAAATTCAATTTCTTCCCGCTTTCAGAGTTGAAGCGGCTCTGGAAGGAATTTCTCTTCTGTTTGCACCTGGACCACATTCCAATCATTAATGTGAGAAGCATAAAAAAATATAATTTTTTCCAACAATGAGATATGAAACACATCATGAAATTTACTATGCAAGGGTAAGGCTAATTTATAAGCCATTAGCTTCCCCCCTTTCCAACACCTTCCTCGGTGTTACACTTTAACGTTGAATTTTTCAACTTTGATGAATATTTCTTCTTTGTTTTTGCTTAGTTTCCAGCAGAGTACTCTCCTTCTTTATGCAGTTGATTTTCTTTCTACTTCTTTGCAAGAAGTCTGTCTAGAAAATATTTTATTCTGTTTTCTCTGTCCACAATTCATACCAATGTAAGTAATGTCAGGTACATACAATTGATCATCCACAACAACATTCTGCATTTCAATAAACTTAAGAAATTCAGTTATTAGTCAAACCGTTCAGGTTCATAATAGTTTAGTGCACTTTTAGTACACTACTTATCCTTTCTTGTTTTTTTTTCAGTGAGATTCTTTCCTCACTCAACTTGGTCCAGTTCAGCTTTTCTTGAGTTTCTAGGTGATTTATCTTCACCTTTTTCCTTCTTGTTTTCAGAGTGTACCATTTCCTGTTACACACTTGGCTAAGCAATTTGACAATTTTTCATTAGTACTCATAAATGAATGAAAACAATTGTACTATATGCATGATTATGCTTACCCTTTCTCAGTTTATCGCTGTACTTCCAGTACCTTCTCCTTTTTTTTTTCCTCATGAAAATTACACAAAATTTACACCAACAAATTTTTATAGTGTGAATGCATGTACTTACTATCATTCGTCCCATTCACAAATATTACTCTTTGATAATGTCAAAATAGAATTTGACACAATTTCCCCTTTTCAAAGAATTACATTTACTTAAAAAAAAATTTTCTTCACATTCTACTTTGACCACTTAATCTACCACCATAGTATTTATTTCTCCTTTAACCATAATTAGAGTAATAATATTCAACCATAGGATAAAATATGTCCTTCCCCTGTACTGGCAGTTTTTAAGGTGAATTCACTTTTAATAATCCCCAGTGAATTATTTCTTCTCCTTTAATTCCGTGGGTATAAAGTTTGAGAAATAAATTAACATGTATGAAGATATTATATTCATACAACTCAACAAGGTTAACATTATAACATATAACAAGATCGCCTATATTTATAATGTTAATTGTAGATTTTAACTTATGTCCCACGTGCAATTTGTTTCATTTTAATCTATCATTTCTCATGATAATTAATTCTCTTCCTTTTTTTTCTACTTAATAGTTAATTAAAATTTACAACTTATATTTAACATACCTCTATTAAATATAAATTGTCATTTTTCTATTGTACCCTTTTCTCTATATATTCCAATATAAACTTTCCTTCTTCTTTTGTTCCAATAACTATGATAAAACATAGTATTATATAACATATCAATAACATATACCACACCACAATTATTCATTTATATCTTTTCATGCTTCTAATTAACTCATTGTTATAATGATTATTAATAAAATTAAATTTATTTCACAACCACCTTCGTTATAACCCCAGCCACTGTTCACTTATGGTTATATTTTTAATATATAATTATCCATGATGGTGTCCCTATACTTTTCCGAGGTATACACGTAAATATATCTAGTTATGTTCATGTACTCCATATAAGTTTATACCCATCCATTTTTCAAGCACTAGGGACTAGGAGATCTATGTTTATTTATATGCCACTAGATACCCACTAAATCATATACCTTTATATCGATGATTATACTTTATTAAAGATCTTTGTCCACTTTGAAATTTTTGGCCACAATATGAACTTGACTCCATAGTAAAGTTCGGTGGGTAATTTACTTCTTTTCTCTACTATATTAACATTTTCATTGGATTTGCACCCTTATGTAACAATAGTGGCACGATCTTCCAATTGAATATTCTTAGAGATATTCTTTCTCGATAATAATTGTCAAACCGATAATTTAACTCGTCTCTTTTTACAATTCACTTCCCATCATAATATGCCATCTTTTTTCTGATCATTAATAAAAGTACCATTTGTCACACCTTATTATTATCATAAGGTTTTTTTTTTGTTTTTGTTTTTTTTTTTTTTTGTATCCATTTCCACAAACCTACCATGTTTATAAACTAGGGTTTATGCCAGTTCAACAACATACACATATATAGGTCTAACATTCTACCTATTACCGCCTCATACCTATATATATCTAACATTATATATATCTGCACATTATATATATATCTAATATTATAATAGATATATACCTGCCCATTATATATGTGTCAAACTTTATATATATTTGCTCATTAAATATATATCTAACATTATATAGCCGCACAGTATATATGTATTTATAATGTTTTTTTTCTCCGGCCCGACTTAATTATTATGTATTGTTAATGTTTCACTTCGGCATCATTTTGGTATATACCTATATAACATATTGTATCATCGCTTGGGTAACAACTGCGTGGTTCACTCGATAACCTCCACGCCGTATGAAAAAGAATGATGATTATTTATCTGCCCTCCATGCTGTATGGTTGCACCACCCTCACATATATATAAATCATGTATGATGTATGGTCTTATATATATTTTTAACACACGTATATTGGCGCTATGTATTTATATACAAATGTATGACCACCATTTTTTTCGATTTACATTATACCCGCCTACCATTAACCTGACACTATGTGCACCTCCACGTGTAGGTTAAGGATCCGGCTACCGATCGTTGGGTCAATGGATTGTGTTCCGACTACCCAGCCACGTAAACGCCATATCATTCAAACCCTAACCCGCGCGATCTCTCCTATTCCATTTCCTGTATTCACGTATATTGAAGTTTCACTGTTCAAGTTTATATGTTAATGATATTTTTCGTGTCTTTACAGTGTTGCGTGCAAGAATATGGCGAAATTGATACAAAACATAAATCCGTCTTTTGTAGCTGAAACAGGTGCACGCGTCCTTCCCTCTTTCGCCACAGCTTACGGACTTCAGGTTGATGTGGTACGGGTTAATGATGAAAACGGCTCGTTTCAGACCTTGTACCACTGCTCCTGAGCAGAAAAACGTGTTTTATCGCCAGCTGGAGGAGAAAAAATGGGAAAGGTCGTTTCAGCAAATATAACATCATGAATTCGCCAAAAGTCCTCTTGCCCGGTACCCTGAACCGAAATTTAATAATATTATAATTTACAATCCGGTAACAAGTTGCTGCTCGGCGTGATTCTTGAAATCCCCCTTGGGATTTCTTAAAACGCGGGGTCACTGAAGTGTTACTGCCTCAATCCTTGAACGGGATTTCACACATATGTTTGTCGATTTCGTCCTATGGTTCCTGGTTACCCTTATTAACCCGTCGTTGTTCAGGATCCATGACTGTTCTTCTCGCCTCTTTCATCTTTTTTTTTTTCTCTCAAGCCTCTCAGAGTTTAAATTTTTCTGGTCGAGCAAGGTCGACTTGCGTTCCACAGTTGACAGACTGATGATCCCTCCTTTACTCGGCTATTCCTCTTCCGCATTTAGTTATCTTTTGGGTTTCTTGGTACGTAGAATCAACCTTTCCTCTCTTTTCTGTTCAGACGATGTGATATTATTTTTTTATTTTTTTCTCACGAAATCGATTGTTATGGTGCCTTTCAGGTTTGATTTTGCAATCCCCATTGCCTGTTCCAGATTTTTAAATACAATATTCCGGTTTCCACCTCCTAACGAGTTAAGGGTTTGCTTAACTACGTGGGAAGAAGTTCTTCCTTCAGGCGAACGATCGCGTTCATACCCGCAGAATTTATTCACGGCGAAAGATCCCTTTCTCGTTTGACAGTTACCTTACTCCCTGCTTGTTAAATATATTTATTTACCATTTCCTCTGTCTTTTTATGTCAAGGCGGTGTTGGTTATATTTTCACGGTTATATAAAAATCTCTCGACGTTTAACCCCTACGCCCTACAACTACAAGTTCTGGCGGTCCTTGAGTACAGGATTCTTATTTACCGATTTTCAAAATGCGATTGGGGCGTAACTATGTTGGCCAAATATCATCGTTTATTCCAGTAAGTGATTTGAGGTTCGACCTTCATGGTTGTCTGAAAGGGTTATGGGTTTGAGTTAGTTCATTGTCGTGCCCTCATCTTGTGGTTGTTTTATAGTTTTTTTTTTTTCTCCTCTGCTAATATCTCTTTAATAGCTGGAGGAACTATGTTTGATAAGATGGCGGTATTCTCTATTTATTATAACGCTGCGTATAACCTTTGATTCTCTAAGAAATGGTAATGGATAGCAGAATATGGAGATGGTTCCATGCCTTCTCTATTTACAAATTTGGACAGGTAGCATAGACTTCCCTCTCGGTGGCAGAAAGCGATATATCCACGTAAAACCCTCCTTCTCCATGGTTCAGTTATCACATTAGGTTTATGCATCTTGAGTTTCATTCAAACACTTGTTATGGTATCAATTCTATAGTTTCTAGTTTATTTTTGTTATAGGTTCTCTGAAAGAATGAGGTAACCCTATCCCTCGGTTTATGCACTTCACATAAGTTTTCCTGGGTTTCACCTGGTGTTTTTTTTTTTTTCCCAGACCAACATTTGATTGCCAGTCTACCCAACGAATACCACAGAGATTCGTCGTGTGATATTACCATGAGATGTGGTTTCTCTCCCTTTCACTGGATCTTCTCTCTGTTTTATATTATTTCAAATACTCATATCTATTTTTTTTTGTACTCCTTGTGCAATTTTTTTTCCTTGCAGGCTTGCTAATATTTTAATCGTACCAGTGAATGGTTGCAATGGGTTTATGGGTTGAACGGAATTTTTTTTTTTTTTCTTGGAGGCTTAGAATGCACTTCCTCCCATAAACCATGGCTCCACGAACCCTTGTCTTCACTGGTGAGTTTCCTTTTATATGCATGGCCATGGTTTTTTTTTTTTTTTCTGTGCAAGTACTACCTAACCTTCTTCTTCATTTGCACCCAATGTTTGATGGTTTTCAGCTATCCACTAACCTATGGTTTCCTTTGTCCAGGTTTTTCTCCTGCTTCTGTGACTAGCCTTAGAGCTAAAGGATTCTCGTAGTGAACTTGTTTTCATAGGTTTGATATTCGAACTATTAAGCTCGAGGTCTCGTTTTTAATTGAAAGAAGGACAAAAGGGTCTGGTTTTTAAATACATGGCCTGAATCCTTCTTGACCCTTTCGATGGGGATGTAAAATTATTGTTTACATTTGAATCTAACTCGATAATGGTTATTTTAAAGTTTTAAAAGCGGATTTACTTTCTTTGTATGTATACCATATAAATTCAGTTCTGCTAAAATATTTGCTAACATATTTTTATAGCATACATATGAGCATACAACATCACATTTGTAGCTATAGGAACATATAGGTATAAGGAAATAAATATAAATTCATTTTTCTCTTTGCATGTTCCTTCCATACTACGGATCTTACCCTCACAATTGGAAGATTTCTAGTGAGAGGTTAAATTATGTAAGTATCTCAGCCATATTAACAAAATTTCGTGCACTCATAACTCCTGGAGTTTCTGTCCTTGGAATGCCTGTTTAATCTTGTCATAAGTTCCTTATTTCGTTGAAGTTGTACTATTACTATGCTTCATCTTGAAATATAATCTAGGATCTTAAAATGTTTAAATCATATATTGTTCATATATTCTCTTACCATTTTTTATATGGAAAAAATAAATGATACATTCATATGAAATTTCTGATGCTCAATAAAGCCATCTAGATGATATATCAGTTAGGTACTACTGTTTTCTCTCTTGTTTTTCATCACAGTAAGGAACACTTAGTGTAGCAATTTAAAATGGAAAATCATTCTTCTATACTACTTGTAGTCTTCGTTCAACATATGGGATTAAATTCTGCGTGTTCATGGTAGTACCATTTTCCCCTTTCCTCTCCATTAACTGCAGCATCGATCTTTTCTACTGTATTAAGATGGTTTCAGTATCTTAACTTTATGAACACTGAAATTTCTTTTACATAACGATGATAGTAGGACAATAGCTAAATATGTCATTGTAAACTTACAGATTTATTTTTATATTTTTTTTTTCATCATGGATATATATAGTCCGAGTGAAGAACAATCATACTCTATTATTTTACATCGAAATACTATTTTTTCTGAGAGATATCGGTTTCCAGTTTTAAACCTATTATAGGTTTAACCCTTCTGGTATATGAGCCTCCTCATATTACTCCCATATCAATATTTCTACTTCATCACAATCTGTTACATGTATACCTGAAAGTATCTCCAAGATATTTATATACTTGAAGTAATATTTTTAATATTCATAAAATTTATAACAGTTAACCATTTCTTTGTGAGCACATATCTTGCCCAATTTTTGAACTTTGCTCCGATACCATTTGTCACGTCTCCCAGACCCATCTTTCTACACCTATAACATAACTCAGATACATTTGTCACGTCTCCCAGACCCATTTTTATACACCTATAACATAACTCAGATATTCTCCGCTTTATGCGCCAGATAACATTGATAGTTTTATACTGAATCACTTACATATTCAGACTGTTATCCGGGGTTTAAATTCTTTTCAGTACTTATAGACAGCCCTGGAATATAAGAATTTCCATGAAAAAAAATTTCGGCTTGACCTCCCCTCTTCTCAGTCCATCTAGTAGACTTATATATCTATATATATTACTTGTATTTCTCAGGTTTTTCTTTTCAGAGTTTTGTCCAACTCTAGATGATTGCTAGGCCCTTCCTCAACTTTCCAGTTTGCAGGCCTTATAAAATTTTCAACATTTTAAAGTTGCAGCATCGAGGTATAGATGTGTGCATCCTCGCATACATCTAACTATACTCAGTTAACCTCCATTTCAGCAGTTTATATGGACGGTACACAGATGCTCTGTTCATTGTATTTTTACATATGCTTACAATCTTACCTCACACAAACTTTTATCACACACTAGATTGTTCAATAGGATTCCCGCCCTTATTTTACTATTACTAACATTCAACATGGGTGACACTCTGGTACAGATTCAACTGCTCCATGGGAAACTAGGAAACAGATCCTCTTGCTTCAATCAAATGGAGGTAGAGAATACTGAACTGGATAGTTTAGAATTCCTAGTGTTAGATCCTCGTCCTTAGTTAGGATTCAACTTCTGTTTTCATATGTTTACACTTACATTTAATAGAATAATTTAAATTCTAAATTTTTTTACAATTCTTTCCATTGGAACACAGTCAACATAATGAACCCCATACTGCTATCACAGGGTTGTTGTTTCCTACTTTCTGTTATTGGTTACAGGGAATTCTGTGCCATCAGTATTGTTATGATAGGTTTAGTTGTTCGGTACTTGCTGTTCATGGGTACTGTTTTGTTAACATTTTCTGTTTATACACACAGAAATTAAATATTCCTTTAAAAGATAGCAAGCTGTACCTATACATAGTTATTAGATTTGTTGTTCAATTGATCTATCATCTCTAACCTCATTACTACAAGGTACTCATCCCTACACCCAACCATTTGTCTCTGCTATCAATAGCTTTAATTTGCAATTACATGAGTTACTGAACCATTAATCAATCTAACATTTGCACAATGCACCATAACATAACAATTCATAAATTTCATAATGAACCATAACATCACAATTCATAAATTGCATAATGAACCATAACATCAAATTTCATAAAACAGGGATATGTGTAATACAGACTTACAGAAATCTCCAAATTTATGCATGCACACCTCTACTATGACCAGTCCTCCCAACCTTAGAGTTCGTTTATCTCCAGAACTCACCCCCGAGCTGAGATCCTCCAAGAACAGACTAACCTCAATCTGTTCTGGAGTAGCGTATTTAAGCTATGCTTTCCCCAAAGCCTGTTTCCAATTCTGCGTCCAGAATTTCAGGATGCTTTATTCCTGTTTAGCCTAGGCTTCCCATTTTGGGACTCTTTAAAGCTGCTTTAAGCTTTTCCTCAGCTTTTCCAGATTTTTCTCACCTCTTCCCAACTACTCCTCTTCATTGGGGAAATTTAGATTTTTCCTCAAAAATCTAAATTAGAAATAATTTCTTTCAAGGATTTTTGAAAGATTTTGGGGAAATTCTTTTCCTTTTCCATCACCTCATGGATTAGGCATGTGATCTCACTTGCTCATCTGGTCATAGTGCATACACAATATTTTATTTATTTTTCATAAATAAATAGTTAACCACATCCACACAATAATTATCCATTGGGGTCCACTCCCCTTTGGATTTATATTCAAATGTCTTATTTGAAAAGCATAGAACTTGGGGGTGTTACAGTTTCTTAACAATCAAAGGATTCATAAGAAGTCATGTTATGATGCAATGTTGTATTCATTGAAAATTTGTGTTTTTGAGAAAAAAAAATGTGTTACAACAATCTAGACAGAGTCTACTTTGATTTCGTCATATTTACAAAGCCAATGGATGCATATCATAATTACTAGAATTTTTTGAACTGGTCCAATACGAAAAACAACATATTTTGGATATGTCTCGCGTCGCAAGAAATTTCTTCACATATAAGTTATAAACTAAAAATCTAAAAGCTACCCATTAGAGACGATGGACCAATGTAATGCCCCATCGTTTTTCAATTTTTTTTACAATGTATTTTGGGAGATACAAAATTTTGATTTCACTAAATCACAATGACCCTCAGAAATTGTTTACACCCATTTTATTAGAAAAATAATTAAAATTAATAAACGTTTATGAAATTCCATAAAATTTATATTTCCTGAAAGTAGATTCAATTCTGAAAATGGTTGTCTTGGTTCCGACAGTTAATTAACAACCTTTCATGGAGTTTAATCAGTCCAAATTTTCATAACCGTATTCAGAGCCTCGTTTTTGCATAATTGTTGGCTCGTTAGTTCGGCCGAACTTTTAATATAAGTTAAGCTGAACTATGTTTTCCGCAGTGGGCTCGTTAAATCTAACGTCTTAATAGTTCGGCTGAACTTTTAAGCAAAAGTTCGGCCGAACTATTGTATAACTCTCTGTCAGCTGGAAAATTTTGCAGAGCCCCCCACTTAAACACATTTCGCGGCAATAATATAAATTGTCGTGAAATGATTCAAAATTTTTGCACATTTCATCTATTATAAGATGTACTCCTCTAGACATGTGATGAACAAATGTAACTAATTTCATGTGTACTCGCTCTTAGATTTAATTATAAAACCGTACTTATTCTCATTAATATATAAATAAATAAAATAGAAAAATAATCACAATAGTTGGGATTTATAGTTATTATATTTATTAGAATGCCACCTAACTTTCTTCAGAAATTTAAATAATTATCTTGGTTTCAATCCGAGGTAATCTTATTCAATATAATTTGTGGACTATCATATATAATTATGAATTTTTTTCTTAAACTACACTCAATAATATTGATAGTGGTGAACATATATTTTAATTATTATTTTTCTTTAAAATATTATAATAATAAAAATGATAATAATAAAAAAATTAATCTATAAAAACTTTACAATTAATTAATTAATTTAAATTTATTTAATTATTAAAAAATAAATAAACTAATTTTTTTTGGAAATCAAAGTGATCAAATGTTATTAGATATCAGCTTCTAAGATGACGCGATCTTTATTTTTTTAGATTAAACTTTTTCTATCAAGATTATTTCAATTTTAATTTCTTTATTTTAAATACATTTTATTACAAATAATTTTTATATTTATTTGATTAATTTACATAAATTTGAATTAGAGATAACTTTTATTTGATTAATTTACATAAATTTGATTAGCAATAATCTTAAATTTTATTTGATTAATTTAGATAAATTTGATTAGAAATAATCTTCTTTTTTTTTCTGAGTAGTTCTAAATCTATTATGGAAACATATGGTACATAGCGTTCATGGCCTGCATGAGGCAGACTGTCAGCAAAATATCAAAGATTGAGCTGCCCTTTGAGGGAAACCAGCCCGAGCATTGTTTAAGAGCTGCCTCATCTGAGGAAACTAGCTTTGACACATCAGTACTAAACAAAAAACCAACGTCGCCCACGAGGGGAAACCGACTCATTCTAATTTTTTGCCTAAGACCGAAAAAAATGGCAATTGCCAAAAGTTCATAGAGACCGTACAATATTACTTGAATGTGGAGCTTAGCTAGAGGCCGTAGTCACCCGAGGGCGATTCTTATTCTATTCTGCACCATCCCGCGTCTTCATCTTTGTGGGTCGGATCACTTGGAGCTGCAGCTGGTTGAACGTCTTGAACTCTCACCTGGAAACATTCAGCTTGAGGGTTGCTGGAGAAACCCTCTCCTCCTTTGCGCAAAGCATCGAAACTTGCAGGCAAAGTGGTGTGAAGAGCAGAAGATGGTGCAGGCTCATTATTCGGAGGGGCAGTAGACGGAGGGGCGGGAGTAATCTCGACAATCTCTTTGAAAGAGACAGTGACTGTTGTGATGATCAGAAGCTTGTCGGAATTTCTTTGAAAGTGGAAAATGGCGGTGGAAGGGTTGTGAAGGGGTGTGATAGGAGCGGGATGGGAGTCAATAGGAGGTCTGGAGGTTTCAGAAGGCTGTCTAGGCAAGGAGGGGACTCTGCGTCTACGCTCGGGGCTATGCTGGTGTCTCGCTCAAGAAGGCTGCTCGACGCTGTCTGCAGAGGAAGACGATGTCGAGGAGGCAAAAAGAGAGCGTCGGCACCTGGCGGAGGGAGCACGCGTGCTACCTCGTCGGCACCTTAGCCTATGTCTGAGCCTAGGCATAGTGTGACCAAGGTCAAGGGGATGAACAAACGGGAAGCGAGGAGGCAAAGAATCAAAGAAATCAGCCGGGGTAGCAAATAGAAAAGAACAATATGGACTATGGGTGTAGTGCAAACCAGGTAAAAAATCGATGCAGCAGGTGAGAGGACAGCGTCTGCCTACCTGAGTGCGGAAACTAGGCGAGGTAGCTTCCTGAGAGCACCTGGAATTGAGAGGTCTAATCTGCATAGGCATGAAGCTTAGCTGGGCGTTGCGGAGAGGCCAAGCAATCAGACAGAGAAAGGAAGCGGAACGGTGAATGACAATGGTGCAAAGGTGAGAGTACATGAAGGGAGGCTTGTTGCCTCGACCATCCCATCGGCATAAATGCTGCGTGGGGTGGTGGATTGCAACGAATATCATGGCGGTGAGAAATAAATTCAGCCAGCGTGAGTCCATGTGGCTAGGCCACGTGCCCTCTCGCGGCATTACATCCGTCCGGACGCCTTCAATCACCCGCAGCCGGGAGATTAGAAATAATCTTATGTAAAAGGCCATTATCATTTATTTTATTTCAGGTTTGTGGTCAAGTCAACTTCTACCTCCCTAGATTAGGCTTGCTTTTATTTTAATGGAAGGAATATTTGGACTACCATCCATAATTAGACAAATAATTAAAAACAATAGAGAAAAGTAACCGTTAACTGCGTGGAAGCATGTGTACAATCTATCGTTGAAACACAGATCCCACTGGCATGCACACAATCAAAATTTTAATTTTTATTATATATATTTTTTAAATTTTAGGAGTATTTTGTTATTAAGATTGTGTAATCTATATACAAGATGAGGTTATTATAAATGTGTTAGGTTAGATTGAGTTTGGATAATTTAAAATCTTTATAGTAAAAAAGGAATACATAAAATTTGTAATATTGAATAAACCCACATAAAACACCTAATTGACATGTCAAAAATTTATAAATTATATCTAGCCAATTTACAATTAAAATTTTATTATTTATTTGTTTAATGTAACAAATAGTAAATTCACGAGGTACATGTCACCTGCATCAATCCAACTTCTCAAACTAACACAAACCCTAATATTCTTCAAACTGAACCAAGAAACCGTAATCAAACTAACACAAACTCCAATCTTCCTCAAACTGAACCAAGAAACCCTAATCTTCCTCGACGAAACACTAATTTTCCTCAACCAGAACCATTGAAGACATCCAGGTCAATTATCTGCCCACAACAATTCTTCAGTGCCCCAAGGGGCCACCTTGTCCAGAATTGTTCAGCCAAATGCGCATGCCAGGGCATTCTGTTCCAATGGGATTATCAAACAATCATCTGTTAGGGTTTCGTTGAGGGTGCCAGACAGTCTGCGAAATTTTACATCCGATTCCTCAAACCATCTGCTCACTAATGGTAAAATTTGAAATAAATGAGTTTTCTTACTCAGATGCAGCATTAATGGTTAAATTTGAAATATATGGATTTTCTTACTAAGATGTACATGTCCTGTCAAATTAACCAGTTTGAACACATAGATCGCCGCAACGTGCCAAATAAACACTCGATAAAGGTATGATTCCCAGTTTGACTTCTTTGCAATTTCATTGTGAAATTCGAAATGCTGAGTTTAATTTGATTACAAATTTAATTAACACTCGTTAAAAGGACGATTACCAATTTGACTTCTTTGCATTTTTATTGTGAAATTCTAAATTCTGAACCTATTTGGATTACAAATTTAATTTTTAATTAGCACAACTACATTTAATTAATAAAATAAATAGGATTGATATAAATTATAAATATTTAGCTTATATAAATGTATAATGATCAAATATACCTTTAAATTTTCCAAATAAAATTATTAACCACAAAAATTTCTCAATATTGGCTTTCTATTTATTGATATAAATTTTTCATTCACATGTCTTAACTATCTTTAACTCTAGTGTTAGATATTTTATTTTCAGTAAAACACCTTAATATTATTCGAAGGGTCAAATTTTAAAATTAAAAAAATTAAAATTAAAAATTTATAATAAATCCCAAACAAAATGTACTTAGTTACTGATATTTTAAGTTAAATATGAGAGTAATAGGAAAAATTATCCACATCATGCTTAAAATGGTAAATATTAAAAGCAAATAATCATCATCGAATTTTTGAAGGGAGAGCCTCAACAACCTCTAACGGTTCATTTGATTGATAATTACATCCGGAAGCCCTGGTACGGAACCAGAGTTAAGTTACGGTTAAAAGAACGGTCATAAAACTAGTATTGCCGTTAAATTATCCTTCACTCCGTTAGTGATTAGAGCCGCTGCGGTAGAGGAACCGGTTCGAATCGCCCGATTCAAAATACAACGGATCAACATTTTTATTATCAATATTTTATATCCCGTCAAATAATAATAATAAAGTTTGATAAGATGTATTCCTCTAGACATGTGATGAACAAATGTAACTAATTTCATGGGCACTCGCTCTTAGATTTAACTATAAAACCTTACTTATTCTCGTTAATAAATAAATAAATAAAATAGAAAAATAATCACAATAGTTGAGATTTATAGTTATTATCTTTATTAGAATGCCACCTAACTTTCTTCAGAATTTTAAATAATTATCTTGGTTTGAATCCGAGGTAATCTTATTCAATATAATTTGTGGACTATCATATATAATTATGATTTTTTTTTCTTAAACCACACTCAATAATCTTGATAGTGGTGAACATATATTTTAATTATTATTTTTCTTTAAAATATTGTAATAATAAAAATGATAATAAAATAAAATAAATCTATAAAAACTTTATAATTAATTAATTAATTTAAATTTATTGAATTATTAAAAAAAAAAAAACTAAATTTTATTGGAAATCAAAGTGATCAAATTTCATTAGATATCAACTTCTAAGATGACGCAATCTTTATTTTTTTAGATTAACCTTTTTCGATCAAGATGATTTTAATTTTCATTTCTTTATTTTAAATACATTTTATTAGAAATAATTTTTATTTTTATTTGATTAATTTACATAAATTTGAATTACAGATAATCTTAAATTTTATTTCATTAATTTACATAAATTTGATTAGAGACAATCTTAAATTTTATTTGATTAATTTAGATAGATTTGATTAGAAATAATCTTATGTAAAAGGCCATTATCATTTATTTTATTTCAGGTTTGTGTTCAAGTCAACTTCTACCTCCCTAGAAGGAATATTTAGATTACCGTCCATAATTAGACAAATAATTAAAAACAATGAAGAAAAGTAACCGTTAATTGTGGGGAAGCATGTGTGGAATCTATCGTTGAAACACGAATCCCACTGGTGTGCACATAATCAAAATTTTCAATATAATGATTATAAACGATCATATAATTTAATTTTTATTATATATATTTTTTAAATTTTAGGAGTATTTTGTTCTTAAGATTGTGTAATCTATATATAAGATAAGGTTATTAGAAATGTGTTAGGTTAGATTAAGTTTGGATAATTTTTAATCTTTATAGATTATTATGAATGTTATTTTATAAATTTTGAATTAATAATTTGACAAGATTAAACCTTATATCAACTAACCAATTTATATTTTATAAATAGTAAGATACAATCTTATGACTAAAATTTTATTAATAATTTTATAATAAAAAAAGAATACATAAAATTTGTAATATTGAATAAACCCACATAAAACACCTAATTTACATGTCAGAAATTTATAAATTATATGTAGCCAATTTACAATTAAAATTTTGTTATTTATTTGTTTAATGTAACAAATAGTAAATTCACGAGGTACATGTCACCTGCATCAATCCAACTTCTCAAACTAACACAAACCCTAATCTTCCTCAAAATGAACCAAGAAACCCTATTCAAACTAACACAAACTCTAATCTTCCTCAAACTAAACCAAGAAACCCTAATCTTCCTCAACAAAAAACTAATTTTCCTCAACTAGAAGCATTGAAGACATCCAGGTCAATTATTTGCCCACAACAATTCTTCAGCACCCCACAAGGCTACCTCGTCCGCAATTGTTCAGCCAAATGCCCATGCCAGGACAATCTGTTCCAACGGGATTATGAAACCATCATATGTTAGGATTTAGTTAGGGTGTTGCACAGTCTGCGAAATTTTACATTCGATTCCTCAAACCATCTGCTCACTAATGGTAAAATTTGAAATAAATGAGTTTTCTTACTCAGATGCAGCATTAATGGTTAAATTTGAAATATATGGATTTTCTCACTTTGCATTTTCATTGTGAAATTCTAAATTCTGAACTTATTTGGATTACAAATTTAATTTTTAATTAGCACAACTACATTTAATTACTAAAATAAATAAGATTGATATAAATTATAAGTATTTAGCTTATATAAATGTATAATGATCAAATATACCTTTAAATTTTCCAAATAAAATTATTAACCTAAAAAATTTCCCAATATTGACTTTCTATTTATTGATCTAAATTTCTCATTCACATGTCTTAACTATATTTAACTCAATATTATTCGAAGGGTCAAATTTTAAAATTAAAAAAATTAAAATTAAAAATTTATAATCAATCCCAAAGAAAATGTACTTAGTTACTGATATGTTTACGTTAAATATGAGAGTAACTCGAAAAATTATCCACATCATGCTTAAAATGGTAAATATTAAAAGCAAATAATCATCATCGAATTTTTTAAGGGAGAGCTTCAACAACTTCTAATGGTTCATTTGATTGATAATTACATCCCGAAGCCCTGGTACGGAAGCAGAGTTAAGTTCGGGTTAAAATAACGGTCATAAAATTAGGTTTCTCTAATTATCCGTGTCTACTTTTTTGATAGGTTTAGGCTTTCTAGTAAACATAGTTTACTGTGTAGCCCTTATAGTTAATCAAGTTCTTTTAGTTTTCTCTATGTTTATGAATACGTTGTTCGGACAATCTATATATTTTTTTATCATATTCTCTATTTCTTCCCAGTAATTTAGTTTCCCTTGTAACAAGCCCATGACAAATAAAAACTTGAAAAAAATGAAAAAAAATTCTCATTAATAGATAATTAACTTAAATAATAATAATAATATATATATGCACGAAAACATATAATTAAGTGTAGTAGTTATTTAATTCAATTTAAGCTAATAATTCTAAAATAAATTTATCATAAACAGTTTTATTTTCATTTTGTTAAACTTTATATTAAACTCATTTTCATTATAGTTGAATTATTTTTAATATAATTTAACATTAAATTATCCCCCATTTAAATTTAAAAAAGAAGAAGAATTTGATCTTACATGTTTCTCTTTAACTTACTAAAATGTGAAGGACACATTCTAATAATCATATATGTCACATATATATATTTTTTTCTAAGTGAGACTAATTCTATTAAGTGTAAAAATACTAGTACAAAGCTGCCACAGCTACTGCTATGAGAGCCAAACAACTGGGGTTGAGCAGCAAACTGTTCTTTAGAGACCTGGATCGCCCATAGCGGGAAACCGACCCTTTAAACATAAATGTCTGAGCCGCCCATGATAGGGAAACCGACCATAAGTTTATACAAGACATAGAGACAGTAACATAAAAACCAAAAACATCTATCAGCCAAACTGGATGGCTACTGAGACAGTAAAACACAGAAGCTCCAACAGTAATTGAGCAAGGAGACCTGGAGAGATTGCTGAATGCACGCCTGGGGTCAGCCATCATGCTCTGAAGACATCGGCTCCTCAACAACTCTGCATCCATATTCATCGTCGTCGATGTTGTCTACCATGCCCGCTTGACTATCAATCTTCATGTCCTGGTTCTCAGCCTCAGAAAGAGGCCCAATTTGAAGAGGGAGGTTGGAGCAGGGGGCGCGGGGAGGAGAGGGAGGAGCAGGACGGTTGGGAGTAGAATGAGGGATTTCTTTATGAAGGGAGACAGTTATGAAAGCTGTGACAATGGAGTCGACAGAGGTGCAGTGAAAGAGTAGCTCAGCAGTCTAGGTGGTTTGCCTCATTGTCACACCTCCAGTTTAAGGGAATGTCACCCCTTCTTTTTTTTTTTTTTGTACTTGGATTCCACTGTTATGCATCTGGTTATCTGAATATTAATTTCATTTCCCTTTTGGTAAAGTTTATTCCATCATCTAGTATCTCTTTCTTATTAAAGGTATTGACCATTCAACCTGTATACCTTTCAATACCGTTATTTAACACACATGAATATTCAATACATATTTTCTTGAACCCATTATATATATTCAACACATATATTTTGGGACCTATATACATATATGTCACCTATATATATATGGATAACATAGGTATCTAAAATGCATTTATCAACCATACCTTTTTGAGCTCTTATATAGATACATCCCACATATGTACATAATACACCCCTTTTTAAATTAATTGCTTCACATATATATCTCCTATGTATATACACCCACCTATGTATTATATATACATATAACACACATCCTTTGATAATCATCGGGCGACATATACCTATCTTCTCCCTTAAATACGATGAATTATAGACACACCTCTATATGTATATGTATCATATATACATAAAATGCATTTGATGTGTTACGTATCCTTCTTAGTGTTTTTCCCCGGTTGGTGTGTGTGAAATACAATGCGTTTAATTTTGGTTCCGTATTGTGTACAGGTTTCAATTAGAAAATCTGGCCACAGTAGCACGCTATCTCTGTGGTACGAGTACTTCCGCGATCCTCCAAACCGGTTTCGTGTAGGTGAAGGAGTATACGTGGTTCGTCTACTACGCAGAACTGTTGAAAGGTACCTGAGGTTTATGGGTCGCTCATGCTGTGAGAATTTTAGATTTCACCCCTCGGCGCCACTGCTTGTGAAATCGACGGGTGTTATCCACGGCTATGGGGCCAGTTGCATGACCTACTTCAGCATGTACCGAGAGTATGGCTTAGCCTGAAACCCCACCGGCACAATACTTAGAGTTTAAGCCAGAAAAGACAGCAACTACTACGAAGTGGTACTGCCGATCTGATTGTCATGATGATTAAATCCCTTTCACGATTTGTGCAACCCTCGATCGATGTCGATTAGGGTTAGCGCCCTTATCTGCTACGCTAAACTGGTGGACAACCTCCGCGTGTACCATTAGGAATTCGAGGTAAGTATTCTGCGGTTACCTGTACTTAACCCTAGCGCTGTCCATTACTATTTCATCTTCTCAAACGTGGTTTCTATGTCATGACTCCTTCATTTTTGGATTTTCTAATCTACAGGGTTCCAAATCGGTGGTTGCGCATGACAATGGTGACTATGGCAGCACCGTGTAGAGGAAGGATTCTTTCCTTGGGCCGCAGGTCGAATGGCTGGTGTATCATGTTCGGCACAGGCTTGAAGTAGATCTATTTTATTCATATCGTTATTATCCTCAGTGCTTCTTTACTATCATACTGTAGCAAATTGTTTTCTATGTTTTCCTTTTTCCCAGCTTCTCCGTCCGGGTTACTATATCAGCCGAACTTATTTAGAATTTTGTGTTCTGTATTTAGGTAACGCTTGGGGTTGGCTACAGTTACCGCGCCTACTCCTTGTCAAAGGTTTTCATACTGGTTCTAATACGCATTTGAAGCGAATGAAATCTTGATTAGGAAAGATAACACAAGGCGTGGAGTGGGACTCTGAATGTCGCGCCCTTCTCCGGCCAACTTCGTGCTGGTAATATATGGTTTCGGTGCTTGTTAGTTTCATTTACTCATTTATTATTGAATATGGGTTGGATTCCCCGTTCAGAAAAGGGAGGCGAAGTAGAGTATTCTTTGTTATTTTACGATTCTGGTTTTTTTTTTTCTTTTATATACGTCCGCTCTATTTGTGTTCATAGTTACCTATTCTCGTCGATCAGAAACTATACAATCGAACGCTATGTTGTTTATCAGGCCGAGTGGCTAAATAACCCCAGTCGACCCTAATCTTAACTGCATCCACTGATCTGAATCTGGACTTGAGAAGTTCGTGCCGAATTTCTTGTTTCAATATGGAGGTATCAAGAGTTTTGCTAAAGTGGGTAATGGTGTTCCTGTTCCGGCCATGACCAACCGAGTTTACTTCTTTTGTTACTGATGAAACTTTTTTTTATATTGCGTAGCAATAGCTACTCTCCATACTTCTAGAGTTGATGTTCACGCCCAATGTGCAAATGTTTAATTTTCTGATTATGTTATATTACTCTAAATCTGTTCATGGCGAATGGAGGTTTAAATTTTTTTTATCTACCAACTGAAATGATCACCCTTCCCATTTCGTCTCATGTTCCACGGCCACTTGTATGATGAGTTTATAACTATGAGTTATCTGCTGAAATCTCTTTATAGCTGTGGTTTATCTGATGAACTCTCGTGGAAATCTCTTTATAGCGTTATTTCATAGCTTTTTTATGTTTGTCTAATATATATAAAAAAAGAAACCTACGATGTCGCAGCCTTCCTTCGATTTGTTGACCAAATTGTAAATCTTCATAATAATTATTCTTCGACCACGAATCAACAGAACCTACATAGCTCGTAAAGCAGTCTTTTCTTACAACCCTTTCTCGGAATCAATATTTAAGATAAGGTTATTACTGTTGCTTTCGTTACCTATTTTATTTTCCGGGGTTCTCACGTATATACGTGTTGCAATTGATCTGGAACGAGCTAAGGTTCAGCTCGTGGCATGTTTACTATTGTTTTTATGCAGACGCGTATGTAATGCTTTTAATCTAGGCCACGGCGCATATGCTCTCTTTGTCCTTTGAGTATACATATATGTATTCAATAGTCTTCGAGTATAGCGCATTATTTTAATTAACTTAATTGCTATGATACTTGGTTAGTATATAGATATGTTTGCTAGTTGCTCATATATGTATTTAGGAGCTCATTTGATAGTGTACATTCAGCACATATTAAATCCATTTTGATACTAATGTTCACTTCTTAATATAGATGGTTTAAATGTAATATTTGTAGTTATATGGTCCGCGTGACATATGAAAATTCATGTATATATATCTCATATGTGGTAGAGGTTAGAAAGGCTTAATGGGATTTTTATAGCTACTTGTTACTATATATATATACCTATATTTTTCTAAAGGCATATATAGGTGTTTGATAGTTCCATTAATGCTATACAATTCAGCATAGAGTAACTCTAATTCCATATTATTTGTTTCAAGGGTTAGAACTGAATTTAAAATACAAAGTACCCTATAATTGCTATGAGTACTATAACCCTTGTAGATTTTCCTTGTGATTTAATAAGAATTCAGAATCCTTGCTATTAAATTTTATTTTTTTCTCTTGAAGGATGCCTATATGTGTTTAATAGCACTTATAGATGTTATCAAAATCATAGAGAGTAAATTTTTTTTTTTTTTTTTTCTAGCACTATTTAGAAGACCATATACTAGCATCTCACTTCCTTCTTTTTAGATTGGTACCATGTAACTTAGTTCTGCTATAATGTTTCTCTAGTATAACATAAGCATATCATATCATTTTTGTATCTACAGGGAATACAACAAAAATTAATCATCTGTAGAGGCCAAGTAACTTCAGATTTAAACCAACCTTGGTTTAGAGTTTCTGGGGTTTCTACTCTATGGAATTTATGTACTACAACCAAACAGAATCTGGAAGGTGAATGCCTTAGGATGGATTCTGTTAAATGTAGTACTAGCATCAATCCTATAAATGCTTTTAAGTTTTATATGTAGCTAATTCATACCATAATACATCAAAATAAACAATAATTTCAGAACATACCACAATCTGCAAATGACCAACCTCCCAACCTTAGAGTCCTCTTTGTCTCCCAGGACTCACCCCCGAGCAGAGATCACCTCCTAGAATAGATCAACCTCTGATCTGCCTAGGAGCAGCTTATTTAAGCTCATAATTCCCCAAAGCATGTTTCTAATTCTGCGTCCAGAATAGCAGGATGCTTTCTTTCCTGTTTAGCCTAGGCTTCCCATCTTGGGATTCTTTAAAGCTGCTTTAAGCTTTTCCTCAGCTTTTCCAGCTTTTTCTCACCTCTTCCCAACTACTCCTCTTCATTGGGGAAATTTAGATTCCTCCTCAAATCTAAATTAATTTCTTTCAATGATTTTTGAAAGATTTTTGGGGATTTGTTGCCTTATCCATCCTCATGGATTTGGCAAGTGATCTCTAATTCTCATCTTGGTCAAAATGCACAATCATTTTATTTATTTCCTCAATTAAAATATGCAAATACATTCACACCATACTTATCCCTTGGGGTCCACCCCTTTAGGATTAAAGTTCAAATGTCTAACTTTAAAAATTCAACACACAAATTGGGGGTGTTACATATTCCCCCTCTGAAAATAAACACCGTCCTCGGTGTTATTATTCGACTACTAGAGTTCATTTAAACAGAAATGGATATTTCTCCATCATTTCAGCTTCCCTTTCCCAGGTGGCTTCTTCAGCAGTAAAGTTCTTCCACTGCACTTTGACTCTGGCCACTATTCTATTTCTCAACTCAATTTCTTCCCGCTCCAATATTTGAAGCGGTTCTCGCAGAAACTCCCCTTCTGGTTCCACCTGTACAACATTCCAATCAATTATGTGAGAAGCATCATGCACATATCGTTTTAATAATGAAACATGAAACACATTATGCACTCTAACATGGGGTGGTAAGGCCAGCTTGTAAGCCACTGGTCCCACCCTTTCTAAAATTTCAAAAGGCCCACAATATCTAGGTGCAAGTTTTGCACAACTTCCAGCATAAAGTGTGCTCTTTTTGGGTTTGATGTGTAAATACACATGATCCCCCACTTTAAATTCTCGGTGCACTCTTTTCTTATCAGCATAGCTTTTCTGGCGATCTTGTGCTGTCTTGATATTTCTTTGTATCTGTTTGACAATTCTTTCCATCTCTTGTAGTGCATCTGGTCCCAATACCAGTTTATCCTCTGGTTGACTCCAGCTCAAGGGAGTACGGCACTTTCTCCCATAGAGTGCCTCAAACGGACTCATCTTAATAGAGGATTGGTAACTATTATTATAGGCAAACTCAGCTAAATGCAGATACTCTTCCCATTTTGATGGTCTATCCATCACATACATTCGCAACATATCCTCCAAAATTTGATTCGTCCTTTCTGTCTGCCCATCTGTTTGAGGGTGATAGGCAGTACTAAAATTCAGCTTAGTACCCATTCCTGCAAACAATCCTTTCCAAAATGCTGCTGTAAATTTAGCATCTCGATCTGAAACAATTACTTTGGGAACGCCATGAAGCCTTACTATCTCCTTCAGGAAAACATTTGCTACTTGAGTTGTTCCGAAAGTAGATTTCACTGGTATAAAGTGGGCAGATTTGGTTAAAGTGTCTACTACTACCATTACAGAATCATGTTGATATTTGGTTTTAGGTAGTCCTGTTATAAAATCCATGGAAACTGTGTCCCATTTCCATTCTGCAATTGGCAAAGGGTTTAGAAGCCCTGCTGGATGTTGATGCTCAACTTTGACTAGTTGGCATTCCATACACCTACTTAGATACTCTGCCACATCTCTCTTCATTCCTGGCCAGAACAACTTCTTTTTCAAGGCTGTTAACATCTTCTGGTATCTTGGATGTCCT
The DNA here is from genome assembly GCA_034641835.2 of Pinus albicaulis. Lineage (NCBI taxonomy): Eukaryota > Viridiplantae > Streptophyta > Pinopsida > Pinales > Pinaceae > Pinus > Pinus albicaulis. The sequence continues at coordinate 897,271,606 of CM076570.1, read as the reverse complement.
GCATAGGGCTGTCTATGATATTCGTCTAGAATTTCTCTTTTCAATGAATCTATATTTGGAATATACAACCTGTTTTTGTAATAGAGCAACCCTTTTTGGTTTTTAGTTAAATCAGTTTTATCCTTTTTTTGTAGTTGCACCAAGAGTGCTTCATACTTGGGATCATGATAGGATGCTTTTCCCACCAATTCCCCTATCTCCATCTGGGCACTACTCCCCATGCTGTTTAGATGTTGACAAGCATTTCTACTTAATGCATCAGCAACCTTATCTTTCTTTCCCTTGATATGCTTTATGTCCATATCAAATTCACTTAGAAAGGACAGCCATCTGGCTTGTCTTGCATTCAGGTCAGTTTGGGAGAAAAAATATTTGAGGCTAATATGATCAGTCATCAATGTGAACTTCTTCCCCAGCAGATAGTGCCTCCACATTTTTAAAGCATGGATAACAGCTGCAAATTCTAAATCATATGCACTGTAATTCTGTTCATGAGTTTTCAGTTTTCTAGATTCATAGGCAATAACTGAATTTTCCTGCAATAGGACTCCTCCTAGCCCCTCTCTGCAAGCATCTGTACATACCACAAACTCTTTATCAGGATCAGCAATTTTTAATATAGGAGATGAAATAAGTTTTTGTTTCAATTGTTCGAAACTGTTTTGACATTTTTCAGTCCACACGAACTTAACACCCTTTCTTTGCAATGAGGTGATGGGATGTGCTATGGCAGAAAATCTTTCCACAAATCTACGATAGTAGCCTGCCATCCCCATGAATGACCTTACTGCTGAAACATCAGTTGGAACTGGCCATTCCTTAATTGCTTTTATCTTTTCAGGGTCAACTGCAAGCCCTTTTTCAGAAATAATATGACCCAAATATTGAATTTTATCTTTATAAAATTCACATTTACTGATCTTGGCATATAGCTGATTTTCTTTCAACGTCTGCAACACTATTCTCAGATGTTCCTTATGTTCATCTTCATTTTTAGAATAGACTAAGATATCATCTATGAACACAAGAACAAATTTTTCCAAATACTTATTCAACACACTGTTCATCAAGCACATAAACGTGGTAGGGGCATTCGTTAAACCAAAAGGTAGGACCACAAATTCGTAATGCCCATACCTGGTTCGAAATGCTGTTTTACTGATGTCTTCTTCTTTAATTCTGAGCTGGTGATACCCAGTCCTTAGGTCTATCTTGGAAAATACTGAGGCCCCTCTCACTTGATCAAACAGATCATCAATTCTAGGAAGTGGATATCTATTCTTAATGGTCAACTTGTTCAGTTGACGATAATCAATGCACATCCTAAAAGTTCCATCCTTCTTTTTCACAAATAAAACCGGGGCTCCCCAAGGAGCCACACTTGGTCTGATATACCCTTTATCTAACAGTTCCTGTAATTGCATTTTCAGTTCCATTAGTTCAGGAGGGCTCATTCGATAAGGTGCTCGGGAAACAGGGGTTGCTCCTGGTACCAGATTGATTGAAAAATCAATCTCTCTTTTGGGAGGAAGATGAGGGATTTCCTTGGGAAAAACTTCCTTAAATTCTCTAATGACTGGTATAGCATCCAGTAACTCTTCCTCAGTTTGCTGTTCTATTTCTTCTATATGCACTGCATAGACTTGGTAACCTTTTCTAGCTGTTCTTTTTAATTGTAAGGCTGATATTTGTCTTATCGAAATGGATTTTGGTTTCCCTTTTAGTGTAAAAGGTTTCCCTTCCTCATCTACACAATGCAGGGTTTTATCCCAGCAGTTCATCAGGGCTTTCTTCTTTTCCAGCCAATCCATTCCTATCAGCAGATCATAGGATCCTAATGGAAATATGTTCAAATTTACTTCTGTTGTAAAGCCATTTAATTGTAGTGCTGTTTTGGGAAATTTATGTGTGACTTTTCTCTTAGTTCCAGTGGCCAGCTGTACCAACCATGACTGCTGAAATTTTTCAGGTTTAATTTTACATTTTTCTACAATTCTAGGACTAATGTAACTCAAATAAGCACCTGGATCAATCAAAACAGTAATAGGTAAGTCAGAAATCATACCCTCCATTTCCACCATGGTTGCTTGATATTCTGCTTATTGATTTTCCAATGCTGCACTGATAGTTGGTATATTTCTGGCTATGTCATTGACTGTTGTTGCCTCTCTCTCTCTGCTAATCATATGAATATTTCGATGGGGACAATCCCTCATCATGTGGGGTTCTCCACAGCCCCAGTACTTCAGAGGTTCCTTCATTCTGACTGTCCCTTCCTTTTTATTGTTCCCTTCTACTGGTTTTGAAACCACTTGTGACTGAGCAGTTTGACTTTCTTTTGGTTTATTAAATTTTTTCCGCTGATGATCTCTACCAAAATTTCTTAGATATGCTGGTTTTGGTCTTTTACCTTTGAACTCACCCTTGTTCAGCCAGCTCTTCCCTTGTTCAGCTTTACCTTTAAACTGCTAATAGCATAATCTTGCTTTTCTAACAGCCTCATCCATCGTCTTTGGATTGTCAAATTCAATTTTCTCCTTGTACACAGTAGGCAAACAATTTAAAAACCTTTGCACTTTTTCCTTTTCTTCCCTAATGTAAGGGACATACCTCAGTAAATTAGTGAACTTAGTGACAAACTCATCAATAGTGAGCTGTCCTAGCCTAAGTTCATGGAATTCTTTTGCTTTATCATCATAATAACGTTCATTCAAATAACGGCTTTTGAACTTAGTCTGAAAATCTTCCCAAGTAACTGTCTTTTCATCAATGGCATGCACCATTTTTGTCTCTTCCCACCACAGTGTAGCTTTTCCTTGTAGCTGGTACACAGCTAATCTAGCCTTTAGATTGCTCTCATACTCATAAACTTGGAAATACTTGATCATGTTCAGCAACCAAGCTTCAGCATCCTCCTCCTTCTCCCCAACATAGGAGGGAGGTTTGATCTTTCTAAATTCTCCCTCCAATTCTCTTTTCTGTTTATGCTGCTGTCTAGCAGCATCATCATCATCAGACTCATCCATCTTTCTCTTTCCGGAACCTTCACTTGCCTAGCTGTTCCAGGAAGTTAGTTCTCTGATGAGCTTTTCCTGCTCCTTACTGGCTGATGACAACATGTCATTCTGGCTTCTCAGTTCAGCCAATTCTCGTTGCAACCTGTGCAACATAGCTATTACCGGGGCATTGGGATCTGGAGTAGCAAACTCATCCCGCAGATCCACATAAATACCTTCATCTTCATCCATTTCAACTGTACACACTTACAACACAGATTAGCAAAAGTTCATAAAACTAAAAAAAACAAAATATGTAATAAGTAGTGAGCACAAAATTGACAGCCCAATTTTTGTAACCGTTGCTCCGATACCATTTGTCACACCTCCAGTTTAAGGGAATGTCACCCTTTTTTTTTTTTTTTTTTGTACTTGGATTCCACTGTTATGCATCTGGTTATCTGAATATTAATTTCATTTCCCTTTTGGTAAAGTTTATTCCATCATCTAGTATCTCTTTCTTATTAAAGGTATTGACCATTCAACCTGTATACCTTTCAATACCGTTATTTAACACACATGAATATTCAATACATATTTTCTTGAACCCATTATAGATATTCAACACATATATTTTGGGACCTATATACATATATGTCACCTATATATATATGGATAACATAGGTATCTAAAATGCATTTATCAACCATACCTTTTTGAGCTCTTATATAGATACATCCCACATATGTACATAATACACCCCTTTTTAAATTAATTGCTTCACATATATATCTCCTATATATATACACCCGCCTATGTATTATATATACATATAACACACATCCTTTGATAATCATCGGGCGACATATACCTATCTTCTCCCTTAAATACGATGAATTATAGACACACCTCTATATGTATATGTATCATATATACATAAAATGCATTTGATGTGTTGCATATCCTTCTTAGTGTTTTTCCCTGGTTGGTGTGTGTGAAATACAATGCGTTTAATTTTGGTTCCGTATTGTGTACAGGTTTCAATTGGAAAATCCAGCCACAGTAGCACACTATCTCTGTGGTACGAGTACTTCTGCGATCCTCCAAACCAGTTTCATGTAGGTGAAGGAGTATACGTGGTTCGTCTACTGCGCAGAACTATTGAAAGGTACCTGAGGTTTATGGGTCGCTCGTGCTGTGAGAATTTTAGATTTCACCCCTCGGCGCCACTGCTTGTGAAATCGACGGGTGTTATCCACGGCTATGGGGCCAGTTGCACGACCTACTTCAGCATGTACCGAGAGTATGGCTCAGCCTGAAACCCCGCCGGCACAATACTTAGAGTTTAAGCCAGAAAAGACAGCAACTACTATGAAGTGGTACTGCCGATCTGATTGTCATGATGAATAAATCCCTTTCAGGATTTGTGCAACCCTCGATCGATGTCGATTAGGGTTAGCGCCCTTATCTGCTACGCTAAACCGGTGGACAACCTCCGCGTGTACCATTAGGAATTCGAGGTAAGTATTCAGCGGTTACCTGTAGTTAACCCTAGCGCTGTCCATTACTATTTCATCTTCTCAAACGTGGTTTCTATGTCATGACTCCTTCATTTTTGGATTTTCTAATCTACAGGGTTCCAAATCGGTGGTTGCGCATGAAAATGGTGACTATGGCAGCACCGTGTAGAGGAAGGATTCTTTCCTTGGGCCGCAGGTCGAATGGCTGGTGTATCATGTTCGGCACAGGCCTGAAGTAGATCTATTTTATTCATATCGTTATTATCCTCAGTGCTTCTTTACTATCATACTGTAGCAAATTGTTTTCTATGTTTTCCTTTTTCCCAGCTTCTCCGTCCGGGTTACTATATCAGCCGAACTTATTTATAATTTTGTGTTCTGTATTTAGGTAACGCTTGTGGTTGGGTACAGTTACCGTGCCTTCTCCTTGTCAAAGGTTTTCATACTGGTTCTAATACGCATTTGAAGCGAATGAAATCTTGATTAGGAAAGATAACACAAGGCGTGGAGTGGGACTCTGAATGCCGCACCCTTCTCCAGCCAACTTCGTGCTGGTAATATATGGTTCCGGTGCTTGTTAGTTGCATTTACTCATTTATTATTGAATATGGGTTGGATTCCCCATTCAGAAAAGGGAGGCGAAGTAGAGTATTCTTTGTTATTTTACGATTCTGGGGTTTTTTTTTCTTTTATATACGTCCGCTCTATTTGTGTTCATAGTTACCTATTCTCGTCGATCATAAACTATACAATCGAACGCTATGTTGTTTATCAGGTCGAGTGGCTAAATAACCCCAGTCGACCCTAATCTTAACTGCATCCACTGATTTGAATCTGGACTTGAGAAGTTCGTGCCGAATTTCTTGTTTCAATATGCAGGTATTAGGAGTTTTGCTAAAGTGGGTAATGGTGTTCCTGTTCCGGCCATGACCAACCGAGTTTACTTCTTTTGTTACTGATGAAACTTTTTTTTATATTGCGTAGCAATAGCTACTCTCCATACTTCTAGAGTTGATGTTCATGCCCAATGTGCAAATGTTTAATTTTCTGATTATGTTATATTACTCTAAATCTGTTCATGGCGAATGGAGGTTTAAATTTTTTTTATCTACCAACTGAAATGATCACCCTTCCCATTTCGTCTCATGTTCCACGGCCACTTGTATGCTGAGTTTATAACTATGAGTTATCTGCTGAAATCTCTTTATAGCTGTGGTTTATCTGATGAACTCTCGTGGAAATCTCTTTATAGCGTTATTTCATAGTTTTTTTATGTTTGTCTAATATATATAAAAAAAGAAGCCTGCGATGTCGCAGCCTTCCTTCGGTTTGTTGACCAAATTGTAAATCTTCATAATAATTATTCTTTGACCACGAATCAACAGAACCTACATAGCTCGTAAAGCAGTCTTTTCTTACAACCCTTTCTCGGAATCAATATTTAAGATAAGTTTATTACTGTTGCTTTCGTTACCTATTTTATTTTCCGGGGTTCTCACGTATATATGTGTTGCAATTGATCTGGAACAAGCTAAGGTTCAGCTCGCGGCATGTTTACTATTGTTTTTATGCAGACGCGTATGTAATGCTTTTAATCTAGGCCACGACGCATATGCTCTCTTTGTCCTTTGAGTATACATATATGTATTCAATAGTCTTCGAGTATAGCGCATTATTTTAATTAACTTAATTGCTATGATACTTGGTTAGTATATAGATATGTTTGCTAGTTGCTCATATATGTATTCAGGAGCTCATTTGATAGTGTACATTCAGCACATATTAAATCCATTTCGATACTAATGTTCACTTCTTAATATAGATGGTTTAAATGTAAGATTTGTAGTTATATGGTCCGCGTGACATATGAAAATTCATGTATATATATCTCATATGTGGTAGAGGTTAAAAAGGCTTAATGGGATTTTTATAGCTACTTGTTACTATATATATATACCTATATTTTTCTAAATGCATATATAGGTGTTCGATAGTTCCATTAATGCTATACAATTCAGCATATAGTAACTCTAATGCCATATTATTTGTTTCAAGGGTTAGAACTGAATTTAAAATACAAAGTACCCTATAATTGCTATGAGTACTATAACCCTTGTAGATTTTCCTTGTGATTTAATAAGAATTCAGAATCCTTGCTATTAAATTTTATTTTTTTCTCTTGAAGGATGCCTATATGTGTTTAATAGCACTTATAGATGTTATCAAAATCATAGAGAGTAAAATTATTCTTTTTTTTTTCTAGCACTATTTAGAAGACCATATACTAGCATCTCACTTCCTTCTTTTTAGATTGGTACCATGTAACTTAGTTCTGCTATAATGTTTCTCTAGTATAACATAAGCATATCATCTCATTTTTGTATCTACAGGGAATACAACAAAAATTAATCATCTGTAGAGGCCAAGTAACTTCATATTTAAACCAACCTTGGTTTAGAGTTTCTGGGGTTTCTACTCTATGGAATTTCTATACTACAACCAAACAGAATCTGGAAGGTGAATGCCTTAGGATGGATTCTGTTAAATGTAGTACTAGCATCAATCCTACAAATGCTTTTAAGTTTTATATGTAGCTAATTCATACCATAATACATCAAAATAAACAATAATTTCAGAACATACCACAATCTGCAAATGACCAACCTCCCAACCTTAGAGTTCTCTTTGTCTCCCAGGACTCACCCCCGAGCTGAGATCACCTCCTAGAATAGATCAACCCCTGATCTGCCTAGGAGCAGCTTATTTAAGCTCATATTTCCCCAAAGCATGTTTCTAATTCTGCGTCCAGAATAGCGGGATGCTTTCTTTCCTGTTTAGCCTAGGCTTCCCATTTTGGGACTCTTTAAAGCTGCTTTAAGCTTTTCCTCAGCTTTTCCAGCTTTTTCTCACCTCTTCCCAACTACTCCTCTTCATTGGGGAAATTTAGATTCCTCCTCAAATCTAAATTAATTTCTTTCAAGGATTTTTGAAATATTTTTGGGGATTTGTTGCCTTATCCATCCTCATGGATTTGGCAAGTGATCTCTATTTCTCTTTTTGGTCAAAATGCACAATCATTTTATTTATTTCCTCAAATAAAATATGCAAATACATTCACACCATACTCATCCCTTGGGGTCCACCCCCTTAGGATTAAAGTTCACATGTCTAACTTTAAAAATTCAACACACAAATTGGGGGTGTTACACTGATGGTGGACCCCAAATGCCCTCTACCAGGAGGGATGGGATGACTAGGATGAACAAAAGGGCCAGGAGGAGAGGGCTGACTAGGAGGAGCAGAAGGGCCAGGCGGAATGGGATGACAAGGAGGCGCAGAAGGGTCAGAAGGAGTGGGCTGACTAGAAATGCAACCGGAAGCACGCGCGCACCCATGTCTTCTGCTGACATTTCGTTAATTCTTAACTCCTCACCCGCGTCCTCTGCCCCTGCCACTGCGTGAAGCTGGCGAAGGAGTGGGATCATCGCTTTCAGAAGAAGAACTCAATTCAGAAGAGGGCGAGGGAGGGATGACAGAGGCTTGACCCCGACTGACCCCACGCCAACAGCGCATCCGCTACCTGAGGTGAGGCAAGGAGAGGACAAGGTGGCGCAAGCGAGGCCGGACAAAGGAGGTGTCGGAGACTCTGAGAGTGGAGGGATAACAGCCGAGATGGTGCGAGCTAGGCGAAGCGACAGAAGAGCTAGTGGCCAAGAGAGCGGAGGGACAACGACCATGGGAGAGCAAATTAAAATCGGAAGGAATCAAAGTACCTGTAGGAAGCTCGACAGTGACGCCAGACGGAGTGGAGACGCTGCAGAAGGGGCTGTTGGTGAAGTGAATTCCCGGTAGCGTCTCCAAGCATGCCAGAATGCATCATCGACACCCAGTCTGCGTTTTAAAGCTGGAATTGGCATAACCAGGAGGACAATCACTGTGCAGGGGAGTCAGAGCTCTCCCATGGCTCCCTCTGTCATGCTCTCCGTCCATAGTGAGGGCCATCAACCAAATGACCGCCATATACAGTAGCGCCGAGCTGCAATAACTGCAGAACTGGTCGACCCGAGGCGTATTAATAACGCCTTTAAGATTAATGCGCGAGGCCATGTGGGCATACCATGCGGGCTCCGTTTGGAGCTGCGCAGGGGCCCGGGTCTTATCAACACGCCACCTCATCCGCATCCGGAGCATATATGTCACATATTATTCTCAAGTAAGATTTAGTTTAATTAGCTCAAGTGAGGCATCCCAATCAATGATGACCGTGTGAGTGAGGAATTTGGTCTTTGAGGTTTGGCTTCAAGAATTCCCTGGGTTAACAATGTAAAGACTCTAATAATCTATAATATAAACCTAATAATGTAATTTTTTTTTATTTTAAAATAAAAATATAAAGGTAATCAAAGCAACTGGGATTTATGGTGATAATATTCCTTAAAAGGTTAGAAAAATTTCCTTATTATATATGGCAATTATTTTCATTTGAATATAGCTACTTTTATTCAATATAATTTGTGGACTATCATATATAATCAAGAAATATGTCTATTCTTGAAAACATTATACAACATTGTAAATATTCATGGCAGTAATCATATATTCTAGTTCTTAAATTTTTTTAAAATAATATAACAGGAAAAGTGATAATAAAATTCAATTTAATTATAAAAAAATAATAATTAATCAATATATTTAAATGAATTTAATTATTTAGAAAAATAACAATATCTCGTTGGTTTTGTTTTGGATAAGAAAATTGTGCAACGAAGAAAAAATTTATCCATTGGCCCCTTCCTAAAAACAAGCTCTTCGACTCCTTGGAAGCTACCTAAAGCCCATCATCACTCCCATGCCTCCCATTGCCCCAGAAGAAGCATTTGAGATTGTCTTTGGTTGTCGAATGAGTGCATTTACCTACTCACAACATACGTGAAGACACCTTCCTCATATCTTGCTGCTTTACACATGAGCCACAACTTTAATAGTGAACCCGATCTCTTCTCACTCTTTGTGAAATATTTGGGTGGGTCCCCTCTTTGTCTCTCAGTGAACAGTAGCTCCAAAATTGAAAACATTAGGTTTCAAATTTCAAGTCAATGTGTATTATTTTTCTGATTTCATTTTCTACAACCAACTCACAAATAGAACAAAATATAGATCAACAAATTAAAAATTATCCACTTCGAGGGGGGGACCTCCTTACATTACATAGATGAACAATTCTTTGATGATACAAATTATAAGACCTACTTTCTATATATAGGAGTCTATTGGTTCAAAATATAATTAGAGTCTACATAACAATAATAATATAAGGGGTGCACTAATAACAATAGTGGGCTTCTATGGGGCAACAATAAATTAAACTTAAGCCTTATAGAATGTGAAATGTGATTTCAAACATGGAGAGGGGGGTCCACTAGAGGGGGAATGTGGCAGACCTTGGATGCACCACATGTTAGCCTCTGGTTGTGCTGTCTTTCCACATAAAAAAAAAAATCAACTTCAACCTTAGGAGCTAAATCCATAAAACAATTTCACCTCTAAAAAAATTCGATGAATCCCGCTGTGACACTTGTGACATTGTCATTGGCTCGAAGGGACTTTCATCATGGTTGAACTTTCTTGACTCCTTTGACCTTTTTTTTTTTTTTTTTTGAAAATTTGCCTATTTTGAACGATGGTCACTGATCTCTAACTTCCTCATATGGACTCAATTTTGAGTGAAACGAATTGCACCAAATTCTTGGCAATGGGTCAGATCATTCCCACTAACATTCTTTTGGACCCAAAAAATTTGGTTATCTCATGAGAGCTGAATACTCTTCTATTTCCCAAGTTCTATCATCTTGATTCTACTTGGAAAAATCACCATGAAAACCATGTGGGTTCACTGAAATGCATTACCTTCCAAATGGCTTAGCGCTTCAAACAATGTTCTTTTTTTTCTACTAACCCAATCCAGCATGTGTTGGTTGCTTGTTGACTTATATAACACTTTTATGTACCAAATAAATCCCTTGGCTCTTGGAAAAATAACTCATTTGCTTCCCTTTGAGAATCATGTTCCTCGTTTGCACATGCATGAATTTGGTGCAAGCTTCTCCTTGAAAACCACTTTCCCAAGTTAAACACATTTGAGAGAATTGAAACAATGAGTTCCAAAATCTGCAGTAATATGAAAATAATGGCCACTATTTTACCTCCACGGTTCCAAATTATACATCTAGAATAATTCATTCGCCACCTCTTTCACTTCTTGGCATCAACACATAAAATGTTCTACAATAGCTGCAAACATTTTGGTTGCAAATTCGTTGACATATTTTCCTTCTTTCCCTCATCCTCCAATTTGACATGCTGCTCATGCCATGGATTTGAAAATGAAGGCTAAACATGAACCTCTTTCACAATAATTGACCTTTAAAATTCCCGCAACATCTTGTCACAAGAACAACTATCAATCTGAAAAACACATCATGCAAGAAATATAACTTGATGACATATCCTTGTGCTCCTTCAAAGAAAAAAAATTCACATCATTTGAAACATCTTTGTTTACTCTTTTATCTTGGTGTCAAAACTCATTGAGCAAACACAAATAAAAAAATAGGCCTCTTTGATCAATCGACCAACACAATTCAACACCCATGCATGATCAAATGATCAACACTCTCAAGTTGACATACATACCATCCTTAGCCAGCACAGCTCCTCAAGATTCGCCTGCTACTTTAAATGGGAAATCTTGGAAGATATGGCCATACTCATGACAATGACGACATTTGAAAGGGACGTGTTCATAATCCAACAGTTCGGTCCATGTAGAGTTGTGGTAGATTAGATCGATGGATTCTGGTAGCGGTTGAGATATGTTCATATGGACACAGATCGGGGCATAGGTAACATGCCATCGATGTTTCGTGATCTGCGAGTTTTTTACAAACGCTCCTATTGAGTTCCCGATTCCTTCCAGGATGTGAGGTTCAAAAAAATCATTTAGGAGGGAATAGATATGAACATAGACAAGAGCCGCAGTGAATTCCTCTTTTTCCAGGTTGTAGCATTCCTCCCAATAGAGGATGAAGAGGCTTGCACTTCCCATAAAATATGGTCTTTTTTTGAAGATCCTCTTGCAATCCTCTAGATATTCGAAGATCATAGTGAAGAAGCCTTTTCACGTGATTCAAAGCTAAAAATTTCCCATCGTGGACCACGTGTTCTCGATCGACGCCAGAATATCTTGTTCTCGAGGCCAAATACCCAATAATTTGTAGATCAATGCATGACCTTTCATCTACTCTCGAGCATTTTCCAAGCGATTGTTTGGGATGAAAAATTTGTGAGTGATTTCTACCTTAGGAAGGCATCGAATTCGACCTTCATTTGCTCGGCACTAAACCCCCACAACGGAGGTTTCTGCAGCTAAGGAGGAGTCGTTCGATCCATTGACATGATGACCTTGCACAAAGGGTGTCTAGTTTTTTGTGTCACGATAGGAATCTGACCCCTCTCGACACGGCGGGGGTCCTGACATTGACGCTTCCACTCAGGCTTGGAGAGGTTCAAAACCATGCAGAAGCAGTGCACGATGTGTTTAGGGAAGAGGACTAATGGCGCAAAAAGTTACAACTGTGCTAACAAAGCCTTAGCAGAGCACTTTTTTCCATATCATGTACTTTGGCCTCTTATTAATTTAACATTTGCAAATAAAATATAATAAATAAAAGTTTCTAAAATTACATATCTTATTTTTTTGGCTCTTGTAAATCTACCGTGATCTACTCTATAATATAAGACTAAAAGGTAGCAATTTAAAACATATAGAGTTTTAATGTATATACATTCAAGAAGGTATAAGGATTTAAAATACATATCAATAGGATTTAAAAATATTTATTTCTTATATATTTAGGTATCTTAAAATTTTCAAATTAGCACAACTACCCTTAAATATTTGTATATTTAAAAAGAAACATTTTCATATTTAACAACAATGTTATTATACTTGTAACATCAATATAACTATTGATATATTACTTTTATCATTAATATAAATATCGATACATTGTATTGTTTTAAAATTTAAAAAATTAGTAAATAAAAGTATGAATTTCACATTCGTTTCCTGCTTTCTTAAAATAAGCAATGCTTTATATATTTTAATTTATCCATATATTGTATTTTTTAAAATTTAAATAAAAATAGTAAATAAAAGTATGAATTTCACATTGGTTTGCTCCTTTATTAAAATAAGCACTCGTTTATATAGTTTAAATTTTTTTGAGTTTTTATTATGTTTTTTAACTTATTAGTTTTATTACATATTTTAATTTATTTTTTAAATTTCTTATTATGTTGTTTTTAAACTATTTTGGTTTTAAATATTTAAAAAATATATGTGTTTCATATATATTAATTTATGATAATTATTAACTTAGTATTTAATTTTATATTAATTTTGAAGAAGTAATTTTCAAATATCTTTGAAATAGATTTTTCATCATATAAAATTGAAAAGATATAAAAATTGTTTTTTTATGATAATAAAAAATCATTTTTTTCAAAGACTATATGTTAAAAACATTCAAAAATTCCAAAATGAAGTGAGTATTTTTGCAACTATTTTTTCTCTCTATTCTATTACATATCACACGATAAATGTGACATAAAAATCCTAAAACATTTCTATATTGACATAACATTAAAAATTACAAAAAAACTAAAAATCATTAGGATCAAAAGCAATGCCGTGAGGTTCATGGATGACCTGACCCAATGCCTCTCTATAAAATTAGATAGCTTGCAAGTTTAAAAACTATACTAGGGATAAACCAGAGTGAGAACAACTGGGATAACAAAAATATAAGCTTTGGTACACAGTTGAGATAAGGCTAAATAATTAAGTGGGCAAGGAACAAAAATTTGCAAGTGGAGAAGGTGAAGGTCGTATGTAGTGTTGAACCATGTGCTTGTGATAATCGAGTATATCATCAAGGAGTAGAGGGGATATTTGGAGATACAAAGGTTGATCAATTTTTTTTATCTTGATTGGGTGGAGAAAAATGTTGTATAGAAAAGAACGTAATCTTGGCGCCAGTGGTAGAGAAAGGTGCACCAAATGTAAAGATAAGGAGAGAGTCACACATATACTTGAGAAAATAGACACATTAAAACTTGATATGTTAGTAATGAATATTGTTACACCATTTTTTGGTCATCTAACCTATTATTATTAGATGAACCCAAGTACACCATGTAAGACCAATTTTACCCTAAGTAAAATTGCTTTCACCATATAAAATAACTCATTTGGTCATATTTAACCCAAAACAAGGAAATTAACTAAATAAATCCTTATTTATTTAATTATTTCCTAAGAACAAGTTATTTAAATCATTATTTAAATAATATTATTAGTTAAATTTGACTAAATCATCCATAAATAATTAAATAAACCATTGTTTATTTAATTATATTCCCATAATTCCCCTAAAATGATAAATAAATGATTTATTTATTTATGATTTATAAATAAAGGAATTGACCCAAGTCAAGAATCCTTTTCCCTCCAAAAAATATAATAAAATATTCCTAAAAGGTGCTTCTAGAATTCGATTAATAATATTTTATTCATGCACCGAGTTCTAGACCGCCCCAATATTTTGTTATAAATAGGGGGGTTTTCCCATTCATTAGGCACCTTCATTGCATTAGATCACTCTGGATCTTCTCTTGGTCACCATTTTCCATTTTGCCTTGTGAACTCCCATTGAGTTCTATGTTTGCTTTTCCACATCCATAAGAGAGAGAAATGCTAGATCTGAAACACTGAGGACTTCCAAAAACCCGTCCCACTGAGGAGAACCGGAAAACACCTTTCTTGTTTTCCTCACAGGTGCCCCATTCTTTAATATAATACAAAATTATTTCATATACATTCTTCTTGTCTTATTCATTGGATCTATGGAGCTATGTTATTTTTTATCTGCTTAATATCTTTTGTGCTTAGATCTGAATTTGTGCAGCAGTCTTAAAGGTATTTTGTAGCCATAATCGATGTTAGGGCTATTTTTTATGTGTAGCTAAAGTGATCTTTTACGACGAAAGATTCATACTAACAATTGGCGACTCCACACGTGTTTTCTTTTGCGACCGCGGTCGTTTTATATATTCCTGCATATCCAGCTGTTTCAAACCCTAGGGTTTCTCTTTCATTTTTTGTTTTTCCTATTTTTGTGGTGTTTTTCACCCTTAAAACCCTTAAACAATCAAATTTTTAACTTCTATGTGTTTCTAGCCTTATTGCGCAGGTGATCGACATCAGCCGTAGCTCAGACGATGAATTTTTCTAAAATATACTGCCGAGAGTATGGGAAGTGCAGGTCACACTTTTTTGCCCAAAAAGTGCGTCCTAGGTTGCGGAAAACAACCCAAAAAGTGTGACCTGAGTGAAAAACAGGTCAAAAACTGCGACCTGGACTTTTTCTAGATTTTTTCTAAATTTTTTCTGGGTTTTGTCTGAACCTATGTTAGGGTTGTCTGACCTCCGTCTTCACCCATTTAGACCTATTCTTGCTCCTTTTTACTCAACTAAGAGGGAATCTTTCCCCTTAGGGCTTTAGTACCCTCCACCTTTTGTGGACGAGTCTTTGCTGTTTCAGAAGTCTGAATTTCTAGAGTTTCAACCCTCTTTTTCTCCGATCTGATACCTCCTTTTCAGATCCCTTTAGATCAGCTCTTATCCCTCTCAAAAACACCTCATATCATTTTGTTTGGGTTCATTTGTAAGGCCACCACCCTGTCTCTTCTATCTTTAGCTGATCTCCTCTTTTTTAGCAGCAACCTTGCCTCTACCTCTTTGTTGTTCTCTGCACCACTTTTCAGGAGATTTCTCCTTTAGATCCCAGTCCCTCCAGAAATTTGATCTATTGGCCTCTTTTTAGCATGCTTTGCTTAGTTCTTTCCCTCTTATAGACTAGTTTTGAGAGACCCGCCTTCTTGGGTTAGATTGATGCATTGGTAGTTGTTCATTTTCTGTTCTTTTAGTCTTATTTACTACATATTTATTTTTAGTTACGCAACACACTTTTTATTTTATTCTCAAAATGTATCGGTTTAAAAATTAAAATTAGCACACGCCACACACTGACCCTAAGTGAAGAAGAGCTTGGTTAACACCACCTGGAAACGACTTTAAAATCAATTGACACTGCACCACTCTGCCCTTGTTTCGACATTGTAATCACTTGATCTTGCACTGCCCTTCCTTTGTCAGTTTTCCTTCTTCCTGTCATCATTGTGCTTCCAAGGCGTTTATCCCAGAGACTTCTTAGCCTTCATCCTCAGTTTCCGGTTGGTCGACTTGCTCCTTCCCATCGTCGTCGAGTTAGTCCGCCCCCATCTTCTGATTCTTTGGTTTCTTCCCCTACTTTTGGTTCTCCCCCTGTTACCTCCACCATGTCTGGTCCAGGGCCTAACGCTAGTGGTCACCCCCGCCCTAATGCTGGGACTGTTACTAGCGGAACCACCACAGGAACTACCTCGACTACTCCCTTGCTCCCCTTCATGGCAGGCCTCAGTCTCCCTGATTTCAATCAGTTGATAAATGATCCAATCCGCCACAATGTTAGTTGGCCTGTTATGCCAACCAAGCTCCCCTCTGACATTCCCAAGTTTGAAGGCCTTGCTAAAGAAGATCCCTCTAACCATATCCGATCTTTCCACATGTGGTGTTCATCCCATTCCAGTATTGATGATTCCATCTGTCTTAGATTTTTCCAACGCACGCTTATAGGTGCAGCTTCTAAGTGGTATGTTGATCAGCCCACTTCCTCTCATACCACCTTTTCGACTCTTACTCGAGCTTTTTTATCTTACTTCTAGCTTCCCCTTCATTATGACACTGGTATCGAACTTTTGACTTCTTTCCGTCAATCATCTGTGACCCACCTATCCGATCATGTCTAGGAATGGCAGTGAAGAAAAAGCCTATGTCAATCTCCTACCTTTGAAGACCATGTCTATATGGACTGGTTCCTTAGATCTCTCTTGCCACCTATTGGGAAAGATGTCGCATCGCATTTTCCTCAAACCGAAGAAGCTGCCCTCCAAATGGCGTTAAAATATGACGTCATCTATGCTCAAACGGGTTATGTTTATACTGTTCTACCTGACCTCCCTAGACCCGGTAATGCCCATGCACCGGGGGCACCTCCTGCCGCCAACAGTATCATTGGAGCTATCTCCAATCCATCCACTCAACCTCCCATGAGCTATGGTTTTCCTGGAGGAGGGGGCACGAGTTCCTCCACTCCTCCCCATCCCGGTAGTGCGCATCCAAGATCTGGTATGCCTCCTCTTTCTTCCCAACCCCATGTTTACCACACTGTTACCCAACCTCATTATCATCCATATCCACAGCCTAGTGCTCCAACTCCTCCAGCATTAGCACCCCCGCCTCCCTTGTCTTCTCAACCCCCGCAACAGCAGCCACCACCCCCTCAAGGGCAAGTGTATGCACAACAGAGCGCGACCAATCCTTTCCCGCAGAAAAGCTTCGTTGCTACCCAACCACCTCACAGACCAGTACCCACTCAACCTCGTACATCTAGTACCTCTGATTACCAGATCCTCATGATGAACTCTGACCAACCTATAACCACTGACCTTAACCTTCACACTCAGTCCCATCCTTACCCCAAACCTCCTGCTCCATTTGTCCTCGAGATACCTTCTTCACGTTCTAGAGAGCCTCTTTCGACAACTTATGGTCCCGTGCATATCCCTCCACCTAATTCCGAGGTTCATACCAAGATTCCTAAGGGACCCTTACACCGAAATGCTGCTTCTGACTGAGCTGCCCATTCATTGAGCATAGTAGATGAGTTGGCCCAATCTTTTGTTGCCATTTCAACGCTGGAACTCCTCCAGTCATGCCCCTCCCAAAGAAAAGCTCTACTATCTTCCCTGGGCGTTGTCGATCCAACAGATGACCAATTGATTGTTTTCGATGCCCATTAGCTGGAGTCTCCTCCTCTTCCTCCTTCCGTAGCTTTCCAAATGTCAGTTAACATCTGGAATGCTAACATTTCTTGGTGCATCATTGACGAGGGGGAATCCACCTGTGTGATGTCCACTTCGGTTTGGAAACAACTCGGATCTCCTGAGTTGGCCCCTTCCACGATCACTCTTCGAGTGTGGGATGGCCACGCCTCCCAGCCCATCAGCCTTTTCCATAATTTTCCCATCACTCTTGCGGGAAAGACTGTTTGCGTTAACGTTGAAGTCATCGACACCCCTCTTGATTATAACATTCTTTTAGGGCGTAGCTACACCTATGCCATGTCTGCTGTCCCATCCGCAGTCCACCGCAAGACATTTTTCCCTCACAATGGAAAGATAGTCACCATCAACAAGTTGACGTATCATGAGCCAAAACCTCAGACCTCCCCTAAGTCAACCCTCTCTTCTATAACCAATAAACAAACCATTGATTCTTTGACCAGTGTTTCCCCCGGCGTCAACAAAAACTCCTCCTTGCTTGGAATCTTCCTTAGTCTTCCTCCTCCTCCTGTCTCTGATCCTAGCTTAGCGAATGTTTGCATGATACAATCGTCTCGGGCTGACCTTAAACAGCCCACTTCGGCTAGTCAGCAACCTCAACCTCACCTGCAGCAATATGCTCCTAGCCCTTCGCCTTAGCTGCCCGAACCTCTTCCACCTAGAATTTCCCATCCAGCTAGTACTCATGAGCCTCTTTACCCTCCTGGAACAATTCCCCCAAGCCTTATCCATTTAGGAGTCGTCCCACCTGGCCATCACCCCTCTGGTCAGATACCTTTCCTTGCTCCCCCTCCCGGAGTTTATTCGGTCCCTATCTTGGCCACCCTCTCCCTCCCTAACTTGACCTTGGGTATACCCGTCTGGTACCTTGACCCTCCAACCACTACCCCGCCTGGTCAACCCAAACCTTATCTTTCTTTGACCCCGTTTCAACCGTTCCCCATGACTTCTCCCACTGTAACAGTGCCTCAGCCACCTCCACAGGAACCACCTCCCGTTGCCACCACTTCGGGTAAGAAAGGTAAAGCTCGCATGGGGGCCTCAAAGGACAAAGCTGCCCCGACAAACCTCACCCCTCCTCGACCTCCAAAACATACCATCTAGTGTGCTTTGTGTGATGTTTTCGGTCACGCCACCCATACTTGTCCTGAACTGCCTCCTATCAAACCCATGGTTAATGTCGCGTTACCTGAGTCCCTGGTCCTGGAATCCTTTGTTTCTTCCACGACCGTAGCCAAGAACCTAAAGACTATTCACACCAACCACCCCTGTGCTTTGTGTGATCACCATGGCCATTACACCCACCTTTGTTCCCACCTCAAGGACTTCTGCACCTCTCTAGCCACGGTCTGCCAATTTGAGACCAAGCGCAATGAGTCCACTTCTCCCCTATTTGCGCATTTTTCTTTGGCAGACCTACCAGACATGACTGCTCCCATTGACATTCGTCCTCCTGATGTCAAGATGACGGAGCCTTCGTCCACCATTTTCTACCTATCATCATGCATGAGACTCTCGGGGAACATTCCCTCTGAATCCTCCCCTGTTGTTTTTCTTGACCCTCCTTCAGCGATCACCATAGGCTCAACATCGATAGATCCTTCATCTACTTACTCTTATGTCACCCCTTATGACGATGTGCATGTGAACCCGTCTTCTCATAATGATGAATCTGGTAGCTTCGCCATGTCAGGTGGTCTTTCTTCCACCAGTCACCCCATCTTCTTTCACGATGATGACATTATGGAAGGAATCATCTCCCCTGACTTTCTCTCTTCCCCCTTACATCGAAACCATGCATTCGCACCACATACACCTTGTGGGAATTACATTGCAACACAATGTTTGGGTAAGGGGGGACCCATATTTGTGAGACCAGGAGAAGCAATTATCCACAACTCTCCTAGTGTATCTGTTCATGTCGACTCTAGTACCATTATTCTTCAACATTTAAAAGAACCCCTAGAGTCCCATATCACTTCAAGGGATGATACCCCTTATCGTTCCTTCATATTACATCAGCAACCAAGTATTTTAGACATCGTTGTTGACCAACCTATAGGTTTTCTAAGAGAGCATCCGTTCCTTATCTCCAAATCCTCTTTTTGGGATAGTGACACCAGGTATGCCAACCCAGCAACTTAAATTCCATTTGATTCATATATTCAGTACTAAAAGAGATTGGTATTCCTCCATTTCCTTTCTCAAACTGCAGAACCATAACGAAAACAAATGGCGCACCATATCATTAAAATGTGCTTAGATTCCCCTTTTTCTAAATACATTTTGGCATGACCACCACATGCTTGGGGGCACCTATGCCCCTCAACCATAAAAATCCCAGATCTCAGCCAAAAGTAGCACTGAAACCCCCTTTCTCTGTTAATTCACACTTTTTAGGTCATTTCCTCGGACAGGTCGCAGTTTTCTGCCCAATACCTGCTACCTAGGTCACAGAACAAACCCCAAAAAGTGCAACCTGGTTTTTTCATGAGCTCTGGTTACCTTTTTGTTTTTAATACCTTGATACTTCACCAGGACACATTTTGTCAAGGAAGAGTCTATTCACCTCTCCTACAAATCGAATTTCTTCACTTACCATACTTGTACTTGGGACACCCCTTTGTCTCCTTACTTGTCTTTGTTCGTACTGATTTTCGTCATGAGATACCCTATTATACTCATGTTTTTATGGTTCCCCATTGGACCTTTACTGTGTAGCAGCACCATCGAGTCACCCTTGTTTAGGGCATCCGAGTTGTGTCATCATCAATTATGGAGTCTATCTCGCGTCCCTTTGTATCCCACTATAGTACTCCATCCTTCATTGCTTGGTCCCTCTCTCGTGTTGCACATTATGGCCTTTAGTACCATTGTTCCCTTTCCCTCATGATAATGTGTCAATCGCTGCTAAGCCATTTGTGCCCTTTATGCTCTAACAAGGGAAGTCGTCCATCCGCTACTCAGTATTCCTCGTTTCGTTATCATTATCTGTGTCCGTTTGTTAGTCACTCTACTATTTTCTCTTGTTCCTTAATTGAGATAGTCCAGTGATGCAGCAACAACTATTGGTGATTCCTGGGTGTGTGTGAGATGTCTCAACCCTCATGAGGGGGTGGCCCTGCAGGTAGCCCCCCACATGCCCGGATGCCTTCCTCATTTCTGCCCTTGATGCAGCTCCTCCGATTTGATGATATCAGCCTCAACCGCTTGCGACGCCTCTTTGATTTGCACGTATCAGTCAGATTTTGTGAGCCCTTCCCCGTGTGTAGGGGGTATTTGGGTGTATTTATATCTCATGTACTATCATATTATTGTATAAGTCCTGATGATTATTCAAGGCATCAAATGTATGTGGGATTCATCATGTTATTTATCTGGCTCATGTTTCAGCCAGCACCAGCTTCATTATTGCATTTTGTGGTTTTCCGGGCGCCTTATTCTTTGTACTTTGTCTCGGTAGGCATAGGTATGCCTTCCCCACCGTCTTTAGCATAGGTAACACTTCATAAACTAGAGACTTGTTGCACCTGTAAGTCTCATCTCCTCAGGGTCTAGTCCTTTAACACATCAGACACCATTAAACTTCTCTCTCTCGCTTCCCTTTGATATCTAGTGATTGAGTTCTTACAACGTACTTCGGCCATACGATTTTCTCCTAACACTCGTACGTTGGGGGGCAATCTTTTACGCCATTTTTTGGTCATCTAACCTATTATTATTAGATGAACCCAAGCACACCATGTAAGACCAATTTTACCCTAAGTAAAATTGCTTTCACCATATAAAATAACTCATTTGGTCATATTTAACCCAAAACAAGGAAATTAATGAAATAAATCCTTATTTAATTAATTATTTCCTAAGAACAAGTTATTTAAATCATTATTTAAATAATATTATTAGTTAAATTTGACTAAATCATCCATAAATAATTAAATAAACCATTATTTATTTAATTACATTCCCATCATTCCCCTAAAATGATAAATAAATCATTTATTTACGTATTATTTATAAATAAAGGAATTGAACCAAGTCAAGAATCCTTTTCCCTCCAACAAATATAATAAAATATTCCGAAAAGGTGCTTATAGAATTCGATTAATAATATTTTATTCATGCACCGAGTTCTAGACCGCTCCAATATTTTGTTATAAATAGGGGGGTTTTCCCCATTCATTAGGCACCTTCATTGCATTAGATCACTCTAGATCTTCTCTTGGTCACCATTTTCCATTTTTCCTTGTGAACTCCCATTGAGTTCTATGTTTTCTTTTCCACATCCATAAGAGAGAGAGAAATTCTAGATCTGAAACACTGAGGGCTTCCAAGAACCCATCCCACTGAGGAGAACTGGAAAACACCTTTCTTGTTTTCCTCACAAGTGCGCCCCATTCTTTAATATAATACAAAATTCTTTCATATACATTCTTCTTGTCTTATTCATTGGATCTATGTGTAACACCCCCAATTTGTGTGTTGAATTTTTAAAGTTAGACATTTGAACTTTAATCCTAAGGGGGTGGACCCCAAGGGATGAGTATGGTGTGAATGTATTTGAATATTTTATTTGAGGAAATAAATAAAATGATTGTGCATTTTGACCAAAAAGAGAATTAGAGATCACTTGCCAAATCCATGAGGATGGATAAGGCAACAAATCCCCAAAAAAATCTTTCAAAAAATCCTTGAAAGAAATTAATTTAGATTTGAGGAGGAATCTAAATTTCCCGAATGAAGAGGAGTAGTTGGGAAGAGGTGAGAAAAAGCTGGAAAAGCTGAGGAAGAGCTTAAAGCAGCTTTAAAGAATCCCAAAATGGGAAGCCTAGGCTAAACAGGAAAGAAAGCATCCTGCTATTCTGGACGCATAATTAGAAACATGCTTTGGGGAATTATGAGCTTAAATAAGCTGCTCCTAAGCAGATCAGAGGTTGATCTGTTCTAGGAGGTGATCTCAGCTCGGGGGTGAATACTGGGAGATAAAGAGGATTCTAAGGTTGGGAGGTTGGTCATTTTGCAGATTTTGTGGTATGTTCTGAATTTCTTGTTATTATGTCTTATTCAGTATGAATTGGCTACATATAAAATTTAATTTTATGACCATGAGAAATTTTGGTACTGCATTTAACAGAATCTATCATTAGGCATTCACCTTCCAGATTTGTTTAGTTGTAGACCAGAAATCTATAGAGTAGAAACTCCAGAAATTCTAAACCAAGGTTGGTTTAAATCTGAAGTTACTTGGTCTCTATAGAGGATTAATTTTTGTTATATTCCCTGTAGACACAAAAATAATATGATATACTTATGTGTAAGTTAGAGAAACATTATAGTAGCATTGAACTATACCTAGTATGTAGCAGAAAGTAAGAAAGCAAGATACTGGAAATATAGGTTGCATATATGAGACTGCGAACATTTAAAACAATTATGGATTGAATATCTGAGCATTCTAACCTATATAATGGTACTACAAAAGAACAATTCAATTCTATATGATTTTGATATTATTTATGAGGGGATAGATATTCATATCCAACTTTACCCTTACTCCTTGAAAACAATTATCCTAGCAAAATAAATTGTAACTAAGGTCCTTTAGTTAAATGCCATCAAATACATCTAGATATACCTCACGAGAAAATCGAAGTTAAAGGTAAGGACTTTAGAACATGTATGTTGAATTTGTATGAAGCTACAAAACAACTTCACATTTGAGAAGAGCTTGAGCACTTATAACAGGTGTAGAGTATTCTGTATTTAAATTTCTTTTAAACCATTGAGATAAATATTAGTGCAACAAAGTTAATCTACACACCATTACTTGAACCATCGAAAATCTATATAGGTGCCTTTAAAGAGAAGAACCAATATCTTAGCACTATTAAGGGCCTCTATTTAAAGCAGTATCGACTACCTATAAATATATTCATAAAAAAATTCTTGAAACAAATTATATCAAAGTAAAATAGCTTTCGTGGCATTATAAATGCACATGTTATTCATAAAAGTATTGGAAATATATATATATTTAAGCGTAATAGCGCCTGCCGCTTTTTAAATGTACAGACTATTCATAAAAATCATTTGGGAAAAATTATATACAAGCGTGATACCTTTGGTAGCCATTTAAATGTACAGGTTATTTGTAACCCTGGAAAATAAGGTCGTAGCCATATTACTAAATTAAAGTCAAGTGACCGCATTAACTTAGCGACATCCCTTGTATATAGTCTAGTAAATCAAAATAAGAATAAATAGCAGGGTAAGTGTCGAGAGCTACCATTAGTTGTTTGATATTCGATTTCCATGCATGTATATGCAAGGAAAAATAAAACCATAATATCAGTACTGAAAGAAAAAAAAACAAACCACGGCTTTTTCCATATTGTTTCAAGGAAGTGCAATACGAATAAGATCTCAATGCGGTCACATAGGGCTCTGTAGATGCATGGGCATATATTATGTGCTACGAAGTTTCCCAAACTTGCCAACCGGCAGAAAATCAAACACGGCAAGGGTGGGTCATTTTACTTATGGAAATTGAAGCGACTACATTAGGAAACCCCGCCTCCACCGTCAGAAGCAGACAGATGATTCTCGCTGGATATGGACGGCACACAACTGTGTTAAATAAATTTTTCCATAAGTCGGACGTAGTATTCACAAAAAAAAAACATCCAACAGCAGTATAATATAAACCACGATCGGGAGGATGCTCCCATCATTAAAAATAACAGGGATAAAACGATGAACTCTAGCGAAGTAATGATAAAGATTGAAACCATAACTCGGATCCTGCACAGAACATCAGTTATCATCAGACGAGTTCGTGCTGGACGAAATTAACCCGCCGTGACTATAACCAGCTAAGACAGTCCAGCGAAAAAGGGACACCCGCAGTCATAGATCAGGATTGAAAGATACAGTCGTTTTCGAAGGACAGCGAAATGGTGAAACCACCTCGCCTTAAAATTTATGCCTAACTCGCTACACAAAAAAAAAAAAAACGTTTGGGGTTTACCTGCGGGTAGGGATTCCTCCCTTCCTTCCGTCGTATCGACGGAAACCATTTTAAACAAGGAATCCATACGATGCACCAACGGAGTCTAAACGCCAGCAGTGTGAATCCTGTTCGGCCCTGTAAAAAGTGCGAAACGTCAAAATGATAACTCGGTGAAACCGAGTTACTACAAGAATACACCCAGAAGCAGAGTTACAACCTTTGAAAAAAAAACACATGGTAGGTATAGCTCAAGCAGAGCGCTGCCAGATCGGCACACGCTAGGAACCGAGTCAAATCCCTGCTATTCTGAAACCATCCTGGTAGGTCGACGACTTTCCCTCTCTGCTCGAAACAAAACAGTAGGTTATTAGCAAGCATTCTCGGTTGAATTAAGCACAAACAGGAGAAAAATAAAATAAAATAACTAGCTACACCCGTAGACTGACCTGGAAAACCCTCAACCGCAGGCGAGGGGAGCATTGAAGGGCATGCTCCTACATTCCCGATTTAGATAGGAAGAGTCAGACAACTGAATCGGCGTAAGAGCCTCAAATAAAAAGGGAACCTCAAAACCCTAAACTCTCCTTCTCAGAACTCCAGAGAATCCCGAAATTGATTCAGAAAACCCGCCACATCGCTATGAGGGTACCAGGCTATATTACTATGTGCAGGGAAGGACGCTATACGCCGGTAGTGGTACTACTCGCTCAGGTGCGATACGCCATCCTTGCCTGCTAGAACATTGAACTAGAGAAACCCAACTCGCACGTTAGCTCAGGTCTAACCAAATACAGTGCGACGCGGACCTTTCAACCCATAGCTGGTACGCGTGTTGCGCTTTCTGCGTAGGAAATCACGTCAAACATACACTGGTTCAGAAACTACATCATGATAAACAACCGTAAGATGAATAGGTCCGGTTATTATATTATTTCCGTCACGTCGAATCTCAGTCCTGAGCGTTATGGCGTGATACGCAACCTTTGCATTTACAACCTGTACAGATGAACCCTGGCGAATCTGTCAACGATCTGTAAGTAAACAACGCCAATGAAGTTCATAATTAGGGTTAGACCAGTTAAACAAGACAAAGTTGAACGAAGAGCTGACCTGGCATTTCATCACCAGCTCGAATACCCTACCTCGCCACAGTGACAAACTTACGTGGATGGTATGTAATCGTCTGAAGGGTTAATTAGAATGGTTATTGTGTATTATTTACATAGGTCCATAAACCATGCATTGTCACGATTGTCGGCGGAGAAAATACAAAGTATTTGCACAAGAAATGTACATATTCATCGGCATTCTATACCGATATAATACCAGTCTTTACTTGTAAAAGTCAACGGAAGGAGTTTTATATATATCAACGTATGCCTTCCAATAGTTTTACTACGGTAGGTATAAAAGATAAGTATATATATATTAGGCCAAAGGGATATGCGAATCATAACGTATTCGATATCATGATATATATATGTGGAGTATATATTCATATGCGTGCATAGGCTATAATTATATATATGCGTGTTGCATGTCAATACATAGGCCGCACATGGGTGAAAGATAATTATATACATATATGTGTTATGAAAAGTGAATGCAAATTTTAACTTATTCTATCTCATGAGGTATATATGTGGATTTTATATTCATACACATGAATATGTCATAACTATATATAGGTGTCTTGTTTTAGTACATAGGCCGCACATGTGTGATCAAAGGAGGTGATTATGTATAGGACTATAAAAAGAAGCATAAAATCTTATGTACCGAGATGTAATGTAAACATAAGGGATATTGAATAGTATTAGGAGCAGGGTAATGGAAAGGAGATTTCCTTGTGTTAGTTAAAAGAGATAACAAAGGAATGAAGGGAAATATAATCAGAGATGGAATCCAATTTCCGAACTTAGGGAAGCATAATGAAATCCATATACAAAAAAAAAAATAAAAAAAAATTCCCTTGAACTAGAGGTGTTACACTATGGAGCTATGTTATTTTTTATCTGCTTAATATCTTTTTTGCTTAGATCTGAATTTGTGCAGCAATCTTAAAGGTATTTTGCAGCCATAATTGATGTTAGGGCTATTTTTTATGCGTAGCTAAAGTGATCTTTTACGACGAAAGATTCATACTAACAAATATGAAATTGCAAAAGCCACTAACAAGCATTGTTAATCTAATGGAAGAGTTCCAAGAATTGAACACAAGGCTAGCAAGCAGATGGATGAAACTGAGGCATTACCTACATAGGTTTTTTTCTTTACAGGAAGAAATCCATGCTCTCGATGTCAACCTAAAGGAGTACAATGTTGCTAGCAAGGAAAAGGGAGATGGATGAAACCGAGGCATTACCTACACATATTTTTTTCTTTACAGGAAGAAATCAATGCTTTGGATGTTAACCTCAAGGAGTAAAATGTGGCTAGTAAGAAAAAGGGAGATCACTCTCAGACTTTAATAAGCTACCATAGGATGAGAGTAATAGCATTGACTAATATATTATTGTTGCAAAATTTGTTTCTTGTCATAATGCTATTATAAGATGTACTCCTCTAGACATGTGATGAACAAATGTAACTAATTTCATGGGTACTCACTCCTAGATTTAATTATAAAACCTTATTTATTCTCGTTAATAAGTAAATAAATAAAATAGAAAAATAATCACAATAGTTGGGATTTATAGTTATTATCTTTATTAGAATGCCACCAAACTTTCTTCAGAAATTTAAATAATTATCTTGGTTTGAATCCCAGGTAATCTTATTCAATATAATTTGTGGACTATCCTATATAATTATGAATTTTTTTTCTTAAACCACACTCAATAATCTTGATAGTGGTGAACATATGTTTTAATTATTATTTTTCTTTAAAATATTATAATAATAAAAATGATAATAAAATAAAATTTAATCTATAAAAACTTTATAATTATATTAATTTATTTAAATTTATTTAATTATTAAAAAAAAATAAAACTGAATTTTATTGGAAATCAAAGTGATCAAATTTTATTAGATATCAGCTTCTAAGATGACGCGATCTTTATTTTTTTAGATTAACCTTTTTTGATCAAGATGATTTTAATTTTAATTTCTTTATTTTAAATACATTTTATCAGAAATAATTTTTATTTTTATTTGATTAATTTACATAAATTTGAATTAGAGATAATCTTAACTTTTATTTGATTAATTTACATAAATTTGATTAGAAATAATCTTAAATTTTATTTGATTAATTTAGATAAATTTGATCAGAAATAATCTTACGTAAAAGGCCATTATCATTTATTTTATTTCAGGTTTGTGGTCAAGTCAACTTCTGCCTCCCTATATTAGGCTTGCTTTTATTTTAATGGAAGGAATATTTAGACCACCATCCATAATTAGACAAATAATTAAAAACAACAGAGAAAAGTAACCGTTAACTACACATGGAAGCATGTGTGGAATCTATCGTTCAAACACGGATCCCACTAGCGTGCACATAATAAAAATTTTCGATATAATGATTATAAACGATCATATAATTTAATTTTATTATATGTATTTTTAAAATTTTAGGAGTATTTTGTTATTAAGATTGTGTAACCTATATATAAGATGAGGTTATTAGAAATGTGTTACGTTAGATTGAGTTTGGATAATTTTTAATCTTTATAGATTATTATCAACATTATTTTATAAATTTTTGAATTAATAATTTGACAAGATTAAACCTTATATCAACTAACCAATTTATATTTTATAAATTGTAAGATACAATCTTATGACTAAAATTTTATTAATAATTTTATAATAAAAAAAAGGAATAAATAAAATTTGTAATATTGAATAAACCCACATAAAATACCTAATTTACATGTCAGAAATTTATAAATTATATGTAGCCAATTTACAATTATAATTTTATCATTTATTTGTTTAATGTAAGAAATAGTAAATTCATGAGGTACATGTCACCTACATCAATCCAACTTCTCAAACTAACACAAACCCTAATCTTCCTCAAACTGAACCAAGAAACCCTAATCAAACTAACACAAACTCTAATATTCCTCAAACTGAACCAAGAAACCCTAATCTTCCTCAACGAAACACTAATTTTCCTAAACTAGAACCATTGAAGACATCTAGGTCAATTCTTCAGCACCCCACAGGGCCACCTCGTATGCAATTGTTCAGCCAAATGCCCGTGCGAGGGTAATCTGTTCCGTTGAGGGTGTTGCATAGTCTGCAAAATTTTACATCTGATTCCTCAAACCATCTGCTCACTAATTGTAAAATTTGAAATAAATGAGTTTTCTTACTCAGATGCAACATTAATGGTTAAATTTGAAATATATGGATTTTCTTACTAAGATGTACATGTCCCGTCAAATTAACCAGTCTGAACACATAGATCATCGCAACGTGCGAAATAAAGACTGCATTTTCATTGTGAAATTCGAAATGCTGAGCTTAATTTGATTACAAATTTAATTAACACTCATTAAAAGGACGATTACCAGTTTGACTTCTTTGCATTTTCATTGTAAAATTATAAATTCTGAACTTATTTGGATTACAAATTTAATTTTTAATTAGCACAACTACATTTAATTAATAAAATAAATAGGATTGATATAAATTATAAGTATTTAGCTTATACAAATGTATAATGATGAAATATACCTTTAAATTTTCCAAATAAAATTATTAACCACAAAAATTTCCCAATATTGACTTTCTATTTATTCATCTAAATTTTTCATTCACATGTCTTAACTATCTTTAACTCTAGTATTAGATATTTTATTTTCAGCAAAACATCTTAATATTATTGGAAAGGTCAAATTTTAAAATTAAAAAAATTAAAATTAAAAATTTATAATAAATCCCAAACAAAAGGTACTTAGTTACTGATATGTTTACGTTAAATATGAGAGTAACTGGAAAAATTATCCACATCATGCTTAAAAAGGTAAATATTAAAAGCAAATAATCATCATCGAATTTTTTAAGGGAGAACCTCAACAATTTCTAACGGTTCATTTGATTGATAATTACATCCGGAAGCCCTGGTACGGAACCAGAGTTAAGTTAGGGTTAAAATAACGGTCATAAAACTAGTATTGCCGTTCAATTATCCTTCACTCCGTTAGTGATTAGAGCTGCTGCGGCAGAGGAAGCGGTTCGAATCACCCGATTCAAAATCCAACGAATCAACAATTTTATTATCAATATTTTATCTCACGTCTAATAATAATAATAAAGTTTGATATTTTTTAAGTAAAATATGGATTTATATCCAATATTTCATTGATAATTACATGCCTAAGCCCTGGTACGGAACCGGAATTAAATTAGGGTTAAAAGAATGGTCATAAAACTAGTATGTCCGTTAAATTATCCTTTCTCACTCCGTTAGTGATTAGAGCCGCTTCTGCACAAGAAGCGTTCGAATCGCCCGATTCAAAATCCAACGAATCAACATTTTTATTATCAATATTTTATATTTGGTCAAACAATAACAAAATTTGTTTTTTTTTAAATAAAATATGGGTTTATATGGATTATTTTTGTTCAAAATTAAGGCGATATCTCTGTTTGAATTCTAATTAATCTTATTAAATATATTTTCAAGAGATTTGTCTTAACAATAACAGTTTATAATCTTGATAGCGTCAATTTCATTTTTTAATTATCCATTTTCTTTAAAATAATAATATATCATAATAATAAAAATATTTTTTACCAAAAAAAATTAATGAATAATATATTTAAATTAATTTAATTAATTTATAAAAAACCTAAATTTGAATAATTATTAATTTAAAACAATTTTCTAATAAAATTTGAATAAACAATTTAATAAAACTAAACCCCACACACTAACTAATTTACTTGTCATAAATTGTTTGCCACAAACTTATAATTTTTTTTTTTATCCAACAACATATACTTGTCATAAATTGCATGGCACAAACTTATAATTAATTTTTTTTACTATCCAACAAATTACAACTTATAATAAGACAAAATTATAATTAGCTTTTTATTCATCTTATTAATTTGTTTGATGTGACAAATAAGAGAATTTTTTCTAGTAATTTTAATATTAATCTCCTACAAATTGTACAGTTCATCTTTAGTTTAAGATTAGAATCGCAAAATGTTGGTTGGCCTAAGGAAACTAGTTGTCAAAGTTGCTTGACAATCAATCACAAACTATGAAAACCATATTAGCAATATTTTGAAGGAAATATGGTCAGTATTGTCTCATAATATAATTTCCATTGATGGGAAAGTCAGAATGGGAGAGGCAACCACTGCATTTAGCCATGAGCGAAGTTGGAATTTGAAGTTTAGTTAGCCAAATATCAAATTCAAAAAAGTTTAATTTGTAGAATGCTAGGAAATGTATTAGATTAATGCCCTCCAACTTGAAGAGTGTTTGCTATCCTGTATAGGCTAAAGGTTGATGATTATGAGCACACAATGATTCCCTTCATGATTGTGAGGAGTAGGAGATTTATGGTTCAAAATCAATTTATTGATCTCTTTATGCATAATTTATAATGTCCTTCACAACTTTCGGTTGAGGATCTATTATGATAGTCATTATAGACTATGAGGAGGAGGAGATATAAGGTTCAAAACCATGCTTTAATCTGGCTTTAATATCTTCATACACTGTCTCTACGGAGGAGATATAAGGTTGAAAACCATGCTTTAATCTCGCTTTGATATCTTCATACACTGTCTCTAACTTCACACTTTTAATTAATTGGAAATGAAAATTAGAGAATTCAATCATTTTTTGAGAATATGTTAAAAGTATTTAAACAGTGACCAACTTCCCAATAGCACATCGTCAACAACTTCAAAACCCTCCATCTCTTAAGGATTTGAAATTACGTTTCTTTATATCTTTTTTTCATAATCCTTTCAGAAGTAAATATCAAAAAAAATCTAACCAAACCATCTTAAACAATATAAATGCTAGCAAAAACATAATAAGTAGATAAAATTTTATCTTTAAATTTTAAGACAAGTATATAAAACTAATAAAACATACAAAATCTTTAAATTGAATTCAATAAGTTTCTATTCATCAACTAAGAGAATGGAGAAAACAACATCATTTATGTTGGGTATGGATTATTAAAGTTATACATATACATGATATGACATTATTGATCAATACAAATCTTTCTTGAATTGGGTGAGGTTGGATAGGGAGGGGTCATTGTCACATCCCGCAAGTGTTAAGGGTGACATGAATCCATGTGAGACTCCATCTCTAAATGTGGCATGAACCTATATTTATTACTATAGAGACATATGAGTTATTGTACTGTCATGGCCCATATACACATGAACCTCACACACATGGAAGGGAGGTTAGTAGTGGCCATTATTCCCCCATCATTCTGGAATTTGACTCCATCTCTCACATTAATTCCTCATATCCAAACCTATTTTATGGCTCCTTAATGATATTTGGTGATTCAATTTGTGTAGTTTTCTCTAGCATTGAGGTCATTTTCACCCATTCTCCCTCTAGTCTACCATGATTTCACTGAGTGATGACAACCCTTATGTGCCTTTATTGTAGTCTCGCACTCCATTTTGATACCACTTTTGTTTTCTCCGTTGCTCATATCCTTGTCGTTCTGTCCACCTCAAATATTTTGTTGTCTTTAGGAGTTGGAACATGATTTATTTGCCTTGGATACTCCACCAATATCCATCTTGTAACCCCTCTTGCAGAATTCATATCTAGTTAATCCGCTAACCCCTTAGCCTTGGTAGGGAAATGTACAAAGTGCATCCTTGAAAATGACAAATGTAGCATATTTACTAGCTCTTGAACTCACTTAATCATGGAAAACTAAACATGTAGCTTCAAATAACAAATCCCAATGGAGGTTTAGGAGGAGATACAAGGTTATAAAGTTGATATGATAGTTGAGAGAGGTTGTTTTCCTAGTTTAAAGGTGTTTGATAATTAATCTGAGAATGGATAGCTCACGCATGGCATACAAGGGTAGGAAAAATAAACACACGTTGACTATTTCCATGTATTAAAGAATGAAGACGCTACGAGTTGGACATTTTCTAAATAATGATTCCACGGAAAAAATATTGTTGATGTTGGGCAAGATGGTGCTCGACCATAATGACATGTGAAAGATACCCGAATGAATTGAATCCCATATTTATCACTCTCAAGGTTTGAGTGGTTGCATCTAGGGGGAACATCAATCTGATCGAGGTGTATATCTCTACTTCTACTTAGCCTCATGATGAATATGGTTTGTCTAAATGTCCATGTCTACTTTTTTGATAGGTTTAGGCTTTCTAGTAAACATAGTTTAGTGTGTAGCACTTATAGTTAATCAAGTTCTTTTAGTTTTCTCTATGTTTATGAATACATTGTTTGGACAATCTATATATATTTTTTATCATATTCTCTATTTTTTCCCAGTAATTTGGTTTCCCTTGTAACAAGCCCATGACAACTAGAAACTTGAAAAAAATGAAAAAAAAATCTCATTAATAGATAATTAATTTAATTAATAATAATAATAATATATATATGCACGAAAACATATAATTACGTGTAGTAGTTATTTCATTCAATTTAAGCTAATAATTCTAAAATAAATTTATCATAAACAATTTTATTTTCATTTTGTTAAACTTTATATTAAACTCATTTTCATTATAGTTGAATAATTTTTAATATAATTTAACATTAAATTATCCCCGGTTTAAATTTTAAAAAAAGAAGAATTTGATCTTACATGTTTCTTAATTTAATATGTCACATATTAT
The DNA here is from genome assembly GCA_034641835.2 of Pinus albicaulis. Classification (NCBI taxonomy): domain Eukaryota; kingdom Viridiplantae; phylum Streptophyta; class Pinopsida; order Pinales; family Pinaceae; genus Pinus; species Pinus albicaulis. The sequence continues at coordinate 897,238,175 of CM076570.1, read as the reverse complement.
TCTCAAGTAAGATTTAGTTTTATTAGCTCAAGTGAGGCATCCAAATCAGCGATGACCGTGTGAGTGAGGAATTTGGTCCTTGAGGTTTTGGCGTCGAGAATTCCCTGGGTGAACAATGTAAAGACTCTAATCATCTGTAATATGAACATAATAATGTAATTTTTTTTTTTTTTTAAATAAAAATATAAAGGTAATCAAAGTAACTAGGATTTATGGTGATAATATTCCTTAAAAGGTTAGAAAAATTTACTTATTATATATGGCAATTATTTGCATTTGAATCTAGCTACTTTTATTCAATATAATTTGTGGACTATCATATATAATCAAGAAATATGTTTATTCTTGAAAACATTATACAGCATTGTAAATATTCATGGCAGTAATCATATATTCTAATTCTTAATTTTTTTAAAAATAATATAACAAGAAAAATGATAATAAAATTCAATTTAATTTATAAAAAAATAATAATTAATCAATATATTTAAATTAATTTAATTATTTAGCAAAATAACAATATCTCGTTGGTTTTTTCTTGGATAAGAAAATTGTGCAACAAAGAAAAAATTTATCCATTGGCCGCTTCCTAAAAACAAGCTCTTCGACTCCTCGGAAGCTACCTCAAGCCCATCATCACTCCCGTGCCTCCCTTTGCCTTGGAAGAAGCATTTGAGATTGTCTTTGGTTGTCGAATGAGTGAATTTACCTACTCACAATAGACCTGAAGCCACCTTCCTCATCTCTTGATGCTTTACACATGAGCCCCAAATTTAATAGTGAACCCGATCTCTTCTCACTCTTTTTGAAATATTTGGGTGGGTCCCCTCTTTGTCTGTCAGGTAGCTCCAAAATTGAAAACATTAAGTTTCAAATTTCAAGTCAATGGGTATTATTTTTCTGATTTCATTTTCTACAACCAACTCACAAATATAACAAAATATAGATCAAAGAATTAAAAATTATCCACCTCGATGGAGGGACCTCCTTACATTACATAGATGAACAATTCATTGATGATACAAATGATAAGACCTACTTTCTATATATAGGAGTCTATTGGGTCATAATATAATTAGAGTCTGCATAACAATAATAATTGGAGGGGTGCACCAATAAAAATAGTGGGCTTCTATGGGGCACCAATAAATTAAAATTGAGCCTTGTAGAATGTGAAATGTGATTTCAAACATGGAGAGGGGGGTCCACTAAAGGGGGAACGTGGCCCACCCTGGATGCACCACATGTGAGCCTCTGGTTGTGCTATCTTTCCAGATAAAAAAAATCAACTTCAACCTTAGGATCCAAATCGATAAAATAATTTGACCTCTAAACAAATTAGATGAATCCTACTATGACACTTGTCACATTGTCATTGGCTCGAAGGGAATTTAATCATGGTTGAACTGTCTTGACTCCTTTGACCTTTTATTTTTTTTGAAAATTTTCCTATTCTTAACGATGGTCACTGAGCTCTAACTTCCTCATACGGACTCTGTTTTGAGTGAAACGAATTGCACCAAATTCTTGGCAATGGGTCAGATCCGGTCAGTCTGGTTTGGTGAAATTCTTAGAAATTTTTTCTTTGGCAAATTTTACCCCTAATCCATATTCTGATCTATCCTTCCCACTGACATGCTTTTGGACCCACAAAATTTGGTTATCTCATGAGAGCTGAATACTCTTCTATTTCCAAAGTTCTATCATCTTGATTCTACTTGGAAAAATCGCCATGAAAACCATTTGGGTTCACTGAAATGTATTGCCTTCCAAATGCCTTAGCACTTCAAACAATGTTCTCCTTTTGTTGTGGACCCAATCCAACATGTGTTGGTTGCTTGTTGACTTATATAACACTTTTATGTACCAAATCAATCCCTTGGTTCTTGGAAAACTAACTCATTTTCTTCCCTTTGAGAATCGTGTTCCTCGTTTGCACATACATGCATTTGGTGCAAGCTTCTCCTTGAAAACCACTTTCCAAAGTTAAACACATTTGAGCGAAATGAAACAATGAGCTCCAAAATATGCAGTAATAAGAAAATAATGGCCATTATTTTACCTCCATAGTTCCAAATTCCACATCTGGAAGAATTCATTCGCCACCTCTTTTGCTTCTTGGCGTCAACACATAAAATGTTCTACAATGGCTGCAAACATTTTGGTTGCAAATTCGTTGACATATTTTCCCTCTTTCTCTCATCCTCTAATTTGACATGCTGCTCATGCCATGGATTTGACAATGAAGGCTAAACATGAACCTATTTCACAATAGTCAAACTTTAAAAATCCTGCGACATCTTGTCACAAGCACAACCATCAATCTAAAAAACACATCATGCAAGAAACATAACTTGACAACATATCCTTGTGCTCCTTCAAAGAAAAAAATTTCACATCATTTGAACATCTCCATTTACTCTTTTATCTTGGTGTCAAAACTCATCGAGCAAACACAAATAAAAAAATAGGCCTCTTCGATCAATCGACCAACACAATTCAACACCCATGCATGATCAAATGATCAACACACTCAAGTTGACATACATACCATCCTTAGCCAACACATTTGCTTGAGATTCGTCTGCTACATTAAATGGGAAATCTTGGAAGATATGGCCATACTCATGATAATAAAGACATTTGAAAGGGACGTGTTCATAATCCAATGGTTCGGTCCATGTAGAGTAGTGGTAGATTAGATCGATGGATTCTGGTAGCGGTTGAGATATGTTCATATGGACACAGATCAAGGCATAGGTCACATGTCATCAGTGTTTGGTGATCTGCGAGTTTTTTACAAATGCTCCTATTGAGTTGTTGATTCCTTCCAGGATGTGAGGTTCAAAAAAATCATTTAGGAGGGAATAGATTCGAACGTAGACAAGAGCTGCAGTGAATTATTCTTTGTCCAGGTTGTAGCATTCCTCCCAATAGAGGATGAAGAGGCTTGCACTTCCCATAAAATATGGTCTGTTTTTGAAGATCCTCTTGCAATCCTCTAAATATTCAAATATCATAGTGAAGAAGCCTTTTCACATGATTCAAAGCTCAAAATTTCCTGTTGTGGACCACTTGTTCTCAATTGAGGCCAGAATATCTTGTTCTCGAGGCAAAATCCCCAATAACTTTTAGATCAATGCATGAAATTTCATCTACTGTTGAGAATTTTCCAAGCGATTGTTTGGGATAAAAATTCTGTGACTGATTTTTGCCTTAGGAAGGCATCGAATTTGACCTTCATTTTCTTGGCACTAAACCCCCATAACCGAGGTTTCTGCAGCTAAGGAGCAGTCGTTCGATCCATTGACATGATGACCTTGAAAAAAGGGTGTCTAGTTTTTGTGTCGCGGTAGGAATCTGACCCCACTCGACACGGTGGGGGTCCTGACATTGACGCTTCCACTCAAGCCTGGAGAGGTTCAGAACCCTGTAGAAGCAGTGCACGATGTGTTTAGGGAAGAGGAATAATGGCGCAAAAAGTTACAACTGTGCTAACAAAGCCTTAACAGAGCACTTTTCTCCATATCTTGTACTTTGGCCTCTTATTAATTTAACATTTGCAAATAAAATATAATAAATAACAGTTTCTAAAATTACATATCTTATGTTTTTGGCTCTTGTAAATCTACAGTGATCTACTCTATAATATAGGACTAAAAGTTAGCAATTTAAAACGTATAGAGTTTTAATGTATATACATTCAAGAAGGTATACAGATTTAAAATACATATCAATAGGATTTAAAAATATTTATTTCTTATATATTTAGTTATCTTAAAATTTTCAAATCAGCACAACTACCCTTAAACATTTGTATATTTAAAAATAAACATTTTCATATTTAACAACAATGTTATTATACTTGTAACATCAATATAACTATTGATATATTACTTTTATCATTCATATAAATATCGATTCATTTTATTGTTTTAAAATTTGAAAAATTAGTAAATAAAAGTATGAATTTAACATTGGTTTCCTGCTTTCTTAAAATAAGAAATGCTTTATATATTTTCATTTATCCATATATTGTATTGTTTTAAAATCTAAAAAAAATAGTAAATAAAAGTTTGAATTTGACATTGGTTTCCTCCTTTATTAAAATAAGCACTGGTTTATTTATTTTAAATTGTTTTGAGTTTTTATTATGTTTTTTTAACTTATTAGTTTTATTACATATTTTAATTTATTTTTTTAATTTCCTATTATGTTGTTTTTAAACTATTTTGGTTTTAAATATTTAAAAAATATATGTGTTTCATATATGTTAATTTATCATAATTATCAAGTTAGTATTTAATTTTATATTAATTTTGAAAAAGTAATTTTCACATATATTTGAAATAGATTGTTCATCATATAAAATTGAAAAGATATAAAAATTGTTTTTTTATGATAACAAAAATCATTTTTTTCAAAGACTATATATTCAACACATTCACAAATTCCAAAATGAAGTCAGTATTTTTGCAACTATTTTTTCTTTCTATTCTATTAAATATCACATGGTAAATGTGACATAAAAATCCTAAAACATTTTTATATTGACATAACATTAAATATTACAAAAAAACTAAAACTCATTAGGATCAAAAGAAATGTAGTGAGGTTCATGGACGGCCCAACCCAATGCCTCTCTTTAAAATTAGATAGCTTGCAAGTTTAAAAAATCTACTAGGGATAAAACAGAGTGAGAACAACTGGGATAATAAACATATAAGCTTTGGTAGACAATTGAGATAAGGCCAAATAATTAAGTGGGCAAGGAACAAAAATTGGCAAGTGGAGAAGGTGAAGGTGGAGAAGGTGAAGGTCTTATGTAGTGTTGAACCATGTGCTTGTGATAATAGAATATGACATCAAGGAGTAGAGGGGATATTTTGAGATACAAAGGCTGATCACTTTTTTTTATCTTGATTGGGTGGACAGAAATGTGGTATAGAAAAGAACGTAATCTTGGCGCCAATGGTAGAGAAAGGTGCACCAAATGTAAAGATAAGGAGAGAGTCACACATATACTTGAGAAAATGGACACATTAGAACTTCATATGTTAGTAATGAATATGAAATTGCAAAAGCCACTAACAACCATTGTTAATCTAATGGAAGAGGTCCAAGAATTGTGCACAAGGCTAGCAGGCAGATGGATGAAACTGAGGCATTATCTACACAGGTTTTTTTCTTTACAGGAAGAAATCCATGCTCTGTATGTCAACCTCAAGGAGTACAATGTTGCTAGCAAGGAAAAGGGAGATGGATGAAACCGAGGCATTACCTACACAAATTGTTTTCTTTACAGGAAGAAATCAATGCTTTGGATGTTAACCTCAAGGAGTACAATGTGGCTAGCAAGCAAAAGGGAGATCACTCTCAGACTTTAATAAGCTACCATAGGATGAGATTAATAGCATTGACTAATATATGATTGTTGAAAAATTTGTTTCTTGTTAGAATGCTATTATAAGATGTACTCTTCTAGACATGTGTAACGCCTCCAGTTTAAGGAAATTTTTTTTTTTTCCATATATATACTGGGTTTTCATTTTTATTTATCTGGTTGTCTGAATATTAAGTTCAGAAATTGGGTTTTTATTTCCATCTATTGTTATATTTTCCTCTACCCCTCTAGTATCTCCTTTAAATTTTAAGATCACTTTTCCACTATCCTTTCCTAATAACATTCAATATTCCCCATGTGTACATTAAACCCATGTATATAAAATTCTATACCCCCTCTATATCAACATGGGATATTCCCCCTAGATATAGTGTAAGTATAGACCCTATGTACATTCATCTCTTTCGATCACACATATACCACTTATATATATATATATATATAACACATATATATATCATTGGATAAAATTATTTGAATGCGCATACACCTATACATAACACATATATATATAACCCATATATATATATATATACACTTTGATAAAATTACTTGAAGGCGCACATATATATAAAACATTGCATGTAATATATATTCATTACATATATATACCCTTCGAAAATGCTATTATATCCTTCCAAGCATGAATTAGACATAGGATAAATATAATGGATAATATATTGGAACATCGATTATGTATATAATACATAATATATAGTCAAATAACTCCATATATATACAAATCTATATATCCGTGTAAGTTTACCATCGTAAAGATTTCGGCGTTCGAATTATTGATATATATGTATATGTCAGGGCTTTCACCTATTAATTTTGGAATTTTCGAGACCTGTCTAACCCTAATCATAACCTTTTGGCATTGTTCACGTTCCATTCTTTGTCGGACTCGTCGCGGCCTGGCATATCCTTATCGGTTTATAATGATACGAATAGCATCACAGGTAATAATGTCAACAGTCTGCACGTTGGCGTAGATAATATAACCTCTGAATTCATTTCACCTGGCGACGATTTATCATTATTTTTGTTTTGAACCAGCGCATACGCATTTTTTTTTCATACATATAGTACTCACCATACGTACTATTTATGGTTTGTAATAGCCGCATAGCACAGTGCTCTATTTGGATTGTTTTAACGTGTGGGTTTGGTTGTGATGTTTCGCTGGTTTTGCTTGCAGGGACGGCGTCTCGCCCGTGAGAGGGAAGTACCAGCTGCCGGCGTATATCGATCCATGCCCAGCAAGAAATTGACGTGTGGTTTTGCTAATAGTTATTCCTGGTTGGTACAAGTACTGTGCACGCCGATTTCTGCCTATGAAAGTTATTGATTCTAGGGTTTTCCCTCTATCTATGTGCATGCGATGCGTAGCTCCTTCCCATACCTCCTCTGCGCTCCTTAATATCGCCTGGTACTCACCTATCGACGTGGCTGAGTTTTCTCAATCGACATCGGGATTTTCTGAAGTTCAGGGGCAGTGGGATTAGGGTTTCGAGGGTTCTTTTAATTGGAGGCTCTTATGCTGATTTGTTTATCCGACCCTTTCTATCTATTTTGTGGATACAGGATCATTGCCATTCAACGCTCCCCTCGCCTATTGTTGAGGGTATAACAAGATCAGGTTACGGTTACAAATTATTTTCTCTTGTTTTGTGCTTGACTCCTTTCAGGCTTCTTCACCTAAGTTGCGATTATTTTTTGTGTGAATCATGTGCAGGGATGCTAAGTCATCGTGAAGGCGTCTGCATCGCTGGAGAGTTCCAGCGTAAGGTTTCACGTTTCTCTGAATCCCATTGTTTTTATAATTCCTTACGTTCTGAGACCCTTGCTTTGTTTTTATTTTATTTCGCTAATACAGTATCTCATCATCTACTGTTTGTTTTGCACAGAGAGGGCAGGATGTTAGCATCTCAGGCTGTTCACTGGAGGGCGGGGATCTAGCCTGTCCTCTAGCACTGTTAATCCTCATTTTATTCTTATCATAGTTTTGCTAATCTGCTCGGATGTACCCTAGTCGTATTGCTTGTGAGAGTTCTGGTTCACTGATTTATCATTGCTGCATTCAGCATGCATTACATGTGCAGAAACCATTAGCAGGCTTTCCTAATGGCTATACACCGAGGCCTTTCTTAGTATATCTTTTTTTTCTACGTCGTGGTGTGGGATCTTAGGTTTCTCTCCATCCAGATTTGACAGTCTCTCCACAACCGGCGTTCTAATTTCTTTGAACAACGTATGGATTTCTCGTTTTAATGTTGTTAACGTCGACACGACGCAAGGGTAGGAAGGAAACCCTATTCACAGGTAAATCCCTAATTTCTTCCTTCCGGTTGCAGAGGTTTATGCATCAATTTTGTTGGTATGTGCTTTCACAATTCTGATATCATTTGAAATCAACCGCTATCTGTCAAAACTTACTTCATGGCTACGATTATATTTTTATGGTAAACTATCTCAGTCGGGGCTAGGTTCAAAGGCGTCTTGGCCCATCAGGTTTGAACTATTTCAATAGGCTTCTTTTCGACTTAATGGCGATAATAACTAATGATCCTTGCAAGGGAGGGTACCGAACTCTTACATCGGTCATCCCCATCCCTTAATGAAAATTCAACTCTGTATTCCTAATGTTTTAATGATGGTAGCATTCCTCACGAGTATAGGTAATGTCACGCTGACTTTGTAGTTTTAATATAGTACTTCCAGCATACAAAAATTATTCAAATACGTCGCATGAAGCTCAATACACAGCGTAAAGTCATGTAGTCGGCCATTACTATTGATGCGTTGTTTCATAGTTTTTTTTTTCATTTTGTCTAATGTGCAAAAGGACCCCATAATACCGCGGACTAATTTATGTTTGTTTGACAGGAGGAATTCCTTGCAAATAGGCTGAACGCATAATAGATTCGGTATCTCCATAAATTAATATAGTTTGACCATAAATCAACGGAACCCTATATGGTTCGTATATAAATCTTTTCGTCTAACACTTTCTTTGAAATTGATATTAAAATGAGCTAGTGTTTTAGCTCTCGGTACTTATATTATTTTTTTGTTTTACTTGCATATACATGTATTGCACTCGATGTTAAATGAGCTATTGTTTAGCTCTCGGCACTTATATCATTTTTTTTTTATTTTGTTTTAAATGCATATACATGTATTATGTAATTAATTTGGTAGTATACCTTAATTTTAATTAAATTATGTTGCTATGATTTTTATTTCAAGGTTTAGAGGTAAATTAAGGAATGAAATGTGCACTATAAATGCTATAACACTTTTATAGAGTGGAATTACATCTGGATCTAGAAAGAACTCAAAATACATATTTAAAGGTTTTTACTTCTCTTTTAATGTACCATGTGATTTTCAGTTCTGCTACAATATTTCTCTAGCATACCCATGAGTATATAATTCCACCTTTATAGATATATATGTAGGACAAGTTAGTATTTAATTATCTATGGAGACTAAGTACCCTCAGGTTTAAACTGACCTTGGTTTAAAGTTTCTGTGGGTTTCTACTCTATAGATTTCTAGTCTACAACTAAACAGAATCTGGAAGGTGAATGCTTTAGAATGGATTCTGTTAAATGTAGTACTAAAATCAATCATACCACTCAAATTACTTTTATATGTAGCCAATTCATACCATAATAATTCAAATTAACAAGAATTTCAGAAACATACCACTATTGCAAATGACCAACCTCCCAACCTTAGATTCCTCTTTATCTCCCAGAACTCACCCCCGTGCAGAGATCACCTCCATCACAGATCAAACTCTGATCTGCTTAGGAGCAGCTTATTTAAGCTCATATTTCCCCAAAGCATGTTTCTAATTCTGCGTCCAGAATAGCAGGATGCTTTCTTTCCTGTTTAGCCTAGGCTTCCCATTTTGGGATTCTTTAAAGTTGCTTTAAGCTTTTCCTCAGCTTTTCCAGCTTTTTCTCACCTCTTCCCAACTACTCCTCTTCATTGGGGAAATTTAGATTCCTTCTCAAATCTAAATAAATTTCTTTCAAGGATTTCTGAAAGATTTTTGGGGATTTGTTGCCTTATCCATCCTCATGGATTTGGCAAGTGATCTCTAATTCTCTTTTTGGTGAAAATGCACAATCATTTTATTTATCTCCTCAAATAAAATATGCAAATACAGTCACATCATACTCATCCCTTGGGGTCCACCCCCTTAGGATTAAAGTTCAATTGTCTAACTTTAAAAATTCAACACACAAATTGGGGGTGTTACATATTCCCCCTCTGAAATTAAACACCGTCCTCGGTGTTGTTATTCAACTACTAGAGTTCATTTAAACAGAAATGGATATTTCTCCATCATTTCAGCTTCCCTTTCCCAGGTAGCTTCTTCAGCAGTAAAGTGCTTCCACTGCACTTTTACTCTGGCCACTGTTCTATTTCTCAATTCAATTTCTTCCCGCTCCAATATTTGAAGCGGTTCTGGCAGAAACTCCCCTTCTGGTTCCACCTGTACAACATTCCAATCAACTATGTGAGAAGCATCATGCACATATATTTTTAGTAATGAAATATGAAACACATCATGCACTCTAACATGGGGTGGTAAGGCCAGCTTGTAAGCCACTGGTCCCACCCTTTCTAAAACTTCAAAAGGCCCTCAATATCTAGGAGCAAGTTTTTCACAACTTCCAACATAAAGTGTGCTCTTTTTTGGTTTGATGCGCAAATACACATGATCCCCTTTTTTGAATTCTCGGTGCACTCTTTTCTTATCAGCATAGCTTTTCTGGCGATCTTGTGCTGTCTTGATATTTCTTTGTATCTGTTTAACAATTCTCTCCATCTCTTGTAAGGCATTAGGTCCCAGCATTAATTTATCTTCTGGTTGGCTCCAGCTCAAAGGAGTACGACACTTCCTTCCATATAGTGCCTCAAACGGACTCATTTTAATAGAATATTGGTAACTCTTATTATAGGAAAATTCAGCTAAATGCAGATACTCCTCCCACTTCGATGGTCTATCCATCACATACATTCTCAACATATCCTCCAAGATTTGATTCGTCCTTTCTGTTTTCCCGTCAGTTTGAGGGTGATAGGCAGTACTAAAATTCAGCTTAGTACCGATCCCTCCAAACAATCCTTTCCAAAATGCTGTTGTAAACTTAGCATCTCGATCTGAAACAATTACTTTGGGAACTCCATGAAGTCTTACTATCTCCTTCAAGAAAACATTTGCTACTTGAGCTATTCCGAAAGTAGATTTCACTGGTATAAAGTGGGCAGCTTTGGTTAAAGTGTCTACTACCACCATTACAGAATCATGTTGGTATTTGGTTTTAGGTAGTCCTGTTATAAATTCCATGGAAACTGTGTCCCATTTCCATTCTGTAATTGGCAAAGGGTTTACAAGACCTGTTGGATGTTGATACTCAACCTTGACCAGTTGACATTCCATACACCTACTTAGATATTCTGCCACATCTCTCTTCATTCTTGGCCAGAACAACTTCTTTTTCAAGGCTGTTAACATCTTCTGGTATCCTGGATGTCCTGCATAAGGCTGTTTGTGATATTCATCCAAAATTTCTCTTTTTAATGACTCTACATTAGGAATATACAACATGTTTTTGTAATATAGTAGCCCTTTTTGATTTTAAGTGAAATCAGTTTTATCCCTTTTCTGTAGTTTCACCAAGAGTGTTTCATAGTTTGGGTCTTGGCTTGCTGCTTTTCTCACCAACTCTTCTACTTCAATCTGGCCACTACTCCCAATGCTATTTAAATTTTGACAAGCATTTCTGCTTAATGCATCAGCAACTTTATTTTCTTTTCCCTTGATATGTTTTATGTGCATATCAAATTCACTTAAAAAGGACAGCCATCTGGCTTGTCTTGCATTCAGGTCAGTTTGGGAAAAGAAATATTTAAGGCTAATATGATCAGTCATCAATGTGAACTTTTTCCCCAGAAGATAGTGCCGCCACATTTTCAGAGCATGGATAACAACTGCAAATTATAAATCATAAGCACTATAATTTTGTTCATGTATTTTCAGTTTCCTAGATTCATATGCAATAACTGAATTTTCCTGCAACAGGACTCCTCCTAGCCCTTCTCTGCAAGCATCTGTAAATACAACAAACTCTTTATCAGGATCAGCAATTTTTAATATAGGGGCTGAAATAAGTTTTTGTTTTAATTGTTCGAAACTGTTTTGACATTTTTCAGTCCACACGAACTTGACACCCTTTCTTTGCAATGAAGTGATGGGATGTGCTATGGCAGAAAATATTTCCACAAATCTAGGATAGTAGCCTGCTATCCCCATGAATGACCTTACTACTGAAACAGCAGTTGGGATTGGCCATTCTTTAATTGCTTTTATCTTTTCAGGGTCAACTGCAAGGCCTTTTTTCGGAAATAATATGACCCAAATATTGAATCTTATCCTTGTAAAATTCACATTTACTGAACTTAGCATATAGCTGATTTTCTTTCAGAGTTTGTAACACTATCCGCAAATGTTCATTATGTTCCTCTTTGTTTTTGGAGTAGACCAAAATATCATATATGAACACCAGAACAAATTTATCCAAATACTTATTTAACACACTATTCATCAGGCACATAAAGGTGGCAGGGGCATTTGTCAGACCAAAAGGTAGGACTACAAATTCGTAGTGTCCATACCTGGTTTGAAAGGTTGTTTTGCTGATGTCTTCTTCCTTGATTCTGAGCTGATGATAACCAGTTCTTAAGTCAATCTTTGAAAAGACTGAGGGCCCTCTCACTTGATCAAAAAGATCATCAATTCTAGGAAGTGGATATCTATTCTTAATGGTCAACTTGTTCAGTTGATGATAATCAATGCACATCCTAAAAGTTCCATCCTTAGTTTTAAAAAATAAAACCGATGCTCCCCATGGAGACACACTTGGTCTAATGTAACCTTTATCCAGTAATTCTTGCAGCTGCATCTTCAGCTCCATAAGTTCTGGCGGACTCATTCGATAGGGGGCTCGGGAAACAGGTGTGGCTCCCGGCACCAGATCTATGGAAAAGTCAATTTCTCTTTTGGGGAAAAGATGAGGAATCTCCTCTGGAAAAACTTCTTTAAATTCCCTTACCACCGGTAACTCATTCAGCAGATTTCATTTAGTTCTCTGTTCTACTTCTTCCACATGTACTGCATAAACTTGGTATCCTTTTCTAGCTGTTCTTTTTAATTGTAAGGCTGATATTTGTCTTATTGAAATGGATTTTGGTTTCCCTTTTAGTGTAAAAGGGTTCCCTTCTTCATCCACACAATGCAGGGTTTTATCCCAGCAGTTCATCAGAGCTTTCTTCTTTTCCAGCCAATCCATTCCTATCAGCAAGTCATAGGATCCTAATGGAAATATGTTCAAATTTACTTCTGTTGGAAAGCCATTTAATTGTATTGCTATTTTGGGCAATTTATGTGTGACTTTTCTCTTGGTTCCAGTGGCCAGCTGTACCAACCATGATTGCTAAAACTTTTTAGGTTTAATTTTACATTTTTCTACAATTCCAGGACTAATGTAACTCAAAGAAGCACCTGGATCAATCAAAACAGTAACAGGTAGGTCAGAAATCTTACCCTCCATTTCCACCATGGTTGCTTGATGTTCTGCTTGCCGATTTTCCAATGTTGCACTGATAGTTGGTATATTTCTGGCTATGTCATTGACTGTTGTTGCCTCTCGCTCTCTGCTGATCATATGAATATTTCGATGGGGGCAATCCCTCATCATATGGGGTTCTCCACAGCCCCAACACTTCAAAGGTTCCTTCATTCTGACTGTCCCTTCCTTTTTATTATTCCCTTCTACTTGTTTTGAAGCCACTTGGGACTGAGCAGTTTGGCTTTCTTTTGGTTTATTGAATTTTTTCCGCTGATGATCTCTGCCAAAATTCCTTAGATATGCTGGTTTTTGTCTTTTTCCCTTGAACTCACCCTTGTTCAACCAGCTCTTCCCTTGTTCAGCCTTTCCTTTAAACTGCTGATAGCATAATCTTGCTTTTCTAACCGCTTCGTCCATTGTCTTCGGGTTGTCAAACTCAATTTTCTCTTTGTACACAGTAGGCAAACAATTCAAAAACCTTTGGACCTTTTCCTTTTCTTTCCTAATGTAAGGGACATATCTCAGTAAATTGGTAAACTTAGTGACAAACTCATCGATAGTGAGCTATCCTAGTCTAAGTTCATGGAATTCTTTAGCTTTATCATCATAATAATGTTCGTTCAAATAAAAAATTTTGAACTTAGCCTGAAAATATTCCCAAGTAACTGTATTTTCATCAATGGCATGCACCATTTTTGTCTCTTCCCACCACAGTGTATCTTTTCCTTGTAGCTGATACACAGCTAATCTGGCCTTTAGATTGCTCTCATATTCATAAACTTGGAAATACTTGATCATGTTCAGCAACCAAGCTTCAGCATCTTCTTCATTCTCCCCATCATAGGAGGGAGGTTTGATTTTTCGAAATTCTCCCTGCAATTCTCTTTTCTCCTTATGTTGATGTCTAGCTGCATCATCATCATCAGACTCATCCATCTTCCTCTTTCCGGAACCTTCGCCTTCTTGGCTGTTCCGGGAACTGAGTTCTCTGATGAGCTTTTCCTGCTCCTTATTGGCTGATGACAATATGTCATTCTGGCTTCTTAGTTCAGCCAATTCTCGTTGCAACTTGTGCAACATAGCCATTACCGGGGCATTGGGGTCTGGAGTAGCAAATTCATCACGCAGATCCACATAAATTCCTCCCTCTTCAGCCATTTTAGCACCACTGTACACACTCATATCTCTTATGAGTAAAACACACAAAAAACGATCTCTACAATGTTCAATAACATTCAGAATTTAGTGAGCACAATAACAACAGCCCAGTTTTTTTCAACTTGAGCTCTGATACCATTTGTAACTCCTCCAGTTTAAGGAATTTTTTTTTTTTTCCACATATATACTGGGTTTTCATTTTTATTTACCTGGTTGTCTGAATATTAAGTTCAGAAATTGGGTTTTTATTTCCATCTATTGTTATATTTTCCTCTACCCCTCTAGTATCTCCTTTAAATTTTAAGATCTCTTTTCCACTATCCTTTCCTAATAACATTCAATATTCCCCATGTGTACGTTAAACCCATGTATATAAAATTCTATACCCCCTCTATATCAACATGGGATATTCCCCCTAGATATAGTGTAAGTATAGACCCTATGTACATTCATCTCTTTCGATCACACATATACCACTTATATATATATATATATATAACACATATATATATCATTGGATAAAATTATTTGAATGTGCATACACCTATACATAACACATATATATAACCCATATATATATATATACACTTTGATAAAATTACTTGAAGGCGCGCATATATATAAAACACTGCATGTAATATATATTCATTACATATATATACCCTTCGAAAATGCTATTATATCCTTCCAAGCATGAATTAGACATAGGATAAATATAATGGATAATATATTGGAACATCGATTATGTATATAATACATAATATATAGTCAAATAACTCCATATATATACAGATCTATATATCCGTGTAAGTTTACCATCGTAAAGATTTCGGCGTTCGAATTATTGATATATATGTATATTTCAGGGCTTTCACCTATTAATTTTGGAATTTTCGAAACCTGTATAACCCTAATCATAACCTTTTGGCATTGTTCAAGTTCCATTCTTTGTCGGACTCGTCGCGGCGTGGCATATCCTTATCAGTTTATAATGAGACGAATAGCATCACAGGTAATAATGTCAACAGTCTGCACGTTGGCGTAGATAATATAACCTCCGAATTCATTTCACCTAGCGACAGTTTATCATTATTTTTTTTTTGAACCAGCGCATACGCGTTTTGTTTTCATACGTATAGTACTCACCATACGTACTATTTATGGTTTGTAATAGCCGCATAGCACAGTGCTCTATTCGGCTTGTTTTGACGTGTGAGTTTGGTTGTGATGTTTCGCTGGTTTTGCTTGCAGGGACGGCATCTCGCCCGTGAGAGGGAAGTACCAGCTGCCGGCGTATATCGATCCATGCCCAGCAAGAAATTGACGTGTGGTTTTGCTAATAGTTATTCCTGGTTGGTACAAGTACTGTGCATGCCGATTTATGCCTCTGAAAGTTATTGATTCTAGGGTTTGCCCTCTATCTATGTGCATGCGATGCTGTAACACCCCCAAGTTCTATGCTTTTAAAATGAGACATTTTAACATAAATCCAAAGGGGAGTGGACCCCAATGGATAATTATTGTGTGGATGTGGTTAACTATTTATTTATGAAAAATAAATAAAATATTGTGTATGCACTATGACCAAATGAGAAAGTGAGATCACATGCCTAATCCATGAGGTGATGGAAAAGGAAAAAGACTTTCCCCAAAATCTTTCAAAATCCTTGAAAGAAATTATTTCTAATTTATTTTGATAGTACCCACCTCAATGTATAGAGAAGTTGGGAAGAGGTGAGTAAGCCGGAAAAGTCGTGTTTTTAAAGAAGCTTTAAAGAGTCCCAAAATGGGAAGCCTAGGCTAAACAGGAATAAAGCATCCTGAAATTCTGGACGCAAAATTGGAAATAGGCTTTGGGGAAAGCATAGCTTAAATAAGCTACTCCAGAACAGATTGAGGTTAGTCTGTTCTTGGAGGATCTCAGCTCGGGGGTGAGTTCTGGAGATAAACGAACTCTAAGGTTGGGAGGACTGGTCATAGTAGAGGTATGCATGCAAAATTGTGGAGATTTTTCTGTAAGTCTGTATTAAACATATCCCTGTTTTATGAAATTTGATGTTATGGTTCATTATGCAATTTATGAATTGTGATGTTATGGTTCATTATGCAATTTATGAATTTTTATGTTATGGTGCATTATGCAAATGTTAGATTGATTAATTGTTCAGTAACTCATGTAATTGCAAACTAAAGTTATTGATAGCAGAGACAAATGGTTGGGTTGTAGGGATGAGTACCTTGTAGTAATGAGGTTAGAGATGATAGATCAATTGAACAACAAATCTAATAACTATGTATAGGTATAGCTTGCTATCCTTTAAAGGAATATTTAATTTATGTGTGTATAAACAGAAAATTTTAACAAAACAGTACCCATGAACAGCAATTACCAAACAACTAAACCTATCATAACAATACTGATGGCACAGAATTCCCTGTAACCAATAACAGAAAGTAGGAAACAATAACCCTGTGATAGCAGTATGGGGTTCAGTATGTCATCTGTGTTACAATGGAAAGAATTGTAAAATTTAGAATTTAAATTATTCTATTAAATGTAAGTGTAAAAATATGAAATCAGAAGTTGAATCCTAACTAAGGACGAGGATCTAACACTAGGAATTCTAAACTCTCCAGTTCAGTATTCTTTACCTCCATTTGATTGAAGCCAGAGGATCTGTTTCCTAGTTTTCCCATGGAACAGTTGAATCTGTACCAGAGTGTCACACATGTTGAATGTTTGTAACAGTAAAATAAGGGGGGAATCCTATTGAACAATCTAGTGTGTGATAAAAGTTGTGTGAGGGAAGATTGTAAGAATATGTAAAAATACAATGAACAGAGCATTTGTTTACCGTCCATATAAACTGCTGGGAAAGTAGTTGGAGCAATGGAGGTTAACTGAGTATAGATAGATGTATGCAAGGAGGCATACATCTATACCTCGATGCTGCAACTTTAAAATGTTGAAAATTTTATAAGGCCTGCAAACTGGAAAGTTGAGGAAGGGCCTAGCAATCATCTAGATTTGGACAAAACTCTGAAAAGAAAAACCTGAGAAATACAAAGTAATATATATATAGATATATAAGTCTACTAGATGGACTGAGAAGAGGGGAGGTCAAGCCCAAAAATTCTCATGGAAATTCTTATATTCCATGGCTGTCTATAAGTACTGAAAAGAATTTAAAACCCGGATAACAGTCTGAATTTGTAAGTGATTCAGTATAAAAAAAACTATCAATGTTATCTGGCGCAGAAAGCGGAGAATATCTGAGTTATGTTATATGTGTAGAAAGCTGGGTCTGGGAGACGTGACAAATGGTATCGGAGCCAAAGTTCAAAAATTGGGCAAGATATGTGCTCACAAAGAAATGGTTAACAATTATAAATTTTATGAATATTAAAAATATTTCTTCAAGTATACAAATATCTTGGATATACTTTCAGGTATACATGTAACAGATTGTGATGAAGTAGAAACATTGATATGGGAGTAATATGAGGAGGCTCATATACCAGAATGGTTAAACCTATAATAGGTTTAAAACTGGAAACCGATATCTCTCAGAAAAATATTATTTCTATGTAAAATAATAGAGTATGATTGTTTCTTCACTCGGACTATATATCCATGATGAAAAAAATAAAAATAAAAATAAATCTGTAAGTTTACAATGACATATTTAGCTATTGTCCTACTATCATCGTTATGTAAAAGAAATTTCAGTGTTCATAAAGTTAAGATACTGAAACCATCTTAATACAGTAGAAAAGATCGATGCTGCAGTTAATGGAGAGGAAAGGGGAAAATGGTACTACCATGAACACGCATAATTTAATCCCATATGTCGAATGAAGATTACAAGTAGTATAGAAGGATGATTTTCCATTTTAAATTGCTACACTAAGTGTTCCTTACTGTGATGAAAAACAAGAGAGAAAACAGTAGTACCTAACTGATATATCATCTAGCTGGCTTTATTGAGCATCAGAAATTTCATATGAATGTATCATTTTTTTTCCATATAACAAATGGTAAGAGAATATATGAACAATATATGATCTAAACATTTTAAGATCCTAGATTATATTTCAAGATGAAGCATAGTAATAGTACAACTTCAACGAAATAAGGAACTTATGACAAGATTAAACAGGCATTCCAAGGACAGAAACTCCAGGAGTAATGAGTGCATGAAATTTGGTTAATATTGCTGAAATACTTACATAATTTAACCTCTCACTAGAAATCTTCCAATTGTGAGGGTAAGATCTGTAGTATGGAAGGAACATGCAAAGAGAAAAATGAATTTATATTTATTTCCTTATACCTATATGTTCCTATAGCTACAAATGTGATGTTGTATGCTCATATGTATGCTATAAAAATATGTTAGAAAATATTTTAGCAGAACTGAATTTATATGGTATACATACAAAGAGAAGGAAGTAAAACATTATAATATGAAATTCGAAATCTGTTCTATAGCAAGAAAATTTCTAGTTTATAGGATTTTCATGCCATTTATATTCCTAACTCTACTTTAATCCTTGCACCAAGTATCATAGTGTAAGAAGACTAAAATCCTATATGCAAACACTAGCTAACACATATAGGTATATATGAAATGGAGACTAGAAGGTCAAGGCAGCGAACCAAATTACTAACAATACATAGATATATATAAATGTATTGAAATAAAAACGTGGGTGCATTGGATTAAACGAAAAAACTCATTAACAATCACAATTGCAATAGAGTAGTATTGTGAGAATATATATATATTAATAAGGATTAAGCATTAACCTAAATAAATCCATTTTAACATCGACAACAAAATTTTCCATAGCTATATATATGTGAACTATATATGGCAAGAAGGAAAAAGTAATAGGAATTAGTTATGGCTACGGCCATTGGAATCCCGCGCATGGTCAGACTACACTATTGCCTGTCGATTTTCACAAAACTTAACTATATAAATGACGAGAGCATGTATTCAGATATGCAAATCGAAATTTTGCCGAAAGTAGGTATACTGTCACAGATATATGTATATAACTAAATCAAAAGAAAACAAAATATGAGGAACCTTCGGCACTTAGGCAACGAAAGTAATGAAATTTCATAACAGTCATAACTATCTAGGCGTGGGCGTGGCATCATAGCTGAAAGAGTGAGTAATAGGTTAACTCTGTTGGTATAATAGTGAAATGACTCTTATGGTGGAATCCTGTATAGCCGACTACATCAAAGCAAAAAAATGAAATCGTTATTCATTCAGTGAGGGTCTTAAAATGATGACTAATGGTTAACCGCCGAAGGGTCGGCTAAGGCATAACCAAAAGAAAAACGAAATCATTATTTAATTCTGGGCGCTGCTCTACACTGTTAAACAACAGGTCCAGAGAAAAAAATATAGTGCACGCCTACGATTATGTCATGATGAACCAGTGAAATGCGATTTATATATTGCATGCCTGTTAGCACCGAGAGCTGTATGATCAAACGAGAAACAAACAAAGAGACCTTCTGCCGTGAAGGAAATCTGCAGAAACCTGGAACATAAACCGCAGGTTGCATAAAAAACATGCAATGCCTCATAAGAATCACAGACGTGAGAGATTCCAGTCTGCCGACGGTGGATCGCGAACCCACTATGCACATCCGTAAAAACAACCTGAATACAAAAAAAGAAAAAAAAAAGCTTGAAAGAACTAAACCCAGAGGCTAGGGGCGAGAAGAAACGTGATGGATCTTGTGGTAAAAGAGGATTAATAAGGGGAAATGGAAACCCTAGAACCAAATCGACATACGTACGTGCCAGGGTGGATACATTAACCCTGCAGCGACCCCGCGCTTTACGAAATCCCAAGAAGGATTTTGAGAATCAAACTGAGCGATAGCCATGATATCAGACTGTAAGTTTAATATTATTTAAAATTGTTTCAATGTACCGGACCAGCAGATTTCCGGCGAACTCATGAGTGTATAGCTACAGAAAGGACCCTCCTCATTCCTTCCTCCACCTGGCGATGAATCCGAGTTTCATGATCAGGAAGGATAGTACAGTTTTGGGAATTCGCCGTCTGAGCCGGAACCAAAAAAGCAGATCAATCGAAAATCTGTAAGCCGGTGGCGAATGAGGGAGGGATGCATGCACCCGTCCCATCCCAAAAGATGGATTTCTCTTGTACCAACTCTTTCGTCTTCCTGCACACAACACCGCCATAACACGAAAAACGTTATTTACAAGTTAAATGTGAACAAAACAATTTCGATAACTGAAAAAACATGAAACCGAATAGGAGGAGCCCGAGCAGGTTAGGGTTTTTCGAATAGTGCTCATACAAATACACGACGCTGGTAGATGTGACAAAAAAATACTTCCATGCGGAGCCGAACATATTCTCGGGTAAAGGTCTCAACCCTATTGCGTAATAATTGTGGTTAGAACCGTTGATGACTCATCATGTTATCATATTTCTCTTCACCGTTGTTCGTTTTAATTTAACGTGGAAAAATCCCCAAACGACAGTGATTTAGAATTTTCCTTACTGCCCGATGGATTCGTTTACTATAGGCTACGGTCATAGTATTTTAATTAGTCACCAAGCAGTATTTTAATTTGCATTATTCTAATTTGCATTACCTTAATTTGCCTATGCTTCGTTACATTAGCGATAGGGATCATGTATATTTCATGGATGCGTATTGATAACCCCTTTGTGGACATATATATTCATATATACAGATTTCATATGTATGTTTCCTCTTTACCATATATCGTTTGCATATATGATTGCGTCTATATCGTGATTTGGACATATGCTTCAAGGTTTTAAGATTAAGTTAAATACAAAATACTCTACCCTCGCTATGAGTGCTAGAGCTCTTCTCTAATGTAAAGTTATTTTGTGGTTTACTTTATATAATATTTTATTTGTAATATTTAAAATATAAAATACACGTAGCATCGATAAGTGGTGAAGAAACGAAAATAATCCATTTTGTAATATTCCATTTTGACCGTGGACTATTGATTTCAATTTCGATATACCTATATGAAAGTCTAAAGTGGGTTATTACGTCACCACTTACATATATAAGCTATTGAAGTTATATATATATATATATATAAGTTATTAAAGCTATATATATATGTATATATGTTATTGTTTTATATATATATATATGTTATTAAAAATATATATATATATATATATATGTAAGTTATTAAATATATATATATATATATATATATATATAAGTTATTAAAGCTATATATATATGTATATATGTTATTGTTTTATATATATATATATGTTATTAAAAATATATATATATATATATATATGTAAGTTATTAAAGTTATTAAAGAGAGTAAAGTGCCACTACTTATATATCTAAAGGTGTCCACAATGAGATAATTGTTATCTAAATTTTGTAAATAGATTTTGGACATAAGAATGGTTAAAATGGAAATTTTATAAAGTGGTGTTTACAACTAAATTAAAAATCTTCTTATCCCTTGACCCTACTTCCAGATCACAGGGTTTTTAAGGAAAAAAAATAAAAATAAAAATTTGGAGGGGTGACAAGTCGACTAGAAGCATGAAAAGATATAAATGAATAATTGTGGGGTGATATATGTTCCTAAGATGCTATATAATACTATGTGTTACCATAGTTATTAGAACAAAAGAAGAAGGAAAGTTTATTTTGGAATATATAGAGAAAGGTGGATAAAAGAAAAAGGACAATTTATATTTAATAGAGGTATGTTAAATATAAGTTGTAAATTCTTAATTAACTATTAAATATATATATATATATAAAATAATAATAATTATCATGAGAAATGAATGGGTAAAAATGAACAAATTGCACGTGGGACATAAGTTAAATCTACAATTAACATTATAAATATAGGTGATCTTGTTATATGTTATAATGTTAACTCTGTTGAGTTGTATGAATATAATCTCTTCATACATGATAATTTAGTTCAGTTAGAAAAAAAACTCAAACTTTATACCCACAGGATTAAGGGAGAGGAAAAAAAAATAAAATTCACTAGTGAATATTAAAAAGTGAATTTCCCTTAAAAAGTTGTAAGTGAAGTGGAAGGACATATTTTACCATATGGTCGAAATATTATTACTCTAATTATGATTAAAGGAGTAATAAAAACTAGTAGTGGTAGATTAAGTGTTAAAAGTATAATGAAGAAAAAAAAATATATTGACAGTGGAAAAACTTCCAAGATGATTTAAGTCATGACTAGAGTATTTTGTGATGAGCCTATTTTAGTTCATGGAAAATAATGAAGTGATAAGCTGAAATACGAGTTATAAACACAGTTAAATAGTTGGTTTAGTAATTGTGGACCATTGCATATTAAATAATGTAATGCAAATCCATTAATTAAATGTATACATTATGATAATTCCTTGGAAAAGGGGAAATTGTGTCAAATTTATTTTTGACATTATCAAGAAGTCATACTTGTGAATGTGATGAATGATAGTAATTACATGTATTCATACTATAAAATTTTGTGGGTGTAAATTTTATTTAAATTAATTTTCCTGAGTCTTAAATTCAAGATAGGGAAATAGTGGGAAATCATACAACTACCAACTGAGAGAAAAGAGGATGAGATACATTTGGACTTGGGTGTGGGGGAAACCCATCAGCTCCACATTTATTCACGTAAGTTTTGAACTAGCGGATACAATTCATAAAAGAGGTTAGAGGCAAAAATTTCATGTGGGAAGTAAGCATTGAATTGTAGATATTATTAATGAGTCTAGTTATTACTAATTAAATTGATTGACTAACAAAAGAAAACAATGATAAGATACTGGAAGTACGGCTATGAACTGAGAAAGGGTAAGCATAAACATGCATATGATACAATTGTTTTCTTTCATTTATGAGTACTAATGAAAAGTGTAAAATTGTTTAGCCAAGTGTGTAACAGGAAAGTGTACACTCTGGAACCAAGGAGAAAAAAGGTGAAGATAAATCACCTAGAAACTCAAGAAAAGCTGAACTGGACCAAGTTCCGTGAGGAAAGAATCTCACTGAAAAACAAGAAAGGATAAGTAGTGTACTAAAAGTGCACTAAACTATTATGAACCTGAACGGTTTGACTAATAACTGAATTTCTTAAGTTATTGAAATGCAGAATGTTGTGGTAGATTATAAATTGTATGTACCTGATATTACTTACATTGGTATGAATTGTGGACAGAGAAACCAGAATAAAAGATCTTCCAGACAGACTTCTTGCAAAGAAGTAGGAAGAAAACCAACTGCATAAGGCATCAGTAAATAGAGTGGAAGCAGAAGAGTACTCTGCTAGAAACTAATCAGGACGAAGAAGAAATCTTTGTCAAAGTTGAAAAATCAACGTTAAAGTGTAACACTGAGGAAGGTGTTGGAAAGGAGGGAAACTAATGGCTTATAAACTAGCCCTACCATTGCTTATTAAATTTCATGATGTGTTTCATATCTCCTTGTTGGAAAAATATAATTTTTGTACATGATGCTTCTCACATTATTGATTGGAATGTGGTCCAGGTGGAACCAGAAGAGGAATTCCTTCCAGAGCCGCTTCAAATCTGAAAGCGGGAAAAAAATTGAATTACGAAATTAAACAGTAGCTAGAGTAAAGGTGCAGTGGAGCACTTTACTGCTGAAAGAGCTACATGGAACAGAGAAGCTAAGATGATGGAACAACATTATGTTCAAAATAAACTAAGTAGATAGTTGTCAACACCGAGGACGGTGTTTATTTTCAGAGGGGGAATATGTAACACCCCCAAGTTCTATGCTTTTCAAATGAGACATTTTAACATAAATCCAAAGGGGAGTGGACCCCAATGGATAATTATTGTGTGGATGTGGTTAACTATTTATTTATGAAAAATAAATAAAATATTGTGTATGCACTATGACCAGATGAGAAAGTGAGATCACATGCCTAATCCATGAGGTGATGGAAAAAGGAAAAGACTTTCCCCAAAATCTTTCAAAAATCCTTGAAAGAAATTATTTCTAATTTAGATTTTTGAGGAAAAAATCTAAATTTCCCCAATGAAGAGGAGTAGTTGGGAAGAGGTGAGAAAAAGCTGGAAAAGCTGAGGAAAAGCTTAAAGCGGCTTTAAAGAGTCCCAAAATGGGAAGCCTAGGCTAAACAGGAATAAAGCATCCTGAAATTCTGGACGCAGAATTGGAAACAGGCTTTGGGGAAAGCATAGCTTAGATAAGCTACTCCAGAACAGATTGAGGTTAGTCTGTTCTTGGAGGATCTCAGCTCGGGGGTGATTTCTGGAGATAAACGAACTCTAAGGTTGGGAGGACTGGTCATAGTAGTGGTGTGCATGCATAAATTTGGAGATTTCTGTAAGTCTGTATTAAACATATCCCTGTTTTATAAAATTTGATGTTATGGTTCATTATGCAATTTATGAATTGTGATGTTAGGGTTCATTATGAAATTTATGAATTGTGATGTTATGGTTCATTATGCAATTTATGAATTGTTATGTTATGGTGCATTATGCAAATGTTAGATTGATTAATTGTTCAGTAACTCATGTAATTGCAAACTAAAGCTATTGATAGCAGAGACAAATGGTTGTGTTGTAGGGATGAGTACCTTGTAGTAATGAGGTTAGAGATGATAGATCAATTGAACAGCAAATCTAATAAGTATGTATAGGTATAGCTTGCTATCTTTTAAAGGAATATTTAAATTCTGTGTGTATAAACAGAAAATGTTAACAAAACAGTACCCATGAACAGCAAGTACCAAACAACTAAACCTATCATAACAATACTGATGGCACAGAATTCCCTGTAACCAATAACAGAAAGTAGAAAACAACAACCCTGTGATAGAAGTATGGGGTTCAGTATGTCAGCTGTGTTACAATGGAAAGAATTGTAAAATTTAGAATTTAAATTATTCTATTAAATGTAAGTGTAAACATATGAAAGAAGAAGTTGAATCCTAACTAAGGACGAGGATCTAACACTAGGGATTCTAAACTATCCAGTTCAGTATTCTCTACCTCCATTTGATTGAAGCAAGAGGATCTGTTCCTAGTTTTCCCATGGAACAGTTGAATCTGTACCAGAGTGTCACACATGTTGAATGTTTGTAACAGTAAAATAAGGGGGGAATCCTATTGAACAATCTAGTGTGTGATAAAAGTTTGTGTGAGGTAAGATTGTAAGCATATGTAAAAATACAATGAACAGAGCATCTGTGTACCGTCCATATAAACTGCTGGGAAAGTAGTTGGAGCAATGGAGGTTAACTGAGTATAGATAGATGTATGCGAGGAGGCATACATCTATACCTCGATGCTGCAACTTTAAAATGTTGAAAATTTTATAAGGCCTGCAAACTGGAAAGTTGAGGAAGGGCCTAGAAATAATCTAGAGTTGGACAAAACTCTGAAAAGAAAAACCTGAGAAATACAAAGTAATATATATATAGATATATAAGTCTACTAGATGGACTGAGAAGAGGGGAGGTCAAGCCCAAAAATTCTCATTGAAATTCTTATATTCCATGGCTGTCTATAAGTACTGAAAAGAATTTAAACCCTGGATAACAGTCTGAATTTGTAAGTGATTCAGTATAAAAACTATCAATGTTATCTGGCGCATAAAGCGGAGAGTTGTCGAGTATAACTATCATACATAGAAAATTTAGATTAAGACGTGAGATCACGATAAACCCCTTCCCATACCTCCTCTGTGCTCCTTAATATCGCCTGGTACCCGCCTATCGACGTGGCTGAGTTTTCTCAATCGACATCGGGATTTTCTGAAGTTTTGGGGCAGTGGGATTAGGGTTTCGAGGGTTCTTTTAATTGGAGGCTCTTATGCCGATTTGTTTATCCGACCCTTCCTATCTATTTCATGGATACAGGATCGTTGCCATTCAACGCTCCCCTCGCCTGTTGTTGATGGTATAACTAGATCAAGTTACGATTACAAATGATTTTCTCTTGTTTTGTGCTTGACTCCTTTCAGGCTTCTTCACCTAAGTTGCGATTCTTTTTTGTGTGAATCATGTGCAGGGATGCTAAGTCATCATGAAGGCGTCTGCATCGCTGGAGAGTTCCAGCGTAAGGTTTCACGTTTCTCTGAATCCCATTGTTTTTATAATTCCTTACGTTCTCAGACCCTTGCTTTGTTTTTATTTTATTTCGCTAATACAGTATCTCATCATCTACTGTTTGTTTTGCGCAGAGAGGGCAGGATGTCGGCATCTCAGGCTGTTCACTGGAGGGCGAGGATCTAGCCTGTCCTCTAGCACGTGTTAATCCTCGTTTTATTCTTATCATAGTTTTGCTAATCTGCTCAGATGTACCCTAGTCGTATTGCTTGTGAGAGTTCTGGTTCACCGATTTATCATTGCTGCATTCAGCACGCTTTACATGTGCAGAAACCATTAGCAGGCTTTCCTAATGGCTATACACCGAGGCCTTTCTTAATATATTTTTTTTTTCTATGTCCTGGTGCGGGATCTTAGGTTTCTCTCCATCCAGATTTGACAGTCTCTCCACAACCGGCGTTCTAATTTCTTTGAACAGCGTATGGATTTCTCATTTTAATGTTGTTAATGTCGATACGACACAAGGGTAGGAAGGAAACCCTATTCACAGGTAAATCCCTAATTTCTTCCTTCCGGTTGCAGAGGTTTATGCATCAATTTTGTTAGTCTATGCTTTCACAATTCTGATATCATTTGAAATCCACCGCTATCTGTCAAAACTTACTTCATGGCTACGATTATATGCTTATGGTAAACTGTCTCAGTCGGGGCTAGGTTCAAAGGCGTCTTGGCCCATCAGGTTCGAACTATTTCAATAGGCTTCCTTTCGACTTAATGGCGATAATAACTAATGATCCTTGCAAGGGAGGGTACCGAACTCTTACATCGGTCATCCCCATCCCTTAACGAAAAATCAACTCTGTATTCCTAATGTTTTAATGATGGTAGCATTCCTCACGAGTATAGGTAATGTCACGCTGACTTTGTAGTTTTAATATAGTACTTCCGGCATACAAAAATTATTCAAATACGTCGCATGAAGCTCAATACACAGCGTAAAGTCATGTAGTCGGCCATTACTATTGATGCGTTGTTTCATAGTTTTTTTTTTCATTTTGTCTAATGTGCAAAAGGACCCCATAATACCGCAGACTAATTTATGTTTGTTTGACCGGAGGAATTCCTTGCAAATAGGCTGAACGCATAATAGATTCGGTATCTCCATAAATGAATATAGTTTGACCATAAATCAATGAAACCCTATATGGTTCGTATATAAATATTTTCGTCTAACACTTTCTTTGAAATCGATATTAAAATGAGCTAGTGTTTTAGCTCTCGGTACTTATATTATTTTTTTGTTTTACTTGCATATACATGTATTGCACTCGATGTTAAATGAGCTATTGTTTAGCTCTCGGCACTTATATCATTTTTTTTTTAATTTTTTTTTAAATGCATATACATGTATTATGTAATTAATTTGGTAGTATACCTTAATTTTAATTAAATTCTGTTGCTATGATTTTTATTTCAGGGTTTAGAGGTAAATTAAGGAATGAAATGTGCACTATAAATGCTATAAATGCTATAACACTTTTATAGAGTGGAATTACATCTGGATCTAGAAAGAACTCAAAATACATATTCTATTGTCTTTGCTTCCCTTTTAATGTACCATGTAGATTTCAGTTCTGCTACAATATTTTTCTAGCATACCTATGAGTATATAATTCCACCTTTATATATATATATATATATATATATATATATATATATATATATATATATATGAAACAAGTTAGTATTTAATTATCTATGGAGACTAAGTACCTTCAGATTTAAACCGACCTTGGTTTAAAGTTTCTGTGGGTTTCTACTTTATAGATTTCGGGTCTACAACTATACAGAATCTGGAAGGTGAATGCCTTAAGATGTATTCTGTTAAATGTAGTACTAAAATCAATTATACCATTCAAATTTATTTTATATGTAGTCGATTCATGCCATAAGAAATCAAATTAACAAAAATTTCAGAAACATACCACTATTGCAAATGACCAACCTCCCAACCTTAGAGTCCTCTTTGTCTCCTAGAACTCACCCCCGAGCTGAGATCACCTCCACCACAGATCAACCCCTGATCTTCTTAGGAGCAACTTATTTAAGCTCATGTTTCCCCAAAGCATGTTTCTAATTCTGCGTCCAGAATAGCAGGATGCTTTCTTTCCTGTTTAGCCTAGGCTTCCCATTTTGGGACTCTTTAAAGCTGTTTTATGCTTTCATTTCCAACTTTTCTTACCTCTTCCAACTACTTTCCTCATCAATGGGGAAATTTAGATTCCTCATCAATCTAAATTAATTTCTTTCAAGGATTTTAGAAAGAGTGTGGGGATTTCTTGCCTTATCCATCCTCATGGATTTGGCAAGTGATATCTAATTCTCATCTTGGTCAAAATGCACAATCATTTTATTTATTGCCTCAATTTAAATATTAAAGTACATTCACACCATACTTATCCTTCGGGGTCCACTCCCCTTAGGATTTAAGTTCAAATGTCTAACTTTTTTCAAATTCAACACAGAAATTGGGGGTGTTACAACATGTGATGAACAAATGTAACTAATTTCATGGGTACTCACTCTTAGATTTAATTATAAAACCTTACTTATTCTCGTTAATAAATAAATAAATAAAATAGAAAAATAATCACAATAGTTGGGATTTATAGTTATTATCTTTATTAGAATGCCACCTAACTTTCTTCAGAAATTTAAATAATTATCTTGGTTTGAATCTGAGGTAATCTTATTCAATATAATTTGTGGACTATCATATATAATTATGAATTTTTTTTGTTAAACAACACTCAATAATCTTGGTAGTGGTGAACATATATTTTAATTATTATTTTTCTTTAAAATATTGTAATAATAAAAATGATAATAAAATAAAATTCAATCTATAAAAACTTTATAATTAATTAATTAATTTAAATTTATTTAATTATTAAAAAAAATAAAACTGAATTTTATTGGGAATCAAATTGATCAAATTTTATTAGATATCAGCTTCTAAGATGAGGCGATCTTTATATTTTAATTTTAATTTTTTTATTTTAAATACATTTTATTAGAAATAATTTTTATTTTTATTTGATTAATTTACATAAATTTAAATTAGAGATAATCTTAACTTTTATTTGATTAATCTACATAAATTTGATTAGTAATAATCTTAAATTTTATTTTATTAATTTAGATAAATTTGATTAGAAATAATCTTATGTAAAAGGCCATTATCATTTATTTTATTTTAGGTTTGTGGTCAAGTCAACTTCTACCTCCCTAGATTAGGCTTGCTTTTATGTTAATGGAAGGAATATTTAGACTACCATCCATAATTAGACAAATAATTAAAAACAATAGAGAAAAGTAACCGTTAACTACACACGAAAGCATGTGTGGAATCTATCGTTGAAACAGGGATCCCACTAGCCTGCACATAATCAAAATTTTTGATATAATGATTATAAACGATCATATAATTTAAATTTTGTTATATATATTTTTTAAATTTTAAGAGTATTTTGTTATTAATATTGTGTAATCTATATATAAGATGAAGTTATTTGAAATGTGTTAGGTTAGATTGAGTTTGGATAATTTTTAATCTTTATAGATTATTATCAACGTTATTTTATAAATTTTGAATTAATAATTTGACAAGATTAAACCTTATATCAACTAACTATTTTATATTTTATAAATAGTAAGATACAATCTTATGACTCAAATTTTATTAATAATTTTATAATAAAAAAGGAATACATAAAATTTGTAATATTGAATAAACCGACACAAAACACCTAATTTACATGTTAGAAATTTATAAATTATATGCAGCCAATTTATAATTAAATTTTTATTATTTATTTGTTTAATGTAACAAATAGTAAATTCATGAGGTACATGTCACCTACATCAATCCAACTTCTCAAACTAACACAAACCCTAATCTTCCTCAAACTGAACCAAGAAACCCTAATCTTCCTCAACTAAACACTAATTTTCCTCAACCAGAACCATTGAAGACATCCAGGTCAATTATTTGCCCACAGCAATTCTTTAGCGCCCCCACAAGGCCACCTCATCCGCAATTGTCCAGCCAAATGCCCGTGCTAGGGCAATCTGTTCCAACGGGATTATCAAACCATCATCTATTAGGGTTTCGTTGAGGGTGCTGCACAATCTATGAAATTTTACATCTGATTCCTCAAACCATCGGCTCAATAATGGTAAAATTTGAAATAAATGAGTTTTGTTACTCAATGTAACATTAATGGTTAAATTTGAAATATATGGATTTTCTTACTAAGATGTACATGTCCCGTCAAATTAACCAGTCTGAACACATAGATCGTCGCAACGTGCTAAATAAACACTCGATAAAGGTAGGATTCACAGTTTGACTTCTTTGCATTTTCATTGTGAAATTCCAAATGCTGAGCTTAATTTGATTACAAATTTAATTAACACTCGTTAAAAGGACGATTACCAATTTGACTTCTTTGCATTTTCATTGTAAAATTCTAAATTTTGAACTTATTTGGATTACAAATTTAATTTGTAATTAGCACAACTACATTTAATTAATAAAATAAATAGGATTGATATAAATTATAAGTATTTAGCTTATATAAATGTATAATGATCAAATATACCTTTAAATTTTCCAAATAAAATTATTAACCACAAAAATTTCTCAATATTGGCTTTCTATTTATTAATCTAAATTTTTCATTCACATGTCTTAACTATCTTTAACTCTAGTGTTAGATATTTTATTTTCAGCAAAACATCTTAATATTATTGGAAGGGTCAAATTTTAAAATTAAAAAAAAGTTAAAATTAAAAATTTATAATCAATCGCAAACAAAATGTACTTAGTTATTGATAAATATTAAAAGCAAATAATCATCATCTAATTTTTTATTGATAATTACATTGATAATTACAACTTCTAACGGTTCATTTGATTGATAATTACATCGCGAAGCCCTGGTATGGAACCAGAGTTAAGTTAGGGTTAAAAGAATGGTCATAAAACTAGTATTGCCGTTAAATTATCCTTCACTCCATTAGTGATTAGAGCCGGTGCGGCAGAGGAAGCGGTTCGAATCGCCCGATTAAAATCAGATCAAACAATTTTATTATCAATATTTTATATCACGTCAAATAATAATAATAAAGTTTGAAGTTTGATATTTTTTTAAGTAAAATATGGATTTATATCAAATATTTCATTGACAATTACATGCCTAAGCCCTGGTACAGAACCGGAGTTAAATTAGGGTTAAAAGAACGGTCATAAAACTAGTATGTCTGTTAAATTATCCTTTCTCACTCCGTTAGTGATTAGATTCGCTACTGCACAGGAAGCGTTCGAATCGCCTGATTGAAAATCCAATGAATCAACATTTTTAATATCAATATTTTATATTTGGTCAAATAATAACAATTTTTTTTTTTTTAAAATAAAATATGGGTTTATATGGATTATTTTTGTTCAAAATTAAGGCGATATCTCTGTTTGAATTATAATTAATCTTATTAAATATTTTGTCAAGAGATTTGTCTTAACAATAACAGTTTGTAATCTTGATAGCGTCAATTTCGTTATTTAATTATCCATTTTTTTTAAAATAATAATATATCATAATAATAAAAATAATTTTTACCAAAAAAAAATTAATGAATAATATAATTAAATTAATTTATAAATATAATATATTTAAATTAATTTAATTAATTTATAAAAAATCTAAATTTGAATAATTATTAATTTAAAACAAATTTTCAATAAAATTTGAATAAACTATTTAATAAAACTAAACCCCACGCACTAACTAATTTACTTGTCAGAAATTGTATGGCACAAACTTATAATTATTTTTTTTTATCCAACAACATATACTTGTCATAAATTGCATGACACAAACTTATAATTAATTTTTTTTACTATCCAACAACTTACAACTTATAATAAGACAAAATTATAATTAGATTTTTATTAGTCTTATTTATTTGTTTCATGTGACAAATAATAGAATTTTTTCTAGTAGTTTTAATATTAATCTCCTACAAATTGTACAGCTGATCTTTAGTTTAAGATTAGAATTGCAAAATGGTGGTTGACCCAAGGAAACTAGTTGTCAAAGTTGCTTGACAATCAATCACAAACTATGGAAACCATATTAGCAATATTTTGAAGGAAACATGGCCAGTATTGTCTCATAATATAATTTCCATTGATGGGAAAGTCAGAATGGGAGAGGCAACGACTGCATTTAGCCATGAGCGAAGTTTCAATTTGAAGTTTAGTTATCCAAATATCAAATTCAAAAAAGTTTAATTTGTAGAATGCTAAGAAACGTATTAGTTTAATTCCCTCAAACTTGAAGAGTGTTTGCTATCCTATATAGGCTAAAGGTTGATGATAATGAGCACACAATGGTTCCCTTCAAGATTGTGAGTAGTAGGAGATTTATGGTTCAAAATCAATTTATTGATCTCTTTGTCCATAATTTATAATGTCCTTCACAACTTTCGGTTGAGGATCTATTATGATAGTCATTATAGACTATGAGGAGGAAGAGATATAAGGTTGAAAACCATGCTTTAATCTGGCTTTAATATCTTCATACACAGTCTCTACGGAGGAGATATAAGGTTGAAAACCATGCCTTAATCTCGCTTTGATATCTTCATACACTGTCTCTAACTTCACACTTTTAATTAATTGGAAATGAAAATTAGAGAAATCAATCCTTTTTCGAGAATATGTTAAAAGTATTTAAACAGTGACCAACTGCCCAAGAGCACACCATCAACAACTTCAAAACCCTCCATGTTTTATGGATTTGAAATTACATTTCTTTATATCTTTTTTTCATAATCCTTTGAGAAGTAAATATCAAAAAAATCTAACCAAACCATCTTAAACAATATAAATCCTAGAAAAAACATAATAAGTAGATAAAATTGTATCTTTAAATTTTAAGACAAGTATATAAAACGAATAAAACATACAAAATCTTTAAATTGAATTTAATAAATTTGTATACATCAACTAAGAGAATGGAGAAAACAACATCGCTTATGTTGGGTATGGATTATTAAAGTTATACATATATATGATATGCCATTATTGATCAATACAAATCTTTCTTGAATCTGGTGAGGTTGGATAGGGAGGGTTCATTGTCACATCCTGCAATTGTCAAGGGTGACATGCATCCATGTGAGACTCCATCTCTAAATGTGGAATGACCCTATATTTATTACTATAGTGACATATGAGTTATTGTACTGTCATGGCCCATATACACATGAACCTCACACACATGGAAAGGAGGTTAGTAGTGGCCATTATTCCTCCATCATTCTTGAATTTGGTTTCATCTCTCACATTCATTCCTCATATCCAAAGCTATTTTATGGCTCCTTAATGATATTTGGTGATTCAATCTATGTATTTTTCTCTAGCATTGGGGTAATTTTCACCCATTCTCCCTCTAGTCTGCCATGATTTCTCCGAGTGGTGACTAGCCTTATGTGCCTTTGTTATAGTCTTGCACTCAATTTTGACACCACCTTTGTTTTTTCCATTGTTCATATCCTTGTTGTTCCATCCACCTCAAATATTTTGTTTTCTCTAGGAGTTGGAACATGATTTATTTTCCTTGGATACTCCACCAATATCCATCTTGTAGCCCCTCTTGCAGAACCCATATCTAGTTAATCTGCTAACCCCTTAGACTTGGTAAGGAAATGTACAAAATGCATCCATGAAAATGACAAATGTAGCAAATTTACTAGCTCTTGAACTCACTCAAGCATGGAAAAATAAACATTTAGCTTCAAATAAAAAATCCCAATGGAAGTTCAGGAGGAGATAGAAGGTTCTAAAGTTGATATGATAGTTGAGAGAGGTTGTTTTCCCAGTTTAAAGGTGTTTGATAATTCATCTGAGAATGGATAGCTCATGCATGGCATACGAGAGTAGGAAAAATAAACACACGTTGATTATTTACATGTATTAGAGAATGAAGATGCTTTGAGTTAGATATTTTCCTAATAGTGATTCCAAGGAAAAAATCTTGTTGATGTTGGGCAAGATGGAGCTCAACTGTAACATCCCTCTTTTCTCTTTTATAATTTTTTTTTTTTTTTCATAACTAGTTTATTTGCTAACTTCCTGTCACCTGAGTGGTTTCCTACACTCCAAGGTATATATATATTTTATGCAAACCTCCTGGTCCCAATAAGATGTATATATGATATTAATAATAGTGCTAATAATAACCCTTGCTATTTATTAACACATTATCACATTGATACATAAGTATTAATAACATGTATAACTCATATATATTAATAATAATGTATATATATATATATATATATATATGTGTAATAATTATTTCCTATGTCCTAGGTTTGTTCAATCTCCGGTTGTATTATCGCTATATTACGCAGGTTCGAACTTTAATCCCTTACTTACTTTACACCGTCGTATGGGGTAACTCATACCATATTGGGGTAACTCATATATATACATATCGTTTGGGTTTTATATGATATAGCGGTGCTAAACAAAACAATTCATAGTTGCTATGATATTTATTACAGTATTATATACCTTCTAACTATCAACTATGTTACTTGTACCCATTATTATGGTATTATGCTTCCCCAACGAATAGGTGTTTTGAATTGACGCGCTTGCTCTCGTTTTGCCGTGCCTTAGTAAGAGGTTTACGTTACTTTACCCTGTACCTGGCTTGGCGATATTCACGCATTCTATTTTCTCTCACCGAAGATTTTCGTTCCATGATGGTGACTGGCCTACTCCAGCCTCAAGAGATTTCGGTTTTTGTTCAACCCTAGTACTACCACTTATGAATGGATGCCACGTAATGCCAATAGCTAGATGTAAACCCGGTAAGGGTCACTTCGGCCTGAAGAGAATCAGATCGTAGTCGAATTTTCGCCTGTGTGGTACTCGACTCTGACTTATTTAAAATTAAGTAATACAAGTCTGGTACGAATTTAACTCTTCGCATTGATTCCTATAATCATCCTCAGGATTTCGTTGAGCCCTCTGTCGTTATGGTCTAGGTTCCCGAGTTTCCATACTCCCGCGCTTGAACCTAGTCCTGAATTACGCTTGTATAATCCTCAGTTTCTAGACTTAGGGTTACGGTTCTTGTTTTAAGTCATATTCTCACACTTTTGTGCCAGTTTACTGAGTTATCACTCTTCATCTTGCTCTCTCGTTTTTCCTCAGTGCACCAGAGAGCTGCAACCCAAAGGAATGCATATCGGCGCGTGCATGTCACCACCGGCAAATGGGTACGCATTTTTCCCTCCCCAATTCTTTTATGTGTTCATTTCTTTAGGGGTTATTCCCATAATGGGAAATTGGTGCCGCATTTCATTATACTCTCAGAGGTTGTGGTTGGTTTTTCATTCGTTCCGTTATTGTGATTATTACTACAACCTTGTTTTTTTTTTCAATGATGTTTCCCATTTCATCGTATTCCCTACGTAGTATGTTTTCTGTCGTTCCTATCTACATTTCGGCATTCGTAGAGTTAAAGATTTAGTCGGTTATCCTGAATTTTTTTTTGGTTCCTTTCCTGTTCTGTGTAAAGGGATTTGACCTGCAAGCGAGCCAGCGTCTTTACCTCCACAGGAATGAGCAACAGTTTCCAGTGTCTTGGTCTCCCCTACAATGATAATTACAGGTCTCATTTTCAGTTTATGTTAATACCCTCTTCCGGTTTACTATTGTTATGAACTTCTCATACTTCTTACAATTTGTGTTTTATCCTTTTTATAGGTGCAAAGGGTCTGCGTCCTAACGATAAATGATTCCAGTTAATTTCTTTCGCATCTGACGAATTCCTCATTGCAGATAGTTTGATGTGTCTCGTCTAATGTCCAAGTTCTCTACCCTCCTTCCATGGTGCGTTCGGGACATAGCTGTGTTTACCAAGGGTTTTGGTCACTTTATTTCTATTAGTTGCATCAACTCAGTGTAAAATTTTTCTGTTGATGTGTCGATTAAAAATGTTTTGAGATACGGTTTCGCTCTCTTATCATGCTTAGCATCTTATTCATATGAGTTATCATTTATTTACATCAATTGTTAAAGGCAATATTAACAGACGAAAGGAAATTATATCATCATCCATAGAGACAACGTTGTTTTGTATAATTCGATCTCACGTAACTTCTGCTTCTTGCCTATGACTTCCAGGTTATTGCGGACAGAATACTGCTAGTTACTCAAAGGCAGCTCCTTCATCCTATTCTGTGGTTTTTTTTTAGTCCGGTTATGAAGTAATATCCGAGAATTCCTTTCATATACGTCAAATTTAATAACTACTATATCACTGTTAAGAGTAAAAGAAACTTAAAATTCTGTTTTTCTTTTCAAAAACTAATTAATTTCATATCATGATGTATATCATAAAAGAACAAATCGTCCCAGTGAATCTGGCTATGCTGCAACATTTCAATTCTTGGAAAGTTTATACAGACTCTAGTCTCATAATATACATCAGAAAGTGTAATTATTAATCATACCACCGTGAGCATACATGTCCTTCGTAAAGATATTTACTATG
Source organism: Pinus albicaulis (assembly GCA_034641835.2). Taxonomy (NCBI): domain Eukaryota; kingdom Viridiplantae; phylum Streptophyta; class Pinopsida; order Pinales; family Pinaceae; genus Pinus; species Pinus albicaulis. The sequence continues at coordinate 897,201,178 of CM076570.1, read as the reverse complement.
TTTTCATTTATGCTAAGTTGCTTAACTTAGCAACCCACAAGAACTATTTTGTTTTGATAATGACCATTTAGTAGATATGAGCATGCGGTGGCCTGACCGCAAGCTAATGGTTTCTCTAATAACAGTATTGTCATATCCATTCTAATACCATAAAATTTTCAATACTCATCACTTGTATTACAACGAGTTCTTTCGGTTTCATTAACAGAGAATTTAAACATAATATTCTACCCTATAGTTTGATTAGCTCAGTAAAACAAATGATTAAGTATTGACTGGATTACAACGTTTGCCCTTATCTTACTGCATTAATTTAGAAAGGGTTGTGTTACCAGAACGTAATTTCTGGTGCAGAAACCGACTTATAGTCTATGAAATCTCTACATTCATTTCTTAATGCACAGTGAAATTTTCAATTCATCTCCTGCTATTTTCCACTATAGTATAGGGACTTCAGATTTTCTCTCTTATGTATGTATATCTTAGAATTATTCTATGAAACAGAAGCAGATTAAAGCTAACTCACAAATTTTCCTATGGAGATATAAGTATCCTCAGATTTAAACCAATACTGGTTTAGACATTCTCTTGGATTCTACTCCACAGATTTAAATTCTACAACTATGCATGATTTCAAAGGTGAATTCCTTATGATTACTTCTGTTAAATGTAGAATTTATATTTTAATATACAGTGAACTTTTATATGTAGCCAATTCATACTAGATGAAGTAAACACATCCATAAGTTAGAAACATACCACTCACGCAATTGACTAACCTCCCCACCTTAGAGTTCTTCTGTCTCCCAGAACTCACCCCCAAGTTGAGATCATCTCCTAGAATAGATCTGTAACGCCCCCAATTTGTGTGTTGAATTTTTATAGTAGACATTGAACTTTAAATCCTAAAGGGGGTGGACCCCAATGGATAAGTATGGTGTGAATGTATTTGCATATTTTATTTGAGGAAATAAATAAAATGATTGTGCATTTTGACCAAGATGAGAATTAGAGATCACTTGCCAAATCCATGAGGATGGATAAGGCAACAAATCCCCAAAATCTTTCAAAAATCCTTGGAGAAAATTTATTTAGATTTGAGTCTAGAAATTTCCCAAATGAAGAAATTAGTTGGGAAGAGGTGATAAAAATTTGGAAAAGGCTTGAGGAAGAGCTTAAAGCGGCTTTAAAGAATCCCAAAATGGGAAACTGGAGGCAAAACGAAAGAAAGCATCCTGCCTAATGCAGACCTTGAGTGAGAAACATGCTTTGGGGAATTATGAGCTTAATAGCTGCTCCTAAGCAGATCAGAGGTTGATCTGTCCTAGGAGGTGATCTCTGCTCGGGGGTGAGTCCTGGGAGACAAAGAGGACTCTAAGGTTGGGAGGTTGGTCATTTGCAGATTGTGGTATGTTCTGAAAATTTTGTTACTCTAATTTCTGATGGTATGAATTGGCTACATATAGAAAAATTTATTTAATTCGTGTGATTGATGTTAGTACTACATTTAACAGAATCCATCCTAAGGCATTCACCTTCCAGATTCTGTTTAGTTGTAGAACAGAAATCCATAGAGTAGAAACTCCAGAAACTCTAAACCAAGGTCGGTTTAAATCTGAAGTTACTTAGCCTCTACCGATGATTAATTATTGTTGTGTTCCCTGTAAACATAAAAGTGATATTGTATGCTTATGTGTATGCTAGAGGAACATTATAGCAGAACTAAAGTTACAGATTGCAAATCTACAAGAAGAAAGTAAGAACATTAGAACACAACAAATCGAAATTATGCTAGAGGAAGAGTAACTCTACCTTATAGGATTTTTATAATGATTATAATGGTATAGATTACAATTCTAAATCTACCTTTAGTCATTGCATCAAGTACTATAGCCAAAGATTTAAATTATGATTAAGGACTTTTATTTGATCACTATAGAATAGCTATATATATGGAAAAGAAAAAAATATATATAGGAGTCCAATAACTCTTATAACATCTTGTATGTACACATTATTGGAAAATCTACTTTTACCTTTGAAATAACGATTATAGCAATTATAATGTGTATGGTATGTTAAAAAGAATTTCTCCAACCCGTCGAAATAAATAGTAGGGCTATAGATTAAATCCATGCCTTACGAACATCTTCAAATATACTAGTGATTTCATGAGTGGGCATTTAACAAAATTATATATATGTTAATAAGTATCAAGCTCAAAAACCAATCGGCCTTTCTAACATAGATTATATATGAGCTATACATTTATATACATATATAAACCCGGTAAGAAAAAAAGGGGGAGATACAAACGTGAAATAGATATATGAACTCATATAAGTCGAAAAAAAAAATAACTCTAAATCACGAATTATATATATATGAGTATATATGAGCAAGAGGAAATGCCGAAAATGCATTACATCGGTCTATCGGCAAATGAAGAAAAGAGGAGATTAAATATGGATAAAGCTCACGTGTAATGCACAAATCGAAACTTTGAGTGGTTAGACCGAATATATATATATACAACTAAATCAAAAAGGAAACCCAAAACGGGAAGCGACTACGGTGCTTAGGTAACGGAGTTAAAACGATTTAATAACTGTGAGAAGTATTTATGCGAGGGCGTAATACGTTAACTCTGTCTGTCTAACAATAAAACGATTTTTAACTCTGTCTGTCTAACAATAAAACGATTTTTAACTCTGTCTGTCTAACAATAAAACAATTTCTAAATCTGTCTGGCTAACAATAAAACGATTCTTTTTACTCTGCCGTCGAACAATAAAACGAGTTTATGTGGCAACTCTGTAAAGCCGACTTGATCAAAACGTAATGGATTTGTTACTCAGTACAGTAAGGGTAGAAAAATGATTGTTAACGCCGAAGGGTCGGCTAACACCTATACGAAAAAAAAATAAAACAACAAACGATAACCATTGCTTATTTCAGGACCGAGATCTGCTCGGCTCATCTCGGAAGAGGTAACCTGGGCGACTTCGAACCCCACACCTGCGTGGACAATAAGTTCAGGAAAAAAAAAATGGATGCTTAGTATGCCGAATGGAATCAGTGCAATCTGAAATATATCTTACATATCTGTAGTGCCGAAATTGATATTAAGAAATGAGCAAGACTGGATAACCGATGAAAAAAAAAATCAACAATAAGGATGGAAACAAAAACGACATGCTATTCACAATGTTGCCAAAATTTAATAGACTTGCATAGGTCATAAATCGGAGCGAAAATAGAAAATTCCATAAATATAATAACTGTGGTGCATTCCTGAATTCAGAAAGAAAGTAGCACGGTTAAATAAACGATTTGTCACTAAAGAATTAGCAGCACAGTCAAGCTATAGGCGTTTCATCCATTAAATACCCAGGGACATTACCACTATAAATCTGCTGAGTGTAATAGCAAAGCTTCGAACCCGGGTGTGAGCGCTAAGCGGTAACCTGCATGTCAACAGTGAGGCGAGTTCATAATAGATACATTCCATCTCAACTAGTATTATAACCATACTCTCTGGTACACAAGAAATTGATAATACATAGCGACCCGAATTGAAAGAAGTGGGTTACCATCATAAGCACGAGGGAAGCTTGGAAAAGAGCAGGGTAGTTGCACCCGAAGAAGACCGAGCATTCATTGAACCAGAGGTCCTCCTGCATCAATGAGAACGCACAAGCACTTGACCATTACACTCTGGTGTCGCTATTCCACACAGAGTAGTTATAGCTGAAATAATGAAATAATGAGGAACAGGGGAGGGTGTAAAATATGGACCGAAACCCTAACCCTAACGTACCGTATCACATACAGAGGTGCGTTGCAGGTTGGGCGTACTGAGCCGAGACTTAACCCTAATTTCCGTCGATCTCTGGTAGCACGGAATCCCTAGAAGGGTGTAGAGAGCAGGATTAGTAGATGAAACCAGTACCCTCTCATAACCATGGATTTTCTCCACTTTAAATGCATGCATCGAGCTGATGGAAAGTCTGCTGAAATAACCCTACTGAAGGACGTTCTGCAAAGAGGTACGTTCTGCCATTTTGTGCGTTCTGCCTCGGTGTGGGATGTGTGTATTCTTCTGTCCATGAGAATTGATCCGAAACGATATGTGAAGCCAGAAGACAGAGGTAAATGCAGACCGTCGTCGCCTCTGAGGCACCACCTGAACACTCCAACATAAAATCGATTCCAGAAACCCCTTACGTGGCTAACAGATGTGCAATCTTACTGCTGATGGTTGTACGAAATTAATTCGGGCAAGATCACGGGTATGTCGCATATCCCTGTATATGGTACCTGCACTGTACAGGGTGGAGGTTAACTATTAGCAATAACATGCCAACGTTACCGCGGTACGCATACTCATGCCACCTTAAGACACGCATATTGTGTAAGCGCTGCATAATAATCTCATACGCCGGTCTAGTTACTCATTACCCGCTGGTTCTTCTACTGTATGCAGCGTAAAACCATAATACCACGAACACTAATATGCAAGTTTACAATGGAATAAACTCATGTTATATGATGTAACTTTAAAAAGAAAAAAAAAATGAATGATTTAAATCCTACCCGGTGCGATGGATTAAAAGTCGTATTAATGTAGAAATTTTAGTGGTCGGGAGATTAACCCCTATATATATCTATGCGTATAGGTGGGACCTATAAACCTTTATGAACTGGAATAAAGTGTTTCTTTAGACTTTTATGGGTAGAGTATTTAATACCTATTTATTTATATATATATATATATATATAAATATATATATATGAGTCAATATATATATGTGTTGGATTTAATAACGTTGCATTTTAGATTTTGTGGGTAGAATAATTAATACCTACTTATTCATGTCTATATAAATAGATATATATATATATATATAAGTCAATATATATATATATATATGTGGGATTTAATAAAGTTTCACTTTAGATTTCCTATGGGTAGGATATTGAATATTAATATAATAGATATATATAAATATATATATATTATGTTAATGAAGTGGCACTTTATGTGAAATTATAAAAATGCACTTTCATTGAATTTAATAAGTGGATGTGGGTGAACTTTGATACTGAAATTCACCTATAGGTATAGTTGTTTTTAAACTAGAAAATAGAAAACGTGCTAGCGGAACCGGAACACGGGGTCTTAAAAAAAATAAAAAAAAATTGGAGGTGTGACAAGATCAACCCCCAATCTGTTTAGGAGCAGCTTATTTAAGCTATTGTTCCCCAAAGCCCGTTTCTAATTCTGCGTCCAGAATATCAGGATGCTTTCCTTCCTGTTTGCATAGGCTTCCCATTTTAGGGATTCTTTAAAGTTGTTTTATGTTTTTCCCAGCTTTTTACCTCTTCCCAACTATTTTCCTCATTATTCGGGAAATTAGATTTTTCCTCAAAATCTAAATTAGAAATAATTTCTTTCAAGGATTTTTGAATGATTGTGGGGAAAGTATTTGCTTTGTCCATCCTCATGGATTAAGCAAGTGATCTCATAAATCTCATTTTGGCCAATTTGCACAAAAATCATTTTATTCATTTCCTCCAATTAATTATTTAATTACATTCATAGAATACTTGTCCTTTGCGCTCCACTCCCCTTAGGATTAAAATTCAAATGTCTAGATTTGAAATTTACACACATAAACTGGGGGGTGTTACATCAACCAAAATGACATGTGAAAGATACTCGAATGAATTGAATCCAATATTTCTCACTCTCAAGGTTCGAGTGGTTGCATCTAGGGGGAACATCAATCTGATCGAGGTGTATATCTCTACTTCTACTTAGCCTCATGATGAATATGGTTTCTCTAATTATCTGTGTCTACTTTTTTGATACGTTTAGGCTTTCTAGTAAACATAGTTTACTATGTAGCCGTTATAGTTAATCAAGTTCTTTTAGTTTTCTCTATGTTTATGAATACATTGTTCGTACAATCTATACATTTTTTTTTATCATATTCTCTATTTTTTCCCAGTAATTTGGTTTCCCTTGTAACAAGCCCATGACAAATAAAAAATTGAAAAAAATGAAAAAAAATTCTCATTAATAGATAATTAACTTAAATAATAATAATAATATATATATATATACACGAAAACATATACTTAAGTGTAGTAGTTATTTAATTCAATTTAAGCTAATAATTCTAAAATAAATTTATCATAAACAATTTTATTTTCATTTTGTTAAAAATTATATTAAACTCATTTTCATTATAGTTGAATTATTTTTAATATAATCTAACATTAAATTATCCCCCATTTAAATTTTTTAAAAAAGAAGAATTTGATCTTACATGTTTCTCTTTAACTTACTAAAATATGAAAGACACATTCTAATAATCATATATGTCACATATTATTTTCAAGTAAGATTTAGTTTTATTAGCTCAAGTGAAGCATCCCAATCAACGATGACTGTGTGAGTGAGGAATTTGGTGTCACGTCTCCCATACCCAGCTTCTTATCCACACAACATTAACTCAGATATCCTCTACTTTCTGCACCTGATACCATTCAAAATCTTTCTGTTGAATCCATTACAAATTTATATATACTGGTTTGTCTTTCTGAGGTCAGTTCTTCAGAGTTTTGTCCAACTCTAACTGATCAATGTGCCCTTCCTCTAAATTTCCAGTTTGCAAGCTTTATAAACTTCCAGCATCTATAATTATGAATTTTCAGCATCTATGTATAGATGTATACATCCACATATACATCTATCTATATTCAATTAACCTTCTTTGCTTCAACTACTCTTTTTTTTCAGCAGTTTAAATAGGAGGTGGATAGATTCTCTTTTCCCAGTGTTTAAATATGCTTACAATCTTCCCTCACACATACTTTTATCACAAATAAGTAAATTTTCAATAGGAAATGAAACCGAAATTGATATTTTAGTCTCCCTAATTTCAGATCCTCGTACTTAGTTAGGATTTAACTTCTGGTTTCATATATTTAAACTTCTAGGTAATAGAACAATTTAAATTCTTAATTCTACAATTCTTGACATTGTAGTACAGCTGTTATACTTAAATCCATACTTCTATCCCAGGCTTAGTTGTTTCCTACTTGTTGTTCTTGGTTACAGTTTTATTAAAATGTTCTGTTTATACAACACAACAACTAAGTTTTTCTTTCCAAAGACATCAAGCTACAAATTGAATTTTTCTATTAGATTAGACATTCAGATTGATTTATCCTCTCTAACCTTTATTACTGTAGGGTACAAATCCCTAGAACCAACCCATTGGTTTCTATTTAACTTCCTCCTTGCTATTAACATACTGAATTTTCAGCTACTTGATCTAGCTTGTACTTTCATACGGTACTGAACAACCATTCAATCTGAAATTTGCATAGGAATTTATAACATAATAATTCATAAACATGGATATATTTAATACAGACTTAAATAAATCTCCAAATTTATGCATGCATACCGATACTATGACCAGTCCTCCCAACCTTAGAGTTCGTTTGTCTCCAGAACTCACCCCCGAGCTGAGATCCTCCAAGAACAGACTAACTTCAATCTGTTCTAGAGCAGCTTATTTAAGCTATGCTCTCCCCAAAGCATGTTTCCAATTCTGCGTCCAGAATTTCAGGATGCTTTATTCCTGTTTGCCTAGGTTTCCCTTATTTAGGGACTTTAAAGATGCTTTCTGCTTTTCCAGCTTTTCTAGCTTTTTACCTCTTCCCAACTACTTTCCTCATCATTGGGGAATTTAGATTTTTCCTCAAAAATCTAAATTAGAAATAATTTCTTTAAAGGATTTTTGAAAGATTTTGGGGAAAGTCTTTACCTTTTCCAAACCTCATGGATTAGGCATGTGATCTCAATTTCTCATTTGGTCATAGTGCATACACCATATTTTATTTATTTTTCATTAATAAATAATTAACCACATCCACACAATAATTATCCATTGGGGTCCACTCCCCTTTGGATTTATGTTCAAATGTCTAATTTGAAAAGCATAGAACTTGGGGGTGTTACATATTCCCCCTCTGAAAATAAACACCATACTCGGTGTTAATAACTATCTACTATAGTTCATTTTGAAAATAAAGATGAATGCTTTTCCATCATCTCAGCTTCTCTTTTCCATGTAGCTTCTTCAGCAGTAAAGTGCTCCCACTACACCTTTACTCTAGCTACAGTTCGATTTCACAATTCAATTTCTTCCCGCTTCAAGATTTGAAGCGACTCTAGAAGGAAATCCTCTTCTGGTTCCACCTGGATCACATTCCAATCAATAATGTGAGAAGCATCATGTACAATTTTTTTTATTTTTATTATTATTTTTTTTTTCCAACAAGGAGACATAAAACACATTATGAAATTTAATATGCAAGGGTAAGGCCAGTTTATAAGCCATTAGTTTTCCCCCCTTTCCAACACCTTCCTCGGTGTTACACTTTAATGTTGGTTTTTCAACTTTGACGAAAATTTCTTCTTCGTCCTTGCTCAGTTTCCGGCAGAGTACTCTCCTGCTTCCACTCTATTTAATGATGCCTTATGCACTTGTTTTTCTTCCTGCTTCTTTGCAAGAAGTCTATCTGGAAAATATTTTATTATGTTCTCTCTGTCCACATTTCATACCAATTTAAGTAATATCAGGTACATATAATTGATAATCTACAATAACATTCTGAATTTCAATAATTTCAAGAAATGCAGTTATTAGTCAAACCGTTCAAGTTCATAATAGTTTAGTGCACTTTTAGTACACTACTTATCCTTTCTTGTTTTTCAGTGAGATTCTCTCCTCACACAAGCTTGGTCCAGTTCGGCTTTTCTTGATTTTCTACGTGATTTATCTTTTACTTTTTTTTCTCCTTGTTTCCAGAGTGTACAATTTCCTGTTACACACTTTGCTAAACAATTTTACAACTTTTCATTAGTACTCATAACTGAAAGAAAACAACTGTATCATATGCATGGTTATGCTTACCCTTTATCAGTTCATAGCTGTACTTCCAGTACCTTCTCATTGTTTTCTTTTGTTAGCAATCAATTTAATTATTAATAACCAGACTCGTGAATAATGTCTATAATTCAATTCTTACTTCACACATGAAATTTTTTTCCTCTATCCTCTTTTATGAATTGTATCCACTAGTTCAAAACTTACGTGAATAAATTTGGATTTGATGGGTTTCCCCCACACCCAAGTCCAAATACAGTTCATCCTCTTTTCTCCCGGTTTGTAGCTGTAGGATTTCACACTATTTTCCTGCCTTTGAATTTAAGACTCAGGAAAATTAAATTTAATAAAATTTACACCAACAAAATTTTATAGTGTGAATACATGTTTCTTTTATAGTGATATATGTAATTACTATAATTCATCCCATTCACAAGTATTAATACTTGATAATGTCAAAAATAAATTTGACACAGTTTCCCCTTTTTCAAAGAGTCACTAGAACTTATGCATTTACTTTTAATTGTATGTCCATGCTTTACTAATTCCAATGATGATTCACCAATTATATCTATATGTGAATTTCATTAATCATTAGGAATCAACCCATGGTTTATATAAACAACACATGGTTTCTAACAAAGACCACTTACATCCTAAAACCATGGTTCACTTGATAAATGGAGTATAATATATATAGGAATTTAATTGTGCTCCATTGGATTCTTATCCATGCATGATAATTTTCATAATTATTTTCCCATGGAAAAAAATTGTTAGGTTTTCAATTTTTCCTTAACTAAATCAGAGGAAAATTTGATTTATCCCTTCCTTTATTCATTTATAACTCAATGTAATGGGTCTACATTCTACTATGCAATATGAAATGATGCACAATTACTAACCCAATCAATTATTTAACCAACGATTTAGACCGTATGTATTTAAGATTTCCACTTCCTTAATTTCCACGTACATGAACTAAAATATGTTTATTACCAAATACTTTAGTCATGACTTAAATATACATGACTTGAAAATCATCGTGATAACTTTACCAAATACCAGCATCCAATTTTTTTCTTTTTAACACTTAATCTACCACAATAGTGTTTCTTTACTCCTTTAACCAAAATTAGAGTAATAATATTCCAGCAATATGGTGAAACATGTCATTCCACTTTTACTTGTAAACTTTTTAAGGTAAATTCACTTTTAATATTGCCTAGTGAATTTATTCTTCTCCCTTAATCCCTTGGGTATAAAGTTTGAAATTTATTTACCTAAATAAATTATCATGTATGAAAATATTATATTCATACGACTCCACAAAATTATGATTTCAGTCTTCTTTATCATATCTTTGATAAAGAACATATAGTAGAATGAGTCTTATTTGTTTAGGATACATATATACATTTATATATATATGTTCTCCATTTAACCATACTTCATAATTTTGTTTCTTTATTTACTAACATTGTATTTTCCACTTCATTATTTTGGTTCAATGCTCAAACATATAATTATGTTTTTGGCCTCTTGATATACTACACATATCAGGTTTCCACTTTCATTTCTTCCATGTTTATAACTTTATATACCTACAATTTTTAAAGAGGTAATGGATAGAACATTTCCCACTATAAAATTTCAATATTAAATTATAACCTCTATTGTAACTATGTACGTAACCAATGGTAATATACACCCATAATGGCACATTATCCATGTATATACTCCTTTTATACTTGTATTTGTAACATGTCTCACAACATCCTTAATTAGTCTCTTACAATTGAACTTGTCATCTCTCGTTCACCTCTTCTCTTAATTCATTATGTCATTATGTATATTTATGGTTGGAATGATTATCCAATTTTCCAACCTCATTTATAACATTATTCTTAGAGATATTCTTTCTCGATAATAATGTGAAACTGATAGATTAACTCCTCTCTTATTTTATATAGTTGAGGTAGTTACCCCTACCTTAACTTTTGGTATTGACACTAACACATAAGAAATGGTTACATATTTTATTATATAGACCATACGCCTAAATATATTCGTTTCCCATATTTTTTTTTTCAAGTGATCCTGGATTGGATTTAATTTACCAACCTATTCACATTCTTTACTAATTTTAGCTCTTTATTCTTTTAATACACCGTCTCTTATCATAATTAAATACGATATCTTTATATTTCAAGAAATTCACCACTATGTGATGGATAAAAAAGAAAAGTAACTCATCATGGTAATTAGATATTTACACTTTTCGATTTACCTAGCCTTACTTTAATTTGTTGGAAACTATATACACTTATTTCCCTTGTCATGGAATTGACCTTTGACCTCCTTCACCAAGATTATTCCAAATATTAATTATACAACCAAAATGTGACTATAATAAAATATCTCGATTTAACCTTTTGCCTTCATTATAAGGCTATCTCAATATATATATAACTGTATCTTAACCTTCGAATTCGTAAACTCATATTTTCCGGACGACTTTAACTAAGCTTTAATTTATAAGGTCCATAATAAAATCTTATAGAGTTCACGTAAGTCTGAAATGATTTGGCAGCACTCTTTTCCATACAATATATTACTTGTATTTGACTTATTAACCCTCCAGCTAATATATATATATCCTAACTCTTTTCTATTATTAAGCTTATTCGAGAGTTATTTAACTTTTGATTATAAACGTTCTTTTCTCATCCCATCTGACTGATACAGACCCTTACATATGGTAACCATCGTACAATCCTTAATTTCGTTTTTCAAGAAAGGTATGTTACTTGTGCTTAACGTTACCTGGTTTAATTTATCACTACGCCCACACTTTCGGCGAAGTGCGACTTCAACTCTGTACTTTTTTTTTTATGCGGCCATCTCACAACACTTGCATATTAATTTCACCGTCCTGTGTATTAATTTCTCCGTCCAAGTATTTAACTCGTCATAGTACGTATCACATGGTGGCTGCCTGTTTCGATGTTCACGCATAGTGATCCATGGGAAAATCCTAATCTCTTGACACCTGTATGGTCGAGATAGATTAGGGTTTTATTGCAGTTTTGGTTCATAAATTGGAGAATTTTACCATCGAGTAACATTCCTTTCATTTTCTGAAGGCCGAGAGCTCCAATTTCATTTAAAAAAAAAATTCTTTCGCCCTGTGGCTATGTTTTCATACAGCGGTTTACCCCCACATCCCACAACACGTATTTCAGGAACTGGTAAGATAACTCTGTTTATCTTGTTTTTCATTATTTGTAATTCTTCTAACTCTCGTTTCAGATCTAGAAGCTATTAAATTTTCTCTCTTCTCTTAAAATTTCATGGCAAATCGAGACATTCATCCATACTCATGAGTTTATATATCATCTACTACAGGTTGTGGTTCCTCGGCGTTCATGAATGACTTCACATCTTCATTACTACTACTTTTCCTATTACTGTTTCGTCACACTCCATTCGAGAATACTCAGGAATATCGATGTTTTGGCTAGGATTTTCTCATTACCGTAATAGGAAGGTAATACAACCCATCCATTTCATCACTGTGATTTCGGTTTCCTAGCATTGTAATGTACCTATCCCTATTTTTGTTTACCTTCACGCCAAAATCGGTGTTTATTGAGTTCCGATTTCCCATATGTGGCTTCAGGGTGAGACGCATGCCACATCTGGAAGAACATATTCGGCGCTTGAATAGATTCAAGCTTAGATATTCCATTTCTACCACCTTAACTTCTAGAGGTACTTACTATGTTATTCCCCATTACGATTTCTATTTTTATAATATTGCTCTATAATTTTTTTTTCCTTTATCTTTGGCTTTTCCTCTTTCGTTTTACTTTTCTAACTTTTGTTTTTTTGCTGGTCTTTTGAATTTTAACTTATGGATTTTCTAAGGGACCTTTCAGGTTCCCTTATGGTATGGCGTCCCATACTATTTCCTTACCCCGTCATTTCCTTTAATGGAGGCTTATTTGGTTTTCGAGTCCCACGGTTTGACTGACATCCTTTCTGTTCAATTTTTTTTTTTTTGTATTTTTCTTTCAAGTAGGGATTTTTAGCCTACGGCCATCTCACCCCAGGCAGTCAGTGGTTGCAGGTCTGATTAATGCTAATCCAATAGTTTATGAGAGGAAAGAATGACCTTCCAGGAACGATGTAACCGACAGAGATGAATCGGCTGTTGAGCCAATAGATGAACAAGAAGTTTTTGATATCCTTTTGACACTTGTATTGCATTTTTTTTTCTTTACAATGCATTGAAAATGCGTATATTAGTGCTCAGAAATGGCCAGAAGTGCACAATGCAACAGATAAAGAACTATCATGGACATCTGAGAGTTCTAGATTTATTTTGTAACATGGTAAGAGAAGATGGAACTGAAGAGGGTTTTGAGAATCATGATGAAGATTAACTTGCGGCTGTTAAACTTTATTATCTGACTTTTGTTTGGGTTTTTTGTTCACATCTTTTACTATTTTGACTGATTATTGTACATTCTTACCAATGCTATCAGATCACTTATTTATCTTACAATTTTGCATGGTTTCTCTTGACATGTGTTGTTATTCTGACTAATTTCTTCTGATTTTTTTTTTTTTTACCTACATGATTTTGCATTCACTTGCAGTTCTAGTGATATTTCATTATTCATATTAATTTATTTGACTGTTTCTAATTAAGGTGAACGTTGGAAATTTAAATATTTTCTCTTTTCTAAATGAGAGAAATGAATTAAGGAGTTAGAGGAAATCCCAAGGTTTTCAATATGTCGATGTGCATTCAACTGTTCTCTCTAAGCCATCCACATTTGTTAAATTTAAGAGAATTTATTTAGTATTTAAAATACAGACCACTAAATTGGATGCTTGGCTGCAATTATATCTGAAACTCCCTTCCCCTCCTTTTCATTGTTATCTTATCAAAAATGTATTATCTAACATATATTATTCATCGAATGTTACAGTTACTGTAATATTATTTTGTTGTTTTGATTTTTGTGATGCAAAAAATGCTGGACAGTAATTCTGAAGTTCATACATCTAAACCTTTAAGAGATTGAGAGTTACTAATGAGTCATGACATATAATATAAACTACAAGTCATTCAATTTGGGACTGGCTTCTCTCAATTCAACAGATGTCCCAAATAGATATCTTTATTATCTCTGATCTATATGCCTTGTTGAGTGATTTTTTTTTTTTAATTTTTTAATTTTTGAAGGTTGTACTTCTAATTAGTTTGTTGTAAGATGCACCTGGGCTCCTTCCTTCAAGCAGGATTTGAACATGGCGATTAGAGATGTTTACAAACAATACATGCAGGTCATTTGAATTGTCCCACGCTGAGGGCCTCGGCCCTAAGATGGATTTCTTTTTCTAGCTCTTAATGTAGTTGAGAAACAATCTTATTGTCAGATCTGCATGTATTTAGAGAAATTGGACTCATAGGCTAATGACCCTTTTGGCTAGTTCAGAGTTTTTTCTCATCAATTTTGGATTAAGATATAACATCACATTCCACAATTCAAGACAATAAAAAATTGGCCTAACCCAAATGGTGGTTTGGCTTTCCTTAGTTGATATATATAATGGGCATGCTAGGAGGATACTAATCTCAAATAGCCCCAAACATGCAAATAAACAATTTTCTTAATTTTTTAAAACCCTTGTTCACAGACAAGCTTTCTTCTATGGTCTCCACCCTCATTAAACAAGAACATGCAAATAAACAATTTTCCTAATTTTTTAAAACCCTTGTTCACAGACAAGCTTTCTTCTATGGTCTCCACCCTCATTAAACAAGACCAAACAGCTAGACAGAAGCAAAGACACACAAGCACAGAAGGTTTCATTTTCAGAACCCAAAATCAGGTCAGGTGACCTAAGGGAATCATTATCAAGGGATTCCAACGCTATATTTTCATTATAGCCTGATATTCATAAAATTTATAATAGCTTATTGTTTGTTTGTGAGCACATAACTTGCCCAGTTTTCTCAACTTGGGCTCTGATACCATTTTTCACGTCTCCCATACCCAGCTTCTTATCCACACAACATTAACTCAGATATCCTCTACTTTCTGCACCTGATACCATTCAAAATATTTCTGTTGAATCCATTACAAATTTATATATACTGGTTTGTCTTTCTCAGGTCAGTTCTTCAGATTTTTGTCCAACTCTAACTAATCAATGTGTCCTTCCTCTAACTTTCCAGTTTGCAAGCTTTATAAACTTCCAGCATCTATAATTATGAAGTTTCAGCATCTATGTATAGATGTATACATCCACATATACATCTATCTATATTCAATTAACCTTCTTTGCTTCAACTACTTTTTTTTTTCAGCAGTTTAAATAGGAGGTGGATAGATTCTCTTTTCCCAGTGTTTAAATATGCTTACAATCTTCCCTCACACATACTTTTATCACAAATAAGTAAATTTTCAATAGGAAATGAAACCGAAATTGATATTTTAGTCTCCCTAATTTCAGATCCTCGTACTTAGTTAGGATTTAACTTCTGGTTTCATATATTTAAACTTCTAGGTAATAGAACAATTTAAATTCTTAATTCTACAATTCTTGACATTGTAGTACAGCTGTTATACTTAAATCCATACTTCTATCCCAGGCTTAGTTGTTTCCTGCTTGTTGTTCTTGGTTACAGTTTTATTAAAATGTTCTGTTTATACAACACAACAACTAAGTTTTTCTTTCCAAAGACAGCAAGCTACAAATTGAATTTTTCTATTAGATTAGACATTCAGATTGATTTATCCTCTCTAACCTTTATTACTGCAGGGTACAAATCCCTAGAACCAACCCATTGGTTTCTATTTAACTTCCTCCCTGCTATTAACATACTGAATTTTCAGCTACTTGATCTAGCTTGTACTTTCATACGGTTGTAACATCCCCCAATTTGTGTGTTGAATTTTTAAAGTTAGACATTTGAACTTTAATCCTAAGTGGGTGGACCCCAAGGGATGAGTATGGTGTGAATGTATTTGCATATTTTATTTGAGGAAATAAATAAAATGATTGTGCATTTTGACCAAAAAGAGAATTTGAGATCACTTGCCAAATCCATAAGGATGGATAAGGCAACAAATCCCCAAAAATCTTTCAAAAATCCTTGAAAGAAATTTATTTAGATTTGACGAGGAATCTAAAATTCCCCAATGAAGAGGAGTAGTTGGGAAGAGGTGAGAAAAAGCTGGAAAAGCTGAGGAAAAGCTTAAAGCAGCTTTAAAGAATCCCAATATGGGAAGCCTAGGCTAAACAGGAAAGAAAGCATCCTGCTATTCTGGACGCAGAATTAGAAACATGCTTTGGGGAATTATGAGCTTCAATAAGCTGCTCCTAAGCAGATCGGAGGTTGATCTGTCCTAGGAGGTGATCTCAGCTCGGGGGTGAATCCTGGGAGACAAAGAGGATTCTAAGGTTGGGAGGTTGGTCATTGGCAACAGTGGTATGTTTCTGAAATTTTGTTTATTCTGGTGTATTATTGTATGAATTGGCTACATATAAAACTTAAGGAAAATTGTAGGATTAACTTTGGTACTACATTTAACAGAGTCCACCCCAAGGCAATCACCTTTGAAGTTCTATTTGGTTGTAGACCAGAATTCCATAGAGTATAAACCACAGAAACTCTAAACCTAGGTTGGTTTAGATCTGCAGTTACTTAGTCTCCACAGACAATTAATTTTTCTCCTGCTTCCTGTATATATATAAATGTGATGGTTGTGCTCATAGAAATGATAGAACAATATGTTAGCCGTACTGAAGTTATATGATGAAAAAAAAAAAAAAAGGAAAGATAGTAGGAGAATAGAATCTGATAGTCAAACTTGTGACAGGAAAAGCATAATTCTATTCTATATGATTATTATAGCAGTTATAAATGTATATCTTACATTTCTAGATCTATCCTTGAGCCTTGAAACAAGTATAGTAGCAAAAGACTCCAAATATAATTAAAGTCCTATAGTCAAGCCCTAGAGAATGCATATAGGTATACATCACAAGAACAATATAGTTTCAGCAATGACTTAGAACATGTATTCTTAGTAACTCAAAGAGGAAGATGTACTATAGAAGTATTACCAAATTCATAACAAATATAGTGTATCTTGGGTGTTAAGTGCAGCTCTAACTTTCGAAACACATATTATGGCAAAGTAATGATGCTAGGTCTAAAACATAATAACAAATAATTATTATGATCATGTGTATGGTTCCAAATTTCCAAGCGTGCACCTAGCGCTCAACCAATAGAAAATTTTAACATGTGAATTCCAAGGAATTATAGGTATATGAGTATTCTATTTACATATAAAAACGATCCATATATCGGTTAACAAGAAACATTAAAACAAATTTGATACTTATATATATATGAATCGAACCATCGATATTACAAGGGACGATGGGTGAAAAATCGATATATATATTAAAGTGAGATATATATGTAAATTCATATGTGGAAAAACGAATTGTTATGAAATTGAACTACATTAAAACATGACTGTAGTAATTATAAGAGACGCAGACATTATTCAAATAAAGGCACACCACTGTAAACATTTCATTGGAACGGAACGTGAAAATTAGTTTAATCATTATATGCAACGATGTAGGTGAGATTAAAATGTTATTACTCGGCATGTTCACCTGCAATAATAAACACATTATGATACCTACGCATGGAAGACCAGGGACGGCAACTCAGTTATCCTGCCAGTTTTCAATTTCTCTGAAACGAAATTGGGTCAAAATGAAATGCATAAATATCAAAGGCGCGGACTAATATAGGATCTGGAAACCATGAATCGATTTAGTGAAACTACGCAGGCGTAAGTAATGTAAATCTGATCGATTTCGTCAGTTTCAACTCAGAGGTATAAAATAAAACCTACCAAAGAAAACATGATATGGGCTCTAAACGTTCACGGTGGAGTAGGAACACTATCAGTATAATAAAAACACAGATTTATAAATCTGAGGCGTCAACCTCTGTAACTGTCAGCACGAATTTGGGTTACCTGCGAATGTGGTTGGGGTTTCCTCCTCGTGTCGCGTAAATTTATACACTGGCTAGCCAGACCAGAACGCCGACGGTGTGAATGCTAACCACACTGCTCACCGAACCTCGTAATATCCTGTCAGGGATTCCGGAAACCAAAGACAGAAAAACCAATAATAGGTTAACAACGTACGTGGGAATAAGCATTGAAACAGCCTTATAATGGATTGCTACCCGATGATGCTTGATAGTATGGTAAGATAAAATTATATGAGTGAAACCCTAGGGTCATAGCAGCACAATCTCGAACAACTATGCAAAAGAAAAAAAATACATATAGCTTAGCATAGTGGGAATGGTAAATAGAGCGCAGCACACATATCAATCGATAGATAGATAAGCGCTCAATAAACTGGCTGAGATTATCTCTCTCTGCAATAACAACCAGAACACGGGATTAGACATGGGCCATGAAAGCCATAAATTACCCAAAGGATGCAACGCAGAAAAAAAAAAACCAGAAACTTACGCTCGAATCTGCTTGGCCAGAAATCCAACCCTTCACAGTGACTGGAAACGCTGAGCCAGAGTAAAATAGAACATGGCCGTAAGATAGGTGAATAAATCGGCAGAAATCTCCCAATTTAAAAAGAAGAAGAAGGCCCCGCAACCCTAAACACACTGCCCCATAAAAATTTGAAAATCTTGCGGTCGGTTGGGAAAACTTTGCCACGTCCAGGGGCGAGTACCAGGTGATAGAGAAGGGTGCAGAGAAGGTAGGAGAAGATATTACACCTCGCATGCGTGAAGGTAAGGGAGCAACCCTGGAAACTTTTCACTTCCAGAGACAGAAGCCGGCTTAGTACTGGTAGCAGGCAAGAATTGACAAGTAGCCAGCCACCCGTCAATTTCTGTGGAGTAGGGAGCATGTTACGCTGT
Source organism: Pinus albicaulis (assembly GCA_034641835.2). NCBI lineage: Eukaryota > Viridiplantae > Streptophyta > Pinopsida > Pinales > Pinaceae > Pinus > Pinus albicaulis. The sequence goes on along the minus strand of CM076570.1, from coordinate 897,182,203 downwards.
CAGAAAGTACCTTCCTCTCAGGAAAGCGACGCCGCCCTACCTGCAAAACCATCCCAGTAGAAAGAAACCAATTCAGACGTAAAACTTTGTTGTCCTGAGCATGGTACGACCTGAATAATTTAAACAGAAATTAAAATACGGGGTATACACTCCTCGTATGAAATCACAGTGAACACGCGTGCAATTAGAATCCAAATGATAACTTTAAACGCCTACGGCTAATGAGTCGGATGGGTGGAAAACACAATTACGCCGAGACGCAGGTCTGATTTATCATTACATGGAATGGTTGATGGGAAACTAGAACCTTATAATTTTGGTCACCGCGGCGAAAGTAAACAAGGCATCAACGAGATACACGTCAGGGTTAGTAATTCAAACGGCGCATAATAATTATGAGAGGCACAGACCGGTACTCATATACTCGGTGTGAGCGATGGAAAACCCTATGAGAGTAAAGGGCACGCGGGCATACCACTCTACCTACGTCCTTGAAGTTAATTAAACTATGCATTTTGTATTATGATTAAAGTCCACGTCCAACTGAGTTGTCAACACAACGATGGACTGTATACATTCTATAAGATCGATTACCTTTAAAAAAAAGTGCAGATATTATGTATATATAAGCGATACACCTTAAACGCCGAGTCAAACGAGTATCAATAAGGTTTGAAGAAAAGAGATGATTTATATATATATATATACGGGTCTAGAAGGGCGTGGGAACACTTCTATTAAAGTATCCAATATGGAATATATTTATATAGAGGTAATGTATGGTTACGATCATTCAAACTCGTGATTGGAGTATATATATATCTACATGTAGATGTTATATACCAAGGGTATAGGTATTACATATATGCATCGTGGTTATTATATATATAAATAGGGGGAGTATGTATTAAATATAAGTTAAATATATGTGGTAAACATGATATATAAAAATTTCACCTACATTAGGTAGAAGAAATATCCCATGATATAAATATATATGCATAATAAAGTTTATATTGCCAGAGACTATACAGGAAGTGTATTGTGGTATAGGTAACAGTGAAATAGGTATTTTCTAAGTAAGGTTTGAATACTACTATCAAAAGAGAGAAATGGGGAATCTTATTCAGAACAAAGTGAATAACTTATAGAGAATAAGGTTAAGGTAGTCAGGGGAATACCAGAAATACCAATAAGGTATATTGGGTGTTATTAACTAATAATAAGATCCCAGAAAAAAAAAAAAAAAAAAATTCAATGGGAGGTGTGACAAATGGTATCGGAGCACTAGTTACAACAAATTGGGCTCTTGTTTTGTGCTCAATGCTTATTACATATTTTGTTTTTCTGAAGTTTATAAACTTTGCTAATCTGTGTTGTAAGTGTGTACAGTTGAAATGGCTGAAGGTGAAGGGATTTATGTGGATCTGCGGGATGAGTTTGCTACTCCAGATCCCAATGCCCCGGTACTCGCTATGTTTCACCGGATGCAACGAGAGTTGGCTGAATTAAGAAGCCAAAATGACATGCTGTCATCAGCCAGTAAGGAGCAGGAAAAGCTCATCAGAGAGCTAACTTCCCGGAACAGCCAGGAGGGCGAAGGTTCTGGAAAAAGAAAGATGGATGAATCTGAGGATGAGGATACAGCTAGAAATCAACATAAGAAGAAAAGAGAGTTGCAAGGGGAATTTAGAAAGATCAAACCTCCCTCCTCTGATGGGGAGAAGGAGGAGGATGTTGAAGCTTGGTTGCTGAACATGATCAAGTATTTCCAAGTCTATGAATATGAGAGCAATCTGAAGGCTAGATTAGCTGTGTACCAGCTACAAGGAAAAGCTACACTCTGGTGGGAAGAGACAAAAATGGTGCATGCTATTGATGAAAAGACAGTTACTTGGGAAGATTTTCAGACTAAGTTCAAAAGTCGTTATTTAAATGAACGTTATTATGACGGTAAAGAAAAAGAATTCCATGAACTTAGGCTAGGGCAGCTCACTATTGATGAGTTTGTCACTAAGTTTACTAATTTACTGAGGTATGTTCCTTACATTAGGGAAGAAAAGGCCAAAGTGCAAAGGTTTTTAAATTGTTTGCCTACTGTTTACAAGGAGAAAATTGAATTTGACAACCCAAAGACCATGGATGAAGCTGTTAGAAAAGCAAGATTATGCTATCAGCAGTTTAAAGGTAAAGCAGAACAAGGGAAGAGATGGCTGAACAAGGGTGAGTTCAAAGACAAAAGAACAAAACCAACATATTTAAGGAATTTTGGTAGAGATCATCAAAGGAAAAAGTTCAGCAAACCAAAGGAAAGTCAAACTGCTCAGTCCCAAGTGGTTTCAAAACCAGTAGAAGGGAACAATAAAAAGGAAGGGACAGTCAGAATGAAGGAACCTCTGAAATGTTGGGGCTGTGGAGAACCCCATATGATGAGGGATTGTCCCCATCGAAATATTCATATGATCAGCAGAGAGCGAGAGGCAACAACAGTCAATGACATAGCCAGAAACATACCAACCATCAGTGCAGCCCTGGAAAATCGCAAGCAGAACATCAAGCAACCATGGTGGAAATGGAGGGTAAGATTTCTGACCTACCTGTTACTGTTTTGATTGATCCAGGTGCTTCTTTGAGTTACGTTAGTCCTGGAATTGTAGAAAAATGTAAAATTAAACCTGAAAAATTTTAGCAGTCATGGTTGCTACAGCTGGCCACTGGAACTAAGAAAAAAGTCACACATAAGTTGCCCAAAACAGCAATACAATTAAATGGGTTCCCAACAGAAGTAAATCTAAACATATTGCCATTAGGATCCTATGATCTGCTGATAGGAATGGATTGGCTGGAAAAGAAGAAAGCCCTGATGAACTGCTAGGATAAAACCCTGCATTGTGTAGATGAGGAAGGGAAACCTTTTACACTAAAAGGGAAACCAAAACCCATTGTAGTAAGACAAATATCAGCCTTACAATTGAAAAGAACAGCTAGAAAAGGATACCAAGTCTATGCGGTGCATGTAGAAGAAATAGAACATAAAACTGAGGAAGAGTTACTGGATGCTATACCAGTCATCAAAGAGTTTAAGGAAGTCTTTCCCAAGGAAATCCCTCATCTTCCCCCCAAAAGAGAGATTGATTTTTCTATAGATCTGGTGCCGGGAGCTACACCTGTTTCCCGAGCCCCTTATCGGATGAGTCCGCCAGAACTGATGGAGCTGAAGATGCAGCTGCAAGAATTATTGGATAAGGGTTACATTAGACCAAGTGTGTCTCCATGGGGAGCACCGGTTTTATTTGTGAAAAAGAAGGATGGAACTTTTAGGATGTGCATTGATTATCGTCAACTGAACAAGTTGACTATTAAAAATAGATATCCACTTCCTAGAATTGATGATCTGTTTGATCAAGTGAGGGGGGCCTCAGTCTTTTCCAAGATAGACCTAAGGACTGGTTATCACCAGCTCAGAATTAAAGAAGAAGACATCAGCAAAACAACATTTCGAACCAGGTATGGGCATTACGAATTTGTAGTCCTACCTTTTGGTTTGACAAATGCCCCTACCACATTTATGTGTTTGATGAACAGTGTGTTGAATAAGTATTTAGACAAATTTGTTCTTGTGTTCATAGATGATATCTTAGTTTACTCCAAAAATGAGGAAGAACATAAGGAACACCTGAAAATAGTGTTGCAAACTTTGAAAGAAAATCAGCTATATGCCAAGTTTAGTAAATGTGAATTTTATAAAGATAAAATTCAATATTTGGGTCATATAATTTCTGAAAAAGGGTTGGCAATTGACCCTGAAAAGATAAAATCCATTAAAGAATGGCCATTCCCCACTGATGTCTCAGCAGTAAGATCATTTATGGGAATTGCAGGCTATTATCGCAGATTTGTGGAGAGATTTTCTGCGATAGAAAATCCCATAACCTCATTACAAAGGAAGGGTGTTAAGTTCGTGTGGACTGAGAAATGTCAAAACAGTTTCGAACAATTGAAACAGAAACTTATTTCAGCTCCTATATTAAAAATTGCTGATCCTGATAAAGAGCTTGTGGTATGTACAGATGCTTGCAGAGAGGGGCTAGGAGGAGTCCTATTGCAAGAAAATTCAGTTATTGCCTATGAGTCTAGGAAATTGAAAACTCATGAACATAATTATAGTGCATATGATTTGGAATTTGCAGCTGTTATTCATGCTTTAAAAATGTGGAGGCACTATCTGCTGGGGAAGAAGTTCACATTGATGACTGATCATATTAGCCTTAAATATTTCTTTTCCCAAACTGACCTGAATGCAAGACAAGCGAGATGGCTGTCTTTTCTAAGTGAATTTGATATGTACATAAAACATATCAAGGAAAAAGAAAATAAAGTTGCTGATGCCTTAAGTAGAAATGCTTGTCAACATTTAAACAACATTGGGAGTAGTGCCCAGATGGAGATAGAGGAATTGGTGGGAAAAGCAGCAACTCAAGATCCCAACTATGAAGCACTCTTGGTGAAATTACAGACAAGGGATAAAACAGATTACACTAAAAACCCACAAGGGCTGCTCTATTACAAAAACAGGTTGTATATTCCAAATATAGAGTCACTGAAAAGAGAAATTCTAGATGAATATCATAAACAGGCCTATGCAGGACATCCCGGATATCAAAAGATGTTAACAGCCTTGAAAAAGAAGTTGTTCTGGCCAGGAATGAAGAAATATGTGGCAGAGTATATAAGTAGGTGTATGGAATGTCAACTGGTTAAAGTTGAGCATCAACACCCGGCAAGGCTTTTAAATCCCCTGCCAATTGCAGAATGGAAATGGGACACAGTTTCCATGGATTTTATAACAGGATTACCCAAGAATAAATATCAACATGATTCTGTGATGGTAGTAGTAGACACTCTCACAAAAGCTGCTCAATTTATACCAGTGAAATCTACTTTCGGAACAGCTCAAGTAGCCAATGTTTTCCTGAAGGAGATAGTAAGGCTTCATGGAGTTCCCAAAGTAATTGTCTCAGATCGAGATGCTAAGTTTACAGCAGCATTTTGGAAGGGATTATTTGGAGGGATGGGTACTAAGCTGAATTTTAGTACTGCCTATCACCCTCAAACAGATGGGCAGACAGAAAGGACGAATCAAATCTTGGAGGACATGTTGCGAATGTATGTGATGGATAGACCATCAAAGTGGGAAGAGTATCTGCATCTAGCTGAGTTTGCTTATAATAATAGCTACCAATCCTCTATTAAGATAAGTCCGTTTGAGGCACTCTATGGGAGAAAGTGCTTTACTCCCTTGAGTTGGAGTCAACCAGAGGATAAATTGGTGTTGGGACCAGATGCACTACAAGAGATGGAAAGAATTGTTAAACAAATACAGAGAAATATAAAGACAGCACAAGACCGACAGAAGAGCTATGCTGATAAGAAAAGGGTGCACCGAGAATTTAAAGTGGGGGATCATGTGTATTTGCGCATTAAACCCAAAAAGAGCACACTTTATGCAGGAAGTTGTGCAAAACTGGCCCCTAGATATTGTGGGCCTTTTGAGGTGTTAGAAAGGGTGGGACCAGTGGCTTACAAGTTGGCCTTACCACCCCATGTTAGAGTGCATAATGTATTTCATGTTTCATTATTAAAAAGATATGTGCATGATGCTTCTCACATAGTTCATTGGAATGTTGTACAGGTGGAACCAGAAGGGGAGTTTCTGCCAGAACCGCTTCAAATATTGGAGCGGGAAGAAATTGAATTGAGAAACAGAACAGTGGTCAGAGTAAAGGTGCAGTGGAAGCACTTTACTGCTGAAGAAGCCACTTGGGAAAGGGAAGCTGAAATGATGGAGAGATATCCATTTTTTTTTAAATGAACTCTAGTAGTTGAATAAGAACACCGAGGATGATGTTTATTTTCAGAGGGGGAATATGTAACACCCCCAATTTGTGTGTTGAATTTTAAAAGTTAGATATTTGAACTCTAATCCTAAGGGGGTGGACCCCAAGGGATGAGTATGGTGTGAATGTATTTACATATTTTATTTGAAGAAATAAATAAAATGATTGTGCATTTTGACCAAAAAGAGAATTTGAGACTATTACAAATCCATGAGGGATGATAAGGCAACAAATCCCCAAAAATCTTTCAAAAATCCTTGAAAGAAATTTATTTAGATTTGAGGAGGGAATTGCAATTCCCCCAATGAAGAGAGAAGGGGAAGAGGTGAGAAAAGCTGAAAGCTGAGGAAAGCTTAAAGCAGCTTTAAAGTATCCCAAAAATGGGAAGCCTAGGCTAAACAGCAAAGAAAGCATCCTGCTATTCTGGACGCAGAATTAGAAACATGCTTTGGGGAATTATGAGCTTAAATAAGCTGCTCCTAGGCAGATCAGAGGTTGATCTGTGCTAGGAGGTGATCTCTGCTCGGGGGTGAATCCTGGGAGACAAAGAGGATTCTAAGGTTGGGAGGTTGGTCATTTGCAGATTTTTGGTATGTTCTTAAATTTTGTTATTATTCTTTCTGATGGTATGAATTGGCTACATATATAAAACTTATGAAAATTGTAGGATTAATTTGGAAAAGCTAAGATTGGCTGAGTCCACCCATAAGAATCATCTTTATAGTTCAGTTGAGTCAGAGACAAGAATTCCATAGAGTATAAACCACAGAAACTCTAAACCTAGGTTGGTTTAGATCTGCAGTTACTTAGTCTCCACAGACAATTAATTTTTCTCCTGCTTCCTGTATATATATAAATGTGATGGTTGTGCTCATAGATATGATAGAACAATATGTTAGCCGTACTGAAGTTATATGATGAAAACAAAAAAATAGGAAAGATAGTAGGAGAATAGAATCTGACAGTCAAACTTGTGATAGGAAAAGCATAATTCTATTCTATATGATTATTATAGCAGTTATAAATGTATATCTTACATTTCTAGATCTAGCCTTAACCCTTGAACAATGAAAAAGAGGAAAAAAAAACTTAAATTATAATTAAAATCCTCTAGTCAAACACTAGAGATTGCATATAGGTATACATCACAAGAACAATATAGTTTCAAAGTAATGACTTAGAACATGTATTCTTAGTAACTCAAAGAGTGAAGATGTACTATAGAAGTATTACCAAATTCATAACAAATATAGTGTATCTTGGGTGTTAAGTGCAGCTCTAACTTTCGAAACACATATTATGGCAAAGTAATGATGCTAGGTCTAAAACATAATAACAAATAATTATTATGATCATGTGTATGGTTCCAAATTTCCAAGCGTGCACCTAGCGCTCAACCAATAGAAAATTTTAACATGTGACTTCCAAGGAATTATAGGTATATGAGTATTCTATTTACATATAAAAATGATCCATATATCTGTTAACAAGAAACATTAAAACAAATTTGATACTTATATATATATGAATCGAACCATCGATATTACAAGGGACGATGGGTGAAAAATCGATATATATATTAAAGTGAGATATATATGTAAATTCATATGTGGAAAAACGAATTGTTATGAAATTGAACTACATTAAAACATGACTGTAGTAATTATAAGAGACGCAGACATTATTCAAATAAAGGCACACCACTGTAAACATTTCATTGGAACGGAACGTGAAAATTAGTTTAATCATTATACGCAACGATGTAGGTGAGATTAAAATGTTATTACTCGGCATGTTCACCTGCAATAATAAACACATTATGATACCTACGCATGGAAGACCAGGGACGGCAACTCAGTTATCCTGCCGGTTTTCAATCTCTCTGAAACAAAATTGGGTCAAAATGAAATGCATAAATATCAAAGGCGCGGACTAATATAGGATCTGAAAACCATGAATCGATTTAGTGAAACTACGCAGGCGTAAGTAATGTAAATCTGATCGATTTCGTCAGTTTCAAATCAGAGGTATAAAATAAAACCTACGAAAGAAAACATGATATGGGCTCTAAACGTTCACGGTGGAGTAGGAACACTATCAGTATAATAAAAACACAGATTTATAAATCTGAGGCGTCAACCTCTGTAACTGTCAGCACGAATTTGGGTTACCGGCGAATGTGGTTGGGGTTTCCTCCTCGTGTCGCGTAAATTTATACACTGGCTAGCCAGACCAGAACGCCGACGGTGTGAATGCTAACCACACTGCTCGCCGAACCTCGTAATATCCTGTCAGGGATTCCAGAAACCAAAGATATAAAAACCAATAATAGGTTAACGACGTACCCGAGAATAAGCATTGAAACAGCCTGATAATGGATTGCTACCCGATGATGCTTGATAGTATGGTAAGATAAACTTATATGAGTGGAACCCTAGGGTCATAGCAGCACAATCTCGAACAACTATGCAAAAGAAAAAAATACATATAGCTTAGCATAGTGGGAATGGTAAATAGAGCGCAGCACACATATCAATCGATAGATAGATAAGCGCTCAATAAACTGGATGAGATTATCTCTCTCTGCAATAACAACCAGAACACGGGATTAGACATGGGCCATGAAAGCCATAAATTACCCAAACGATGCAACGCAGAAAAAAAAAAAAAAAACCAGAAACTTACGCTCGAATCTGCTTGGCCAGAAATCCAACCCTTCACAGTGACTGGAAACGCTGAGCCAGAGTAAAATAGAACATGGCGGTAAGATAGGTGAATAACTCGGCTGAAATCTCCCAATTCAAAAAGAAGAAGAAGGCCCCGCAACCCTAAACACACTGCCCCATAAAAATTCGAAAATCTTGCGGTCGGTTGGGAAAACTTTGCCACGTCCAGGGGCGAGTACCAGGTGATAGAGAAGGGCACAGAGAAGGTAGGAGAATATATTACACCTCGCATGCATGAAGGTAAGGGAGCAACCCTGGAAACTTTTCACTTCCAGAGACAGAAGCCGGCTTAGTACTGGTAGCAGGCAAGAATTGACAAGTAGCCAGCCACCCGTCAATTTCTGTGGAGTAGGGAGCATGTTACGCTGTCAGAAAGTACCTTCCTCTCAGGAAAGCGACGCCACCCTACCTGCAAAACCATCCCAGTAGAAAGAAACCAATTCAGACGTAAAACTCTGTCGTCCTGAGCACGGTACGACCTGAATAATTTAAACAGAAATTAAAATACGGGGTATACACTCCTCGTATGAAATCACAGTGAACACGCGTGCAATTAGAATCCAAATGATAACTTTAAAAGCCTCCGGCTAATGAGTCGGATGGGTGGAAAATGTAATTACGCCGAGACGCAGGTCTGATTTATCATTACATGGAATGGTTGACGGGAAACTAGAACCTTATAATTTTGGTCACTGCGGCGAAAGTAAACAAGGCATTAACGAGATACACGTCAGGGTTAGTAATTCAAACGGCGCATAATAATTATGAGAGGCACAGACCGGTACTCATATACTCGGTGCGAGCAATGGAAAACCCTATGAGAGTAAAGGGCACGCGGGCATACCACTCTACCAACGTCCTTGAAGTTAATTAAACTATGCATTTTGTATTATGATTAAAGTCCACGTCCAACTGAGTTGTCAACACAACGATGGACTGTATACATTCTATAAGATTGATTACTTTTTAAAAAAAGTGCAAATATTATGTATATATAAGCGATACACCTTAAACGCCGAGTCAAACGAGTGTCAATAATGTTTGAAGAAAAGAGATGATTTATATATATATACGGGTCTAGAAGGGCGTGGGAACACTTCTATTAAAGTATCCAATATGGAATATATTTATATAGAGGTAATGTATGGTTACGATCATTCAAACTCGTGATTGGAGTATATATATATCTACATGTAGATGTTATATACCAAGGGTATAGGTATTACATATATGCATGGTGGTTATTATATATATACATAGGGGGAAGTATGTATTAAATATAAGTTAAATATATGTGGTAAACATGATATATAAAAATTTCACCTACATTAGGTAGAAGAAATATCCCATGATATAAATATATATGCATAATAAAGTTTATATTGCCAGATACTATACAGGAAGTGTATAGTGGTATAGGTAACAGTGAAATAGGTATTTTCTAAGTAAGGTTTGAATACTACTATCAAAAGAGAGAAATGGGGAATCTTATTCAGAACAAAGTGAATAACTTATAGAGAATAAGGTTAAGGTAGTCAGGGGAATACCAGGAATACCAATAAGGTATATTGGGTGTTATTAACTAATAATAAGATCCCAGAAAAAAAAAAAAAAAAAAATTCAATGGGAGGTGTGACAAATGGTATCGGAGCACTAGTTACAACAAATTGGGCTCTTGTTTTGTGCTCAATGCTTATTACATATTTTGTTTTTCTGAAGTTTATAAACTTTGCTAATCTGTGTTGTAAGTGTGTACAGTTGAAATGGCTGAAGGTGAAGGGATTTATGTGGATCTGCGGGATGAGTTTGCTACTCCAGATCCCAATGCCCCGGTACTCGCTATGTTTCACCGGATGCAACGAGAGTTGGCTGAATTAAGAAGCCAAAATGACATGCTGTCATCAGCCAGTAAGGAGCAGGAAAAGCTCATCAGAGAGCTAACTTCCCGGAACAGCCAGGAGGGCGAAGGTTCTGGAAAAAGAAAGATGGATGAATCTGAGGATGAGGATACAGCTAGAAATCAACATAAGAAGAAAAGAGAGTTGCAAGGGGAATTTAGAAAGATCAAACCTCCCTCCTCTGATGGGGAGAAGGAGGAGGATGTTGAAGCTTGGTTGCTGAACATGATCAAGTATTTCCAAGTCTATGAATATGAGAGCAATCTGAAGGCTAGATTAGCTGTGTACCAGCTACAAGGAAAAGCTACACTCTGGTGGGAAGAGACAAAAATGGTGCATGCTATTGATGAAAAGACAGTTACTTGGGAAGATTTTCAGACTAAGTTCAAAAGTCGTTATTTAAATGAACGTTATTATGACGGTAAAGAAAAAGAATTCCATGAACTTAGGCTAGGGCAGCTCACTATTGATGAGTTTGTCACTAAGTTTACTAATTTACTGAGGTATGTTCCTTACATTAGGGAAGAAAAGGAAAAAGTGCAAAGGTTTTTAAATTGTTTGCCTACTGTTTACAAGGAGAAAATTGAATTTGACAACCCAAAGACCATGGATGAAGCTGTTAGAAAAGCAAGATTATGCTATCAGCAGTTTAAAGGTAAAGCAGAACAAGGGAAGAGATGGCTGAACAAGGGTGAGTTCAAAGACAAAAGAACAAAACCAACATATTTAAGGAATTTTGGTAGAGATCATCAAAGGAAAAAGTTCAGCAAACCAAAGGAAAGTCAAACTGCTCAGTCCCAAGTGGTTTCAAAACCAGTAGAAGGGAACAATAAAAAGGAAGGGACAGTCAGAATGAAGGAACCTCTGAAATGTTGGGGCTGTGGAGAACCCCATATGATGAGGGACTGCCCCCATCGAAATATACACCTGATCAATAGAGAGAGAGAGGCAACAATAGTCAATGACATAGCCAGAAATATACCAACTATCAGTGCAGCATTGGAAAATCGACAAGCAGAACATCAAGCAACCATGGTGGAAATGGAGGGTAAGATTTCTGAACTACCTATTACTGTTTTGATTGATCCAGGTGCTTCTTTGAGTTACATTAGTCCTGGAATTGTAGAGAAATGTAAAATTAAACCTGAAAAATTTCAGCAGTCATGGTTGGTACAGCTAGCCACTGGAACTAAGAGGAAAGTCACACATAAGTTGCCCAAAACAGCAATACACTTAAATGGATCATGGCTGGAACGAAACATATTGCCATTAGATCCTATGATATGTCGATAGAATGGATTGTTTTGAAAAGAAGAAAGCTCGATGAATCACGGGATAAAACCCCGTATTGTGTAGATGAGGAAGGGAAACCTTTTGCTGGGTAAGGAAACCAAACTTGCCAAACTCATTGTGGTAAGATATCTATCACTCTTACAATCGAAAAGAACAAAATTTCAGAAAAGGATACCAAGTCTATGCAGCAGAAGAAATAGAACAAAATCGAGGAAGAGTTATCGGGATGCTATACCAGTCATCAGAGAGTTTAAGGAAATCTTTCCCAAGGAAATCCCTCATCTTCCCCCCAAAAGGGAGATTGACTTTTCTATAGATCTGGTGCCGGGAGCTACACCTATTTCCCGAGCTCCTTATCGGATGAGTCCGCCAGAGCTGATGGAGATGAAGATGTAGCTGCAAGAATTATTGGATAAGGGTTACATTAGACCAAGTGTGTCTCCATGGGGAGCATCGGTTTTATTTGTGAAAAAGAAGGATGGAACTTTTAGGATGTGCATTGATTATCGTCAACTAAACAAGTTGAATATTAAAAATAGATATCCACTTCCTAGAATTGATGATCTGTTTGATCAAGTGAGCGGGGCCTCAGTCTTTTCCAAGATAGACCTAAGGACTGGTTATCACCAGCTCAGAATTAAAGAAGAAGACATCAGCAAAACAACATTTCGAACCAGGTATGGGCATTACGAATTTGTAGTCCTACCTTTTGGTTTGACAAATGCCCCTACCACATTTATGTGTTTGATGAACAGTGTGTTGAATAAGTATTTAGACAAATTTGTTCTTGTGTTCATAGATGATATCTTAGTTTACTCCAAAAATGAGGAAGAACATAAGGAACACCTGAAAATAGTGTTGCAAACTTTGAAAGAAAATCAGCTATATGCCAAGTTTAGTAAATGTGAATTTTATAAAGATAAAATTCAATATTTGGGTCATATAATTTCTGAAAAAGGGTTGGCAATTGACCCTGAAAAGATAAAATCCATTAAAGAATGGCCATTCCCCACTGATGTCTCAGCAGTAAGATCATTTATGGGAATTGCAGGCTATTATCGCAGATTTGTGGAGAGATTTTCTGCGATAGAAAATCCCATAACCTCATTACAAAGGAAGGGTGTTAAGTTCGTGTGGACTGAGAAATGTCAAAACAGTTTCGAACAATTGAAACAGAAACTTATTTCAGCTCCTATATTAAAAATTGCTGATCCTGATAAAGAGCTTGTGGTATGTACAGATGCTTGCAGAGAGGGGCTAGGAGGAGTCCTATTGCAAGAAAATTCAGTTATTGCCTATGAGTCTAGGAAATTGAAAACTCATGAACATAATTATAGTGCATATGATTTGGAATTTGCAGCTGTTATTCATGCTTTAAAAATGTGGAGGCACTATCTGCTGGGGAAGAAGTTCACATTGATGACTGATCATATTAGCCTTAAATATTTCTTTTCCCAAACTGACCTGAATGCAAGACAAGCGAGATGGCTGTCTTTTCTAAGTGAATTTGATATGTACATAAAACATATCAAGGAAAAAGAAAATAAAGTTGCTGATGCCTTAAGTAGAAATGCTTGTCAACATTTAAACAACATTGGGAGTAGTGCCCAGATGGAGATAGAGGAATTGGTGGGAAAAGCAGCAACTCAAGATCCCAACTATGAAGCACTCTTGGTGAAATTACAGACAAGGGATAAAACAGATTACACTAAAAACCCACAAGGGCTGCTCTATTACAAAAACAGGTTGTATATTCCAAATATAGAGTCACTGAAAAGAGAAATTCTAGATGAATATCATAAACAGGCCTATGCAGGACATCCCGGATATCAAAAGATGTTAACAGCCTTGAAAAAGAAGTTGTTCTGGCCAGGAATGAAGAAATATGTGGCAGAGTATATAAGTAGGTGTATGGAATGTCAACTGGTTAAAGTTGAGCATCAACACCCGGCAAGGCTTTTAAATCCCCTGCCAATTGCAGAATGGAAATGGGACACAGTTTCCATGGATTTTATAACAGGATTACCCAAGAATAAATATCAACATGATTCTGTGATGGTAGTAGTAGACACTCTCACAAAAGCTGCTCAATTTATACCAGTGAAATCTACTTTCGGAACAGCTCAAGTAGCCAATGTTTTCCTGAAGGAGATAGTAAGGCTTCATGGAGTTCCCAAAGTAATTGTCTCAGATCGAGATGCTAAGTTTACAGCAGCATTTTGGAAGGGATTATTTGGAGGGATGGGTACTAAGCTGAATTTTAGTACTGCCTATCACCCTCAAACAGATGGGCAGACAGAAAGGACGAATCAAATCTTGGAGGACATGTTGCGAATGTATGTGATGGATAGACCATCAAAGTGGGAAGAGTATCTGCATCTAGCTGAGTTTGCTTATAATAATAGCTACCAATCCTCTATTAAGATAAGTCCGTTTGAGGCACTCTATGGGAGAAAGTGCTTTACTCCCTTGAGTTGGAGTCAACCAGAGGATAAATTGGTGTTGGGACCAGATGCACTACAAGAGATGGAAAGAATTGTTAAACAAATACAGAGAAATATAAAGACAACACAAGACCGACAGAAGAGCTATGCTGATAAGAAAAAGGTGCACCGAGAATTCAAAGTGGGGGATCATGTGTATTTGCGCATCAAACCCAAAAAGAGCACAATTTATGCAGGAAGTTGTGCAAAACTGGCTCCTAGATATTGTGGGCCTTTTGAGGTGTTAGAAAGGGTGGGACCAGTGGCTTACAAGTTGGCCTTACCACCCCATGTTAGAGTGCATAATGTATTTCATGTTTCATTATTAAAAAGATATGTGCATGATGCTTCTCACATAGTTCATTGGAATGTTGTACAGGTGGAACCAGAAGGGGAGTTTCTGCCAGAACCGCTTCAAATATTGGAGCGGGAAGAAATTGAATTGAGAAACAGAACAGTGGTCAGAGTAAAGGTGCAGTGGAAGCACTTTACTGCTGAAGAAGCTACTTGGGAAAGGGAAGCTGAAATGATGGAGAGATATCCATTTTTGTTTAAATGAACTCTAGTAGTTGAATAACAACACCGAGGACGGTGTTTATTTTCAGAGGGGGAATATGTAACACCCCCAATTTGTGTGTTGAATTTCTAAAGTTAGACATTTGAACTTTAATCCTAAGGGGGTGGACCCCAAGGGATAAGTATGGTGTGAATGTAATTGCATATTTTATTTGAGGAAATAAATAAAATGATTGTGCATTTTGACCAAAAAGAGAATTTGAGATCACTTGCCAAATCCATGAGGATGGATAAGGCAACAAATCCCCAAAAATCTTTCAGAAATCCTTGAAAGAAATTTATTTAGATTTGAGGAGGAATCTAAAATTTCCCCAATGAAGAGGAGTAGTTGGGAAGAGGTGAGAAAAAGCTGGAAAAGCTGAGGAAAAGCTTAAAGCAGCTTTAAAGAGTCCCAAAATGGGAAGCCTAGGCTAAACAGGAAAGAAAGCATCCTGCTATTCTGGACGTAGAATTAGGAACATGATTTGGGGGAATATGAGCTTAAATAAGCTGCTCCTATGCAGATCAGAGGTTGATCTGTCCTAGGAGGTGATCTCAGCTCGGAGGTGAATCCTGGGAGACAAAGAGGATTCTAAGGTTGCGAGGTTGGTCATTTGCAACAGTGGTATGTTTCTGAAATTTTGTTTATTCTGGTGTATTATTGTATGAATTGGCTACATATAAAACTTAAGGAAAATTGTATGATTAAATTTGGTACTACATTTAACAGAGTCCATCCCAAGGCATTCACCTTTGAGGTTCTGTTTGGTTGTAGACCAGAATTCCATAGAGTAGAAACCACAGAAACTCTAAACCGAGGTTGGTTTAGATATGAAGTTACTTAGTCTCCACAGATAATTAAATATTCTCCTGCTTCCTGTATATACAAATGTGATGATTGTGCTCATAGGTATGATAGAACAATATGATAGCAGTATTGAAGTTTATATGGTGCAAAACAAATAGGAAAGAAAGTAGGATAATAGAATCTGACAGTCAAACTTGTGACAGGAAAAGCATAATTCTATTCTATATGATTATTATAGCAGTTATAAATGTATATCTTACATTTCTAGATCTAGCCTTAAGCCTTGAAACAAGTAAAGGAGTAAAAGACTTAAAATATAATTAAGGTCCTCTAGTCAAACACTAGAGAATGCATATAGATATACATCAAAAGAAAGATATAATTTAAAAGTAAGGACTTAGAACATGTATTCTTACTAACCCAAAGAGTGAAGCTATACTATAGAAGTATTGCCACGTTCATAACAAATATAGTGTATCTTGGGTGTTAAGTTCAGCTCTAACTCTCGAAATACATATTATGGCAAAGGATTTATGCTAGGTCTAAAACATAATAACAAGCAATTATTATGTACATGTATATGATTTTAAATTTCCAAGTGCGCACCTAGCGCTCAACCAATAGAAAATTTTAACATGTTAATTCCAAGGAATTATAGATACGTGAGTACTCTATTTACATATAAGAACGACCCATATATATGTTAACAAGAAACATTAAAACAAATTTGATACTTATATATATGAATCGAACCATCGATATTACAAGGGATGATGGGTGAAAAACCGATATATATATTAAAATGAGATATATATGCGAACTCCTATGTGGCAAAACGAATTGTTATGTAGTCGAACTACATTAAAACATGACTGTTAGTAATTATAATAGACACAGACATAATTCAAATAAAAGAACACCACTGTAAACATTTCATTGGGACGTAATGTGAAATTAAGTTAAATCATTATATGCGACGATTGAGGCGAGATTAAAATGTTATTAACCGGCATGTCTCACCTGCAATAATAAACACATTATGATACCTACGCCTGGAAGACCAGGGACGGCAACTCAGTTATCCTGCCGGTTTTCAATCTCTCTGAAACAAAATTGGGTCAAAATGAAATGCATAAATATCAAAGGCGCGGACTAATATAGGATCTGAAAACCATGAATCGATTTAGTGAAACTACGCAGGCGTAAGTAATGTAAATCTGATCGATTTCGTCAGTTTCAAATCAGAGGTATAAAATAAAACCTACGAAAGAAAACATGATATGGGCTCTAAACGTTCACGGTGGAGTAGGAACACTATCAGTATAATAAAAACACAGATTTATAAATCTGAGGCGTCAACCTCTGTAACTGTCAGCACGAATTTGGGTTACCGGCGAATGTGGTTGGGGTTTCCTCCTCGTGTCGCGTAAATTTATACACTGGCTAGCCAGACCAGAACGCCGACGGTGTGAATGCTAACCACACTGCTCGCCGAACCTCGTAATATCCTGTCAGGGATTCCAGAAACCAAAGATATAAAAACCAATAATAGGTTAACGACGTACCCGAGAATAAGCATTGAAACAGCCTGATAATGGATTGCTACCCGATGATGCTTGATAGTATGGTAAGATAAACTTATATGAGTGGAACCCTAGGGTCATAGCAGCACAATCTCGAACAACTATGCAAAAGAAAAAAATACATATAGCTTAGCATAGTGGGAATGGTAAATAGAGCGCAGCACACATATCAATCGATAGATAGATAAGCGCTCAATAAACTGGATGAGATTATCTCTCTCTGCAATAACAACCAGAACACGGGATTAGACATGGGCCATGAAAGCCATAAATTACCCAAACGATGCAACGCAGAAAAAAAAAAAAAAAACCAGAAACTTACGCTCGAATCTGCTTGGCCAGAAATCCAACCCTTCACAGTGACTGGAAACGCTGAGCCAGAGTAAAATAGAACATGGCGGTAAGATAGGTGAATAACTCGGCTGAAATCTCCCAATTCAAAAAGAAGAAGAAGGCCCCGCAACCCTAAACACACTGCCCCATAAAAATTCGAAAATCTTGCGGTCGGTTGGGAAAACTTTGCCACGTCCAGGGGCGAGTACCAGGTGATAGAGAAGGGCACAGAGAAGGTAGGAGAATATATTACACCTCGCATGCATGAAGGTAAGGGAGCAACCCTGGAAACTTTTCACTTCCAGAGACAGAAGCCGGCTTAGTACTGGTAGCAGGCAAGAATTGACAAGTAGCCAGCCACCCGTCAATTTCTGTGGAGTAGGGAGCATGTTACGCTGTCAGAAAGTACCTTCCTCTCAGGAAAGCGACGCCACCCTACCTGCAAAACCATCCCAGTAGAAAGAAACCAATTCAGACGTAAAACTCTGTCGTCCTGAGCACGGTACGACCTGAATAATTTAAACAGAAATTAAAATACGGGGTATACACTCCTCGTATGAAATCACAGTGAACACGCGTGCAATTAGAATCCAAATGATAACTTTAAAAGCCTCCGGCTAATGAGTCGGATGGGTGGAAAATGTAATTACGCCGAGACGCAGGTCTGATTTATCATTACATGGAATGGTTGACGGGAAACTAGAACCTTATAATTTTGGTCACTGCGGCGAAAGTAAACAAGGCATTAACGAGATACACGTCAGGGTTAGTAATTCAAACGGCGCATAATAATTATGAGAGGCACAGACCGGTACTCATATACTCGGTGCGAGCAATGGAAAACCCTATGAGAGTAAAGGGCACGCGGGCATACCACTCTACCAACGTCCTTGAAGTTAATTAAACTATGCATTTTGTATTATGATTAAAGTCCACGTCCAACTGAGTTGTCAACACAACGATGGACTGTATACATTCTATAAGATTGATTACTTTTTAAAAAAAGTGCAAATATTATGTATATATAAGCGATACACCTTAAACGCCGAGTCAAACGAGTGTCAATAATGTTTGAAGAAAAGAGATGATTTATATATATATACGGGTCTAGAAGGGCGTGGGAACACTTCTATTAAAGTATCCAATATGGAATATATTTATATAGAGGTAATGTATGGTTACGATCATTCAAACTCGTGATTGGAGTATATATATATCTACATGTAGATGTTATATACCAAGGGTATAGGTATTACATATATGCATGGTGGTTATTATATATATACATAGGGGGAAGTATGTATTAAATATAAGTTAAATATATGTGGTAAACATGATATATAAAAATTTCACCTACATTAGGTAGAAGAAATATCCCATGATATAAATATATATGCATAATAAAGTTTATATTGCCAGATACTATACAGGAAGTGTATAGTGGTATAGGTAACAGTGAAATAGGTATTTTCTAAGTAAGGTTTGAATACTACTATCAAAAGAGAGAAATGGGGAATCTTATTCAGAACAAAGTGAATAACTTATAGAGAATAAGGTTAAGGTAGTCAGGGGAATACCAGGAATACCAATAAGGTATATTGGGTGTTATTAACTAATAATAAGATGCCAAAAAAAAAAAAAAGAAAAAAAAAAAAAAGATTTTTTTTTTTCAACGGGAGGTGTGACAACGGTACTGAACAACCATTCAATCTGAAATTTGCATAGGAATTTATAACATAATAATTCATAAACATGGATATATTTAATATAGACTTAAATAAATCTCCAAATTTATGCATGCATACCGATACTATGACTAGTCCTCCCAACCTTAGAGTTCGTTTATCTCCAGAACTCACCCCCGAGCTGAGATCCTCCAAGAACAGACTAACTTCAATCTGTTCTGGAGCAGCTTATTTAAGCTATGCTCTCCCCAAAGCCTGTTTCCAATTCTGCGTCTAGAATTTCAGGATGCTTTATTCCTGTTTGCCTAGGCTTCCCTTATTTAGGGACTTTAAAGCTGCTTTCTGCTTTTCCATCTTTTCCAACTTTTTACCTCTTCGCAACTACTTTCCTCATCATTGGGGAATTAAGATTTTTCCTCAAAAATCTAAATTAGAAATAATTTCTTTCAAGGATTTTTGAAATATTTTGGGGAAAGTCTTTACCTTTTCCATAACCTCATGGATTAGGCATGTGATCTCAATTTCTCCTTTGGTCATAATGCATACACAATATTTTATTTATTTTTCATAAATAAATAATTAACCACATCCACACAATAATTATCCATTGGGGTCCACTCCCCTTTGGATTTATGTTCAAATGTCTAATTTGAAAATCATAGAACTTGGGGGTGTTACATTTGGTCCTTGAAGTTTTGGCTTCGAGAATTCCCTGGGTCAACAATTTAAAGACTCTAATCATCTGTAATATAAACCTAATAATGTAATTTGTTTTTATTTTAAAATAAAAATATAAACGTAATCAAAGTAACTGGGATTTATGGTGATAATATTCCTTAAAAGGTTAGAAAAATTTCCTTATTATATATGGAAATTATTTTCATTTGAATCTAGCTACTTTTATTCAATATTATTTGTCGACTATCATATATAATCAAGAAATACGTTTATTCTTGAAAACATTATACAACATTGTAAATATTCATGGCATTAATCATATATTCTAGTTCTTAAATTTTTTTAAAATACTATAACAGGAAAAGTGATAATAAAATTCAATTTAATTATAAAAAAGTAATAATTAATCAATATATTTAAATTAATTTTATTATTTAGAAAAAAAGCTATACCTCGTTGGTTTTGTTTTGGATAAGAAAATTGTGCAACAAAGAAAAAATTTATGCATTGGCCCCTTCTTAAA
Source organism: Pinus albicaulis (assembly GCA_034641835.2). Lineage (NCBI taxonomy): Eukaryota > Viridiplantae > Streptophyta > Pinopsida > Pinales > Pinaceae > Pinus > Pinus albicaulis. The sequence goes on along the minus strand of CM076570.1, from coordinate 897,161,741 downwards.
AACAAGCTCTTTGACTCCTCGGAAGCTACCTCAAGCCCATCACCACTCCCATGCCTCCCTTTGCCCTGGAAGAAGCATTTGAGATTGTCTTTGGTTGTCGAATGAGTGGATTTACTTACTCACAACATACCTGAAGCCACCTTCCTCATCTCTTGATGCTTTACACATGAGCCCCAAATTTAATAGTGAACCCGATCTCTTCTCACTCTTTATGAAATATTTGGGTGGGTCCCCTCTTTGTCTCTCAGTGAACAATAGCTCCAAAATTGAAAACATTAAGTTTCAAATTTCAAGTCAATGGGTATTATTTTTATGATTTCGTTTTCTACAGCCAACTCACAAATAGAACAAAATATAGATCAAAAAATTTAAAATTATACACTTTGAGGGGGGGGACCTCCTTACATTAAATAGATGAAAAATTCTTTGATGATACAAATGATAAGACATACTTTCTATATATAGGAGTCTATTGGGTCACAATATAATTAGAGTCTACATAACAATAATAATTTAAGGGGTGCACCAATTACAATAGTGGGCTTCTATGGGGCACCAATAAATTAAAATTGAGCCTTGTAGAATGTGAAATGTGATTTCAAACATGGAAAGGGGGATCTACTAGAGGGGGAACGTGGAAGACCCTGGATGCACCACATGTTAGCCTCTGGTTGTGCTGTATTTCCACATATAAAAAAAAATCAACTTCAACCTTACGAGCCAAATCCATAAAAAAAATTCACCTCTAAACAAATTCAATGAATCCTGCTATGACACTTGTCACATTGTCATTGGCTCAGAGGGATGTTCATCATGGTTGAACTTTCTTGACTCTTTCGACCTTTTTCTTTTTTTGAAAATTTTCCTATTCTGAACGATGGTCACTGAGCTGTAAATTCCTCATACGGACTATGTTTTGAGTGAAATGAATTGCACCAAATTCTTGGCAATGGGTCAGATCCGGTCATTCTAGTTTGCTGAAATTCTTAAAAATATTTTCTTTGGAATTTTTTTACCCCTAATCCATATTTTGATCTATACTTCCCACTGGCATGCTTTTGGACCCAAAAAATTGGGTTATATCACTAGAGCTGAATACTCTTATATTTCTCAATTTCTATCATCTTGATTCTACTTGGAAAAATCGCCATGGAAACCATTTGGGTTCACTGAAATGCATTGCCTTCCAAATGGCTTAGCGCTTCAAAAAATGTTCTCCTTTTGCTGCTGACCCAATCCAACATGTGTTAGTTTCTTGTTGACATATATAAAACTTTTATGTACCAAATCAATCCCTTGGTTCTTCGAAAAATAACTCATTTTCTTCCCTTTCAGAATTATGTTCCTCGTTTGCACATACATGCATTTGGTGCAAGCTTCTCCTTGAAAATCACTTTCCCAAGTTAAACACATTTGAGCGAAATGGAACAATGAGTTCCAAAATCTGCAGTAATAAGAAAATAATGGCCATTATTTTACCTCCATGGTTCCAAATTCCACATATGGAAGAATTCATTCGCCACCTCTTTCACTTCTTGGCGTCAACACATAAAATTTTGTACAATGACTGCAAGCATTTTTGTTGCAAATTCACTGACATATTTTCCCTCTTTCCCTCATCCTCCAATTTCACATGCTACTTATGCCATGGATTTGACAATGAAGGCTAAACATGAACCTCTTTCACAATATTCGACCTTTAAAAATTCTGCGACATCTTGTCACAAGCACAACTATCAATCTTAAAAACACATCATGCAAGAAACATAACTTGACGACATATCCTTGGGCTCCTTCAAAGAAAAAAATTTCACATCATTTGAACATCTCCATTTACTCTTTCATCTTGGTGTCAAAACTCATTGAGCAAACACAAATAAAAAAACAGGCCTCTTCGATCAATCGACCAACACAATTCAACACCCATGCATGATCAAATGATCAACACTTTCAAGTTGACATACATACCATCCTTAGCCAGTACAGCTGCTCGAGATTCGTCTGCTACATTAAATGGGAAATCTTCGAAGATATGACCATACTCATGAAAATGACGACATTTGAAAGGGACGTGTTCATAATCCAATGGTTTGGTCCATGTAGAGTAGTGGTAGATTAGATCGATGGATTCTGGTAGCGGTTGAGATATGTTCATATGGACATAGATCGGGGCATAGGTCACATGTCATTGGTGTTTGGTGATCTGCGATTTTTTTACAGACGCTCTTATTGAGTTCCTGATTCCTTCCAGGATGTGAGGTTAAAAAAAATCATTTAGGAGGGAATAGATCCGATCGTAGACAAGAGCTGCAGTGAATTCTTCTTTGTCCAGGTTGTAGCATTCCTCCCAATAGAGGATGAAGAGGCTTGCACTTCCCATAAAATATGGTCTGTTTTTGAAGATCCGCTTGCAATCCTCTAGATATTCAAAGATCATAGTGAAGAAGCCTTTTCACGTGATTTGAAGCTCAAAATTTGACCACTTTTTCTCGATCGAGGCTAGAATATCTTGTTCTCGAGGCCAAATCCCCAATAATTTGTAGATCAATGCATGATCTTTCATCTACTGTCAAGCATTTTCCAAGCAATTGTTTGGGATGAAAAATTTGTGATTGATTTCTGCCTTAGGAAGGCATTGAATTCGACCTTCATTTTCTTGGCACTAAACCCCTATAACTTTGGTTTCTGCAGCTAAGGAGGAGTCGTTCGATCCATTGACATGATGACCTTGCATAAAGGGTGTCTATTTTTTTGTGTCACGGTAGGAATCCGACCCCTCTCGCCACAGCGGTCCTGAAATTGACGCTTCCAGTCAGGCCTGGAGAGGTTCAGAACCCTGCAGAAGCAATGCACGACGTGTTTAGGGCAGAGGACTAATTGCACAAAAAGTTACAAATGTGCTAACAAAGCCTTAGCAGAGCACTTTTTCCATATCATGTACTTTGGCCTCTTATTAATTTAACATTTGAAAATAAAATATAATAAATAACAGTTTCTAAAATTGCATATCTTATTTTTTGGGATCTAGTAAATCTACCATGATCTACTCTATAATATAGGACTAAAAGGTAGAAATTTAAAACATATAGATTTTTAATGTATATACATTCAAGAAGGTATACGGATTTAAAATACATATCAATAGTTTATGTTATTTATTAAATTGCTATTTATTAAAATAAAATATTAAAATATATAGGTTTTTTTACTGATATTTTATTAATTAAAATTAACTATAATAAAAAGATACTAGCTATATATATGTGTAATTTATTTTAATAGATTATATTTTTGGTAAAAAAAATAAAAAATTATTTGTTATATATTCAGTTATCTTAAAATTTTCAAATTAACACAACTACCCTTAAACATTTGTATATCTAAAAAGAAACATTTTCATATTTAACAACAATGCTATTATACTCGTAACATCAATATAACTATTGATATATTACTTTTATCATTAATATAAATATCGATACATTGTATTGTTTTAAAATTCAAAAAATTAGTAAATAAAAGTATGAATTTCACATTGGTTTCTTGCTTTCTTAAAATAAGCAATTCCTTATATATTTTCATTTATAGATATATTGTATTGTTTTAAAATTAAAAAAAAATAGTAAATAAAAGTATTAATTTCACATTGGTTTCCTCCTTTATTAAAATAAGCTATATTTTAATTTTTTTTGAGTTTTTATTATATTTTTTAACTTATTAGTTTTATTACATATTTTAATTTATTTTTTAAATTTCTTATTATGTTGTTTTTAAACTATTTTGGTTTTAAATATTTAAAAAATATATGTGTTTCATATATATTAATTTATTATAATTATTAAGTTAGTATTTAATTTTATATTAATTTTGAAGAAGTAATTTTCACATATATTTGAAATAGATTGTTCATCATACAAAATTGAAAAGATATAAAAATTGTTCTTTTATGATAATAAAAAATCAATCTTTTCAAAGACTATAGATTCAATACACTCAAAAATTCCAAAATGGAGTATTTTTGCAACTATTTTTTCTGTCTATTCTATTACATATCACACGGTAAATGTGACATAAAAATCCTAAAACATTATTATATTGACAAAACGTTAAAAAATACAAAAAATCTAAAACTCATTAGGATCAAAAGCAATGCAGTGAGGTTCATGGATGGCCTAACCCAATTCCTCTCTATAAAATTAGGTAGCTTGCAAGTTTAAAAACTCTACTAGGGATAAACCGGAGTGAGAACAACTGGGATAATAAAAATATAAGCTTTGGTAGACAATTGAGATAAGGCCAAATAATTAAGTGGGAAAGGAACACAAATTGGCAAGTGGAGAAGGTGAAAGTCTTATGTAGTGTTGAACCATGTGCTTGTGATAATAAAATATGACATCAAGGAGTAGAGGGGATATTTGGAGATACAAAGGCTGATCAATTTTTTTTATCTTGATTGGGTGGAGAAAAATGTGGTATAGAAATGAACGTAATCTTGGCGCCAGTGGTAGAGAAAGGTACACCAAATGTAAAGATAAGGAGAGAGTCACACATATACTTGAGAAAATGGACACATTAAAACTTGATATGTTAGTAATGAATATGAAATTTAAAAAGCCACTAACAACCATTGTTAATCTAATGGAAGATGTCCAAGATTTGAACACAAGGCTAGCAGGAAGATGGATGAAACCGAGGCATTACCTACACAGGTTTTTTCTTTACAGGAAGAAATCCATGCTCTGGATGTCAGCCTCAAGGAGTACAATGTTGCTAGCAAACAAAAGGGAGATGGATGAAATCGAGGCATTACCTACACAACTTTTTTTCTTTACAGGAAGAAATCAATGCTTTGGATGTTAACCTCAAGGAGTACAATGTGGCTAGCAAGCAAAAGGTAGATCACTCTCAGAATTTAATAAGCTACCATAGGATGAGAGTAATAGCATTGACTAATATATGATTGTTGCAATTTTTTTTTCTTGTTAGAATGCTATTATAAGATGTACTCCTCTAGACATGTGATGAACAAATGTAACTAATTTCATGGGTACTCGCTCTTAGATTTAATTTGCGGACTATCATATATAATTATGAATTTTTTTTCTTAAACCACAATCAATAATCTTGATAGTGGTGAACATATATTTTAATTATTATTTTTCTTTAAAATATTATAATAATAAAAATGATAATAAAAAAAATTTTAATCTATAAATTTTTTATAATTAATTAGTTAATTTAAATTTATTTAATTATTAAAAAAAAAAAACTGAATTTTATTGGAAATCAAAGTGATCAAATTTTATTAGATATCAGCTTCTAAGATGACGCACGCGATCTTTATTTTTTTAGACTAACCTTTTTCTATCAAGATTATTTCAATTTTAATTTCTTTATTTTAAATACATTTTATTAGAAATAATTTTTATTTTTATTTGATTAATTTACATAAATTTGAATTAGAGATAATCTTAACTTTTATTTGATTAATTTACATAAATTTCATTAGCAATAATCTTAAATTTTATTTGATTAATTTAGATAAATTTGATTAGAAACAATTTTATGTAAAAGGCAATTATCATTTATTTTATTTCAGGTTTGTGGTCAAGTCAACTTCTACCTCCCTAGATTAGGCTTGCTTTTATTTTAATGGAAGGAATATTTGGACTACCGTCCATAATTAGATAAATAATTAAAAACAATAAAGTAAGCGCGAAAGCATGTGTGGAATATATTGTTGAAACATGGATCCCACTGGCATGCACACAATCAAAATTTTAATTTTTATTATATATATATTTTAAATTTTAGGAGTATTTTGTTATTAAGATTGTGTAATCTATATACAAGATGAGGTTATTAGAAATGTTTTAGGTTAGATTGAGTTTGGATAATTTTTAATCTTTATAGATTATTATCAACGTTATTTTATAAATTTTGAATTAATAATTTGACAAAATTAAACCTTATATGAACTAGCCAATTTATATTTTATAAATAGTAAGATACAATCTTATGACTAAAATTTTATTAATAATTTTATAATAAAAAAGGAATACATAAAATTTTGTAATATTGAATAAACCCACATAAAACACTTAATTTGCATGTCAAAAATTTATAAATTATATCTAGCCAATTTACAATTAAAATTTTATTATTTATTTGTTTAATGTAACAAATAGTAAATTCAGGAGGTACATGTCACCTGCATCAATCCAACTTCTCAAACTAACACAAACCCTAATCTTCTTCAAACTGAACCAAGAAACCCTAATCAAACTAACACAAACTCCAATCTTCCTCAAACTGAACCAAGAAACCCTAATCTTCCTCAACGAAACACTAATTTTCCTCAACCAGAACCATTGAAGACATCCAGGTCAATTATTTGCCCACATCAATTCTTCAGTGCCCCATAGGGCCACCTCGTTCACAATTGTTCAGCCAAATGCACATGCCAGAGCAATCTTTTCCAATGGGATTATCAAATAATCAACTGTTAGGGTTTCGTTGAGGGTGCCAGACAGTCTGCGAAATTTTACATCTGATTCCTTAAACCATCTGCTCACTAATGGTAAAATTTGAAATAAATGAGTTTTCTTACGCAGATGCAGCATTAATGGTTAAATTTGAAATATATGGATTTTCTTACTAAGATGTACATGTCCTATCAAATTAACGAGTCTGAACACATAGATCGTCGCAACGTGCCAAATAAACACTCGATAAAGGTATGATTCCTAGTTTGACGTCTTTGCATTTTCATTGTGAAATTCGAAATGTTGAGTTTAATTTGATTACAAATTTAATTAACACTAGTTAAAAGGACGATTGCCAATTTGACTTCTTTGCATTTTTATTGTGAAATTCTAAATTCTGAACTTATTTGGATTATAAATTTATTTTTTAATTAGCACAACTACATTTAATTAATAAAATAAATAGAATTGATATAAATTATAAGTATTTAGCTTATATAAATGTATAATGATCAAATATACCTTTAAATTTTCCAAATAAAATTATTAACCACAAAAATTTCTCAATATTGACTTTTTATTTATTGATCTAAATTTTTCATTCACATGTCTTAACTATCTTTAACTCTAGTGGTAGATATTTTATTTTCAGCAAAACACCTTAATATTATTCGAAGGGTCAAATTTTAAAATTAAAATTAAAAATTTATAATAAATCCCAAACAAAATGTACCTAGTTAGTGATATGTTTAAGTTAAATATGAAAGTAACTGGAAAAATTATCCACATCATGCTTAAAATGGTAAATATTAAAAGCAAATAATCATCATCGAATTTTCGAAGGGAGAGCCTCAACAACTTCTAACGGTTCATTTGATTGATAATTACATCCCGAAGCCCTGGTACGGAACGAGAGTTAAGTTAGGGTTAAAAGAACGGTCATAAAACTAGTATTGCCGTTGAATTATCCTTCACTCCGTTAGTGATTAAAGCCGCTACCGCAGAGGAAGCGTTCGAATCGCCCGATTCAAAATCCAACGAATCAACAATTTTATTATCCATATTTAATATCCCGTCAAATAATAATAATAAAGTTTGATATTTTTTTAAGTAAAATATGGATTTATATCAAATATTTCATTGATAATTACATGCCTAAGCCCTGGTACGGAACGGGAGTTAAATCAGGGTTAAAAGAACAGTCATAAAACTAGTATGTCCGTTAAATTATCCTTTCTCACTCCGTTAGTGATTAGAGCCGCTGCTGCACAGGAAGCGTTCGAATCGCCCGATTCAAAATCCAACGAATCAACATTTTTATTATCAATATTTTATATTTGCTCAAATAATAACAAAATTTGTTTTTTTTTAAATAAAATACGAGTTTATATGGATTATTTTTGTTCAAAATTAAGGCGATATCTCTGTTTGAATTCTAATTAATCTTATTAAATATATTTTCAAGAGATTTGTCTTAACAATAACAGTTTATAATCTTGATAGCGTCAATTTCATTTTTTAATTATTCATTTTCTTTAAAATAAAAATATATCATAATAATAAAAATATTTTTTACCAAAAAAAATAATGAATAATATATTTTAATTAATTTAATTAATTTATAAATATAATATATTTAATTTAATTTAATTAATTTATAAAAAATCTAAATTTGAATAATTATTAATTTAAAACAATTTTTGAATAAAATTTGAATAAACTATTTAATAAAACTAAACCTCACACACTAACTAATTTACTTGTTATAAATTGTATGGCACAAACTTATAATTAATTTTTTTTATCCAAAAACATATACTTGTCATAAATTGCATGGCACAAACTTATAATTAATTTTTTTACTATCCAACAACTTACAAGTTATAATAAGACAAAATTATAATTAGCTTTTTATTCGTCTTATTAATTTGTTTAATGTGACAAATAATAGAATTTGTTATAGTAATTTTAATATTAATTTTGCTACAAATTGTACACTTGATCTTTAGTTTAATATTAGAATTGCAAAATGGTGGTTGGCCTAAGGAAACGAGTTGTCAAAGTTGCTTGACAATCAATCACAAACTATGAAAACCATATTAGCAATATTTTGAAGGAAATATGGCGAGTATTGTCTCATAATATAGTTTCCATTGATGGGAAAGTCAGAATGCGAGAGGCAACAACTGCATTTAGCCGTGAGCGAAGTTGCAATTTGAAGTTTAGTTATCCAAATATCAAATTCAAAAATGTTTAATTTGTAGAATGCTAGGAAACATATTAGTTTGATGCCCTCCAACTTGAAGAGTGTTTGCTATCATGTATAGGCTAAAGGTTGATGATTATGATCACACAATGATTCCCTTCAAAATTGTGAGGAGTAGGAGATTTATGGTTCAAAATGAATTTATTGATCTCTTTATGCATAATTTATAATGTCCTTCACAACTTTCTGTTGAGGATCTATTATGATAGTCATTATAGACTACCAGGAGGAGAAGATATAAGGTTGAAAACTATGTTTTAATCTGGCTTTAATATCTTCATATACTGTCTCTACGGAGGAGATATAAGGTTGAAAACCATGCTTTAATATCGCTTTGATATCTTCATACTCTAACTTCACACTTTTAATTAATTGGAAATGAAAATTAGAGAAAACAATCCTTTTTTGAGAATATGTTAAAAGTATTTAAACATTGACTCACTGCCCAATAGCACACCATCAACAACTTCAAAACCCTCCATGTTTTAAGCATTTGAAATTACATTTCTTTATATCTTTTTTTCATAATCCTTTGAGAAGTAAATATCAAAAAAATCTAACCAAACCATCTTAAACAATATAAATGCTAGAAAAAACATAATAAGTAAAAGTATGAATTTCACATTGGTTTCTTGCTTTCTTAAAATAAGCAATGCTTTATATATTTTCATTTATCCATATATTGTATTGCTTTAAAATTTAAAAAAAATAGTAAATAAAAGTATGAATTTCACATTGGTTTCCTCCTTCATTAAAATAAGCATTGGTTTATATATTTTAATTTTTTTTTAGTTTTTATTATGTTTTTTTAACTTATTAGTTTTATTACATTTTTTAATTTATTTTTTTAATTTCTTATTATGCTGTTTATAAACTATTTTGGTTTTAAATATTTAAAAAATATATGTGTTTCATATATATTAATTTATCATAATTATTAAGTTAGTATTTAATTTTATATTAATTTTGAAGAAGTAATTTTCACATATATTTGAAATAGATTGTCCATCATACAAAATTGAAAAGATATAAAAATTATTTTTTTATGATAATAAAAAATCATTTTTTCAAAGACTATATATTCAATACATTAAAAATTTCCAAAATGAAGTGAGTATTTTTGCAACTATTTTTTCTCTCTATTCTATTACATATCACACGGTAAATGTGACATAAAAATCCTAAAACATTTTTATATTGAGATAACATTAAAAATTACAAAAAAACTAGAACTTATTAGGATCAAAAGCAATGCAGTGAGGTTCATGGATGGGCCAACACAATGCCTCTCTATAAAATTAGGTAGCTTGCAAGTTTAAAAACTCTACTAGGGATAAACTAGAGTGAGAACAACTGGGATAACAAAAATATAAGCTTTGGTAGACAATTGAGATAAGGCCAAATAACAAGGCCAAATAATTAAGTGGGCATAGAACAAAAATTGGCAAGTGGAGAAGGCCAAGGTCTTATGTAGTGTTGAACCATGTGCTTGTGATAATAGAAAATGAAATCAAGCAGTAGAGGGGATAGTTGGAGATACAAAGGCTGATCAATTTTTTTATCTTGATTGGGTGGAGAAAAATGTGGTATAGAAAACGCGAGTGGTAGAGAAAGGTGCACAAAATGTAAAGATAAGGAGATAGTAACACATATACTTCAGAAAATGGACACATTAAAACTTGATATGTTAGTAATGAATATGAAATTGCAAAAGCCACTAACAACCATTGTTAATCTAATGGAAGAGGTCCAAGAATTGAACACAAGGCTAGCAGACAGATGGATGAAACTGAGGCATTACCTACACAGGTTTTTTTTTTTACAGGAAGAAATCCATGCTCTGGATGTCAACCTCAAGGAGTACTATGTTGCTAGGAAGCAAAAGGGAGATGGATGAAACCGAGGCATTACCTACACATATTGTTTTCTTTGCAGGAATAAATCAATTTAACCTCAAGGAGTACAATGTGGCTAGTAAGAAAAAGGGAGATCACTCTCAGAATTTAATAAGCTACCATATGACGAGAGTAATATCATTGACTAATATATGACTGTTGCAAAATTTGTTTCTTGTTAGAATGCTATTATAATATGTATTCCTCTAGACATGTGATGAACAAATGTAACTAATTTCATGAGTACTGGCTCTTAGATTTAATTATAAAACCTTACTTATTCTCGTTAATAAGTAAATAAATAAAATAGAAAAATAATCAAAATAGTTGGGATTTATAGTTATTATCTTTATTAGAATGCCTTCAGAAATTTAAATAATTATCCTGGTTTCAATCCGAGGTAATCTGATTCAATATAATTTGTGGACTATCATATATAATTATGAATTTTTTTTCTTAAACCACACTCAATAATCTTGATAGTGGAGAACATATATTTTAATTATTATTTTTCTTTAAAATATTGTAATAATAAAAATGATAATAAAATAAAAGTTAATCTATATTTAATTATTAAAAAAAATAAAACTGAATTTTATTGGAAATCAAAGTGATCAAATTTTATTAGATATCAACTTCTAAGATGAGGCGATCTTTATTTTTTTAGATTAACCTTTTTCGATCCAGATGATTTTAATTTTAATTTCTTTATTTTAAATACATTTTATTAGAAATAATTTTTATTTTTATTTGATTAATTTAGATAAATTTGAATTAAAGATAATCTTAACTTTTATTTCATTAATTTACATTAATTTGATTAGAAATAATCTTAAATTTTATTTGATTAATTTAGATAGATTTGATTAGAAATAATTTTATGTAAAAGGCCAATATCATTTATTTTATTTCAGTTTTGTGGTCAAGTTAACTTCTACCTTCATAGATTAGGCTTGCTCTTATTTTAATGGATGGAATATTTAGACTACTGTCCATAATTAGACAAATGATTAAAAAGAATGGAGAAAAGTAATTGTTAATTGCATGGAAGCATGTGTGGAATCTATCGTTGAAACACGAATCCCATGCACATAATCAAAATTTTCAATATAATGATTATAAACGATCATATAATTTAATTTTTATTATATATATTTTTTGAATTTAGGATTATTTTGTTATTAAGATTGTGTAATCTATATATAAGATGAGGTTATTAGAATTGTGTTAGGTTAGATTGAGTTTGAATAATTTTTAATCTTTATAGATTATTATCAACGTTATTTTATAAATTTTGAATTAATAATTTGACAAGATTAAACCTTATATCAACTAACCAATTTATATTTTATAAATAGTAAGATACAATCTTATGACTAAAATTTTATTAATAATTTTATAATAAAAAAGGAATACATAAAATTTGTAATATTGAATAAACCCACATAAAACAACTAATTTACATGTCATAAATTTATAAATTATATGTAGCCAATTTACAATTAAAATTTTGTTATTTATTTGTTAAATGTAACAAATAGTAAATTCACGAGGTACATGTCACCTGCATCAATCCAACTTCTCAAACTAACACAAACCCTAATCTTCCTCAAACTGAACCAAGAAACCCTAATAAAACTAACACAAACTCTAATCTTCCTCAAACTGAACTAAGAAACCCTAATCTTCCTCAACAAAACACTAATTTTCCTCAACGAGAACCATTGAAGACATCCAGGTCAATTATTTGCCCACAGCAATTCTTCATCGCCCCACAAGGCCACCTCGTCCACAATTGTTCAGCGAAATGCCCGTGCCAGGGCAATCTGTTCCAACGGGATTATCAAACCATCATCTGTTAGGATTTCATTGAGGGTGCCACACAGTCGAAATTTTACATGCGATTCCTCAAACCATTTGCTCACTAATGGCAAAATTTGAAATAAATGAGTTTTCTTACTCAGATGCAGCATTAATGGTTAAATTTGAAATATATGGATTTTCTGAATTCTTTGCATTTTCATTGTGAAATTAGCTTAATTTGATTACAAATTTAATTAACACTCGTTAAAAGGACGATTACCAATTTGACTTCTTTGCATTTTTATTGTGAAATTTTAAATTCTGAACTTATTTGGATTACAAATTTAATTTTTAATTAGCACAACTACATTTAATTAATAAAATAAATAGGATTAATATAAATTATAAGTATTTAGCTTATATAAATGTATAATGATCAAATATACCTTTAAATTTTCCAAATAAAATTATTAACCTCAAAAATTTCAAAATATTGACTTTCTATTTATTGATCTAAATTTTTCATTCACATGTTTGAATTATGTTTAACTCTAGTGTTAGATATTTTATTTTCAGCTAAACATCTTAATATTATTCGAAGGGTCAAATTTTAAAATTAAAAAAATTAAAATTAAAAATTTATAATCAATCGCAAACAAAATGTACTTAGTTACTAAGCATATAAATACGAGAGTAACTGGAAAAATTATCCACATCACGCTTAAAATAGTAAATATTAAAAACAAATAATCATCATCGAATTTTTGAAGGGAGAGCCTCAACAACTTCTAACGGTTCATTTGATTGATAATTACAACCCGAAGCCCTGGTACGAAACCACAGTTAAGTTAGGGTTAAAAGAACGGTCATAAAACTAGTATTGCCGTTAAATTATCCTTCACTCCGTTAGTGATTAGAGCCGCTGCGGCAGAGGAAGCGGTTCGAATCGCCCGATTCAAAATCCAACTAATCAACTATTTTATTATCAATTTTTTATGTCGAATTTTTGAAGGGAGAGCCTCAACAACTTCTAACGGTTCATTTGATTGATAATTACATGCCTAAGCCCTCGTACGCAACCGGAGTTAAATTAGGGTTAAAAGAACGGTCATAAACCTAGTATGTCCGTTAAATTATCCTTTCTCACTCCGTTAGTGATTAGAGCCGCTACTGCAGAGGAAGCGTTCGAATCGCCCGATTCAAAATCCAACGAATCAACATTTTTATTATCAATATTTTATATTTGGTCAAATAATAACAAAATTTGTTTTTTTTAAATAAAATATGAATTTATATGGATTATTTTTGTTCAAAATTAAGGCGATATCTATGTTTGAATTCTAATTAATCTTATTAAATATATTTTCATGAGATTTGTCTTAACGATAACAATTTATAATCTTGATAGCGTCAATTTCATTTTTTAATTATCCATTTTTTTTTAAATAATAATATACCATAATAATAAAAGTATTTTTTACCAAAAAAATTAATGAATAATATATTTAAATTAATTTAATTAATTTATAAAAAATCTAAATTTGAATAATTATTAATTTAAAACAATTTTCCAATAAAATTTGAAGAAACTATTTAATAAAACTAAACCCCACACACTAACTAATTTACTTGTCATAAATTGTATGGCACAAACTTATAATTAATTTTTTTTACTATCCAACAACTTACAATTTATAATAAGACAAAATTAAAATTAGCTTTTTATTCGTCTTATTAATTTGTTTAATGTGACAAATAATAGAATTTGTTCTACTAATTTTAATATTAATCTCCTACAAATTGTACAGTTGATCTTTAGTTTAAGATTAGAATTGCAAAATGGTTGTTGGCCTAAGGAAACTAGTTGTCAAAGTTGCTTGACAATCAATCAATCACAAACTATGAAAACCATATTAGCAATATTTTGAAGGAAATATGGCCAGTATTGTCTCATAATATAATTTCCATTGATGGGAAAGTTAGAATGGGAGATGCAACGAATGCATTTAGCAATGAGAAAACTTGCAATTTGAAGTTTAGTTATCTAAATATCAAATTCAAAAAAATTTAATTTGTAGAATACTAGGAAATGTATTAGTTTAATTCCCTCCAACTTGAAGAGTGTTTGCTATCTTGTATAGGCTAAAGGTTGATGATTATGAGCACACAATGATTCCCTTCAAGATTGTGAGGAGTAGGAGATTTATGGTTCAAAATCAATTTATTGATCTCTTTATGCATAATTTATAATGTCCTTCACAACTTTCGGTTCAGGATCTATTATGATAGTCATTATAGACTATGAGGAGGAGGAGATATAAGGTTGAAAATGATGCTTTAATCTGGCTTTAATATCTTCATACAATGTCTCTACGGAGGAGATATAAGGTTGAAAACCATGTTTTAATCTCGCTTTGATATCTTCCTACACTGTCTCTAACTTTACACTTTTAATTAATTGGAAATGAAAATTAGAGAAATCAATCCTTTTTCGAGAATATCTTAAAAGTATTTAAACAGTGACCAATTTCCCAATAGCACACCATCAACAACTTCAAAACCCTCCATGTTTTAAGGATTTGAAATTACATTTCTTTATATCTTTTTTTTCATAATCCTTTTAGAAGTAAATATCAAAAAAATCTAACGAAACCATCTTAAACAATATAAATTCTAGAAAAAACATAATAAGTAGATAAAATTTGATCTTTAAATTTTAAGACAAGTATATAAAACTAATAAAACATACAAAATCTTTAAATTGAATTCAATAAATTTGTATACATCAACTAAGAGAATGAATAAAAAAACATCATTTATGTTGGGTATGGATTATTAAAGTTATACATATATATGATATGGCATTATTGATCAATACAAATCTTTCTTGAATTGGGTGAGGTTGGATAGGGAGGGGTCGTTGTCACATCCCGCAATTGTTAAGGGTGACATGCATCCATGTGAGACTCCATCTCTAAATGTGGCATGAGCCTATATTTATTACTATAGAGACATATGAGTTATTGTACTGTCATGGCCCATATACACATGAACCTCACACACATGGAAGGGAGGTTAGTAGTGGCCATTATTCCTCCATCATTCTTGAATTTGGCTCCATCTCTCACATTCATTCCTCATATCCAAAGCTATTTTATGGCTCCTTAATGATATTTTGTGATTCAATCTGTGTAGTTTTCTCTAGCATTGGGGTCATTTTCACCCATTCTCCCTCTAGTCTGCCATGATTTCTCTGATTGGTGACTACTCTTATGTGCCTTTATTATAGTCTCGCACTCCATTTTGACACCACTTTTGTTTTTTCTATTGTTCATATCCTTGTTGTTATGTCCACCTCAAATATTTTGTTGTCTCGAGGAGTTGGAACATGATTTATTTGTCTTGGATACTCCACCAATCTCCATCTTGTAGCCCGTCTTGGAGAATTCATATCTAGTTAATCCACTAACCCCTTAGCCTTGGTAAGGAAATATACAAAGTGCATCCATGAAAATGGAAAATGTAGCAAATTTACTAGCTCTTGAACTCACTTAAGCATGGAAAACTAAACATGTAGCTTCAAAGAACAAATCCCAATGGAGGTTCAGGAGGAGATACAATCTAATAAAGTTTATATGATAGTTGAGAGAGGTTGTTTACCCAGTTTAAAGGTGTTTGATAGTTCATCTGAGAATGGATAGCTCATGCATGGCATACGAGGGCAGGAAAAATAAACACACGTTGAGTATTTACATGTATTAGAGAATGAAGATGCTACGAGTTAGAGATTTTCTTCATAATGATTCTAGGAAAACAATCTTTTTGATGTTGGGCAAGATGGTGCTCAACCAAAATGACATGTGAAAGATACTCGAATGAATTGAATCCCATATTGCTCACTCTCAAGGTTTGAGTGGTGGTATCTAGGGGGAACATCAATCTGATCGAGGTGTATATCTCTACTTCTACTTAGCCTCATGATGAATATGGTTTCTCTAATTATTCGTGTCTAATTTTTTGATAGGTTTAGGCTTTCTAGTAAACATAGTTTAGGGTGTAGCCCTTATAGTTAATCAAGTTCTTTTAGCTTTCTTTATGTTTATGAATACATTGTTTGGACAATCTATATATTTTTTTATCAAATTCTCTATTTTTTCCCAGTAATTTGGTTTCCCTTGTAACAAGCCCATGACAAATAGAAACTTGAAAAAAATGAAAAACAAATTCTCATTAATAGATAATTAACTTAAATAATAGTAATAATAATAATAATAATAATAATATATATATATATATATATATATATATATATGCAAGAAAATATATAATTAAGTGTAGTAGTTATTTCATTTAATTTAAGCTAATAATTCTAAAATAAATTTATCATAAACAGTTTTATTTTCATTTTGTTAAACTTTATATTAAACTCATTTTCATTATAGTTGAATTATTTTTAATATAATTTAACATTAAATTATCCCCCATTTAAATTTTAAAAAAGAAGAAGAATTTAATCTTACATGTTTCTCTTTAACATACTAAAATATGAAAGACACATTCTAATAATCATATATGTCACATATTATTCTCAAGTAAGATTTATTTTTATTAGGTCAAGTGAGGCATCCCAATCAACGATGACTGTGTGAGTGAGGAATTTGGTCCTTGAGGTTTTGGCTTCGAGAATTCCCTGGGTGAATAATGTGTTGGGATTTAGGGTGATAATATTCCTTAAAACGTTAGAAAAATTTCCTTATTATATATGGCAATTATTTTCATTTGAATCTAGCTACTTTTATTCAATATAATTTGTGGACTATCGTATATAATCAAGAAATATGTTTATTCTTGAAAACATTATACAACATTGTAAATATTCATTGTAGTAATCATATATTCTAATTCTTAATTTTTTTCAAATAATATAACAAGAAAAATGATAATAAAATTCAATTTAATTTATAAAAAAATAATAATTAATCAATATATTTAAATTAACTAAATTATTTAGAAAAATAACAATATCTAATTGGTTTTGTTTTGGATAAGAAAATTGTGCAACAAAGAAAAAATTTATCCATTGGCCCCTTCCTAAAAACAAGCTCTTCGACTCCTCGAAAGCTACTTCAAGCCCATTATCACTCCCATGCCTCCCTTTGCCCTGGAAGAAGCATTTGAGATTGTATTTGGTTGTCAAATGAGAGCATTTACCTACTCACAACATACCTGAACCCACCTTCCTCATCTCTTGATGCTTTACACATGAGCCCCAAATTTAATAATGAACCCGATCTCTTCTCACTCTTTGTGAAATATTTGGGTGGATCCCCTCTTTGTCTCTCAGTGAAGAGTAGCTCCAAATTGAAAACATTAAGTTTCAAATTTCAAGTCAATGGGTCTTATTTTTCTGATTTCATTTTCTACAACCAAATCACAAATAGAACAAAATATAGATCAACAAATTAAAAATTATCCACTTCGATGGGGGGACCTCCTTACATTACATAGATGAAAAATTCTTTGATGATACAAATGATAAGACTTGCTTTCTATATATAGGATTCTATTGGGTCACAATATAATTAGAGTCTACATAATAACAATAATTTAAGTGGTGCACCAATAAGAATAGTGGGTTTCTATGGGGCACCAATAAATTAAAATTGAGCCTTGTAGAATGTGAAATGTGATTTCAAACATGGAGAGGGGGGTCCACTAGAGGGCGAACGTGGCGGACCATGGATGCACCACATGTTGGCCTCTGGTTGTGCTATCTTTCCACATAATAAAAAATCAACTTCAACCTTAGGAGCCAAATCCATAAAACAATTTCACCTCTAAACAAATTCGATGAATCCTGCTTTGACACTTGTCACATTGTCATTGGCTCGAAGGGACTTTCATCATGGTTGAACTGTCTTGACTCCTTTGACCTTTTTTTTTTTTCAAAATTTTCCTATTCTAAACGATGGTCACGAAGCTCTAACTTCCTCATACGGACTCCGTTTTGAGCGAAACGAATTGCACCAAATTCTTGGCAATGGGTCAGATCCGGTCGTTCTAGTTTGGTGAAATTCTTAGAAATTTTTTCTTTGGCAATTTTTATCCACTTTCCCAAGTTAAACACATTTGAGCGAAATGAAACAATGAGTTCCAAAATCTGTAGTAACATGAAAATAATGGCCGCTATTTTACCTCCATGGTTCCAAATTCTACATCTAGAATAATTCATTCGCCACCTCTTTCGCTTCTTGGCGTCAACACATAAAATGTTCTACAATAGCTCCAAACATTTTGGTTGCAAATTCGTTGACATATTTTCCCTCTTTCCCTCATCCTCCAATTTGACATGCTGCTCATGCCATGGATTTGAAAATGAAGGCTAAACATGAACCTCTTTCACAATAATTGACCTTTAAAATTCCCGCAACATCTTGTCACAAGAACAACTATCAATCTGAAAAACACATCATGCAAGAAATATAACTTGATGACATATCCTTGTGCTCCTTCAAAGAAAAAAAATTCACATCATTTGAAACATCTTTGTTTACTCTTTTATCTTGGTGTCAAAACTCATTGAGCAAACACAAATAAAAAAATAGGCCTCTTTGATCAATCGACCAACACAATTCAACACCCATGCATGATCAAATGATCAACACTCTCAAGTTGACATACATACCATCCTTAGCCAGCACAGCTCCTCAAGATTCGCCTGCTACTTTAAATGGGAAATCTTGGAAGATATGGCCATACTCATGACAATGACGACATTTGAAAGGGACGTGTTCATAATCCAACAGTTCGGTCCATGTAGAGTTGTGGTAGATTAGATCGATGGATTCTGGTAGCGGTTGAGATATGTTCATATGGACACAGATCGGGGCATAGGTAACATGCCATCGATGTTTCGTGATCTGCGAGTTTTTTACAAACGCTCCTATTGAGTTCCCGATTCCTTCCAGGATGTGAGGTTCAAAAAAATCATTTAGGAGGGAATAGATATGAACATAGACAAGAGCCGCAGTGAATTCCTCTTTTTCCAGGTTGTAGCATTCCTCCCAATAGAGGATGAAGAGGCTTGCACTTCCCATAAAATATGGTCTTTTTTTGAAGATCCTCTTGCAATCCTCTAGATATTCGAAGATCATAGTGAAGAAGCCTTTTCACGTGATTCAAAGCTAAAAATTTCCCATCGTGGACCACGTGTTCTCGATCGACGCCAGAATATCTTGTTCTCGAGGCCAAATACCCAATAATTTGTAGATCAATGCATGACCTTTCATCTACTCTCGAGCATTTTCCAAGCGATTGTTTGGGATGAAAAATTTGTGAGTGATTTCTACCTTAGGAAGGCATCGAATTCGACCTTCATTTGCTCGGCACTAAACCCCCACAACGGAGGTTTCTGCAGCTAAGGAGGAGTCGTTCGATCCATTGACATGATGACCTTGCACAAAGGGTGTCTAGTTTTTTGTGTCACGATAGGAATCTGACCCCTCTCGACACGGCGGGGGTCCTGACATTGACGCTTCCACTCAGGCTTGGAGAGGTTCAAAACCCTGCAGAAGCAGTGCACGACGTGTTTAGGGAAGAGGACTAATGGCGCAAAAAGTTACAACTGTGCTAACACAGCCTTAACAGAGCACTTTTTTCCATATCATGTACTTTGGGCTCTTATTAATTTAACATTTGCTAATAAAATATAATAAATAACAGTTTCTAAAATTACATATCTTATTTTTTTGGCTCATGTAATTGTAACACCCCCAAGTTCTATTCTTTTCAAATGAGACATTTGAACATAAATCCAAAGGGGAGTGGACCCCAATGGATAATTATTGTGTGGATGTGGTTAACTATTTATTTAAGAAAAATAAATAAAATATTGTGTATGCACTATGACCAGATGAGAAAGTGAGATCACATGCCTAATGCATGAGGTGATGGAAAAAGGAAAAGACTTTCCCCAAAATCTTTCAAAAACCCTTGAAAGAAATTATTTCTAATTTAGATTTTTGAGGAAAAATCTAAATTTCCCCAATGAAGAGGAGTAGTTGGGAAGATGTGAGAAAAAGCTGGAAAAGCTGAGGAAAAGCTTAAAGCAGCTTTAAAGAGTCTAATGGAAAGAAGGCTAAGCAGGGAATAAAACATCACAGAAGTCTGGACATGAGAATTGGAAACGAGCTTGAGGAAAGCATAGCTTCATAATAAGCTACTCGAGCAGATATCTAACCAAACGATGAATTGGAGGATCTCTGCTCGGGGGTGAATCCTGGGAGATAAAGAGGATTCTAAGGTTGGGAGGACTGGTCATAGTAGAGGTGTGCATGCATAAATTTGGAGATTACTGTAAGTCTGTATTAAACATATCCCTGTTTTATGAAATTTGATGTTATGATTCATTATGAAATTTATGAATTGTGATGTTATGGTTCATTATGAAATTTATGAATTGTTCTGTTATGTTGCCTTAGGAAAATGTTAGATTGATTAATGATCCAGTAACTCATGTAATGGCAAACTAAAGCTATTGATAGCAGAGACAAATGGTTTGGTTATAGGGATGAGTACCTTGTAGTAATGAGGTTAGAGATGATAGATCAATTGAACAGCAAATCGAATAACTATGTATAGGTATAGCTTGCTGTCTTTTAAAGGAATATGTAAATTCTGTGTGTATGAACATAACATGTTAACACAACATTATCCATGAACAGCAAGTACCAAACAACTAAACCTATCATAATAATACTGATGATACAGAATTCCCTGTAACCAATAGCAGAAAGTAGGAAACAACAACCCGGTGATAGCAGTATGAGGTTCAGTATGTCAGCTGAGTTACCAGGGAAAGAATTGTAAAATGTAGAATTTAAATTATTCCATTAAATGTAAGTGGAAACATATTAAAGCAGAAGTTGAATCCTAACGAAGGACAAGGATCTAACACTAGAAATTCTAAACTATCCAGTTCAGTATTCTCTGCCTCCATTTGATTGAAGCAAGAGGATCTGTTCCCTAGTTTTCCCATGGACCAGTTGAATCTGTACCAGAGTGTCACACAGGTTGAATGTTTGTAACAGAGAAAAAAAAAAGGGGGTGGATTCCTATGGAACACTCTAGCATGTGATAAAAGTTTGTGTGAGGTAAGATTGTAAGCATTTGTAAAAATACAATGAAGAGAGCATCTATGTACAGTCCATGTAAACTGCTGGGAAAGTAGTTGGAGCAATGGAGGTTAACTGAGTATAGATAGAGGTATGCGAGGATGCACACATCTATACCTCGATGTTGAAACTTTAAAATGTTGAAAATTTTATAAGGCACATGAAGCTGGAGAGAAGTTGAGGAAGAGACTATAGTAATCCTCTGGGATTGGACAAATATTTGAAAAGAAAAACACAAGAAATTTTAAATTCTTATATTCATGGCCTTGTGGGCCTTTATAAATGTTTGAAAAGAATTTAAACCTAGATAACAGTACGGCTCTGTAAAGAGTTCGGTATAAAAACTATCAATTTATACGAGCGCATAAAAGCGGAGAATACTCCCGAGTTATATTATATGTGTAGAAAATTTTTCATGCAGGAGACGTGACAAATGGTATCGGAGCCCAAGTTGAGAAAACTGGGCAAGTTATGTGCTCACAAAAAAAAAAAAAAAAATGCCAGGTCTGGGTGGAGGGAGGAAATAGCAGTTTTCATTTAAGGATGAAGACAATGAAGAAAAAATTTATTTTCAGACTTATGTAGGTGAGAAATGGAAGTTAGAACTGATTATTTAATTTCCAGATTGCATATAACTATCCTTGGATCTGCTTTAATTGAACGAGTTTGAAGTTTTAATGAAGTATGGAGTCCATGCATTTAAAAAAAAAAAAAAACTGGTCTAGTAGAAAATTTTGAGTGCTAGAGTTGCATGAGAGAAGGGTGGGAAGAACCATCTCCCAAAACCTTTAAATGTTGTTTGTAATGGATTTAATCGAGTATAGGTATCTTCCCGAATTTTTAATGAACATAGTCTTAAATAAAACTTCTAAAAACAAATCTAAGCTTTAAGTTTCCCTAATGGAATGAAGCATTTCTGGTAGAAAAGTAGCGGATGTTTGGGAATTACAAGTCCAAATGCTATAATATATTATGCAAAATGTAATGATACAATCTTGATAGTGGAGGCCTAGAAAGATCTTCTTGAGGTGGAAATCGGTTGCCATGGAAACTTAAATCTGAAGGTACTTAGTCTCCACAGATAATTAATTTTTAGCTTGCATTACATGTATGTATACAAAGGTGAAAGTATATGCCAATATGTCTACTAGAAAAATAATTGCTTGATTCTATATTTATGATCAGTCCTACTTTTAACAGAAGGAACACCATGAGGTGCCCTTTGCTATTTTGCATGATTGAAAAATATTAGTATGTAGCATAGAATGATATAAAAATTTTAAACCGTGCTTCGTTCAAGTCTTTAGATACTTATATTCAATAGACATAATAATATTGAATGCAATACTTATTCCAATATTCAATAGAAAATTTGATATAATATTTCAATAGAAAAATTTAGGTAGGAGTTGCAATCTACTTCTACCCCATACTATAATCGAAATGGTACATATACATAGAAAAGAGAATTTCAGTATTGTATACTAAAATAAAGAAAAATAATTGGACGTGCTGACTTAAATTTTATATCTATGATCTAGAATAGAAAAGTATAACGGGACCATCTTCATAAACAACTTTGCATAGAGTATATTAACCTCATAAGCACATATCCTAACTCGATTTCAAGTGTATTGGATTGCTTGAAAAAAAAAAACGAAATGACATATGATAAATGACTGCTATAATACAATTTGTATAAAGTGAAACCGAGAACGTTAGGCATCATATACGCATATGTATATCGTGGTGAGAACGTGCGACATAGTGCATCTGGCTTGCAATTATACTCTTATCATTATATCGTGTTCTATAAGAATGGAATAGATAAAAGTATGAAATTAGTAATACAAGGGCATAATACGAAAGAGTGATGACGCCTGGGGGTAGGGTTGACCGAGAAATTACCAGTTAACATTAGTTAGGCAGAGTCCCATCGTTAGGGTTGCAACCGCGTATGCACCTAAATAACTTGCGAAGCTAAATGATTAAGATTTACTTCATGTTACCTCCCTGATAGGGGATCAAAACCGAGCCTAGAACCACACTGGTAAATAATTTGACATTATAATAGTACACACACAGATAATACTCCAGTTATATATTTCGCGGCATGTAAACAACAGAAGCTTTCCACAACATAGATTGACAACCGATGTCTGCTACTTAATATAACAGAAGTCCATGAATCTGGGTCTTGGTCGTTTTCGCTAGTTGAGTTTTTTGTGAAAACATCATATGAACTTATCAGGCAGGGCTCTATGTAACATTATGCGTCCTTATATATGCAAGCATCAAAAAAAAAATAAAAAAAAATACATAACCACAATAAGGGCGTGTGATATGGGGAGATAGAGTAACAGCCGAGTTCTGGCCCAAATGATATTACCCAGAATTATAATGTCAACAGATTCCCAATCAAAGAACAACGAAAGGGAAACCCTCCCACTGTAACCATGCGAGTACATCGATGGTTCCCAGTAACATGAATGGATAAATGTAATAGCAGAAACACCCTCAGTCATGGCATTTGAGGTCGCATAAAGGAACTAACTGGAACCTCTAGCCATTGCACACAGATGTGCGCACCGAATCCTCTATATATCTACAACAACAAGTTAAAAACAGCCTCGGAACATATTTGAATGACGAATAGGTAGAGTACAGACGAGAAAAGCCGAGAAACCTCCATGCGCATGAAATAAAATAAAACCCATAGGTCAAGAATTAGGAAAAGACTCTCCAGTAGTTAAATGAAATAGTAAATAGAAGAGGGAGAGGGATTCTGGAACGAGCAGGGGTTACTCGCTTGGGAGGAAAATAGACCGCCGAAAACATTGTTCGTCGGCGTATCACTTCATTGATCGTGATAACCCGCAACACAGTTAGTTCATACACGCTGAAATGCAGCGTTGAACCCCGACTGTAACCTACTATACACATTCAGCCTTTATAACTCCAGAAGGCTTGAAAGGAAAATGAAAACGCGAGGGATTCAAATAGAAAATAGGAAACCTAGGGTTAGAACCGACCTGTGTACCTGCGAAGATTCAGATCTCAGACCTACACATAAAATCTCAACCACCATGTACCCTATGAGATCCCGAGAGGGATTGTATTGGCCTTCCCGCCGGTAACTACATCCAGTAAGGAAACGTGGCAACTTCGCATGGGAAACAGTATATGTGTGGAAACGCTGTTTCTGAACATGAAAGGAGGAACACGCCATCGTGAAGTCCGGACGAATTTAAACGCCGGAGAACTGTACCAATTTTCGATTCCTGCAACCAATAGACGGCGTAGTGCTGGGTACCAAACTCTTTCTCCAAGCTCGCACGCCAGACTGTTCCTGCATACGATCCAGTGAAAAGAGAAAGATTAGAAATCAAAATGATGGTATCATAGGTTGTAAACCCTGAACCGAAATAACCCTGTGAATTAACGCTACAGGAGGACTAGGGTTTGGAAACCACACTCAAGCGGATTAAGCGCTATCAAATCTCAAAATAAACAGAGGTACGATCACATTCCGGAAAACGGGTTGTAAAACCATAGAAATGAGATGTATCAACCGTGAAACCACTGTCACGTTCAGAAGCAATCATAGTGACAGGCGCAAGCCGCGCACATATCATATACCGCGCGGATATATTTATAACCCGCATTTTTGAATAGCCGTGCAATACCTGTATACGCGACCAAATGGATACTCGTGAGGCAGACAAAATTAAAGACACGTATTACGATTTTATAAAAATGCGTAATGTTGAATATACCTAATGACCGAACGCGGAAAATAATGTATGGGTCTCAAGTATCTGCATAAAGCTTCAACCATTCCGAATAATGATAATGTGCATCCTAAATAATGAAAAATGATAACAATCGCAACACCCCCAAGTTCTATGCTTTTCAAAGGAGACATTTGAACGTAAATCCAAAGTATGATAGACCCCAATGGATAATTATTATGTGGATATGGTTAAATACTTAATTATGAAAAATAAATAAAATATTGTGCATGCAATATGACCAGATGAGAAAGTGAGATCACATGCCTAATCCATGAGGTAATGGAAAAGGAAAAAAGACTTTCGCCAAATCTTTCAAAAATCCTTGAAAGAAATTATTTCTAATTTAGATTTTTGAGGAAAAATCTAAATTTCCCCAATGAAGAGGAATAGTTGGGAAGAGGTGAGAAAAAGCTGGAAAAGCTGAGGAAAAGCTTAAAGTAGTTTTTAAAGAATCCCGCAATGGGAAGCCTAGGGCTAAACAGAATAAAGCATCTCGAAATTCTGGACGCGTAATTGGAACAAAGCTAGGGAAAGCACAAATTTCAAATAAGCCGCTTCCGCAACGTACTGAGGCTAGCTTCCATTCCGGGGAGGATCTCTGCTCGGGGGTGAATCCTGGGAGATAAAGAGGATTCTAAGGTTGGGAGGACTGGTCATGGTGGAGGTGTGCATGCATAAATTTGGAGATATCTGTAAGTCTGTGTAAATCATATCCCTGTTTTTATGAAATGGTGATGTTATATTCCTTTACTCAATTTATGAAATTGTGATATGATATTCCTTTATGCAATTTATGAAATTGTGATGTTATAGGCTTTTATGAAACTTATGAAGTTGTGAGGTTATAGTACATTATGTAATGTATGAATTGTTATGTTAGGTTGCATTTTGCAACTGTTAGATGGATTAATGATTCAGTAGTTTTTGTAATTGCAACCACATCTATTGACATTAGAGACAAATGGTTGAGTGTATAGATGAGTACATTGTCATAATGATGGTTGAGATGATAGATCAATTGAGCAGCCAATATAATAACCCGGTATAGGTATAGATGGCTATCTTCTAAAGGAGTATTTAATTTTGTGTGTATAAACAGAAGATGTTAACAAATCAGTAACCCCGAACATTAAGTTCCAAATAAATTAATCTATCATAACAATACTGATGGCACAGAATTCACTGTGATCAATAGCAGAAAGTAGAGAACAACAACCCTCAGCTGTATCACAATGGGAAGAATTGTGAAAATTAGAAATTACAGTATTCTATTAAATATAACGGTACACATATGGAGGTAGCAGTTGAACCCTAACTAAGTACGAGGATTAATAATAGGGATTCTAAACTATCTAGTTCAATATTCTCTCCCTCCATTGGAGTGAAGCAAGAAGAGTTGTTTCCTAGTTCCCCCGGGAACAGTTGAATCTGTACAAAAAAAATATATCACACATGTTGAATGTCTATAAAAGTGCAATAAGGGGGGAAAAATCCTATTGCAAAGTCTATGGTGTAATAACAATAACAGTCTGTGTGACTGAAGATGGTAGGCATGTGTAAAATACCATGAACAGAGCATATGGTTACCATCCATAGAACTACTGTGGAAGTAGTGGAGCAATGGTGGTGAACTTCGGAGAGATAGATGTATGCGAGGAGGCCTACATCTATACGTCGATGCTAAACCTTTAACATATTGAACATATTAGCAGGCTGGCAAACTGGGAAGTTTGATTAAGGGCCTAGTGATTATCCTGCACCGAAAACCTGAGACATGCAAGGTAAAATATATAGGTATATAAGTCTACTATATGTACTGAGAAGAGGGGAGGTTAAGCCCAGAAATCCTCATGGAAATTCTTGTATTCATTTTATGCAGCAGATGCTTTGGAAAAGATCTAAACCTTGATGTAGTGCATTGTATTTATGTAAGTGTAAAGTGCACAAACATTGTTATCGACGCGAAAGCGGAGAATGTTAAGTTATGTTATATGGGTAGCACTTTCATACAAATAGAAATTTGATGAATATAGACCTATTAGGAATATAGACCTTAAGAGAGACTGTTGAATCTCATTAAATTAAAATGAAATAATTATAGAAGAGTTAAGAATTTTGGAAGAGTAAACATGGATAAATTATAGGATATTAAATAATAACATAATCATGGAAAAAAAATAGGTTTGGAAGGCATTGACAAATGGTATCGGAGCAAAGTTCAAAAATTGGGCAAGATATGTGCTCACAAAGAAATGGTTAACTGTTATAAATTTTATGAATATAAAAAAAAAAAATATTTCTTCAAGTATACAAATATCTTGGATATACTTTCAGGTATACATGTAACAGATGGTGAGGAAGTAGAAACATTGGTATGAGAGTAATATGAGGAGGCTCATATACCAGAATGGTTAAACCTATAATAGGTTTAAAACTGGAAACCGATATCTCTCAGAAAAATAGCATTTCTATGTAAAATAATAGAGTATGAAAAAGTTTATAATGACATATTTAGCTATTGTTCTACTATCATCGTTATGTAAAATAAATTTCAGCAAGTTAAGATACTGGAATCATCTAAATACAGTAGAAAAGATCAATGCTGAAGTTAATGGAAAGGAAAGGGGAAAATGGTGCTACCAGGAACATGCAGATGTCGAGCAAAGACTACAAGAAGTATAGAAGGAGGGTTTCCATTCTAAAAAACTGCTAAACTAAGTATTCCTTACTGTGATGAAAAACAAGAGAAAAATGAATTTATATTTATTCCCTAGATACATAGAAAAGGGAACTTGTAGAGATAAGATAGTGGTATGTTCCTGAAATTTTCTGTTCATTCAGATGTTCTATGGTATGAATTAGTTACATATAAACATTTAAGAGAATCTGGATGTTTGATTTTGGTACTACATCTAACAGAACCCATCATCAGGCTTTCACTTTTCAGATACTGTTTAGTTGTAGCCCAGAAAATCCATAGAGTAGATCGGTTTAAATCTGAAGTACTTACCCTCTGTAGATGATTAATTCTGGTTTTGGCCATTGTAGGCACAAATGTTATACTGTATGCTTATGAGTCTGCTAGAGAAACATTATAGAAGTACTAGAAAGTACATGAGATAAATATAAACATCTGGAAGTAAATACCATGAATTTTGACACTCACAGTTATGCAGGAAAATTGAATATTACCTTACTACATATATGTGTACAATGGTGAAATTTTATGCTCATATGTAAATGGAAAACTATATTAGTAGACTTTGAGTTATAGAGGAAAATTAAAAGAGGCAAATTATGCATGACAACATTTCCTAACTTTAAAAGAAATTCTATTCTACAGGAAGAATATATTAGGTATAGCAAATATAGAGCACATTATGTTCTAAATCCATCTCAAATTCCTAAGTATTAGATATGTGGGTTATCATGTACCCATAGAAACTATAAGACATTTTGTAAATTGTATTCTGAAATATATATATAGGGATTAATACTATATACCTATGGGAAATCAACACATACATGTGTTATCGGTAGTCCCCATATATATAGGTAATTACATATTTAAATACATATGGGTTTTACGAACCTATTCCAAATACATGTTTCGGATCCCTATATATCCATATATGCGTTAAGTTAATGTTTTAGATACATATGTTTTATATAGGTCATGGGTGGGATATATTTGTTATACATATATGTGATATATGTAATTCCTTATGAGATCGACCGTGGGATATATTTGTTATACATATATGTGATATATGTAATGCCTTATGATATCGACAAATTCTGAGTGTACATAGGGCCATAAGGAATCTATAAGAAATTTAGAAATTTATGTACATGAGCTAGGTCGAACCTAGGTAGCATTGAATAGTATGAGGAGGAATCAGTATAAATAAGCGTTTAACAAAACGAATATATGCTAGCAAAGTATCACAATCTATAAGGCGCATATATTATATCTCTATTTAACCATTCTATTTAACAATAGAATTTATTTAACCACGACTATAAGACGCTGTATATAAATGTAAAACTTGCATAGTAAATGACAGATAGGAATACATGTAAAAAGGAAAATATCCGAGAGAAAATCCTCAGAGGGAGATTTTATTATGAGTAGCCGATCTCAACTAAACCGAAATTCGTATTCATTTCGGCGACAGGATTTGAGAAGCGCCTTACATTTTGAAGGCCGCCTGATTGGTCAGGTCAAAGAAACTGTTTAGTGTGTGTTAAATCATTCAATGGGTTGAAAGAAATTAATACCTGCATACATAAGATTGTCAGATAACAGTCGCGCCTTTAAATATCTAATACGGCGGATGGGAAAACGCCTCGCCCCAATGGGAGGAGAACTAGTAACGCCTCCCTCGTCAGAACAAATCTAACCATAAGAAACCGCAGAATATCTGCATTCTAAAGTGAACGGTATTCCATATCATACAGCTGAATGTTAAAACAACAATCTACGAATTGAAAACCAAATAGAGTAAGAAATCAGTTAGATCCCGCGATGAAGATAAACCTTCATTAAACTCTCCCTCAACGCATAAACGCAGAATGTCGAGCACACAACAGTCGAAACCGTGTAGCATCAGTCTGGATGTTTACGACGGGAAACCCTCTACTGGCTGGAGGCGGGTACCTGAAAAAAAAAACAAAAAAAAAGGATATAACCGAATAGGTTAACCAAACATAGGAACCAGCAGAATTGTGGATAAATGCATTTCCAATTGAATCAGAAACCTAAAAGAAAAACTGTGGAATGGAAAACAATTAACCAGAAGCGGTCTATAACTCGGCGCTGATGAGGGATCAAACTCTGTGGTCACACACCGCCATGATTTCCTCCCTGTATACTGCAATAAGATAACACAAGACGACAAAAAAAAAAAAAGAGCAGTATTCGGGTTTGGAAAAGAAAAGAAAACGAAAACCAGATTTTATAACAAACCCTAGCTGCAATTTCAGCGCGCTCCACCTGAGATCCCGTGAGGAGGGTTAAAAATTCATATCGGGAAGACAAACCTGGAATTTTGAACCTTGCGTCTGGAGAAACGAATGACGCGTGTAACATTCTCCGGCGGTGGGAGAAATGCAGTACTGTGTTCTGAAAAAATATATATATATATTATACACACACCATTACTAGCAGGCCGCTCACCGCCGACATGGTTAGAAATCCTTACAGCCGTTACATCCAACTGTAAGCCTATAAACCCTAATCCGTATACACAGGGCAGGGGATCGATGTGGGCGAGGATTCATGCACCGATACCCTGTACATCGACGGCGTGCAGAGTTGATATTTCGGTCTAGGGCACAAAAAGAATTCGGTTGAGTCTACGGTAAAAATTCGATGCCACACTCAATCGATTTTCCACATCAATTAGGCAGTACGCGGGTGCGGATCGGTAGGCCACTAATATGCCGAGAAAGATATCAAAATCTCACCAACCGCTCCGCATTAACTCGATGCATGCAAATGAGAATAAAATAAACACAGTTCCCGAATAAGATGAGAATTAAGGATAGCAATATAATCATCTCCAAACATGAATACCTTCCACAAGAAGCAACGCGGATTCTTCACGAGATGATGAGGGGACATCGTATACGGGTTTCTTTCCAGAATTATTATATCACATAATTCGAGATGGTTTTTCTGAGGTTTATAAGAATTATATATATATTTACAAATTTATATACATATATATTTACAAACCCGATACAATACCATGGGAAGAGATAAAACTATATATTTGATAAAAATGAATCGTGACCCATATAATTACACCTGTAGGTTCACTAGCCGTGACAAAAGGCGAAACCGCCATATGAAGGAAAGCTACAGGTATAAATATATGAGATTAAAATACCTAGGTGTTATATATATAATTATGAATGGAAAAAATTAGGCTATGGGTTCTACGATATATATATATATGGTTGTTATATATATATAGATGGGCTCTAGGATATATAAACCTATGGTTGATAGTATATATGTATATGGAGGCTACGATATATATGGATGATAATATATGTATATGGACTCTACAATAGATATATGGTATGGACGCTACAATAGATATAGGGGGTAGGTCCTTACATATGTAGAGAAAGAACACATAAGTGCACTTAGTACTATTATAATTCTATAAGAGAATTAGTGTGGTATGGGCACGAGTCTCATGTGAACTTGAATATCAAAGAGGAAAAAAAAAAAAAAAAATTCGCTAACTAGATGTGTTACAAATATATATATGCATCGATAAATATTAACATATATTCTGTAGTTAGAAAAAAGGCCTTTGAAACTTCTATGATATTGGATATGTATACACCTATATCGAAATATATATATAGGGTTTGTAAAGTGACACTTTAAAAATTGATATATTACATTCCACTTTAATGAATTAAATAAGTGCAGGAGTGGGAACTTTGAGATTGAAAATATATCCTATGGGTCAATTGGTAAGTTACTAGAAGTGGAAAGGTTGCTAGTAGAGAACGAATACCTGTCAACAAAAAAACAAATTAGGTTAGAAAGTGTGACAATTGGAGTGCTATATATATATATATATCCATAAAGATATATGGAATAGATGGTTATAAATATAACATTGGTATATGAATATATATATATATATATGCGAGAATATATATATAGGTGAAATGTTTTAATTGTATGTCGGTAGTACATAGGTATATATATATATAGATATCATGGTTACTTACACAATAAGGTTTGGAAATATATATATATACAAACCTAATAGATATATATACATGCTCATGAGATGTATATTGCACAAGGCTTGAGATGTAAGTAGTGTATGAATAAGTGGGAAATGTATAATGCTATAAAAGAGAAGAAGATTTAAGTACAAGTTTTAATTACAATTAAATGGTTGATTTAGTAACTGTGGAACCATTACATAGAGTTAGGCAGGAATGAATGAAGGAGTAAATTAAAAAGTTCCTGATGAATTACTTGAGGAAGAATATTCTTGTGATAGTGGAAGAATGATTCTTAATTATTTATTTATATTCTTCCAGTTGGTATATTGTATAAGTTTAAAGATAATGAGTAATAGAACTGGAAAAAAAAAATATGGAGAAGTGATATTTCTCTTATAAGAAAAAAAAAAAAATAAAAAAAAATATAGATTTAAAAATAAAAGCATGAGATATTTATGGGTTGCTTTTGAAAAAAAAAAGGAATGCTTTTATGCAATACAAAAGAAGGAATTCTTTTATGACTCAGGAAAAAATTGAAATACTTTTATGATTTATGAAATGCTTTCCATTCTAATTAATTCTATGTTAGTATATAAGCTGATGAGTCTTTGAAAGAAAAGGAAAACTGTGTCCAATTTATTTTTGGCATTATCAAGTATTAATAATGGTGAATGTGATGAATTTTAGAAATTACATTTATCACTAGAAAAGGAAACATGTATTCACACTATAAAATTTTGTGGTGAAAATTTTATTAAAGTTAAATTTCTTGAGTCTTAAATTCAAAGACAGAGAAATGATGTGAATCATTCAGCTACAAACCGAGAGAAAAGAGGATGAGCTGTATTTTGGACTTGGGTGTGGGGGAAACCCATCAGCTCCAAATTTGTTCACTTAAGTTTTGAACTAATGGATACAATTTCATGTGAGAGGTAAGCATGGAATTGTAGAGATTATTAATGAGTCTAGTTGTTACTAATTAAATTGATTTGGTTAACAAAAAGAAACAATGAAAAGGTACTAGAAGTACAACTATAAAATGAGAAAGGGTAAGCATAAACATGCATACGATACAATTGTTTTCTTTCATTTATGAGTACTAATGAAAAATTGTCAAATTGTTTAGCCAAGTGTGTAACAGGAAATGGTACACTCTGGAAACAAAGAGGGAAAAAGGTGAAGATAAATCACCTAGAAAATCCAGAAAAGCTGAACTGAACCAAGTTGCGTGAGGAAAGAATCTCACTGAAAAACAAGAAAGGATAAGTAGTGTACTAAAAGTGCACTAAACTATTATGAACCTGAACGGTTTGATTAATAACTGAATGTCTTAAGTTATTGAAATGCAGAATGCTGTTGTGAATTATCAATTATATGTATCTGATATTACTTACATTGGTATGAATTGTGGACAGAGAAACCAGAATAAAAGATCTTCCATACAGACTTCTTGCAAAGAAGTAGGAAGAAAACCAACCGCATAAGGCATCAGTAAATAGAGTGGAGGCAGGAGAGTACTCTGCTGGAAACTAAGGGCTTATGCATTAGCCCTACCATTGCTTATTAAATTTCCTGATATATTTCATGTCTCCTTGTTGGAAAAGAAAAGTTATAATTTTTGTACATGATGCTTCTCACATGATTGATTTGAAATGTGGTCTAGGTGGAACCAGAAGAGGAATTTCCTTCCAGAGTCGCTTCAAAGATGAAAGCGAGAAGAAATGGAATTGTGAAAGTGAACAGTAGCTCGAGTAAAGGTGCAGTGGAGCACTTTACTGCTAAAAAGCTACATGGCACAGAGAAGCTCAGATGATGGAAAAGCATTCATAATTATGTTCAAAATCAACTAATAGATAGTTGTCAACACCGAGGACGGTGTTTATTTTCAGAGGGGGAATATGTAACACCCCCAAGTTCTATGCTTTTCAAAGGAGACATTTGAACAGAAATCCAAAGGGGGAGTGGACCCCAGTGGATAATTGTTATGTGGATATGGTTAAATACTTAATTATGAAAAATAAATAAAATATTGTGCATGCACCATGACCAGATGAGAAAGTGAGATCATATTCCTAATCCATGAGGTGATGGAAAAGGAAAAAAGACTTTCCCCAAATCTTTCAAAAATACTTGAAAGAATTATTTCTAATTTAGATTTTTGAGGAAAAATCTAAATTTCCCCAATGAAGAGGAGTAGTTGGGAAGAGGTGAGAAAAAGCTGGAAAAGCTGAGGAAAAGCTTAAAGTAGCTTTAAAGAATCCCAGAATGGGAAGCCTAGGCTAAACAGGAATAAAGCATCCTGAAATTCTGGACGCAGAGTTAGAAATAGGCTTGGGGAAAGCACAGCTTAAATAAGCTGCTCCAGAACATATTGAGGCTAGTCTGTTCTTGGAGGATCTCTGCTCGGGGGTGAATCCTGTGAGATAAAGAGGATTCTAAGGTTGGGAGGACTGGTCATGGTAGAGGTGTGCATGCATAAATTTGGAGATATCTGTAAGTCTATGTTAATCATCTCTGTTTTTATGAAATGGTGATGTTATATTCCTTTACTCAAGTTATGAAATTGTGATATGATATTCCTTTATGCAATTTATGAAATTGTGATGTTATAGGCTTTATGCAATTTATGAAATTGGGATGTTATAGTACATTATGTAATGTATGAATTGTTATGTTAGGTTGCATTTTGCAACTGTTAGATGGATTAATGGTTCAGTAACTTCTGTAATGGCAACTACAGCTATTGACAATAGAGACAAATGGTTGAGTGTAGAGATGAGTATATTGTAATAATGATGGTTGAGATGATAGATTAATTGAGCAGCCACTATAATAACCATGTATAGGTATAGATGGCTATCTTCTAAAGGAGTATTTAATTATGTGTGTATAAACAGAAGATGTTAACAAATCAGTACCCACGAACATTAAGTTCCAAATAAATTAATCTATCATAACAATACTGATGGCACAGAATTCACTGTGATCAATAACAGAAAGTAGGGAACAACAACCCTCAACTGTGTCACAATGGAAAGAATTGTAAAAAATTAGAATTTACAGTATTCTATTAAATGTAATGGTACACATATGGAGGTAGCAGTTGAATCCTAACTAAGTACGAGGATTAATAATAGGGATTCTAAACTATCCAGTTCAGTATTCTCTCCCTCCATTTGAGTGAAGCAAGAGGAGTTGTTTCCTAGTTCCCCCTGGAACAGTTGAATCTGTACAAAAAAATATCACACATGTTGAATGTCTATAATAGTCAAATAAGGGGGAAAAAGCCTATTGCAAAATCTAGTGTGTAATAACAGTCTGTGTTAAGGAAGATTGTAAGCATGTGTAAAATACCATGAACAGAGCATCTGTTTACCATCCATAGAACTACTGGGGAAGTAGTGGAGCAATGGTGGTGAACTACGTAGAGATAGATGTATGCGAGGAGGCCTACATCTATACTTCGATGCTGAAACTTTAACATATTGAACATATTCGCAGGCTGGCAAACTGGGAAGTTTGATTAAGGGCCTAGTGATCATCCTGCACAGAAAACCTGAGACATGCAAGGTAAAATATGTAGGTATATAAGTCTACTATATGAACTGAGAAGTGGGAAGGTTAAGCCCAAAAATCCCGATGGAAATTCTTGTATTCCAGGGCTGTCTATAGGTACTGGAAAGAATCGAAACCCTAGATAACAGTCTGCATTGTGGCTGATGCAGTATAAAAATTTTAATTGTTATCGACGCAGAAAGCGGAGAATGTTAAGTTATGTTATATGGGTAGCGCTCATCGTAGGGGTGATGAATATAGACCTATTAGGAATATAGACCTTAAGAGAGACCTGTTGAATTTCATTCAGAGTAAAATGAAATAATTATAGAAGAGGAGTTAAGAATTTTAGGAAGAGTAAACATGAGGATGAGGTATAACAGATGTTATTAAATAATAACATAATCCTATGGAAAAAAAAAAAAATGGGTTTGGGAGACGTGACAATAACATCATGCACCTATATATGTATGATAATGATATACACATATCATTATAGATTATTATTATGGGTCTCATGTATGATGCGCGTTTCCAAATAAAAAGAAAAAAAGAGGTCATTATTCCTGATTAAGATAAATATTCAATGCCATTATCATGTAACCATATAACCATTATTATATTGTGTGTGAGTAAATCGTAGTGGGATGCTTTTTGTACCATGGGTATTGAAAGGGTAATATATTCATTTTTTGTTAGGTGGGTATAAAGGAAAATAAACCACCCTTAAAAGATGTAGATTTTATTTAAAGTGGAATAATAATTCTACATAAATGGTTAAGATGACACTTATATATATATGAACATATATATAGGTATATAATTGGGAAAAAAAAAATATATATATATATATATATATATATATATATATATATATATATATATTTGAGGGTTTCTTTTTTTTGTGTAGAAATGATCATAGGTAGTATCACTATTAGAAATCAAAGAAGATACTTGAAAGGGAGGACAAAGAGGGTACCATACTTGAGTCCTGGAAAGAAAAAAATAAGGATTACTAAAATTATAAAAGAGGGTGGTACATGTAGAGGATGAAGTGAATAAGGTAAGGTGCTATGTGAAACTAAGGTAAGAGTTTTGATATACTACACAAATCCGTTGCAGATATTTAAAGTGGGAACCGTTAACTCTATAAAAAAAAAAAAATGGGATGATATCCTGTATACCTAGCACTAAGCCAAGAAGGATATATGTATATAGTAGTTGTATACGAAACCTTTTTGGTTAGGAAATCCATTAGGAATACTACCATACAAGCTAAGGAATAAACCCTTGTTATTAAAAAGGATATTTTAAAAATCTTAAGTTGATGTCATGGGTTTCTTATCTAGTACTTTTATTAATGATCAGTAAAAGGATGGCATATTAATATGGAAAGTGAAGAACTTAATAGAAACAAAAAAATATCGTGTGAAGGGAATTATTAAAAAAAAAAAAAAAGACGAATTAACCTATCGATTTCACAAGTAGAATTAAGAGAAGAGGTGAAATGAGAAAGATTCAAGGTCGAAAGATGGGATGATAATCATATATCATTATTATAATGGCTTTGAGTTAACACATAATTTCATATGTGACATATGAAATTTAGAATACATATATATGGAATGGTTGTTAAGGAATTTTAAAAGAAAAATTAATACACCTATAAACCCCATTAGAGTGTGGTAGAATTGAGTATAAATAATTATGTGGGCAAGAATATATATCTATAGGGAAATTAACCTTCAGGATAAGGTTAAGAAATGGATATATGAAATTAAAACTGAAGTTAAAAGTTGGGAGTGTAAGACAACTAAATTAGAATTTTATTAATGTTCAATAAGTTGATTAGAAGCATGAAAGGATATAAATGAATAATTGTGGGGTGATATATGTTCCTAATATGTATATAATACTATGTGTTACCATAGTTATTGGAACAAAAGGAATAAGGAAAGTTTATAGTGGAACATATAGAGAAAGGTGGATAATAGAAAAATGACAAATTATATTTAATAGAGGTATATTAAATATAAATTGTAAATTCTTAAATTCCTATATATATAAAATAATAATAATTATCATGAGAAATGATGGATTAAAATGAAACAAATTGCACGTGGGGCATAAGTTAAATCTACAATTAACATTATAAATATAGGTGATCTTGTTATATGTTATAATGATTAACTTTGTTGAGTTGTATGAATATAATATCTTCATACATGATAGATTAAGGGAGAAGAAATAATTCACTGGGGAATATTAAAAGTGAGTTCACCTTAAAAGCTGCAAGTAAATGTATAAATTATGGAAATACTTTGAAAAAAGGGAAAATTGTGTCAAATATAATTTTGACATTTTCAAGTAGTAAAACTGGTGAATGTGATGAATAATAGTGAATACATGTATTCACACTATAAAATTTTGTTGAGGTAAATTTTATTTGATTTAATTTTCCTGAACCATAAATTCAAAGACTGGAAGTAGCGTGAAATCACCCAGCTACCAACTGAGAGAAAAGAGGATGAGATACATTTGGACATGGGTGTGGGAGAAACCCATCAGCTCCAAATTTATTCACGTAAGTTTTGAACTAGTGGATACAATTCCTAAAAGAGGGTAGAGGAAAAATTTT
Source organism: Pinus albicaulis (assembly GCA_034641835.2). Classification (NCBI taxonomy): domain Eukaryota; kingdom Viridiplantae; phylum Streptophyta; class Pinopsida; order Pinales; family Pinaceae; genus Pinus; species Pinus albicaulis. Next base: position 897,123,370 of record CM076570.1, on the reverse strand, counting down.
CATGTGGGAAGTAAGCCTTGAATTGTAGAGATTATTAACGAGTCTAGTTATTACTAATTAAATTGATTTACTAACAAAAGAAAACAATGATCAGATACTGGAAGTACGACTATGAACTGAGAAAGGATAAGCATAAACATGCATATGATACAATTGTTTTCTTTCATTTATGAGCACTAATGAAAAGTGTAAAATTGTTTAGCCAAGTGTGTAACAGGAAAGTGTACACTCTGGAACCAAGGAGAAAACAAGGTGAAGATAAATCACCTCAAGAAAAGCTAAACTGGACCAAGTTGCGTGAGGAAAGGATCTCGCTGAAAAACAAGAAAGGATAAGTAGTGTACTAAAAGTACACTAAACTATTATGAACCTGAACGGTTTGACTAATAACTGAATTTCTTAAGTTTATTGAAATGCAGAATGTTGTTGTGGATTATCAATTTTATGCACCTGACATTACTTATATTGGTATGAATTGTGGACAGAGAAAAGATCTTCCAGACAGACTTCTTGCAAAGAAGTAGGAGGAAAACCAACTGCATAAGGCCTCATTAAAAAGAGTGGAAGCAGGAGAGTACTCTGCTGGAAACTAATGGATTATAAACTAGCCTTACCCTTGCATATTAAATTTCATGATGTGTTTCATATCTACTTGTTGGAAATGTATAATTTTTGTACATGATGGTTCTCACATTATTGATTGGAATGTGGTCCAGGTGGAACCATAAGAGAAATTCCTTCCATAGCCGCTTCAAATATGAAAGCGGAAGAAAAATTGAATTACAAAATTAAACAGTAGCTAGAGTAAAGGTGCAGTGGAGAACTTTACTACCGAAAGAGCTACATGGAACAGAGAAGCTAAGATGATGGAACAACATTCATAATTATGTTCAAAATGAACTAAGTAGATAGTTGTCAACACCGAGGACAGTGTTTATTTTCAGAGGGGGAATATGTAACACCCCCAAGTTCTATGCTTTTCAAATGAGACATTTGAACATAAATCCAAAGGGGAGTGGACCCCAATGGATAATTATTGTGTGGATGTGGTTAACTATTTATTTATGAAAAATAAATAAAATATGGTGTATGCACTATGACCAGATGAGAAAGTGAGATCACATGCCTAATCCATGAGGTGATGGAAAAGGAAAAGACTTTCCCAAAATCTTTCAAAAATCCTTGAAAGAAATTATTTCTAATTTAGATTTTTGAGGAAAAATCTAAATTTCCCCAATGAAGAGGAGTAGTTGGGAAGAGGTGAGAAAAAGCTGGAAAAGCTGAGGAAAAGCTTAAAACAGCTTTAAAGAGTCCCAAAACGGGAAGCCTGGGCTAAACAGGAATAAAGCATCCTAAAATTCTGGACGCAGAATTGGAAACAGGCTTGGGGAAAGCATAGCTTAAATAAGCTACTCCAGAACAGATGGAGGTTAGTCTGTCCTTGGAGGATCTCTGCTCGGGGGTGAATCCTGGGAGATAAAGAGGATTCTAAGGTTGGGAGGACTGGTCATAGTGGAGGTATGCATGCCTAAGGTTGGAGATTTCTGTAAGTCTGTATTAAACATATCCCTGTTTTATGAAATTTGATGTTATGGTTCATTATGCGATTTATGAATTGTTATGTTATGGTGCATTATGCAAATGTTAGATTGATTAATGGTTCAGTAACTCATGTAATTGCAAACTAAAGCTATTGATAGCAGAGATGAATGGTTGGGTGTAGGGATGAGTACCTTGTAGTAATGAGGTTAGAGATGATAGATCAATTGAACAGCAAATCTAATAACTATGTATAGGTATAGCTTCCTATCTTTTAAAGGAATATTTAATTTATGTGTGTATAAACAGAAAATGTTAACCAAACAGTACCCATGAACAGCAAGTACCAAACAACTAAACCTATCATAACAATATTGATGGCACAGAATTCCCTGTAACCAATAACAGAAAGTAGGAAACAACAACCCTGTGATAGCAGTATGGGATTCAGTATGTCAGTTGTGTTACAATGGAAAGAATTGTAAAATTTAGAATTTAAAGTATTCTATAAATGTAAGTGTAAGCATATGAAAGCAGAAGTTGAATCCTAACTAAGGACGAAGATCTAACACTAGGGATTCTAAACTATCCAGTTCAGTATTCTCTACCTCCATTTGATTTAAGCAAAAGGATCTGTTTCCTAGTTTTCCCATGGAACAGTTGAATCTGTACCAGAATGTCACACATGTTGAATGTTTGTAACAGTAAAATAAGGGGGGACTCCTATTGAACAATCTATTGTGTGATAAAAGTTTGTGTGAGGGAAGATTGTAAGCATATGTAAAAATACAATGAACAAAGCATCTGTTTACCGTCCATATAAACTGCTGGGAAAGTAGTTGGAGCAATGGAGGTTAACTGAGTATAGATAGAGGTATGCGAGGAGGCATACATCTATACCTCGATGCTGCAACTTTAAACTGTTGAAAATTTTATAAGGCCTGCAAACTGGAAAGTTGAGGAAGGGCCTAGCAATCCTCTAGAGTTGGACAAAACTCTGAAAAGAAAAAACCTGAGAAATTTTAAATTCTTATATTCCATGGCTGTCTATAAGTACTGAAAAGAATTTAAACCCCGGATAATAGTCTGGATTTGTAAGGGATTCAGTATAAAAACTATCAATGTTATCTGGCGCATAAAGCGGAGAATATCTGAGTTATGTTATATGTGTAGAAAGCTGGGTCTGGGAAACGTGACAGTAATTCTACCGTGATCTACTCTATAATATAGGACTAAAAGGTAGCAATTTAAAACATATATAGTTTTAATGTATATACATTCAAGAAGGTATAAGGATTTAAAATACATATCAATAGGATTTAAAAATATTTATTTCTTATATATTTAGTTATCTTAAAATTTTAAAATTAGCACAACTACCCTTAAACATTTGTATATTTAAAAAGAAACATTTTCATATTTAACAAAAATGTTATTATACTTGTAACATCAATATAACTATTGATATATTACGTTTATCATTAATATAAATATCGATACATTGTATTGTTTTAAAATTTAAAAAATTAGTAAATAAAAGTATGAATTTCACATTGGTTTCATGCTTTCTTAAAATAAGCAATGCTTTATATATTTTCATTTATCCATATATTGTTTTTTTTTTTTTTTATTTAAAAAAAAATAGTAAATAAAAGTATGAATTTCACATTGGTTTCCTCCTTTATTAAAATAAGCACTGGTTTATATATTTTAAATTTTTTTGAGTTTTTATTATGTTTTTTAACTTATTAGTTTTATTACATATTTTAATTTATTTTTTTTAATTTCTTATTCTGATGTTTTTAATCTGTTTTGGTTTTAAATATTTAAAAAATATATGCGTTTCATATATATTAATTTATCATAATTATTAAGTTAGTATTTAATTTTATATTAATTTTGAAGAAGTAATTTTCACATATATTTGAAATAGATTGTTCATCATATAAAATTGAAAAGATATAAAAATTGTTTTTTTCATGATAATAAAAAATCATTTTTTTCAAAGACTATATATTCAATACATTCAAAAATTCCAAAATGAACTGAGTATTTTTGGAACTATTTTTTCTCTCTATTCTATTACATATCACATGGTAAATGTGACATAAAAATCCTAAAACATTTTTATATTGACATAACATTAAAAATTACAAAAAAACTAAAACTCATTAGGATCAAAAGCAATGCCGTGAGGTTCATGGACGACCCGACCCAGTGCCTCTCTATAAAATTGGATAGCTTGCAAGTTTAAAAACTCTACTAGGGATAAACTAGAGTGAGAGCAATTGGCATAATAAAAATATAAGCTTTGGTAGACAATTGAGATAAGGCCAACTAATTAAGTGGGAAAGGAACAAAAATTGGCAAGTGGAGAAGGTGAAAGTGGAGAAGGTGAAGGTCTTATGTAGTGTTGAACCATGTGCTTGTGATAATAGAATATTACATCAAGGATTAGAGGGGATATTTGGAGATACAAAGGTTGATCAATTTTTTTTTATCTTGATTGGGTGGAGAAAAATGTGGTATAGAAAAGAACGTAATCTTGGTGCCAGTGGTAGAGAATATGAAATTGCAAAAGCCACTGACAACCATTGGTAATGTAATGGAAGAGTTCCAAGAATTGAACACAAGGCTAGCAGGCAGATGGATGAAACTGAGGCATTACCTACACAGGTTTTTTTATTTACAGGAAGAAATCCATCCTCTGGATGTCAACCTCAAGGAGTACAATGTTGCTAGGAAGCAAAAGGGAGATGGATGAAATCGAGGCATTACCTACACAAATTTTTTTCTTTATAGGAAGAAATAAATGCTTTGGATGTTAACCTCCAGGACTACAATGTGGCTAGCAAGAAAAAGGGAGATCACTCTCAAACTTTAATAAGCTACCATAGGATGAGAGTAATAGCATTGACTAATATATGATTGTTGCAAAATTTGTTTCTTGTTAGAATGCTATTATAATATGTACTCATCTAGACATGTGATGAACAAATGTAACGAATTTCATGGGTACTCTCTCCTAGATTTAATTATAAAACCTTACTTATTCTCGTTATTAAATAAATAAATAAAATAGAAAAATAATCACAATAGTTGGGATTTATAGTTATTATCTTTATTAGAATGCCACCAAACTTTCTTCAGAAAATTAAATAATTATCTTGGTTTGAATCCCACGTAATCTTATTCAATATAATTTGTCGACTATCCTATATAATTATGAAATTTTTTTCTTAAACAACACTCAATAATCTTGATAGTGGTGAACATATATTTTAATTATTATTTTTTCTTTAAAATATTATAATTATAAAAATTATAATAAAATAAAATTTAATCTATAAAAACTTTATAATTAATTAATTTATTTAAATTTATTTAATTATTAAAAAAAAATAAAACTAAATTTTATTGGAAATCAAAGTGATCAAATTTTATTAGATATTAGCTTCTAAGATGACGCGATCTTTATATTTCTATATTAACCCTTTTTTATCAAGATGAATTTAATTTTAATTTCTTTATTTTAAATACATTTTCTCAGAAATAATTTTTATTTTTATTTGATTAATTTACATAAATTTGAATTAGAGATAATCTTAATATTGTTGAAATTTGGTACTGGAGGACAGGTGGTTCCCTAAGGTTTTGATCTTTGGCCTAGGGAAAAATGTCCAAAAGAATTTAATTTTTCTCCTAAAGTGACTTTATAAAGTTATCAAGTAAAATCTAATTTAAAAGTGACTTTAAGTGATAAAGTTACTAAAGTGACTTTAAGTGATAAAGTTACTAAAGTGACTTTATAAAGTTATAAAGTCAAATCTAATTTAAAAGTGACTTTAAGTGATAAAGTTACTAAAGTCTAATTTTAAAGTGACTTTAATAAAGTTAATATAAAATTAGAAAGGAAAAAGTGACTTTGGAAATAAAAGACTAAGTGGGTCTTTATTAAAGTGGGGTGAATTAAAAAATAGAAAGTGAGATTTAAATGAGCATTTAATCTCAGCCCTAGATCTCAATCTATCTCAACCATTGGATTTAGGGATTCCCCAAAAGTCACTTAGGGTTAGGTTAAAGGAGGAAAAGGTCATTCATTCTTTCATGAGCAGATTGGGAGAAGGAGAGCAAGAGAGCAAGGGAGATTTCTGGGCAGTGAGGAGAAGCAGGCAGCAGGTTGGCACGCATTCCAAGGTAGCATTTCAGCAAGACATTTCAGCAAGACAAGTACAACAGATTTAGCAAACAACAGGCAGATTTTGGCACGGTTTTCTAGGCAGGGAGGCCGTACAACAGGCCATACAGCAAGGTCGTACAGCGATATTGGGCATGGAAATCGAGGTAGCAAGGGGCTATACCATACAGCAGAGTTTTGCAGTAGTTTTGGCATGCAAATCGAGGTTTTGGACAGCAACATTAATTGCTTTTTGCACAAATTTTGAGGAGGTCGTACAGCTGCATTTATTACAGATTTATGGGCATGCAAATCGAGAAGAACGTACAGCATTTATTGCTGTTCTATTTTTGTTGTTTTTACATTTTCCGAGGCGGTGGTTAAGCACGGAAAACGAGATAAGTTGTAAAAGTCTGTTTGCTGATTTTTTTATTTTGCTGAATATTTTTCTCACTGTAAAAAGGCACTTTCCAGAAATAAGAAGAAGCTTTCAAACTAGTTTTCCCCAAGAGTTGTAGGGGGATTTTCCAGGGTCATGTTGACCAAAAATATCAGTGTCAAATGTGTGAATGACTATTTTTATGCTTGCTGATTTTTAATTCTGCATTTTCCAGCATTCTGAAAATTTTCCAGAATTTGTGTTTTCAGCAAAATTTATTTTCCAGTTTGTTAAATGTATTGATATGGGAAAGAGCATTTAACTATTTTGGAGTAATAAGGTGAAAAACTAAAAACCGGGGTGGGAAACTATAAATTTCTACATGGTATCGGAGCTTGAGTGCTGAAGGGCAATTTGGGACAGCAAGGAGGAAAATTACAGCCTGCTGATTTTTCACTCAGAAAATTCCAGCAAGCTGATTTTTCAGAAACATCAGTTTTACCTTTACTACAACAGTGCTATTTTTTAGTTTTAGGACAGCAGGATGTCTTTGGGACTGAGGGTGGAGGATAGGTTGGATGGGCATTCTAATTACAACATTTGGAAGGAGAGAATGCAGAGTATCTTTGAGGAGGCAGAAGTCTGGGACATTATGGTGCATACCACACAGAACCCTGTAAATGTGCCTATTGATGCTACTCAGTTGGCAGCGTATAATAAAAAGAACAACAAGGGTAAGAGATTGATTCTAGATGGAATCAAAGACCATTGCATTCCTCATGTGATAGGGAAGAGAAATGCTCATGAGATGTGGACAGCATTGTCCAATCTCTACCAAAGTACCAATGAGAACCGAAAAATGGTCCTGAAGGAGAAGCTGAAGACCATTAATATGGGTAATGATAGTGCAGCTGGATATCTCACAAAGATTACTAATGTGAGAGATGAGTTGACAATGATTGGAGAGGCCATTCCACCCACTGAGTTGGTGCGGATTGCAGTGAATGGCCTCCCCCGTTCATGGATGAACTTTGCTGATGGAGTTTGTGCACATGAGACCCTTCCCACATGGGAGAGGTTTTCGGATGATTGCATTCAGACAGAGATCAAGAAAGGTCAGCTTGGGGCAGCCAAGCCAGTTGAGCAGGATGAGGATGTAGCATTGTTGGCAGGATGCAAGAAAGGCAAAGGGAAGAAGCAGGCTTCCACAAGCAATGGTGGGGGCAAAGGCAAAGGTAAAGGTAAACAGGATAACACACAGAAGGACTATTCCAAAGTGAAGTGTTGGAATTGTCAGAAGATGGGACACTATGCAGTTGTGTGTCCGGAGAAGAAGAAGAAGAAGGGGAAGAACCAGAGCATGGCAGCTTCAGCAGAGGTTGAGGACTTTGAAGATCGTTTTGACCGGAAGTTTGGGTTCATTGCGTGTGATTCCTCTAGTGCGGGATTATCTGCCATAGAGGTTCAGAGGGAGCATGCTTTTCCCTCGATTAGTGGAGCATCTTCGGGTATCTGGTATGTGGACAGTGGGGCTTCACGTCACATGACAGGAGTCCGTGAGTACTTCTCAGAGCTTTCAGAGAGTGGCACCGATATAGAGGTAGTACTCGGTGATGACAGAGTTGTTAGAGCAGTCGGTGTGGGAACATTGACATTTCAGAGGGAGTCCAAACCTCCCTTGAAGGTGTCAGATGTTCTTTATGTGCCAGGGATGAGGAAGAACCTCATATCCATCTCAACTTTGGAGGATAGAGGATATGAGGTAATGTTCAGGGGAGGACAGGTGTTGATCTATCCCAGGGGCACTCCAGCTAATTCAGCTAGAGTGATAGGTGTACACCATGCAAAGGTGTACAGGTTTGCATTCCAGCCCCTTTTGGCATTGAGCAGTAGTACCGACAGCAGAGCTAGCAGTTCTGAGTTGTGTGAGATTTGGCACCGCAGGATGGGGCACATGTATCATGGAGCCTTGAGGACTTTGCGGGAGATCACTACAGGTGTGCCAGATTTCAGTACCGATCACTTTGATACTTGCAGAGGATGTGCGATGGGCAAGTTTGCCAAATCCCCTTTTCCCAGCAGTGACAGCAGAGCGACTGGGATACTTGATTTGATTCATTCCGATGTGAGCGGTCGGATGTCTCATGTTTCCTCGAGTGGATATGAGTACTATGTTTTATTCATTGATGATCACTCCAGGAGGACCTGGATTTATTTCTTGAAGACCAAGAGTGAGGTCTTCAAGCGGTTTCAGGAGTTCAGAGCTCTTGTGGAGACACAGACAGGTCGGAAGATCAAGTCCCTGAGGTCGGACAATGGAGGAGAGTACACCCTTGGAGAGTTTGTTGACTATTGTGTGGAGGTAGGCATTAGGAGGGAGCTCACTGTTCCTTACAACCCCCAGCAGAACGGGGTTGCGGAGAGGAAGAACAGATCCATCGGAGGGGCTGCCAAAGCCATGTTACATGATCAGGGGTTGCCATTGTTTTTGTGGGCAAAGGCCTGCAACACAGCTGTTTATTTGCAGAACAGGAGTCCGCATCGTGCCTTGGGGCACATGACTCCGGAGGAGGCTTTTTCTGGGAAGAAGCCTGATATTGGTCATCTTCGTATCTTTGGGTGTATCACATACTCCTACATACCCAAGGAGAAGAGGACCAAAACTAGAGCCCACTGCAGAGAAGGGTATCTTTGTGGGCTACAGTGAGACCTCCAAGGCCTTTCGGATTTACATTCCTGCACAGAGGAAAGTTGTTGTCAGGCGGGATGTGAAGTTCGAGGAGGACAGGGCCTTTAGGAGGTCACGGGAGTTAGAGTATCTGGATCAGCCATACCCTCAATAGTGCTTGAGTCACTAACTTTCCAAAGGGTAGGGATCGTGAGGATCCGTGAGTGGTACATCTATGACGATGTCAGGTCCGTCAGTGGGGAGTGGCTCACAGAGTCAGAGGGGTGGTGCTATGGGCAGCACGTAGAGCAGTCCACAGAGCAGTTCAATGGGGAGTCCACTGATGGACAGTTCACACGGTACCTCAGCATCTACAGGTTCAGGTGCAGGCAGGAGGACAGCAGACAGACAGTCAGGAGTTCAGGCTCCTGATGTTGAGGAGGAGGAGTTTTATTCTCCAGCGGGAGAAGTGTGCTCATGGAAGAGGAAGCCCAAGTGGCTTCAGGACACCTTGAGAGATGCCACATCTGTTGCTGAGCCTAAGAGGCCGGTCAGAGAGAGCAGACCACCTGAGAGGTTTTGTAGCTATATGGCAATGGCTACCAGCATCCTTGACTCTGAGCCTTCTAGCTATGAGGAGGCAGCTAGCCAGCAGGTCTGGAGAGAGGCCGTGAAGGAGGAGTATTCTTCTATCATGAAGAATGATGTTTGGGAGGTGGTGCCGAGGCCTGAGGGAAAATCGGTGGTTACTTCCAGATGGCTTTACAAGGTAAAGCATGCTACAGATGGCAGTATTGAGAAATTCAAGGCGAGGTTTGTGGCTAGAGGGTTCTCCCAGGTAGAGGGAGTTGATTATGAGGAGACCTTTGCTCCCATGGCTCGATATACTGCGATCCGCTCCATTATATCGATAGCAGCAGAGATGGGTTGGAAGATCCACTAGATGGATGTGAAGACCACATTTCTCAATGGCTTCATACAGGAGGAGGTGTACATTGAGCAGCCACAGGGCTTTGAGGTACATGGGAAGGAGTCCCATGTGTGCAGACTGAAGAAGGCCCTTTATGGCCTGAAGCAAGCTCCCAGAGCTTGGTACTCCAGGATAGATACTTACTTGTAGAAGATGGGTTTCACAAAGAGTGAGGCAGATCTGAACCTTTTCTATATTGTGATAGGTGAGGAGCCTCTCATTCTGGTGCTGTATGTGGATGACTTAGTCATTACAGGTGCAGAGAGACTCATAGAGCACTGCAAGAGAGATCTTGCGGCGGAGTTTGAGATGAAGGACATCGGCTTGATGCCTTACTTTTTGGGTTTGGAGGTGTGGCAGGAGGAGGGGCATTTCTTCCTGGGACAGGGGAAGTATATTGTGGACATCCTTGGCAGATTCCACATGGAGGATTGTAAACCCATGTCGACACCGATGATCACCAACTGGAAGAAGCTTCATGCTTCGAATTTCGAGCTGGTGTATCCCACATTGTACAGACAGCAGATTGGTTCCTTGATGTATTTGGTCAACACGAGACAAGATATATGTTTTGCAGTCAACACGATGAGTCAATTTATGTGTGAGCCTAGGAAGGTTCACTGGATTGCTGCAAAACACATTTTGCGATACTTGCAGGGGACAGTGGAGTATGGTCTGGATTATAGGCAGGGGGATGGAGTGATGTTGCGTTTCCATCTCCGGATCTAGGTGCTATTTTCATGGAGAGGGAAGAGCACTTTCCTGTGTTGTTTTGGGTTAGGTTCTGCAGTGGTGTCATGGTTCAGTTGAAATCAATAGTCAGTAGCATTGAGTTCAGTGGAAGTAGTGTACATGGCAGCCAGTCTAGATAGTTGTGAGGCCATATGGCTTCGCAAGATGTTGTTTGGATTATTTGGTCAACCGTTGAGACCTTCAGTGATATACTATGATAATCAGAGTTGCATTAAACTCATGGATAATCTAGTATTTCATGATAGGTCAAAGCATATCGGCATCAGACATCACTTCAGCAGAGACTATGTTCAGAAGGGAGTTGTGAAGCTTGAGTATATTTCCACTGATGAGTAGGTTGCAGATATTCTTACCAAAGCCTTACCACGGCGTTTCTTGTCTGACACTTCTGCAGACAAGATGGGTGTCAATGCCCCCACCCATTTTTTTTTTCCTAACATGTCTAGATTCATCACCCCGAATGGGGAAGACAATTGAACCTGTGATGAATGCTACACATATAACATAACTCAAATGTTCTCTGCCTTATGCGCCGATAACAATTATAGTTTTTATACTGAATCACTTACAAATTCAGACTGTTATCCGGGGTTTAGATTCTTTTCAGTACTTATAGACAGCCATGGAATACAAGAATTTCCATGAGAATTTTTGGACTTGACCTCCCCCTTTCTCAGTCCATATAGTAGACTTATATATCTATATATATTACTTTGTATTTCTCAGGTTTCCTGTTCAGAGTTGTGTCCAACTCTAGATGATCACTAGGCCCTTACTCAAACTTCCCAGTTTGCAGGGCTTATAAAATTTCCAACATTTTAAAGTGCAGCATCGAGATATAGATGTATGCCTCCTCGCATACCTCTATCTATACTCAGTTAACCTCCATGGCTCCAACTACTTTCCACACAGTTTATATGGAAGGTAACTAGATGCTCTGGTCATTGTATTCTTACATATGCTTACAATCTTCCCTCACACAACTTTTTATCACACAATGGTTGTGCAAGTAGGATTTCCCTTTTATTTTACTGTTACAACATTCAATTTGGTTTACACTCGGGTGAAGATTCAACTATTCCCTATGACATAGATCCTCTTTGCTTCAATCAAATAGGGGAGGATACTAAAATGGATAGTTTAGACTCCCTAGTGTTAGATCCTCTTACTTAGTAGGCTCCAACTTCTACTTTCATATGTTTACACTTACAGTTAGTAGAATAGTTTACATTCTTAGTTTTACAATTCCTCACATTTCCTCCCAACTGACATCCTGAACCCCATACTACTATCGCAGGGTTGTGGTGTCCTATCTTCTGTGATTTGTTACAGGGAATTCTGTGTCACTAATATTGTGATGATATGTTTAGTTATTTGGTACTTGCTGTCCATGGTTATTGGTTTGTTAACATTTTCTGTCTATACACATAGTAAGTTAATATTCCTTGGAGAGGCAGCAAGCTACACCTGTACATAATCATGGGATCAGCTGTTCAAAGGACCTACAATCTCTAACTCCATTTTACAAGATACTCATCCCTATATTCCAACCATGTGTCTCTGCTACCAATAGCTTTGGTTTACAATTACATGAGTTACTGAACCAATAATCAATCTACAATATTCATAATGAACCATAACATAATAACTCATAAATTGCATAAGAAACTATAACATCACAATTCATAAATTTCATAAGAAATTATAACATCAAAATTCATAAAGCAGGGATATATTTAATACAGACTTACAACAATCTCCAACAATATGCATGCATACCTCTACCATGACCAGTCCTCCCAACCATAGAATCCTCTTTATCTCCCAGGATTCACCCCTGAGCAGAGATCCTCCAAGAACAGACTAACCTCAATCTGTTCTGGAGCAGCTTATTTAAGCTGTGCTTTCCCCAAAGCCTGTTTCTCCCACCTCCGTCCACCCCCGTGATGCTTTTATCTCCCCGTTTAGCTCAGGCTTCCCATTCTGGGGACTCTTTTAAAGCTGCTTGTTATTAAGCTTTTCCTCGCCTTTGCCTAAATTTTTTCTCACCTCTTCCCAACTACTCCTCTTCATTGGGGAATGAGATTTTTCCTCAAAATCTAAATTAGAAATAATTTCTTCAAGGATTTTTGAAAGATTTGGGAAAGTCTTTTTTCCTTTTCCATCACCTCATGGATTAGGCATATGATCTCATTTTCTCTATCCGGTCATAGTGCATACATAATATTTATTTATTTTTCATAATTAAATAATAACCACATCCACACAATAATCATCCACCTGGTCCACTCCCTTGGGATTTCATGTCCAAATGTCTCATTTGAAAATTACTGAACTCTGGGGGTGTTACATATTCTCCTGAAAATAAACACCGTCCTCGGTGTTGACAACTATCTACTAGTTGATTTTGAACATAATTATGAATTCTTTTCCATCATCTGAGCTTCTCTGTGCCATGTAGCTTTTTAGCAGTAAAGTGCTCCACTGCACCTTTACTCGAGCTACTGTTCACTTTCGCAATTCATTTCTTCTCACTTTCATCTTTGAAGCGACTCTGGAAGGAAATTCCTCTTTGGGTTCCACCTGGACCACATTTCAAATCAATCATGTGAGAAGCATCATGTACAAAAATTATAACTTTTCTTTTCCAACAAGGAGACATGAAATATATCAGGAAATTTAATAAGCAATGGCAGGGCTAATGTATAAGCCATTAGTTTCCAGCAGAGTACTCTCCTGCCTCCACTATATTTACTGATGCCTTATGCAGTTGGTTTTCTTCCTACTTCTTTACAAGAAGTCTGTATGGAAGATCTTTTATTCTGGTTTCTCTGTCCACAATTCATACCAATGTAAGTAATATCAGGTACATATAATTGATAATTCACAACAGCCTTCTGCATTTCAATAACTTAAGACATTCAGTTATTAATCAAACCGTTCAGGTTCATAATAGTTTAGTGCACTTTTATTACACTACTTATCCGTTCTTGTTTTTCAGTGAGATTCTTTCCTCACGCAACTTGGTTCAGTTCAGCTTTTCTAGATTTTCTAGGTAATTTATCTTCACCTTTTTCCTCTTTGTTCTAGAGTGCCCAATTTCCTGTTACACACTTGGCTAAACAATTTTTCCAAATTTTTCATTAGTACTCATAAATGAAAGAAAACAATTGTATCATATGCATGTTTATGCTTAGCCTTTCTCATTTTATAGTTGTACTTCTAGTACCTTTTCATTGTTTCTTTTTGTTAACCAATCAATTTAATTATTAACAACTAGACTCATTAATAATCTCTACAATTCCATGCTTTCCTCTCACATGAAATTGTATCCACTAGTTCAAAACTTAAGTGAACAAATTTGGAGCTGATGGGTTTCCCCCACACCCAAGTCCAAAATACCGCTCATCCTCTTTTCTCTCGGTTTGTAGCTGTATAATTTCCCATCATTTCTCTGTCTTTGAATTTAAGACTCAAGAAAATTAACTTTAAAAAAATTTACACCACAAAATTTTATAGTGTGAATACATGTTTTCTTTTCTGGTGATAAATGTAATTTCTATAATTCATCACATTCACAAATATTAATATTTGATAATGCCAAAACTAAATTTGACACAATTTCCCCTTTTTCAAAGACTCACCAGAATTTATGCATTTACTTTTAATTGTATGTTCATGCTTTTCTAGTTCCCCTCTTCTATTTCTCTCATAGGCTTATATCATAAAATAGAATCAATTAAAATGGAATAGATCATAAAAGTATTCCGACTTTTTCTGAATCATAAAAGAATTCCTTCTTTTCTAATGCATAAAAGCATTCTATTTTTTTTCTAACAAAAGCAACCCATAAATCTCTAATGCTTTTATTTTTAACTTTATATTTGTTTTTTTTTTTTTTTTTTTTCTTATTAGAGAAATATCACTTCTCCATATTTTTTTCCAATTCTATTACTCATTATCTCTAAACTCATAAAATATACCAACTGGAAGAATATAAATAAGTAATTAGGAAATCATTCTTCCACTATTACAAGAATATTCTTCCTTAAGTAAATCATCAGGAAAATTTTAATTTACCTCTTCATTCATTCATGCCTAACTCAATGTAATGGTTCCACAATTTCTAAATCAACCATTTAATTGTAATTAAAACTTGTACTTCAATCTTCTTTTCTTTTATAGCAGTATACAGGCCTTATTTATAGGATACATCTTCCACTTACTCATATACTACTTACATCTCAAGCCTTGGGCAATATACATCTCATGAGCATATATATATATCCACTAGGTTTGTATATATCATATATATTTCCAAACCTTATTGTATAAGTAACCATGATATATATATATATATATATATATATAGCCTTGGCAATATTAATTTGATGAACATATGAATATATCTATGTATCCCTATATTATATATATTCATATATAAGTTCAAAGGCTTTTTGAAAGTACTACCATATATATATTACACATACTTTAAAATAATCCCTTTTATATTTATTTTTTTTCTCTAACACACCTGGAATCCCTACGTTTTTCTGGGAATATATATTTATATATATATATATATATATATATATCTGTGACTCACATATATAAATATATATATATATATCTTTATATGACATGTATGTCCAACATACATTGACCAACCATTTTCTTTGGATCATTTATACCCTCCACACCTATTTATATGTGAAGTACACCTCTTCACCCATATTTCTATTCCCCATGTAATTTTCCATCATTATATATATATGTAACTAATGCGGTAATATTCTTATACAACATTTACATAGTCCACTTATATTAACCTATCCCCCACATACCCTTTTGCATGTCTTGTCATCAAATATACAATTTTTATGTGCATATATATATAGTGACATACCCCCACTTTTAATACTTTCTAACAATATTTTTTTTCTTGTTTTGACCAGTATTCAATCTCTACTATCAACTTTTCCACTTCTGGATTTTTCAATTGGACCCCTATGATAGGTCTTCAATTTCAACATGCACTGATTTACGCCACTAAAGTGGAAGGTATTAGATCAGATTAAAGAGCTACTTTACAACCATTACCTATATATAAAAATACATATATGTAGGTCTATATATATATTCATATATTCAATATCACACCCTTACCATTTAAAAAAAAAAACTCTTTAGGTTATTTCACACATGTCGACTAAGATTGATATATGCAAATATATACACTCTACCCATATATGTAGGCCGACATTATTTTAATCATAATTGTTTATAAGGTGCGCTTATGCAACGCCACCTATATATCACGGTATATACATTTATTTTTATATATCTGTACCGGTATGTGCCAATTTCCCCCATAATTCATTATACTTACGAATTCATTCCACGCACGAACCGTGCATAAACCGACCCATAGACGCATATGAAATTATTGAATAGAGTTTGTAATAATCCTTTCGGTCGTGTCGTTCCATACGATGGTAACCCATCTCATTAACCAGGGTGGATTTATATCTATACTTCGGACAGTAGTGTTATGTGTCAAGATTTCATTTCTTTAAAAAACTCGAATTGCAGAGAGTTGGTTTGGTAATGATTTTCCGCCACCTACTTGGAGTGATGGTAAGTAGAGCTGGCGTAATGCATTATGATAAACGACTGAAAAACCTTGCGTGAATTCCGGTGGCTGTGTATGTGTCACAGTGGTTGCAGTTAGCGTATTACTAAATATTATTTTCCCCGCGCCCTGATCTTTGCAGGTACCAACTCCAAGGAATGCCAGTGTAACCCGTAGGGTTTTCCTTTTTCTGAGATCGATGAATGAGCTGGAATGATCAGTTGGGGTACCAGAGTCGGCGGCAGACGGCGTTCTTCTCTGTATTAGGTACTTCATGTCTCACATCAGATCAGGTTTATGGACGGCCCGAGGCACACGTCACATGCCGGATCGAACCGTCCTGCGAGGTTAACGTATAGAAGATTTACGTATACTGTTGGCGCGTATTAGGGTTTTTTTAATCTGAATCTAGGCTCCAGAGCTGTAGCGCTCTTAAGATGCGGCTACTGCAGAGAGGGTTAGGGTTTCAGTTATCCTTTTTAAACCCGACCCTCTTCCCTGGGATTGCAATTCATTTATTCGGCCTTACTTGCTCTCTGAGGAGTGGCGAAACCACAGGGTTAATATGCCAGTGCCTGCGCATCCTCGCTGAGGCAGAATGGTCCTCTAACTCAGCGCGCGTCCTGTATGTCAGAGTTGCAACGATCATAATCGTTCCCACATCTCTCGGCAGTACGAGGGTAACCTATGATTTTCTTTCATATTGCTGCGTATTATTTAATGAGCGTTTCCCAGAACTTTACGCTTCTGATATCAGAGAATTTTCTTACTAGCTATCCTGTGAATAGCTCAGTACGCCCTTCTCATTTCATGAGTGTTTATATTATCCTCCGAGAATTTATTATTGAAGAGTAACGTTGTTTAATGGATGACAACGTTGGTCGCTTGACTGTGATTCTAAATTTGTTCTGCTCCTAATTGTCTACGCAGGTGTGACACGCAGGTTCGACCCTATCCCTTTACAGTGGTGTACCGAAAGAATCTGGGACGCAGAACGAACTCAGGTTTATTTTTTTTTCTTTCGATTTATTATATTTCTTAACTCGGCCTGCCTAAGTTACGCCGTCTTACTACAGAGAAACCGCACGGAGTGTTACTCGTTGGTCCGCCCTTTCTACGGAAGCACACGTTTATGACAGGGTTCTGTCTGTGTAATAACTATAACCCTGCACTGTCGCCGCCTTCGTGCGTATATTTACCTACTCGTATATTTAAATAAAACTTTCTGTTGACTGCAGCCTGGCAGAACTTCCATGTTTAGAGTTGCGGTCATTTATATAACTCTATTTCTGAACCTAGTTTTAATTTTTTCTTATTATTATTTCTTTCCGAGAGTTACATGTTTTATCATTTGAAATTATAATTCTTGCAGGTGTTACCAGTCGAATCCACTCGTTCAAATTTGATCAAGGAATCTCACGACAGGTTAAATGTCGACTTCCTACATATGTATCTGAAATTGTTTGGTTTCGGAGTCGCGGCGATTTCATTTGACTTTTTAAGAATATGCCTACTTGTGCTTTTAATGATCTTTGAATAGCGGCACTCTTCTTATATCATTTATTTGCCAATATACGTGACTAGCATATGACCCTATCCGGGCACTGCTAACATGCATTGTTAATTTATAACAGTTTTAATTTTATTGTTTTTGGAGCGCATAGCCTCACTTATAGGTATATATTTGAATAGGTCGTAATCGAGTTTAACCATGCCCCAATTGGTGGGCTATTCGATTCCTAATTACTATGGAGTATTTCGTATGTCAATTTTATTTATAAACCTTGAAATCTGCATTAGGATAAGTGAGTTAATGTAGATTCAACGAAGCTCATCAATATAACTATGGATTCATATATTATATATATGCAGGAAACAAAAGAATTTTAATACGCCGAAGGTATATATACATGTAAAGTACTTTATAAAATCATGTGTATCGTTGTGATTGTAAGTTACGGCGCTTACGCTCTTACTCATCATTTTTTTTAAAAGGCGTACATACATATATTTCCTATATTGCTTAAAATAGAAAACATTAATGTATAATCATTTAGTTGCGGTGAGTATGGTTAACATGCATATATTATATATAAATATATATAATTTTTTTTATTTTTTTATTTTTACTTACATAGATGTCCAATACATCCTTCAATAGGGTCTATTCAACCTAACATAATATCACTGCTATAATGAGTATTTGTTTTTTTTTCGTGCTATGAATACAATGTACTCACTAAATACCATGCATGTCATTAGTCTCATATAGAGTCGAAATAATTTATTATCTAGAAGAATTTCAAGTTTTACATGCAAGTATCTTTATTTGCAGTCGAACCTAAGGGTTCTAGGCCTCGGCAATATAACTTTATTATACCTATACAAATATAACACTTCTATTTATATATATCATAGATATGTTCGTACCTTTTTTTTTATTTTTTTTATTTTACAGGTTCGAACCTCTATATATATATATATATATATATATATATGTAGCATATACATCAAACATCATGTTTGTATATAAAATCCGAATAATTTGCAGTCGAGCCTAAGAGGACCTAAGGCTCTAGGCCTCGACACTTGTGAACATATATATATATATATATATATATATATATAATAGAGTTCATTATGCATAGATTTAATTCATAACCCTAAGGTTTCTTCTAAGGGTTAGAAGTGACCTTAAAATTTTCAATACATTCTATAATGGCTATAAATGAGGTAACCTTCTTATATTGCAAATTTACTCTTTGGTTTAATAATAATACATATTCATAAGTATGCAGATTTCACTTCTCAGGTTGGCTTGAGTAAGCCAAATCTCCATTGTGAATTTTTTTTTTTTTTTTTCTCATCAACCTCTATATAAAAAAGAGGAATTACCACCCTCTATAAAGAAAGGAAGCCTTTCTTGGTTCCATCCCTTTAATATGTAACACTCATATAGCATGGATTTCATCAATAACTATAATTTTTATTTCATGATATAGAGGTAGGTTTAAATTTTCAATAGGCTCAATAAAGGCTACAGGTGCTAGAAGACTCCCACCTAATTTCTGTGAATGCTATAATATTACTGTAGAGTAGAATTTTCCTCTTTTTTTTTTTCTAGAAACATGTTGAGTTTCATGTTCAAATGTATTTTTTTCTTACTCTATCACCATTCTGCTACAATGTTTTTCTATTATACTTATGAACATAGACTTTCACCTTTATGTCTACAGGAAGCAGAACAATAATTAATCGTCTGTAGAAGCTAAGTAACTACAGATTTTAAACCCCCCTTGGTTTAAAGATTCTGGAGTTCCTACTCTATGGACTTTCTGTCTACAGCTAAACAGAGTTCGGGACAGTGAATACCAAAAGATAGATTCAGTTGAACGTAGTACTAAATCAATCTATTACATGTATACCTGAAAGTATATCCAAGATATTTGTATACTCGAAGAAATATTTTTAAAATTCGTAAAATCTATAACAGTTAACCATTTCTTTGTGAGCACATATCTTGCCCAATTTTTGAACTTTGCTCCGATACCATTTGTCACGTCTCCCAGACCCATTTTTTTTTTTCCTAACATGTCTAGATTCATCACCCCGAATGGGGAAGACAATTGAACCTGTGATGAATGCTACACCTATAACATAACTCAAATGTTCTCTGCCTTATGCGCCGATAACAATTATAGTTTTTATATTGAATCACTTACAAATTCAGACTGTTATCCGGGGTTTAGATTCTTTTCAGCACTTATAGACAGCCATGGATTACAAGAATTTCCATGAGAATTTTTGGACTTGACCTTTCTTTTTTTCAGTCCATCTAGTAGACTTATATATCTATATATAATACTTTGTATTTCTTAGGTGTTCTGTTCAGAGGTGTGTCCAACTCTAGATGATCACTAGGCCCTTACTCAAACTTCCCCATTTGCAGGCCTTATAAAATTTCCAACATTGGAAAGTGCAGCATCGAGATATAGATGTATGCCTCCTCACATACCGCGATCTATACTCAGTTAACCTCCATGGATCCAACTACTTTCCCAGTAGTTTACATGGAAGGTAACCAGATGCTCTGTTCATTGTATTTTTACATATGCTTACAATCTTCCCTCACACAACTTTTTATCACACCATGGTTGTGCAAGTAGGATTTCCCTTTTATTTTACGGTTACAACATTCAATTTGGTGGACACTCGGGTGCAGATTCAACTATTCCCTAGGATACAGATCCTCTTTGCTTCAATCAAATAGGGGAGGATACTGAACCTGATAGTTTATACTCCCTAGTGTTAGATCCTCTTACTTAGTTAGGCTTCACTTCTGCTTTCATATGTTTACACTTACAGTTACTAGAATAATTTACATTCTTAGTTTTACAATTCCTTCCATTGCCTCCCAAATGACATCCTGAACCCCATACCACTATCATAGGGTTGTTGTGTCCTATATTCTGTGATTTATTACAGGGAATTCTGTGTCACAAATATTGTTATGATATGTTTAGTTATTTGGTACTTGCTGTTCATGGTTACTGGTTTTTTAACATTTTCTGTCTATACACACAGTAAGTTAATGTTCCTTGGAAAGGGAGCAAGCTACACCTGTACATAATCATGGGATCAGCTGTTCAAAAGATATACCATCTCTAACTCCATCTAATAAGATACTCATCCCTATATTCCACCATTTATCTCTGCTATCAATAGCTTTGGTTTACAATTACATGAGTTACTGAACCAATAATCAATCTACAATCTTCATAATGAACCATAACATAATAACTCATAAATTGCATAAGAAACTATAACATCACAATTCATAAATTGCATAATAAAATATAACATCACAATTCATAAATTGCATAAGAAATTATAACAAAGACAATTCATAAAGGTGGATATATTTAATACGTACTTACAACAATCTCCAACAATGCATGCATACCCTCTCTACCATGACTCACCCTCCCAACCTTAGAATCCTCTTTATCTCCCGTGATTCACCTCCCCGAGCAGAGATCCTCTGCAATGCACTAGCCTCAATCCGTTCCGGGAGCGCCTTATTTAAGAAGCCTAAGCGTGTTTCCACTCCCCGCGTCCAGAATTTCGTGACGTTTATCTCTATTTAGCGTAGGGCCCCATTCTGGACTCTTTTAAAGTCATTAAGATTTTCCCTACCTTTTCCAAACTTTTTCTCAATTTCTTCTTCCCAACTACTCCTCTTCATTGGGGAAATTTAGATTTTTCCTCAAAAATCTAAATTTTGTAAATAATTTCTTTCAAGGATTTTTGAAAGATTTGGGGAAAGTCTTTTTTCCTTTTCCATCACCTCATGGATTAGGCATATGATCTCATTTTCTCATCTGGTCATAGTGCATACATAATATTTTATTTATTTTTCATAGTTAAATAATTAACCACATCCACACAATAATCATCCACTGGGGTCCACTCCCCTTTGGATTTATGTTCAAATGTCTCATTTGAAAAGAATAGAACTTGGGGGTGTTACAATGGGTATGGTGAGGAACACCTTCCTCGGTAAGAGGGAGTGTTGAAATTTGGGACCGCAGGACAGGTGGTTCCCTAAGGCTTTGATCTTTGGCCTAGGGAAAAGTGTCCAAAAGAATTTAATTTTTCTCCTAAAGTGACTTTATAAAGTTATAAAGTCAAATCTAATTTAAAAGTGACTTTAAGTGATAAAGTTACTAAAGTGACTTTATAAAGTTATAAAGTCAAATCTATTTTAAAAGTGACTTAAGTGATAAAGTTACTAAAGTCTAATTTTAAAGTGACTTTAATAAAGTCAATATAAAATTAGAAAGGAAAAAGTGACTTTGGAAATAAAAGACTAAGTGGGTCTTTATTAAAGTGGGGTGAATTAAAAAATAGAAAGTGAGATTTAAATGAGAATTTAATCTCAGCCCTAGATCTCAATCTATCTCAACCATTGGATTTAGGGATTCCCCAAAAGTCACTTAGGGTTAGGTTAAAGGAGGAAAAGGAGGAAAAGGTCATTCATTCTTTCATGAGCAGATTGGGAGAAGGAGAGCAAGAGAGAAAGGGAGATTTCTGGGCAGTGAGGAGAAGGAGGCAGCAGCTTGGCACGCATTCCAAGGCAGCATTTCAGCAAGACATTTCAGCCAGACAAGTACAGTAGATTTAGCAAACAGCAGGCAGATTTTTGGCACGGTTTTCTAGGCAGGGAGGCCGTACATCAAGGCCGTACAACAGGCCATACAGCAAGTCGTACAACGATATTGGGCACAGAAATCGAGGCAGCAAGGGGTTGTACCGTACAACAGAGTTTTGCAGCAGTTTTGGGATGCAAATCGAGGTTTTGGACAGCAGCATTAATTGATGTTTGCACAAATTTTGAGGAGGTCGTACAGCTGCATTTATTGCATATTTATGGGCACGCAAATTGAGGAGAACGTATAGCATTTATTGATGTTCTGTTTTTGCTGTTTGTACATTTTCCGAGGCGGTGGTTAAGCACAGAAAATGAGATAAGTTGTAAAAGTCTGTTTGCTGATTTTTTTATTTTGCTGAATATTTCTCTCACTGTAAAAAGGCATTTTCCATAAATAAGAAGGAGCTTTCAAACTGGTTTTCCCCAAGAGTTGTAGGGGGATTTTCCAGGGTCATGTTGACCAAAAATATCAGTGTCAAATGTGTGAATGACTGTTTTTATGCTTGCTGATTTTTAATTTCGCATTTTCCAGCATTCTGAAAATTTTCCAGAATTTGTGTTTTCAGCAAAATTTATTTTCCAGTTTGTTAAATGTATGGATATGGGAAAGGGAATTTAACTATTTTGGAGTAATAAGGTGAAAAACTGAAAACCGGGGTGGGAAAATATAAATTTCTACAAATATTTATTTGATTAATTTACATAAATTTGATTAGAAATAATCTTATCTAAAAGGCCATTATCATTTATTTAATTTGAGGTTTGTGGTCAAGTCAACTTCTACCTCCCTAGATTAGGCTTGCTTTTATTTTAATGGAAGGAATATTTAGACTACCATCCATAGTTAGACAAATAATTAAAAACAACGGAGAAAAGTAACGGTTAACTACACACGGAAGCATGTGTGGAATCTATCGCTGAAACACAGATCCCACTAGTGTGCACATAATCAAAATTTTCGATATAATGATTATAAACGATCATATAATTTAATTTTTATTATATATATTTTTTAAATTTTAGGAGTATTTTGTTATTAATATTGTGTAATATATATATAAGATGAGGTTATTAGAAATGTATTAGGTTAGATTGAGTTTGGATAATTTTTAATCTTTATAGATTATTATCAACGTTATTTTATAAATTTTGAATTAATAATTTGACAAGATTAAACCTTATATCAACTAACTAATTTATATTTTATAAATAGTAAGATACAATCTTATGAATAAAATTTTATTAATAGTTTTATAATAAAAAAGGAATACATAAAATTTGTAATATTGAATAAAACCATGTAAAACACCTAATTTACATGTCAAAAATTTATAAATTATATGTAGCCAATTTGTTAGAAATTAATGAAGAATAGGTTACGTAGTTATGATTTTCTCTTTATTTGACATTCAGTTCCTATTAATTAGGAATCTGTTTTGCCTATGTATCTATTTAATTCCTGATGCTTAATGAATAATCCCAAGCGAATGCATTTGCTGGTGGGAGCTCCTGGTGATCTGCACCTGTGAGCTCCTGTGTGTTTGTCCAAACTTCTGTCTTCTGCATTTTCTATCATGGTATCAGAGCCGAGTATCAAAGAGATCTGAAAGCTGTTTTTTGATGGGCGTGAGCTCTCATCGAATTGCTGTTGCGGAACTCAGTGGAGCGCGTCCTGCCTCGTCTGATTTGCAGCGTGAGGATGTGGAAGATTGTGTTGAGGCCGTGATTGCTGAGCTGTTTGAAGGTGCTGCCGAAACGTTGATGTGAGGAGAGGGATGTACCTGTGTGCACTGGTGAAGGCCGAGGCCGGTGCTGCACTGTCTCCTGCATATCCTGCTGCCATCGTGAAGAGGCTCAACGCCACTGCCACGAACGCCCTCACCCTGCGTGGTTGAGCCCGCGTGGAGGCTGAGCACTGTCAATCCAACATTGGTAAGACTGTGCAGTAATATGTAATTCGAATGCTGCGTTATTTTTTTTTTCAAGAGCTGTTGAACAAGGGACGTGGTAAGACAGTGCCCTGAATCTTGAACAAAGGAAGTGGTCTCAGAAATGAAACGTTTGTCATGAATTTGTTGAGCTAACAAAGTCTTTTTTGTAAAACCTTGCTTGCTCACGAAGTGCCTGCTCACGAATTGCGTACGCTGGTCTCTTGAATTCGCACATTAATCCCTTTGCTGAGCAAGCGTGGTTGACCACTCGAGCAGTCGATCTCTGTTTTTTTTGCCCACGTTGGTTTGGGCACGGGTACCAGAATTCTGTTTTTTGCCAATTGTGAGTTTGCATACAGCGCGTGGGTTGCTGTTTGAAGCCAGAATTTCCAGCGTGAAGTCACGACCAGAATTTCCAGCGTGAAGTCAAGTTTCCTGCCAGCGTATTGTGTGCTGACAGCCCCTGGTCGAGATTTAGGTTGAGGTCAGGCTGCCTATCTCGATCTAGTGATCCGCCTGCCATAGTTGAAAGTGCGCGGACTCGACGCTATCATTTCAAGTTTCTTGTTCATTACGCAGCTCGGTTAACATTTATGCAGCGTTATTTTTTGCAAACAGTTTGGCATTGCAGTCACTGAATAAGTTGAAATGTGCTTTTCCTTCACAACGTTGGCTTTCTTTATACCGTTTTATTCTGATTCATTTGTTCAGATCTTTGAAATTATTTTTCATTGCTGCTTATTCTCATGAATGACCTATAGAAGGAAAAAAAAAGGGGAAAAGTGTTGGAGTAAAACAAATCCAAGTTGCAAATAGTTCGACCCACTAGCCTTGACACCGGGGAACGTCATCAATTAATTGGATTGGGCAGTCTCCTACAGCAAAATCGAGCTGATTAACCTCCGTGAATCTTTGAAAAACATACATATCAAAATCACTGATGTAGTATATGCAAAGTGAGATCAACGTTTTTTCACTATTTCTGAAGTTAATAATTAGTGATCTGCTGTTTTATAATTTGTATTTCACAACTGTTGTAAGTCACAACCATATTCAATTTGTTGTGATAAGTTGAGAATTGTTCATTTTGTTTTAAGTTGCCGGGGGTAGCCTGTTTTGTTTTTCCTCCAAGATGAATTCTCAAATGGCAGATTACTTAAATGAAAGCAGCAAATTGGATGGTTCCAATTACACAAATTGGAAATTTAAGCTTCAGACTTTGCTTGAAGGGCATAATACCTATAGTATTTTCATCGGTGATGAAGGTAAGCCGACGGTTACAAATGGTGGAACGAATGCAACAATTCAAGAATGGGAGAAAAGGGAGCTGAAGGCAAAGGTCCTACTAAAATTTTCAGTTAAAGATTGCATCATCCCTCATATTCGGGATTGCAAGACAGCGAATGAGATCTGGACAAATCTCAAAGACATGTATGAAATCAAGAACACCAGCCGAACCTTGTTCCTCAGGAAGAAGATCCTCTCAATCAAGATGGAGGAGAATGAGTCTGTTTCGTCATTCTTATCCCGGATAAAGGAAGTTAAAGATAAACTATCTGATATCGGTCAAACCATGGCAAATGATGATCTGGTGACAATCACCATGAATGGTATGACAGATGACTATCAGATGTTTATAACTGGATTGAATGCAAGGGAAAAGCCTCCGGGTTTTGAAGAGCTTACTGGAATTTTGCTACATGAAGAGGAAAGGAGGTCGTCTCTTAAGCCTCAAGATCCAGATCTTGCATTGATAACAAAGTTCAAGCCAAAAGGGAGAGCGACGGCTGATCAGACGAGGGGCAACACATCAAAAATGACACCTCAAGGTATGACCTCGTATAGAAATGACTCTGCTCCTGAATGTTTTTATTGTGTTAAGATAGGCCATATTGCTAAATTTTGTCGCAAGAAGAAGGAAAATCAAGAGAGGTACAATCAGAGAAGGCATGCAGGTCATTTGGCGGATGCAGATGCAGATACGGACCCAGATCAGAATCTGGATGTTAGACTATTTATGGCCGAGGCTGACACTGCTACTGAGGAGGATGAATCAGATATTTGGTTCGTGGATTCTAGAGCCTCCTCGCATATGTCAGGTAAAAAGCAATGGTTCAGAAATTTTAAAGAATCCAACTCTGGAGTAAAAGTATATCTTGGAGATAATAGTGGGTACGAGATCAAGGGACATGGAGATGTCCTTGTTACTCTACCTGATGGTAAGATCAGAAATATATCTGATGTGTGGTATGTTCCTGGTATTAAGAAGAACCTGATTTCTGTGTCCAAGATTACAGATCAGGACCTCAAGGTAGAATTTTTTAAATCTTATTGCATTATTGAAGATTTGTTGGATCAGATGAAGCCCATTGCTACAGGTATTCACATAGGAGGACTCTACAAGTTGGATGTGAAAAGTACGCCTCAGCAAGCCTTGATGGCGTCAAATAAGTCTGCTGAAAATTTGTGGCATCAGCGACTTGGGCATATTAACTTTGGTGATCTCTTCCTGCTGCAAAACAAAGGTATGGTAGAGGGTCTTCCTGTTTTGAAAAAGTTGCATATTGATTGTGAGGCATGTGCATTCGGTAAATAGCATAGAGATGAATTTCCTGCCATTAAAGATAGAAAATAGAGGGATATACTTGAACTTGTACATACTGACTTATGTGGCCCGATGCAGACGAGGTCGTTAGGGGGGGCCTATTATTTTTTAGTCTTTGTTGATGAATGTACAAGATTCACATGGGTGTATTTTATTAAACAGAAAATTCATGCCTTTGAATATTTCAAGCAATTAAAAAACATGATTGAGAAGCAAACAGGAAAGTTCACCAGGATTCTTCGATCAGATCAAGGGGGGGAATTCAAGAAAGAAGTCTTCACCAAATATTGCAATGAGCATGGGATACAGCAGCAATTCACAACACCTTACACTCCTCAGCAGAATGGAGTTGCTGAGAGGAAAAACAGAACACTGGTGGAGTGTGCTCGCAGTATGTTGAAAGGTAAGAATCTAACCAATGGTTTTTGGGCAGAAGTTGTTAATACTGCAGTGTATTTAAAGAATAGGAGTCCTACTAAAAGTCTTGAGTATAAAACTCCTTTTGAAGCATTGTTTGGCTTCAAGCCTGCAGTAAGTCATCTTAGAGTATTTGGCTGTAAAGCTTTTGCACATGTTCCTAAAGAGAATAGGAAGAAGTTAGATTCAAAGGCCATTAAATGCACGTTCATTGGATAATGCAGTGAGTATAAGGCTTATAAATTGTTTGACCGTGCTACTCACAAGGTGTTTGTCAGTAGAGATGTATTATTCCATGAACATATTGATGATGGAAATCCTGTCCAAAACAATGAAGAATGGCATGTGCCCTTACTCTCAGAAGAGGATACTGAAATAGGAGTCAGTCAGCAGCAGGAACAGAAGCAGGAACAGCAGCAGGATAATGTGGAGTTCAGTCCACAAAGGGAAGAAATAAGTAGAATAATTGAACCCCCACCACTCAGAAGATCAAACAGGCCAAGACAGTTACCAGCTCGATATAGGGATTATGCGCTTATGACTGGTATGTTAAACATTGCAGAACCTTCTAACTTTTATGAAGCTAGTAAAAGTCTTGAATGGAAGAAAGCAATGAATGAGGAATATGAATCCATCATTAAGAACAATACGTGGGATCTAGTAAAACTTCCTGATGATAAACAACCCATAGGTTGCAAATGGTTATTTAAGTTGAAATTTAGAGCAGATGGGTCTATTGATAAACATAAAGCAAGGTTGGTGGCAAAGGGATATTCCCAGATAGAAGGTATTGATTTTGAGGAGACATTTGCCCTTGTTGCAAAATTAAACACCATCAGAATGATCATTGCTTTAGCCACTAAACATCATTGGAAAACACATCAATTAGATGTTAAGTCTGCTTTCTTAAACGGTGATTTAAAAGAAGAAGTATACTTAGTACAGCCTGAAGGATTTGTTAAGAAGGGAGAAGAACATCTAGTGTGTAGATTAAAGAAAGCTTTATATGGTTTAAAGCAGGCACCTAGATCTTGGTATGAAAAAATTGATTCCTTTTTCCTCATGAATGGTTATGAAAGGAGCAAAAATGATCCCAATTTATATACCATGTTTAATAATGAAGGGCAGATAGTGGTGATTTCTTTGTATGTAGATGATTTGATAATAACAGGAAGTGCAGACAATCTCATTGAAGAAATCAAGCAGCAATTATCACAGAAATTTGAGATGAAGGACCTTGGAGAAATGTAATACTATTTGGGTCTAGAAGTTTGGAGAGATTCAAGTCAAACTTTCTTGTCCCAGGGTAAGTATGCAAAGAGTCCGTTATCCAGGTTTAAGATGGATGAGTGTAAGCCTTCATGCATACCTTTACAGCAGAATAGCAAACTTCAGATGGATGATGGTTCGAAATATGCAGATGCAACATTGTACAGACAGTTGGTTGGTAGTCTTATTTATTTGACTACAACAAGACCTGACTTAGCCTATGCAGCGAGTGTTTTGAGTCAGTTTATGACTCAACCTCATGACAGTCACTGGAGTGCAGCGAAAGGAGTATTAAGATATCTGCAAGGAACATCAGATTTTGGTATTTTGTATTCTGACTCATTTGATATTAATTTGACAGGTTATACAGACTCTGATTTGGCGGGAAATCTAGATGACAGAAGATCAATTACAGGTTACACCTTCAACATTGGTTCCGGTGTCATCTCTTGGTGCAGCAAGAAGCAGCATACTGTTGCTTTATCCTCGGCAGAAGCTGAATATCAAGCTATGTGTGCATCGACATGTGAGGCAGTTTGGTTGCGTAGACTTCTCCAAGATGGAGGGGAAGAACAAACAGAAGCTATGATCATCAATTGTGACAATCAAAGTTCCATCAAACTGGCTTACAATCCCGTGTTTCATAAAAACACTAAGCACATAGACACTCAATTTCATTTTGTTAGGGAGAAAGTGCAATCCAAAGAGATTTCTGTAGACTATTGTAATTCTTGTGATAATATGGCTGACATATTCACTAAGCCTCTAGGAAGACTGAAGTTTGATTTGTTTAGGGACACTTTAGGTGTGTTTAAAAATCCCTTTCTCCATTAAGGGGGGGTGTTAGAAATTAATGGAGAATAGGTTACGTAGTTATGATTTGCTCTTTATTTGACATTCAGTTCCTATTAATTAGGAATCTGTTTTTCCTATGTATCTATTTAATTCCTGATGCTTAATTAATAATCCCAAGCGAATGCATTTGCTAGTGGGAGCTCCTGGTGATCTGCACCTGTGAGCTCCTGTGTGTTTGTCCAAACTTCTGTCTTCTGACAAGATAATTTTTAATCTTTATAGATTATTATCAACGTTATTTTATAAATTTTGAATTAATAATTTGACAAGATTAAACCTTATATCAACTAACTAATTTATATTTTATAAATAGTAAGATACAATCTTATGAATAAAATTTTATTAATAGTTTTATAATAAAAAAGGAATACATAAAATTTGTAATATTGAATAAAACCACGTAAAACACCTAATTTACATGTCAAAAATTTATAAATTATATGTAGCCAATTTACAATTAAAATTTTATTATTTATTTGTTTAGTGTAAAAAATAGTAAATTCATGAGGTACATGTCACCTACATCAATCCAACTTCTCAAACTAACACAAACCCTAATCTTCCTCAAACTAAACCAATAAACCCTAATCAAACTAACACAAACTCTAATCTTCCTCAAACTGAACCAAGAAACCATAATCTTCCTCAACGAAACACTAATTTTCCTCAACCATAACCATTGAAGACATCTAGGTCAATTATTTGCCCACAACAATTCTTCACCGCCCCACAGGGCCACCTCTTCTGCAATTGTTCAGCCAAATGCCCGTGTGAGGGAAATGTTCCAACGGGATTATCAAACCATCATCTATTAGGGTTTCATTGAGGGTGTTGCACAGTCTGCGAAATTTTACATCCAATTCCACAAACCATCTACTCACTAATGGTAAAATTTGAAATAAATGAGTTTCCTTACTCAGATGTAGCATTAATGGTCAAATTTGAAATATATGGATTTTCTTACTAAGATGTACATCTCCCGTCAAATTAACCAGTCTAAACACATAGAGAGTCGCAACGTGCCAAATAAACACTCGATAAAGGTACGATTCACAGTTTGACTTCTTTGCATTTTCATTGTGAAATTTGAAATGTTGAGGTTAATGTGAAATGTGATTTCAAACATGGAGAGGGGGATCCACTAGAGGGGTAACGTGGCTGACCCTGGATGCACCACATGTTAGCCTCTGGTTGTGCTGTCTTTCCACATAAAAAAAAATCAACTTCAAACTTAGGAGCCAAATCCATAAAACAATTTCACCTCTAAACAAATTAGATGAATCCTGCTGTGACTCTTGTCACATTCTCATTGGCTCGGAGGGACTTTCATCATGGTTGAACTGTCTTGACTCCTTTGACCCTTTTTTTTTTTTTTTTGCAAATTTGCCTATTCTGAACGATGGTCACTGAGCCCTAACTTCCTCATATGGACTCCGTTTTGAGTGAAACGAATTACACCAAATTCTTGGCAATGGGTCAGATCTGGTCGTTCTGGTTTGGTGATATTCTTAGAAATTTTTTCTTTGGAAAATTTTACCCCTAATCCATATTCTGATCTATCTTTCCCACTGACATGCTTTTGGACCCACAAATTTTGGTTATCTCATGAGAGGTGAATACTCTTCTATTTCCCAAGTTCTATCATCTTGATTCTACTTGGAAAAATCGCCATGAAAACCATTTGGGTTCACTGAAATGCATTGCCTTCCAAATGGCTTAGTGCTTCAAAAAATGTTCTCCTTTTGCTGCTGACCCAATCCAACATGTGTTGGTTTCTTGTTGACTTATATAACACTTTTATGTACCAAATCAATCCCTTAGTTCTTGGAAAACTGACTCATTTGCTTCCCTTTGAGAATCATGTTCCTCGTTTGCACATACATGCATTTGGTGCAAGCTTCTCCTTAAAAACCACTTTCCCAAGCTAAACACATTTGAGCGAAATGAAACAGTGAGTTCCAAAATCTGCAGTAATAAGAAAAGAATGGCCATTATTTTGCCTCCATAGTTCCAAATTCCACATCTGGAAGAATTCATTCGCTACCTCTTTTGCTTCTTGGCGTCAACACATAAAATGTTCTACAATGGCTACAAACATTTTGGTTGCAAATTCGTTGACATATTTTCCCTCTTTCCCTCATCCTCCAATTTGACATGCTACTCATGCCATGGATTTGACAATGAAGGCTAAACATGAACCTCTTTCAGAATAGTCAACCTTTAAAAATCCTACGACATCTTGTCACAAGCAAAACTATCAATCTGAAAAACACATCATGCAAGAAACATAATTTGACGACATATCCTTGTGCTCCTTCAAAGAAAAAAATTTCACATCATTTGAAAATCTCCATTTACTCTTTCATCTTGGTGTCAAAACTCATCGAGCAAACATAAATAAAAAATAGGCCTCTTCGATCAATCAACCAACATCATTTGACACCCATGCATGATCAAATGATCAACACACTCAAGTTGACATACATACCATCCTTAGCCAGCACAGCTGCTCGAGATTCGTTTGCTAATTTAAATGGGAAATCTTGGAAGATATGGCCATCCTCATGACAATGATGACATTTGGAAGGGACGTGTTCATAATCCGACGGTTCGGTCCATGTAGATTTGTGGTAGATTAGATCAGTGGATTCTTGTAGCGGTTGAGATATGTTCATATGGACACAGATCGGGCCATAGGTCACATGTCATCAGTGTTTGGTGATCTGTGAGGTTTTTACAAATGCTCCTATTGAGTTCCCGATTCCTTCCAGGATGTGAGGTTCAAAAAAATCATTTAGGAGGGAATAGATTCTAACGTAGACAAGAGTCGCGGTGAATTCTTCTTTGTCCAGGTTGTAGCATTCCTCCCAATAGAGGATGAAGAGGCTTGCACTTCCCATAAAATATGGTTTGTTTTTGAAGATCCTCTTGCAATCCTCTAGATATTCAAATATCATTATGAAGAAGCCTTTTCACGTGATTCAAAGCTCAAAATTTCCCATTGTGGACCACTTGTTCTCAATCGAGGCTAGAATATCTTGTTCTCGAGGCCAAATCCCTAATAATTTTTAGATCAATGCATGACCTTTCATCTACTGTCGAGCATTTTCCAAGCGATTGTTTGGGATGAAAAATTTGTGACTGATTTCTGCCTTCGGAAGGCATCGAATTCGACCTTCATTTGCTTGGCACTAAACCCCCATAACTGAGGATTCTGCATCTAAGGAGGAGTCGTTCGATCCATTGACATGATGACCTTGAACAAAGGATGTCTAGTTTTTTGCGTCGCGGTAGGAATATGACCCCTCTCGACATGGCGGGGGTCCTGACATTGACGCTTGCACTCAGGCCTGGAGAGGTTCAGAACCCTGCAGAAGCAGTGCACGACGTGTTTAGGGAAGAGGAATAATGGCGCAAAAAGTTACAACTGTGCTAACAAAGCCTTAGAAGAGCACTTTTTTCCATATCATATACTTTGGCCTCTTATTAATTTAACATTTACAAATAAAATATAATAAATAACAGTTTCTAAAATTAAATATCTTATTTTTTGGCTCTTGTAAATCTATTGTGATCTACTCTATAATATAGGACTAAAAGTTAAAAATTTAAAACATATAGAGTTTTAATGTATATACATTAAAGAAGGTATAAGGATTTAAAATACATATCAATAGGATTTAAAATTATTTATTTCTTATATATTTAGTTATCTTAAAATTTTCCAATCAGCACAACTACCCTTAAACATTTGTATATTTAAAAAGAAACATTTTCATATTTAATAACAATGTTGTTATACTTGTAACATCAATATAACTATTGATATATTACTTTTATCATTAATATAAATATCGATACATTTTATTGTTTTAAAATTTAAAAAATTAGTAAATAAAACTATGAATTTAACATTGGTTTCCTGCTTTCTTAAAATAAGCAATGCTTTATATATTTTCATTTATCCATATATTGTATTGTTTTAAAATTTAAAAAAAATAGTAAATAAAAGTATGAATTTCACATTGGTTTCCTCCTTTATTAAAATTAGCACTGTGTTATATATTTTAAATTTTTTTGAGTTTTTATTATGTTTTTTTAACTTATTAGTTTTATTACATATTTTAATTTATTTTTTTAATTTCTTATTATGTTGTTTTTGAACTATTTTGGTTTTAAATATTTAAAAAATATATGTGTTTCATCTATATTAATTTATCATAATTATTAAGTTAGTATTTAATTTTATATTAATTTTGAAGAAGTAATTTTCACATATATTTGAAATATATTGTTCATCATATAAAATTGAAAATATATAAAAATTGTTTTTTTATGATAATAAAAAATTATTTTTTTCAAAGACTATATATTTGATACATTCACAAATTCCAAAATGGAGTATTTTTGCAACTACTTTTTCTCTCTATTCTATTACATATCACACTGTAAATGTCACATAAAAATTCTAAAACATTTTTATATTGACATAACATTAAAAATTACAAAAAAACAAAAACTCATTAGGATCAAAAGAAATGCAGTGAGGTTCGTGGACGGCCCGACCTAATGCCTCTCTATAAAATTAGATAGCTTGCAAGTTTAAAAACTCTACTAGGGATAAACCAGAGTGAGAACAACTCGGATAATAAAAATATAAGCTTTGGTAGACAATTGAGATAGGGCCAAATAATTAAGTGGGCAAGGAACAAAAATTGGCAAGTGGAGAAGGTGAAGGTCTTATGTAGTGTTGAACCATGTGCTTGTGATAATAGAATATGACATCAAGGAGTAGAGGGGATATTTTTAGATATAAAGGCTGATCAATTTTTAATTATAAAACCTTACTTATTCTCGTTAATAAATAAATAAATAAAATAGAAAAATAATCAAAATAGTTGGGATTTATAGTTATTATCTTTATTAGAATGCCACCTAACTTTCTTCAGAAATTTAAATAATTATCCTGGTTTCAATCCGAGGTAATCTGATTCAATATAATTTGTGGACTATCATATATAATTATGAATTTTTTTTCTTAAACCACACTCAATAATCTTGATAGTGGAGAACATATATTTTAATTATTATTTTTCTTTAAAATATTGTAATAATAAAAATGATAATAAAATAAAAGTTAATCTATAAAAAATTTATAATTAATTAATTTATTTAAATTTATTTAATTATTAAAAAAAATAAAACTGAATTTTATTGGAAATCAAAGTGATCAAATTTTATTAGATATCAGCTTCTAAGATGAGGCGATCTTTATTTTTTTAGATTAACCTTTTTCGATCAAGATGATTTGAATTTTAATTTATTTATTTTAAATACATTTTATTAGAAATAATTTTTATTTTTATTTGATTAAATTACATAAATTTGATTAGAAATAATCTTAAATTTTATTTGATTAATTTAGATAAATTTGATTAGAAATAATCTTATGTAAAAGGCCATTATCATTTATTTTATTTCAAGTTTGTGGTCAAGTCAACTTCTACCTCCCTAGATTAGGCTTGCTTTTATTTTAATGCAAGGAATATTTAGACTACCGTCCATAATTAGAAAAATAATTAAAAACAATAGATAAAAGTAATCGTTAACTGTGCGGAAGCATGTGTGGAATCTATCGTTGAAACACAGATCCCACTGGCGTGCACATAATCAAAATTTTCAATATAATGATTATAAACAATCATATAATTTAATTTTTATTATATATATTTTTTAAATTTTAGGAGTATTTTGTTATCAAGATTGTGTAATCTATATACAAGATGAGGTTATTAGAAATGTGTTAGGTTAGATTGAGTTTGGATAATTTTTAATATTATTAGATTATTATCAAAGTTATTTTATAAATTTTGAATTAATAATTTGACAAGATTAAACCTTATATCAACTAACAAAATTATATTTTATAAATAGTAAGATACAATCTTATGACTAAGATTTTATTAATAATTTTATAATAAAAAAGAAATACATAAAATTTGTAATATTGAATAAACCCACATAAAACACCTAATTTACATGTCAGAAATTTATAAATTATATGTAGCCAATTTACAATTAAAATTTTATTATTTATTTGTTTAATGTAACAAATAGTAAATTCACTAGGTACATGTCACCTGCATCAATCCAACTTCTCAAACTAACACAAACCCTAATCTTCCTCAAACTAAACCAAGAAACCCTAATCATACTAACACAGACTCTAATCTTCCTCAAACTGAACCAAGAAACCCTAATATTCCTCAACGAAACACTAACTTTCCTCAACCAGAACCATTGAAGACATCCAGGTCAATTATTTGCCCACAACAATTCTTCAGCGCCCCACAGGGCCACCTCGTCTGCAATTTTTCATCCAAATGCCCGTGGGAGGGCAATCTGTTCCAACGGGATTATCAAACCATCATATGTTAGGGTTTTGTTGAGGGTGCTGCACGGTCTAAGAAATTTTACATCCGATTCCTCAAACCATCTGCTCACTAATGGTAAAATTTGAAATAAATGAGTTTTCTTACTCAGATGCAGCATTAATGGTTAAATTTGAAATATATGGATTTTCTTACTAAGATGTACATGTCCCATCAAATTAACCAGTCTGAACACATAGATCGTCGCAACGTGCCAAATAAATACTCGATAAAGCTACGATTCCCAGTTTGACTTCTCTGCATTTTCATTGTGAAATTCGAAATGCTGAGCTTAATTTGATTACAAATTTAATTAACACTCATTAAAAGGACGATTACCAATTTGACTTCTTTGTATTTTCATTGTGAAATTCTAAATTCTGAACTTATTTGGATTACAAATTTAATTTTTAATTAGCAGAACTACATTTAATTAATAAAATAAATATGATTGATATAAATTATAATTATTTAGCTTATATAAATGTATAATGATCAAATAAACCTTTAAATTTTCCAAATAAAATTATTAACCACAAAAATTTCCCAATATTGACTTTCTATTTACATTCACATGTCTTAACTATCTTTAACTCTAGTGTTAGATATTTTATTTTCAGCAAAACATCTTAATATTATTGGAAGGTTCAGATTTTAAAATTAAAAAGATAAAAATTAAAAATTTATAATAAATCCCAAACAAAATGTACTTAGTTAATATGTTTACGTTAAATATGAGAGTAACTCGAAAAAATTATCCAAGATCAACGCTTAAAATGGTAAATATTAAAAGCAAATAATCATCATCGAATTTTTGAAGGGAGAGCCTCAACAACTTCTAACGGTTCGTTTGATTGATAATTACATCCTGAAGCCCTGGTACGGAACCAGAGTTAAGTTAGGGTTAAAAGAACGGTCATAAAACTAGTATTGCCGTTAAATTATCCTTCACTCCGTTAGTGATTAGAGCCGCTGCGGGAGAGGAAGTGGTTCGAATCGCCCGATTCAAAATCCAACGAATCAACAATTTTATTATCAATATTTTATATCACGTCAAATAATAATAATAAAGTTTGATATTTTAAAAGTAAAATATGGATTTATATCAAATATTTCATTGATAATTACATGCCTAAGCCCTGGTACGGAACCGGAGTTAAATTAGGGTTCAAAGAACGGTCATAAAACTAGTATGTCTGTTAAATTATCCTTTCTCACTCCGTTAGTGATTAGAGCCGCTGCTGCACAGGAAGCGTTCGAAATCGCCCGAATCAAAATCCAATGAATCAACATTTTTATTATCAATATTTTATATTTGGTCAAATAATAACAAAATTTGTTTTTTTTAAATAAAATACGTGTTTATATGGATTATTTTTTTTCAAAATTAAGGCGATATCTCTGTTTGAATTCTAATTAATCTTATTAAATATAGTTTCAAGAGATTTGTCTTAGCAATAATAGTTTATAAGCTTGATAGCGTCAATTCATTTTTTAATTATCCATTTTCTTTAAAATAATAATATCTCATAATAGTAAAAAAACTATTTACCACAAAAAATTAATGAATAATGTATTTTAATTAATTTATAAATATAATATATTTAAATTAATTTAATTAGTTTATAAATATAATATATTTAAATTAATTTAATTAATTTATAAAAAATCTAAATTTGAAGAATTATTAATTTAAAGAAATTTTCCAATAAAACTTAAATAAACTATTTAATAAAACTAAACCCCACACATTAACTAATTTACTTGTCATAAATTGTATGGCACAAACTTATAATTAATTTTTTTTATCCAACAACATATAGTTGTCATAAATTGCATGGCACAAACCTATAATTAATTTTTTTTATTATCCAACAACTTACAACTTATAATAAGACAAAATTATAAGTAGATTTTTATTCGTCTAATTAATTTGTTTAATGTGAAAAATAATAGAATTTGTTCTAGTAATTTTAATATTAATCTCCTACAAATTGTACAGTTGATCTTTAGTTTAAGATTAGAATTGAAAAATGGTGGTTGGCCTAAGGAAACTAGTTGTCAAAGTTGCTTGACAATCAATCAAAAACTATGAAAACCATATTAGCAATATTTTGAAGGACATATGGCTAGTATTGTCTCGATAATATAGTTTCCATTGATGGGAAAGTCGAATGGAGAGGCAACGGATGCATTTAGCCATGAGCGAAGTTGAAATTTGAATTTTAGTTATCCAAATATCAAATTCAAAAAGTTTAATTTGCAGAATGCTAGAAACGTATTAGTTTAATGCCCCTCCAACTTCAAGAGTGTTTGCTATCATGTATAGGCTAAAGGTTTGAGGATTATGATCACACAATGATTCCCTTCAAGATTGTGAGGAGTAGGAGATTTATGGTTGAAAATCAATTTATTAATCTCTTTTATGCATAATTTTATAATGTCTCACAACTTTTCGGTTGAGGATATATTATGATAGTCATTATAGACTATGAGGAGGAGGAGATATAAGGTTGAAAACCATGCTTTAATCTGGCTTTAATATCTCCATACACTGTCTCTACGGAGGAGATATAAGGTTGAAAACCATGCTCTAATCTTGCTTTGATATCTTCATACAGTGTCTCTAACTTCACACTTTTAATTAGTTGGAAATGAAAATTAGAGAAATCGATCCCTTTTTGAGAATATGTTAAAAGTATTTAAACAGTGACCAACTGCCCAATAGCACACCATAAACAACTTCAAAACCCTCCATGTTTTAAGGATTTGAAATTACATTTCGTTATATCTTTTTTTCATAATCCTTTGAGAAGTAAATATCAAAAAAATCTAACCAAACCATCTTAAACAATATAAATGCTATAAAAAACATAATAAGTAGATAAAATTTTATCTTTAAATTTTAAGACAAGTATATAAAACTAATAAAACATACAAAATCTTTAAATTGAATTCAATAAATTTGTATACATCAACTAAGAGAATGGAGAAAACAACATCATTTATGTTGGGTATGGATTATTAAAGTTATACATATATATGATATGCCATTGTTGATCAATAAAAATATTTCTTGAATCGAGTGAGGTTGGATAGGGAGGGGTCATTGTCACATCCCGCAATTGCTAAGGGTGACATGCATCCATGTGAGACTCCATCTCTAAATGTGGCATGAGCCTATATTAATTACTATAGAGACATACGAGTTATTGTACTGTCATGGCCCACATAGACATGAACCTCACACACATGGAAGGGAGGTTAGTAGTGGCCATTATTCCTCCATCATTCTTGAATTTGGCTCCATCTCTCACATTCACTCCTCATATCCAAAGCTATTTTATGGCTCCTTAATGATATTTGGTGATTCAATCTGTGTAATTTTCTCTAGCATCGGGGTCATTTTCACCCATTCTCCCTCTAGTCTGCCATGATTTCTCTGAGTGGTGACTACCCTTATGTACCTTTATTATAGTTTCGCACTCCATTTTGACACCACTTTAGTTTTTTCCATTGTTCATATCCTTGTCATTCTGTCCACCTCAAATATTTTGTTGTCTCTAAGAGTTGGAACATGATTTATTTGCCTTGGATACTTCACCAATCTCCATATTGTATCCCCTCTTGCAGGATTCATATCTAGTTAATCCGCTAACCCCTTAGCCTTGGTAAGGAAATTTATAAAGTGCATCCATGAAAATGACAAATGTAGCGAATTTAGTAGCTCTTGAACTCACTTAAGCATGGAAAACTAAACATGTAGCTTCAAAGAACAAATCCCAATGGAGGTTTAGGAGGAGATACAAGGTTCTAAAGATGATATGATAGTTGAGAGAGGTTGTTTTCCCATTTTAAAGGTGTTTGATAATTCATCTAAGAATGGCTAGCTCACGCATGGCATACGAGGGCAGGAAAAATAAACACACGTTGACTATTTACATGTATTAGAGAATGAAGATGCTATGAGTTAGAGATTTTATTAATAATGATTCCAGGGAAAAAATCTTGTTGATGTTGGGCAAGATGGTGCTCAACCAAAATGGCATGTGAAAGATACTCGAATGAATTGAATCCCATATTGTTCACTCTCAAGGTTCGAGTGGTTGCATCTAGGGGGAACATCAATCTAATCGAGGTGTATATCTCTACTTCTACTTAGCCTCATGATGAATATGGTTTCTCTAATTATCCGTGTCTACTTTTTTGATAGGTTTAGTGTAACACCCCCAAGTTCTATGCTTTTCAAATTAGACATTTGAACATACATCTTGTAACACCCCCAAGTTCTATGCTTTTCAAAATAGATATTTGAACATACATCCATAAGGGAGTGGACCCCAATGGATAATTATTATGTGGATATGGTTAAATACTTAATTATGAAAAATAAATAAAGTATTTTGCATGCACTATGACCAGATGAGAAAGTGAGATCACATGCCTAATCCATGAGGTAATGGAAAAGGAAAAAGACTTTCCCCAAATCTTTCAAAAATCCTTGAAAGAAATTATTTCTAATTTAGATTTTTGAGGAAAAATCTAAATTTCCACAATGAAGAGGAGTAGTTGGGAAGAGGTGAGAAAAAGCTGGAAAAGCTGAGGAAAAGCTTAAAGCAGCTTTAAAGAGTCCCAAAATGGGAAGCCTAGGCTAAACGGGAATAAAGCATCCTGAAATTCTGGACGCAGAATTGGAAACAGGCTTTGGGGAAAGCACAGCTTAAATAAGCTGCTCCAGAACAGATTGAGGTACGTTGCAGGGAGGATCTGCAACAAGGGGTGAATCACGGGAAGTAAAGAGGATTCTAAGGTTGGGAGGGCGGTCATGGTAGAGGTGTGCATGCATAAATTCCAGAATATACGTAAGTACGTGTTAATCATGTCCATTTGTAAATTGTTGATGTTGTATTCCTTTTACTCAATTTATGAAATTGTGATGTTATATTCCTTTATGCAATTTATGAAATTTTGAAGTTATATTTCTTTATGCAATTTATGAAATTGTGATGTTATAGTACATTATGGAATGTATGAATTGTTATGTTATGTTGCATTATGCAACTGTTAGATGGATTAATGGTTCAGTAACTTATGTAATTGCAACTACAGCTATTGATAGTAGAGACAAATGGTTGGGTGTAGAGATGAGTAAATTGTAATAATGAGGTTTGAGATGATAGACCAATTGAGCAGCCAATATAATAATTAAGTATAGGTATAGATGGCTATCTTTTAAAGGAGTATTAAATTTCTGTGTGTATAAACAGAAGATGTTAACAAACCAGTACCCATGAACATTAAGTTCCAAACAACTAAATCTATCATAACAATACTGATGGCACAGAATTCACTGTGATCAATAACAGAAAGTAGGGAACAACAACCAGCTGTGTTGCACTGGAAAGAATTAAAAAAAAAGAAAAATTAGAAATTACAGTATTCTATTAAATGTAATGGTACACATATGGAAGTAGAAGTTGAATCCTAATTAAGTACGAGGATCTAACACTAGGGATTCAAAACTATCCAGTTCAGTATTCTCTCCCTCCCTTGGAGTGAAGCAAGAGGAGTTGTTTCCTAGTTTCCATGGAACAACTGAATCTGTATCATAGTGTCACACATGTTGAATGGTTATAACAGACAAATAAGGGGGGAAAAAGCCTATTGCAAAATCTATTGTGTAATAACAGTTTGTGTGAGGGAAGATTGTAAGCATGTGTAAAATACCATGAACAGAGCATCTGGTTACCATCCATAGAACTACTGGGACAGTAGTGGAGCAATGGTGGTGAACTGCGTAGAGATAGATGTATGCGAGGAGGCATACATCTATACTTCGATGCTGAAACTTTAACATATTGAAAATATTAGCAGGCCGGCAAACTCGGAAGTTTGATTAAGGGCCTAGTGATCATCCTGCACAGAAAACCTGAGACATACAAGGTAAAATATGTAGATATATAAGTCTACTATATGAACTGAGAAGAGGGTAGGTTAAGCCCAAAAATCCTCATGGAAATTCTTGTATTCCAGGGCTGTCTGTAGGTACTGAAAATAATCTAAACCCCAGATAACAGTCTGCATTGTGGCTGATGCAGTATAAAAATTATAATTGTTATCGACGCAGAAAGCGGAGAATATTAAGTTATGTTATATGGGTAGCACTCATCGTAGGGGTGATGAATATAGACATATTAGGAATATAGACCTTAAGAGAGACCTGTTGAATCTCATTCGGAGTAAAATGAACTAATTATAGATGAGGAGTTAAGAAATTTAGGAGGAGTAAACATGAGGATGAGGTATAACGGATGTTATTAAATAATAACATAATCCTATAAAAAAAAAATGGGTTTGGGAGACGTGACAAATGGTATCGGAGCTAAAGTTCAAAAATTGGGCAAGATATGTGCTCACAAGGAAATGGTTAATTGTTATAAAAGTTATGAATATTAAATAGTACTTCGAGTATACAAATATCTTGGATATACTTTCAGGTATACATGTAACATATGGTGATGAAGGGAGTAGTATGAGGAGGCTCATAAACCAGAATGGTTAAACCTATAATAGGGTTATAATGACATATTTAGCTATTGACCTACTATCATCGTTATGTAAAAGCAAGTACAGTGTGCATAAAGTTAAGATACTGAAACCATCTTAATACACTATAAAAGACCAATGTTGAAGTTACTTAGTCTCTATGGAAAGTGAAATATTCTCTTATTTATGTAGACACAAGGTAACAGCAGATATACTTGAGAATATTAGAATGATAGTGTAGCAGAATTGAGGTAAAGAAAGTAAAAACACTTGCATATGAAACTTAAAAATTCTTTTAGATAATGAATTTCTGCTATTCTATATGAGACTTATGGAATATATAGATCCCCTATATATATATGGTAGTCATATCAAGTCTACGTATATATATATATAAAGCTAGAATACCAACTTAAACCAAGGTCTAAATGGTAGTCATATAACTTAATGGTAGACCAGAAAATAAATGATTGTAGTTGATCTCTGTATACACTGGGGATCTAATGTGCTAGAGAATACATATAGCAGGACTAAAGTTTCATTGAAAAAAAAAAATTATATAAGCAAAATATTAGCATGTAAATTGCAATTATGATCATTCAAAAAAAAAAATTACAACCTTTATAGACTGCATATTTTAACATCCTAACAATTATATTCGTGTTAGGAAAAAGAGTAATTATATGCTAGGTGAGCAATAGACCATTTATAAAGGTATAGTTTCATATCAAAAGGAAAAACAACAATTATATGTTTTACTCCTTGATTAAACTATAACCTATACAAATCATTAC
This sequence comes from Pinus albicaulis, assembly GCA_034641835.2. Taxonomy (NCBI): domain Eukaryota; kingdom Viridiplantae; phylum Streptophyta; class Pinopsida; order Pinales; family Pinaceae; genus Pinus; species Pinus albicaulis. The sequence goes on along the minus strand of CM076570.1, from coordinate 897,080,193 downwards.
CTTATAATGAATGTCCTCTAGGCAAGTGCAATGGAGTATATATATTGTATATCAAAAGGCAAGTGGCATTTAAGAATATGCATTATATAGCTATAAATTCTTATTAAACTCCAAAACCCATCTTCACTAAAGAAGGGTTAAAAGTATTTCTAAAATTCATAAAGTACGTTATGGGTGAACTTAGTCACTAACTATTAAATTTCATGACATGGTTATAACAAAAAGCTAGGATTTAAGGAATAAGGCGCATGGCAAAAGGTATATGCATTTAAAAAAAAAAAAAAAAAAAACTTATATATATACCTTCTAAGTACTCAAATCTAGCGCCTATATGTATCATTATAAACCGAAGTATAGGGAAATGTGTACCAAAATGAACAGCTATAGTATAATAGGAATGGAAAGGCGAAAATATATGAAACCTGTATAGGTCATACAAGGAACTACAAATACGTTCTCCTATCGATAGATGTCATTTCGGGCACAAGAAATAAAACAAAAGGTTGTAATAAACCTGAGTACACGTTTATATGTGTAAACTATAGGTATTCACTGTAAAACCTATAAATGATTTAACAAAACGCCCGGTCAAACTACAGGAATAGAGGGCGGTAAATATAAACAAAATATTATACGGGCGGTTTCTGTCAAACCGAGCCCTTCGGTCGGTAACAAAGTGTATGAACCTGGCAATTGAAATCGGTTAGGAGAAAAGTAAACCATTAATTGGGGCTTTGATAACCTCGACCACTACTTCATATATATATATGCTAATACATGCCGATATATCTATACTAAAGCGACATAAGCGCTGCTCTTATATGCAAATGACTTACGGAATTCCATAATTAAGAACTTTACCTCTGATATGTAAATACATATAAATCAATAATTATGGCAGCGAAGTACTATATAACAAATTCTTTCTGTTTTGGGGTTTATTGGAAAATAGGTAGTATACAGGAAACGACGTATAACGTATGTGCGTCATAGAGTAACCCAAAATTCCAGATCTATATGCGAAACCAATTCGACTTGCCTCGAATATATTACAATGTACTGCTGATGAATAGAAATACATAAACGAGAAAAGCCGGAGTGATAAACATCGGTAACGCCGAATAGAGGATGAAAAAAAAAAAAAAAATTAAACCCTCGGGTTAGAACAGAGTAAGTAGAAAAAAAAATCTAACTGTCAATGAAAGCCCTGCATAGGGTCACGAACAAAATCATTACCTCAGCGCGTCGGTGCAACCCTAACAAGTATGGAGAGTCGAGCAGGATGCATGAGCTGACCTGTTAGAAAAACAAACGGGACACATGAAACCTTCCCTTCGAAATATACAAATCTGCAAAGATGTAAAACCGAAATACTCTATTAAACCATTAACGAAAGAAGCGGGAAAATGTAACCCCTCTGCCTCAGGAACCAGAGGAAAGAGTTGATGAATCCAAGCTGCGAAAGAGCTGGGATTTAAAAAGAACTCCAGAAACCCTAAAACTCCACAGATCCAGAGGGAAATTGGAATCCCCAGGCCGAATGCTGAAGGTCTGCTGCATCGGCAGAACGCGTACTCGAGGGCAGAGAGAGACGCGGCGCTCACTGTACCTGAATGAGTAGATCTGTCAAATTGCAAGGCTATCCGTCCAACCTATGCTAGGTCTGAGACGGGGTGCGCCGGCGATCAATACCCTCATTCTGGGAGCAATCCGCCCACTCGGTGTGCAGATGGACACACGCTAAACCGAGGTAACGTGTAAGCGACACTTCAGCCCAGTACACTGGAGCTAGATAAATGTCGGCGGGGTTGCAGGGATGTAATCATGGCATCGCAAACTCAAGTTGCGTCGAAATGAAACGAGGGTGCGTTGTCGCCGACCTGCACAAAAATACGATTATACAATCACTCAATTTTGCCGTGAGGACCTGTAATGTAACACGTAAGGTTGAAGAAATTCCATCTTATACCATTTATTCAACAAAGGCGTGACAAACAGTAGCGTGAGTAAAAAGAAAAACAATTTGTGAACCATCGACGCGACGACGAAGAGACAGGATAGAAAAATAATAAAATAAAATAAACCCACCGAGCGTTAGGGTTAGGGTTTGTGTAATGCTGCTTGATCAGAAATAGCACCATCGCTAAAATCCGAAGTTAACCAGCAAATGTGGCAAAATTCCAAGGCCAAATATCTGAAATGAAACTTAGCCGACGCATCGCTGTGAACTCGTCGTCGATTTCCTGCAGAAACAAATCCCTGTCACATAAATGATGACGAAAATGTCAACGTATTGTTACGGTTGAATAATGACACAAAATTTCAAAGTGTTAATATAGGGTTTAAGCCAGGTGGCACGTAACCAGTCGGAGTAAAACGCGTGAATAACGCGTGAGGGTGAATAAATCTCCGTTAAAAATGTTAATTATAAATACTTCAGTCAGGATCGAACAAGCTGGTTCAAAAGTAACTGTAAAACAAACAAAAACCTAATCTGACTTATTGAGCTGTCAATGATGTCCAATTAGAATTCATAAGTATTTTACAATGTTATATATTCGGAAGGATACAAAGGATATATAATTCGTAATGATGTATAGATGATGGTATATATTCGTGAGGATTATATGTAATTATCATAGGGCGCGGCCAAAGGTCGTGGTCTAGAAAGGTTAACATAGGTATATATATATAGGTATATGAAACAGATGCGTATAATTACATGTAAACCATACCCGCGATAAACATATATATATACAATGATCTCTATATATATATAACCCCTACACATGTCTATACATGTGGGTTAATGATATTAAATTAATATAAATGTGGACACATGGTTAGAAGTAGGATTCACAATTATATGGGTGAATAGATAAATTATCTATTCATAAATTATAAATGTTTTATATGGGTGAATTAAAAACGTTTTATAAATGTTTTATAAATGTCTATATAAATTTGTTTTATAATGTTTTATAAATTCACTTTATAAACATTTATAAAAAGCACATGGGCGTAGTATAGGTGGTATACATATAATGACATATATATACATAACTAAAATATATATATTTTCACCACCTAAAATTTTAATTTCCTTATAGATTACCGGCGTATATCTATGAATCCACCCACTTATAGTGGTAACACCCTATAGATAGGAATATAGTTAATTTTTAAATCCACATAGGTGGGAATATGTATAAGGCTGCAGTACACATAGTCGAGTTGGTGGGTGGACTCGATGTTATATATATTTTTGAATATATAATATATATATTCAATATGATGATGGGAAGGATTATTAGAGAATATATATGCCATTGGTAAATGTATTAAACTATAAACAAAAATATCTCATGAGAATATATATGTATAACTAAATTTGGGATCAAGAAATTTAGTTGGAATATCAAATGTTATTAGGATGAGAAAAATGTTAGATGAAGAAAAAGTTACACACGTATATATATCATTAGGGTAAATGAGTATACCCTTTGAGCATTCCATGAAATAAAACACAAAAACAATAAGGGGTATCGAAAAATATATGAAATATATATAGGTATCGAAGTGCGCCTTTTCTAAGTGTTATTAAAGTGGATATGGACATAGCTATATCTATAGTTTTATTAGAATGGAAGTAACATATGGATGTGGTTTTAATCAATTGAGTGTACCATATATATATATATATATATATATATATATATATGGGTGTATTGAAGTAAAGTTGAAATATAGTTTATTAAGTGGAGGTAAACATATATATATTGATATATATTGTGCGGAAGGGTACACAAATGTCAATTTAATTCTAATCCAATAATATACACATATGGATTGGGTATAAGCTACAAAGTAGAAAAAAAAAACCAATTCCCTAGTGAATACTAAAAAGTGAATTCACCTTACACGTTGCAAGTGAGGTGGAAGGACATATTTTACCCTATGGCCAAAATAGTATTACGTTACTTATGGTGAAAGGAGTTATAAACACAGCCAAATAAGTTGTTTTAGTAAGTATGGACTGTTGCAAATCCATTACATTGATTTAAGCATGAATGAATGAAGGGGTAAATTAAAATTTTCCTGATGCTGTACTTAAGGAAGAATATTCTTGCAATAGTGGAAGAATGACTTCTTAATTATTTATATTCTTCCAGTTGGTATATTTTGTAAGTCTAGAGATAATGAGTAAAAGAATTGAAAAAAATATGGAGAAGTGATAATTCTCTCATAAGGAAAAAAAAGAAAGAAACAAATATAGATAAAAGCATGAGAGATTTATGGGTTGCTTTTATCAGAAAAAAAAAAAAATAGAATGCTTTTATGCATTAGGAAAGAAGGAATTCTTTTATGATTCAGGAAAAAGTTGGAATACTTTTAGGATTAATTCCATTTTATATAAGCCTATGAGAAAAATAGAAGAGGAGAACTAGCAAAGCATGAACATACAATTAAAAGTGAATGCATAAATTCCGGTGAGTCTTTGAAAAAGAAGAAACTGTGTCAAATTTATTTTTGGCATTATCACATATTAATAATTGGGAATGTGATGAATTATAGAAATTTCATTTATCACCTGAAAAGGAAACATGTATTCACACTATAAAATTTTGTGGAATTAATTTTATTAAAGTTAATTTTCTTGAGTCTTAAATTCAAAGACAGAGAAATCATACAGCTACAAACCGAGAGAAAAGAGGATGAGCTGTATTTTGGACTTGGGTGTGGGGGAAACCCATCAGTTCCAAAATTGTTACACTTAAGTGTTGAACTAGTGGATACAATTTCATGTGAGAGGTAAGCATGGAATTGTAGAGATTATTAATAAGTCCAGTTGTTACTAGTTAAATTGATTAACTAACAAAAGGAACAATGAAAAGATACTAGAAGTACAACTAGAAAATGAGAAGGGTAAGCATAACCAATTTTTTTCTCTCATTTATGAGTACTAATGAAAAAGTTGAAAAATTGTTTAGCCAAGTGTGTAACAGGAAATTGGGCACTCTGGAAACAAAGAGGAAAAAGGTGAAGATAAATCACCTAGAAAATCCAGAAAATCTGAACTGAACCAAGTGGTGTGAGGAAAGAATCTCACTGCAAAACAAGGAAGGATAAGTAGTGTACTAAAAGTACACTAAACTATTATGAATCTGAACGGTTTGATTAATAACTGAATGTCTTAAGTTATTGAAATGCAGAATGCTGTTGTGAATTATCAATTATATGTACCTGATCTTACTTACATTGGTATGAATTGTGGACAGAAAAACCAGAATAAAAGATCTTCCATACAGACTTCTTGCAAAGAAGTAGGAAGAAAACCAACTGCGTAAGGCATCAGTAAATAAAGTGGAGGCAGGAGAGTACTCTGCTAAAAACTAATGGCTTATAAATTAGCCCTACCATTGCTTATTAAATTTCCTGATATATTTCATGTCTCATTGTTGGAAAAGAAAAATTAAAATTTTTACATGATGCTTCTCACATGATTGATTTGAAATGTGGTCCAGATGGAACCAGAAGAGGAATTTCCTTCCAGAGTCGCTTCAAAGGTGAAAGCGAGAAGGAATTGAATTGCGAAAACGAACAGTAGCTAGAGTAAAGGTGCAGTGGAGCACTTTACTGCTGAAAAGCTACATGGGACAGAGAAGCTAAGATGATGGAAAAGCCTTCATAATTATGTTCAAAATAAACTAAGTAGATAGTTGGCAACACCGAGGACGGTGTTTATTTTCAGAGGGGGAATATGTAACACCCCCAAGTTCTATGCTTTTCAAATTAGATATTTGAACATACATCCATAGGGGAGTGGACCCCAATGGATAATTATTATGTGGATATGGTTAACTACTTATTTATGAAAAATAAATAAAATATTGTGCATGCACTATGACCAGATGAGAAAGTGAGATCACATGCCTAATCCATGAGGTAATGGAAAAGGAAAAAATACTTTCCCCAAATCTTTCAAAAATCCTTGAAAGAAATTATTTCTAATTTAGATTTTGAGGAAAAATCTAAATTTCCCCAATGAAGAGGAGTAGTTGGGAAGAGGTGAGAAAAAGCTGGAAAAGCTGAAGAAAAGCTTAAAGCAGCTTTAAAGAGTCCCATAATGGGAAGCCTAGGCTAAACAGGAATAAAGCATCCTGAAATTCTGGACGCAGAATTGGAAACAGGCTTGGGGAAAGCACAGCTTAAATAAGCTGCTCTAGAACAGATTGAGGCTAATCTGTTCTGGGGAGGATCTCTGCTCGGGGGTGAATCCTGGGAGATAAAGAGGATTCTAAGGTTGGGAGGACTGGTCATGGTAGAGGTGTGCATGCATAAATTTGGAGATATCTGTAAGTCTGTGTTAATCATATCCCTGTTTTATGAAATTGTGATGTTATATTCCTTTACTCAATTTATGAAATTGTGATATGATATTCCTTTATGCAATTTATGAAATTTTGATGTTATAGGCTTTTATGACATTTATGAAGTTGTGATGTTATAGTACATTATGTAATGTATGAATTGTTATGTTAGGTTGCATTTTGCAACTGTTAGATGGATTAATGGTTCAGTAACTTCTGTAATTACAACTACAGCTATTGACAGTAGAGACAAATGGTTGAGTGTAGAGATGAGTACATTGTAATAATGATGGTTGAGATGATAGATTTATTGAGCAGCCAATATAATAACCATGTATAGGTATAGATGGCTATCTTCTAAAGGAGTATTTAATTCTGTGTGTATAAACAGAAGATGTTAACAAATCAGTACCCACGAACATTAAGTTCCAAATAAATTAATCTATCATAACAATACTGATGGCACAGAATTCACTGTGATCAATAACAGAAAGTAGGGAACAACAACCCTCAGCTGTGTCACAATGGTAAGAATTGTAAAAATTAGAATTTACAGTATTCTATTAAATGTAATGGTACACATATGGAGGTAGCAGTTGAATCCTAACTAAGTACGAGGATTAATAATAGGGATTCTAAACTATCCAGTTCAATATTCTCTCCCTCCATTGGAGTGAGGCAAGAGGAGTTGTTTCCTAGTTTCCCCCTGGAACAGTTGAATCTGTACCAAAAATATCACACATGTTGAATGTCTATAACTGTCAAATAAGGGGGAAAAAGCCTATTGCAAAATCTATTGTGTAATAACAGTCTGTGTGAAGGAAGATTGTAAGCATGTGTAAAATACCATGAACAGAGCATCTGGTTACCATCCATAGAACTACTGGGAAAGTAGTGGAGCAATGGTGGTGAACTGCGTAGAGATAGATGTATGCGAGGAGGCCTACATCTATACTTCGATGCTGAAACTTTAACATATTGAACGTATTAGCAGGCCGGAAAACTGGGAAGTTTGATTAAGGGCCTAGTGATCATCCTGCACAGAAAACCTGAAACATACAAGGTAAAATATGTAGGTATATAAGTCTACTATATGAACTGAGAAGAGGGGAGGTTAAGCCCAAAAATCCTCATGGAAATTCTTGTATTCCAGGGCTGTCTGTAGGTACTGAAAAGAATCTAAACCCCAGATAACAGTCTGCATTCTGACTGATGCAGTATAAAAATTTTAATGGTTATCGACGCAGAAAGCGGAGAATATTAAGTTATGTTATATGGGTAGCACTCATCGTAGGGGTGATGAATATAGACATATTAGGAATATAGACCTTAAGAGAGACCTGTTGAATCTCATTCGGAGTAAAATGAACTAATTATAGATGAGGAGTTAAGAAATTTAGGAGGAGTAAACATGAGGATGAGGTATAACGGATGTTATTAAATAATAACATAATCCTATGAAAAAAAAATGGGTTTGGGAGACGTGACAATTATAATTTTGTCTTTTTCTGTGTGGGGACACATAGCCCAAGTCTTTTAAACAAGCTCCCTGATACCATTTGTAACAACTCTACTTAACCCAAAAAAAATTATATTTAAAAATTGAAATGACACTGCTTTTCTGTCCTTTACTTATTTTATTTTTATTGCATGAGTAATACCTTTCAGATTATTAATAAATAACTTTACCTCAGTTCTTATCTTGCATAATCAATATTTATTTTTATTTTTCACAACTTCTCTACATATGTTTAATCCCTATACTGTCCCCAGGAATTATCCTTAATTGATAATACATATGTTAAAGTTACCCTTAATGAATGTAGAGAATTTCAACTATAAATGATCACATTATAATTAAGGTATAGTATAATATATATTGACCTCAACATATATATATATGTAACTATACTTTTGGATATAATGTACCTATAGAATATTTAACAAAATATATTATATTTGAATTTCCCACTAGGGATGAACCATACCTTGGATATTTTTCGAATATATATATATATTTCCTATCCTCATAACCCTATTGTTACACCTTTATTTCCTTTATATGCACTAATACACCTACTATATTAAAATCGATTTATAACAATATTTATAAGGTCTCGTACATATGGTTACTTATCTCCATTCCCATTAACCTTATGTATAATTGCTACGTAACTGAGATATCACCCTCACTAACATAACCATATAAATTTCCAGCCTCAGAATATATGTGATGATTGAAAAAATCTTTAATTTATTGTTTTTGTGGATGAAATATCCTATGTATTTAATTTCACTATTAGTTCTATTAACTAGACAACCATAAATTCAATTCCTTATCGTTTAGTTTTTAACACTCATAAATTTTTTCGCACCTATGGTAATGATCTTCACATGGGTGTTGTCACAGTAGGCCAAATGTATGGTCGATGTACTTTCATTTTGATGGTATGGATCTATTCGTATTTTTTCTCTACGTTAGAAGGATTTAGGTTAGGGTTTTGACATTGTTCATTCACTTGTCATTTTTTTCAACCCTAGCCGAGGACTTCCCTCTAATTTTTGGTTCATTTGCTCAAGTTATTCATGGTAAAATGACTCAAAGTCGACCTCCTTGACGACATACCTTTGACCCTCTATTGTTTGGTAAGTCTGGTTTATCTTTGTGTTTGTTTCTCCAATTTTTTTTTTGTATTAGAATTGTAATCGTTATTTTTTCTTTTTCATAGAATTTATACATGAATATTTGTTACTTCTATGAGGTTATTTAATTCTGTGCATTTTCATTTTTAGTTTTCATACTCAATTTATTTGGTTGTTGTATGGATGGTATTCTTAATCCTTCCTATGAACTCACCTTTCAGGAATAGATGTATTATTCCACCTCCAACTATTCCTAAGTTATAGATTTTAATCTTCTAATCGAGTCTCTATTTCCTGGGTTTATCATTCACTGAATGGTTTTACCATAAATTGACTTTTACTTCTCCTTAGAAGAGAGATGACTTTTATTTATATTGGTATATGTTTTTCGACTGGAATGTGGACTGGATTTTCCCCAAATTCATTTACCAAATTATTGATTTGTCACTTGGGTTTAAAATTAATTTGGATTAACTTTGATATGGATCTCTTGTAGAATTTCTTAGTGAATTTCCACCTTCCCCTCCAAATCAATTTTTTTGGAAATAGTTAGTTCTTATTTCTGAGTTTGATAAACTATTTTTTCTATCCCTTTCTTCTATATGAATGGTTAATTGCACTCCTTCTTGGTATAGTATTTGAAACTATTTTGGTTTGGATTGAACTATAATGGCTCTAATGTTTTTAACCAATCTCGATTTCACCGTATGGTGAAAATTTGATATGCACTCCCAGTGTGCCATCGTAATTTTTGTATAAAGTTCATGTCATTAGGTTATTAAAATAGACCATTTTATCTGTGTTTGTTATACAGTCACCTTGTTTCTCATTTACGGCCTTATTTCCCAATGGTGTAGCTTGTATACTTATATTCAATTTTAGAATTATTCTTTAATTCTCCTTCTTCACTTAATTTATGTTCACTCTATCAAGTTATTTCTGAATGATACACAACTTTTCCTACTTCTATGGATAAGATATTTAGCAAGGTATAACACGTCTCTACCTCAAATATTTCTGTTTTTATCTTCAATGATACATGGTTTAACTTTTTCTAATAATCACTTTATCGTTCTAGAAATTCAATTTAATTTCTTCTCACCCTAAGATATAGGGTTAAATTCATTAAATTTCAAATAAACTAACAAATGTTTCTGTATTCTAATTTATGGAAAATTGTTACATACCTTTTATCATAACCCTATGTACTTCTGTAACACCCCCAATTTATGTGTTGAAATTTCAAAGTTAGACATTTGAACTTAAATCCTAAGGGAAGTGGACCCCAAAGGATGAATGAATTGTGAATGTAATTTAATATTCAATTTGAGGAAATGAATAAAGTACTGGTATGCATGTTGACCAAAAATGAGATTTGAGATCACTTGCTAAATCCATGAGGATGGATAAGGCAACTATTCCCCACAATCCTTCAAAAATCCTTGAAAGGAATTAATGCTAATTTAGATTTTGAGGAAGAATCTAAATTTCCCCAATGATGAGGAAAGTAGTTGGGAAGAGGTAAAGAAAGCTGGAAAAGCTGAGGGAAAGCATAAAGCAGCTTTAAAGAATCCCAAAAATGGGAAGCCTAGGCAAACAGGAAGAAAAGGATCCTGCTATTCTGGACGCAGAATTAGAAACAGGCTTGGGGAACTATTAGCTTAAATAAGCTGCTCCTAAACAGATCAAGGGGTTGTTGATCTATGGTGGAGGTGGTCTCAGCTCGGGGGTGAGTTCTGGGAGAGAAATAGAACTCTACGGTTGGGAGGTTGGTCTACTGCATGAGTGGTATGTATTTAAAATCACCCAGGAATTTTACTTCTGCAGTATGAATTGGCTACATATAATTAACTACTTTATATTAGAAGTGTAAATGTTGTATGCTGGGTAATGGTAGATAAGAAATTCAATTATAGTAAATTCTGGCCTATCAATCTTTATTATGAGTAATGGTAATTATGGTAAGAGGAATTTTATTTGTAACTTTAATCTGCTTCAATAAATAAGAGAGGGACAGTAGGAATGGGTTCTTCAACCCAAATGGCAGAGAAAGGAGAAATTATTGGAGTCTGTAGTGTTCTTACTTTTAACAGAAGTAAATAGGAGAAGCAAATCTTCTACCTTCTGTATGGTAGTAAGAACAATAGCCTGGGATAGCATCCACCAGAATGTCTAAACCCAACCTGGGTCTAAATCTGGAGATACTGTACAAAAGAAATACCCAAGGGGGATTCAAGAAACACCATTATAAAAACTTAAGTAATTATTAGAATGGAATACTCCAGATTCTCAGAAAACAATTATAGAAACCAACCAATGTTACTGTCTGTACAAATTATTGCTACTGAAACACCCTGAACAGATTCTCCGATGGAGATAAATTCAGAAAATTCATCATGGATATATTTAAAATAGATCACGGTTGTACAAATAAAAATTTTGTAAATACATGGAAGAATATATCCATAATACAAAGTACTCAAATTCTTGTTACTAAAGCTGTAAGGAAATCCGTGGAAAACTTATTCAGTTCAGAAATATAGTGCATACATGTGTTGTAAGGGAGAAATTATACACCCCAGGGGGTATGTGCCTGTCATCTAAAATTCTGATTATACTGGAGATTAAAAAATTAATATGACCAGTTTTTATTATGCAACTATAAAACATTATTGAATATTTCATGCATCAATTTCGGTGTATTATTCTGAATACATGTGATAAATTTATAATAGCAACACAGAAGTAAACATAGTAAGAGTCCAGGTAAATATACCCAGAGGCTGACATACATTATATCATTTTCCATACGAAAATCACAACCGCAAGCATACAGTAGATATTGAACTGTATTAACTCTATAGACCTTCTGGAAATACGGGAAGTTCATATATCATATCAACAAAAGAAAACATTATAGAAATAAAACGAGTCTAGAATGGAAAGCGATAAATAAATCAAGGCTTTTCACATTTCCTATCATAGTACATCTGCATCAAAACGAAACAAATATCGTATGCCAAGCAGTCAATCAAAAACGCAGTGACGAGAATATATAATAGACATATATTATAAATCTGGCATCTATATCCACTGTCCAAGGTGAAAAACTAGCATCAGAGGTTGAAAGAGTCTCGGCATAAATGTCGAATGAAACTCAACAGTATTAAAAATGTAGACGGCAATAAACACAGTCCTCAATACAAGTTTGCATTAAAGTTTATCCATTATATGTCTGCAAATTAACGAAATCAAAAAAATCTATAGCGAGCAACGATGGCACCGTTCCATCATAAAAATTTCAGGAATCGTTGTTTTGCCATCAAGCATTCATCGGGAAGCTATCGCAATAGTAGAATGCTACGAATACCGACCTGTAGGTATGAGGAGAAGTTCAAATTAGTACGTGAGACAAACTGTGCGAGAAACCCGCTTTGCAGAAACTAGTTTATACATAAGGAACGAAAACTTCACCTCAGCGAATGGGATCTGACTCCTACACATAACCGAGGACAGGTGTTAGAAACTTCCACGAATGCGAAGGAAGTAAGAGTCAAATACGTATAGAAATTCCAAACAATGAGTACTGATGTAAAATATTCAGGTATTGCTATTGCGAACCCCAGAAACTGGAAGGCTACCGCTCGTGGTATGCAACAAAGCAAAAAAAAATGCATGACCAGAGACGATGGGACGAGAAACCATTACCTAAATGCCGAAAGATTTGGAAGCAAAAACTCTTCTGCGAAACGCCCAGGCACCAATAGAAAACCACGAACTGGAGACAAAGTTTGTTAACTGCAAACAAAATTGGTTGACTCGTAAAAATTCATAGCCACTGCAATAAACGCGTGTGAAAAATACTGGAACGATTTAGTAATGTAAATATGATTCAGGTTAATGGTTATCAAACTAAAAAAAAAAAAAAAACAAATACCCCAAACAACATATTACCTGCGTGAAGGTCCAAGGTGCCCACGAGTTCAGAGCTTCAGTCAACTGGAGACAACGACCTCAACAGGCCGAGCCATGGCATAGGGAGAACAGAAGGGAGGAACCCTCTCTGCAAAGAAAACATGAATTATGCATCGATGTGCCAAGCTATGGGATGGCCGCGGTACTCGTTCGGAGTGAGAGAAAAGAACACAGTTAAGCCATGGGTGAATTAAATATCAACCGGAATCTAGGTCTCAAAACCCTAAACCGCCATGCGCCATACACTTTTCCCCATCACAACGATTGTCATGGGGATGAACAACTCGGCGGGATGGGCACCATTAAATTCAGAGGTAGGTAGAGTACTATGACGACATCAGTTAATAAACCATAGCCTCGAACAGTGAATAGAGTCGTTTCAAACGAACAAGTCATGTGAAGTAAATCCGAGGTGACACTGCCTTTAACCAAGTTGGTACACCAGACTTAAATGTCAAAGATCCGGCCAAATCAACGTACGCAGAGCGCAATGATGCCCTCGAAAACTCGAGCAGAGTTCAGAACGAAACACATGAAATTTTATATGGTTGCAATTTGAAATAATATCTGTGTGAAATTATGGTTCAATAGTAATTGATCTCGGTTAGGTATGGTTGCATTTCATTAGACCCTTCATTATACCCATATGAGATATACATCTAAACCCATCGTATTGTATTATGCATATGCCAAGGTTTCGTCACCACCATGATTAAGGCCTACGCAAATCCTTTGATGAGAGCGTGGTATGGGAGGAGTGTCCTCGATGCATATAAATAAAAAATATATATTGTGACATACATATATATAAGTTCTATGGAATTGGCATTTAACATATGTGGGAAATTATGTCATGGGGCATAATTTAGGGATATATATATACATATATATATATATTATATGGCCACACTCAAGTGTAGAGTTGGGGAAATACAATTTAACCTTAACATGAGGGTCTTAACTAGATTCAATGCATAAGTTTAATTAATACATTCTAGGGTATAAACTGATTAATGTCGAAAAAAAAAAATTTTGTTGTGGTAATAGAGGGACATTACAAATGGTATCAGAGCCTAAGTTATAAAACTGGGCTGTTATGATTGTGCTCACTGAATTCTGAATGTTATTTTTATGAATGAATATTGCAGAGATTGTTTTTTCAATTTTTACTGATCAGTATTCTTAGTGTATACAGTGGAGCTAAAATGGCTGAAGGTGGAGAAATTTATGTGGATCTGCGTGATGAGTTTGGTTCACCAGATCCCAATGCCCCGGTAATGGCTATGTTGCACAGGTTGCAACGAGAATTGGCTGAACTAAGGAGCCAGAATGACATATTGTCATCAGCCAGTAAGGAGCAGGAAAAGCTCATCAGAGAACTAACTTCCCGGAACAGCCAAGAAGGCGAAGGTTCTAGAAAGAGGAAGATGGATGAATCTGATGATGATGATGCTGCTAGACATCAATATAAACAGAAAAGAGAATTGCAGGGGGAATTCCGAAAGATCAAACCTCCCTCCTATGATGGGGAGAAGGAGGAAGATGTTGAAGCTTGGTTGCTGAACATGATTAAGTATTTCCAAGTTTATGAATATGAGAGCAATCTGAAAGCCAGATTAGCTATTTACCAGCTACAAGGTAAAGCTACCTTGTGGTGGGAGGAGACAAAAATGGTGCATGCCATTGATGAAAAGACAGTTACTTGGGAGGATTTCCAGGCTAAGTTCAAAAATCGTTATTTGAATGAGCGCTATTATGATGATAAAGCAAAATAATTCCATGAACTTAGACTAGGACAACTCACTATTGATGAGTTTGTTACTAAGTTTACAAACCTGTTGAGATATGTACCCTACATTAGGGAAGAAAAGGCAAAAGTACAAAGGTTTCTGAACTGTTTGCCTACAGTATACAAAGAGAAAATTGAGTTTGACAACCCAAAGACAATGGACGAAGCTGTTAGAAAAGCGAGATTATGCTATCAGCAGTTTAAAGGAAAGGTTGAACAATGAAAAAGCTAGTTAAACAAGGGTGAGTTTAAGGGAAAAAGACAGAAACAAGCATATTTAAAGAATTTTGGCAGGGATCATCTGCGGAAAAAGTTTAATAAACCCAAAGAGAGCCAAACTGCTCAATCCTAGGTGGCTTCAAAACAAATAGAGGGGGAAAATAAATGTTGGGAAAAATACCGAGAGGGGGGTGAATCAGTATTTACTGCATATTCAAAACTTTTACTTTTTCATGCTCCAAAACCCATACGCTACTTTTCTGAAGCCAACTAGCGTATACACGTGGATATCCTTCATAAAACTCGCGTATACACAGAGATCTCATTATGCCATTAATTATTCACTTATATCATTCCATCATTCATTCATTAGATGTTCTATAAACAATAAACATGTGCAGTAGGAACAGAATAAACCATCACACATAAGCATCACACATGAACACCAGGATTTTTAGGTGGAAACCCAAGACGGGAGAAAACCACCGCTGCAGTTGCTCAGCCTTCAAAATTTTATTATAGAGAAAACATCTTACAACATATGTGCTGGTGCAGACTCTACCAGCACGCAGGCACCCACCTGCGCTCGTTTACCAGCCTCTCCTGGAAGGGAGCTACAACCCCCCGACTCGTTTACCAGCCTCTCCTGGAAGGGAGCTACAACCCCCCGACTCGTTTACCAGCCTCTCCTGAAAGGGAGCTACGACCCCCTGATCTCGTTTACCAACCTCACCTGGAAGGGAGCTACGACCCCCTGATCTCGTTTACCAGCCTCACCTGGAAGGGAGCTACGACCCCCTGACTGAAGGCTACAACCCTCAGCACCTCTATGGACCACGTTTCATCAATTTTCACACTGGAGCCAAAGCTTCCACTAGGACACCACTTGCAGGCCACGTTTCATCATATTTTCAGACTAGACCCTTTCCATACTTTTAAGCTCAAACATACATCACCAACATATACTTATCAATTCAGACAACACAGATCAGATAGTAGAAACATAGCAGAACAGATCAGACATTTCATACCCCTTGCATCAACAAACCCTAGTTTGCATACGCGCTTTCCATTCACTGATGTCGCGTATATATGCGCTAAAGTTCACATAAACCCGCGTATACTTCAGTACAAATTACAAAGTCAATTTTATTGCGCATACGCGCTTTCTCTTCAGCGAAGCTGCGTATATACGCGCTTCCTCTGCGGCGAACTAGCATATAGATCTTCAACTATTATAGGGCAGCATACTTCTTCAGATCAGATATTCGCCTATTTACCCTTTTACTTCTCAGACAAATGTTCGCCCATTTCGTATCCAAGCCTGCAAGTAGATCTAGTAGATACAAGTACATTTCAGATCTAGATCCCCTCTTCATCATTGGTATCATACATTCGCATTTATCCAAGTGTAACCCTTTTCAATTCGTATCTACTTCACAGAGAAGTATTCATTCAAGCTCAGACATCTTTCTCCCACTCTACTCCTTTGCACAATGAATTTCTTCTCTTTATATAGGTTTACCCTTTTTCAATACCATGAGCCAAAACCACATTACATCCGATGGTATTCCTAGATGGGGTCATTTAGGCGAATCATTACCCAATACAATGGGTCAATACCATGGTGGTTACCCCTGGTTTTGCACTTTTTGAGTGCTTTTTCCCATACGCGACTTGGCACGTTATTTTCCGCGTGCATACGCGACTTCCCCTAGACAAATACGCGTATGCTTAGAGACATACTCTTTTCACCATAGATTTAGCACATGCTGAATTCCTTTCTTCATTTCCTTCTGTACTCACTGTAGATACATCAGATTTAGTTCATCAAGACATATTCTATCAAGCACAACTTCATCAAGTAAGCTGTCATCATATTCATCAAGTGGGTTGGGTTATGTATTCAAGGACAACATGTCAATGGCCTCATGTCTTCGTTCTATTCAAGTGGGTTGCCATCAAGGACAACACTCGCATCATATTGCCAACAATCTCCCCTCGGTTTGGGATGGCAACCACGATGGTGTTTGGCAACCACAATGGTGTTTGGTTACCACAACAGATAGGTACATTAAGAATACAATGACACCATGTCACTTTCCCCATTTTGGACACCATTCAAACACCATGTCACTCTCCCCCTTTGACATCAAGGGCAAAGGGTGGATCAAAACCAACATACTCTCCCCCTTTTCTCCTCATGTGGAAGAAGCGTTCTGTAGATCTGATATATACTGAAGTGACCAAGCTCCCCCTGAGTTCATGCTGAATTTTCAAACATGTTTTTCAATGAAGTACATGACTCTATGAAAGTCCTATCACCAATGACTCATACTTACATCAAAGATCCATCCAAGTGGATTTACATAAGAGACTCAACTACCCAACCAAGTGGGTTTTACAAAATTTGACTCAGCTACCCAACCAAGTGGGTTTACAAATTTGACAAGTCCTTACATGACTGAATATTACAATTTTACATCATGGGTCTCAATCAAGACCTTTTCATCAAATTACAAACATGACCATTTATGACCAATAATAAAGAATGCATTATACTCATCAATGCTAATGCTCCCCCTGAAAATATGCTTCCGAACATCCTTTCCATATGACTAAGGCTCCCCCTTAGTTTGTGCATCCTGAACACTTTTACCAACAAATCATCAAGGCATCTTTATCAAAACATTAGAAATAGAATTATGAGAACTGGAACACCACCAGAGATACCAAACAGTATCAGAGATACCAAACAGCACTGCAGCTGTGCTGAAGAGAGCTAACTCCAAACAGAAAAATGTCAGCAATCAGACATACGCGGTTTTCTGTGCATGAACTCGCGTATATACGCGACTGTGTTTCAGGAAATCCGCGTATCCAATGCCATCTTCTAAATTTAATCCGCATCTCGATCCTCTCGTGATAAAAATACGTTGTTCACTTTCTTTTGAATTCACTGTAGCTTGTGTCTTCAAGCGTCATCCAACGGTTGTAGCATAAGCACATTAGTAACCAAGCCTTCATATTCTTTGCAGCATCAATACAATCTTTCCAAGAGAGATTATCATACCAAAACAACATCTTCAAATATGTGTCAAGAAATCATCCATGTGGTCCAATATCATCAAGATCTTCAAGATTTAACATGAAGTAACATATGTAGGCAAAAGATCTCAACCATAGTAACAAAGCTCTGCATGATTTATTTCTGAATCAAACAACTTCCAACTCATCCATGTGTGAACACAAAAGATACTTTTCAGTAAACCGAGATCAAAATCTCATCATAATAAACCATGTACCAAGTCATCATTAAGCATGAGTATCACAATAACCAAGAATAAGCAGTCATATTGCCAACAATGCAATCATTAGTATTCAACCTGCTGCTCCCCCTGAACTAGTGCTTCTCCTTAACTAGTGCAACCTGAATACCTTTATCAGCAAGTCATCAGCAATAATCTTTGCATGACCTGTCCTTTCCACATCAGATGCACTGTCAGAAGTAAACATAACCAGAATAATCAAATCAACCATGAGAGTCATCATGCATTGCTCCCCCTGTGATGATACATTCATAATGTATCCCACATCATTCCTGCAGTCAATAAGAAAAGTCAGCTTCAGAAGCAGATGACTTCAGTAGGGTCAAAATTCCCTACGTTTCTGATCGGTTCTCCATCTTTTTCCAAACTCGCTTGAACTTCCTAACTGTGTGCTGAAAGTTGTCCACTTTCTCAGATCTGTTCAACCTGCATTCCTTTTCTACACGTCCATACTTGTTACAGAAATAACATCTCATGTGTCCAGAGAAATAAGAATAAGAATCATAATGAGTATTTCTAATCTTCCTCCTTTTACAATCAGCTGCTTTATGTCCATACTTGTTACATGAAAAACAATATCCCTTGAAGAAACCAGAGTACCTTTCTATGTAGGAACTCTTTGATTGAGGCTGAAATGATCTGCTCCTGCAATTTGCTGCAACATGCCCATAATTATGACATTTAAAGCATTCAACTTTATTGACTGATTTCCTTTGAGATTTCATCATTGTTGGTTGACCTTTTGTCTCTTTCAACACTTCAGGTTTTGCATTGACATCCTCTGAAGTTTTAGCACTTCCTTGTGAGCTAGATTCTCCTTTAACAGTTTCATGGAAACCAAGATCAAGTTTGATAGCAGGAGACCTTTGATTACTCAGAATATTGTCCAAAATATTAGTACTATCTTGAAACCTCAAAAGTTTAACCTTTTCTTCTAATTTACTTTTGAGAATGTTTACCTCAACCTCCAAGGCTTGACATTGCTTTGTCATGCTTTCTTCTTTCCTTCTTCCATCTTCTACTTGATCCTTCAGATTTAGAATCTCTTCTTTCAACCAATTTTCGCTTTCTTCACATGTTTGTTGCAGCTCTTCATTCTTCTTATTTGATTTTTCCAGATCTTCTTTGAGAGAGATGATTTCTGCTTCAAGGCCTTCCTTTTCAAATGTTTGTAGAGGTTCCTCATTCTTCTTACTTGATGCTTCAAGATTTGCTTGCAGAGAGATGATTGCAGCTTCAAGTCCTTCATTCTTCTTGCTTGACTTTTCGAGATCTGCATTTTGATCGTTGATTTCTGCTTCTAGTTCTTTAATTCGATTGGATGCATAAGTATGAAACCTTTGATACTTGTCCATCTGTCCATTCAGCATTTCTATTTGATCTTTCATTTGAGAGATCATCTCATTGTAGATAGAATCTTTCTTATCAGTTTCCTTTTGTTGTTCTTCAACTTTTATCTTGATAGCTTCTTCTAGATCCACAACTTTACTTTCACTATCTTCACCATTCATTGTACCAATGAGACAATCGGGACCCCAATCACTATCTGATTCAATTTCTGCTAACCATGTTTTCTGAGAGATCTCCTTGTTTCGAGTAGACTTCTTCTTTTGCTTCTTTGCCATGAGCACTTTCAGATCATGGTCAGAATCTTCTTCATCTTCACTGGACACTTCATCATCATCTTCATTTGCATAGAAACTCTTCCTCTTTTCAAATTTTTTCCCTTTACCATGTTTTTCTCTATAAGGACATTTAGCAGCAGAGTGACCAAATTTTCCACACTCAAAGAATTTGAAGGGAAGCTTACCTTTGAATCTTCCAGTGCCTAGTTGGAGTTTTCTCACAAAATTTGCTTCTTCTTCTTCGAATATATAGCTGGTTTCTTTGACAATTTCCTTTTCCTTTCATTTTTTAGACACCTTAAAAGCAGCTTTTCTGATTTGAGAAGGACCTCCTTGTCTCATTTCAAAAGAAGTCAAAATACCATGTAATTGAACAATAGTAAGAGTTTGCAGATCTTGCCTTTCTTCAATAGCTGAAACTTTAGAATCAAATCTTGAAGTCAAGGATCTTAAGAATTTTTCTACCAGAGTAGTATCAGTTATGGTTTCACCCAAATTTCTCATCCAATTTACAATATCATCTAGACGAAGAAAGAAACTGGCAACACTTTCATCACTATGCATCTTCAAATTTTCATATTCAATTCTAAGAGTTTGGAGTTTTGCACTTTTACCTTTGTGTCTCCTTCATAGCTTAGAATGATTTTGTCCCATATTTCTTTTGCTGAATGTAGCTGCATCACTTTAGCAAATTCTGATTCAGACATGCTTCCTAGCAAGACATTTACTGCTTTGGCATTGGTTTCATACTTCTTCCTTTCTGCTGCATCAGTAGGAATGCTTGCCGGGTATTGATAACCTTCTTCCACGATTTCCCATACATCCGCACCAAGACTTTGCAGATATGATTTTTTACGTACCTTCCAGAATATCAGATTGCTTCCATTGAATAGAGGTGGCTTTATAGACATTACTCCTTCTTGACTTCCCATTGCGACGGATCTCCTTTAAGCGATCAAGCTTCTGCACAAGGACCTGCTTCGATACCAATTGTTGGGAAAAATTCTGAGAGGGGGGGGTGAATCAGTATTTAGTGCATATTCTGAACTTTTACTTTTTCATGCTCCAAAACCCATACGCTACTTTGCTGAAGCCAACTAGCATATACACGCGGATATCCTTCATAAAACTCGTGTATACATAGAGATCTAATTATGCCATTAATTCTTCACTTATATCATTCCATCATTCATTCATTAGATGTTCTATAAACAGTAAACATGTGCAGTAAGAACAGAATAAACCATCACACATGAACACCAGAATTTTAGGTGGAAACCCAAGTCGGGAGAAAACCACCGCTGCAGTTGCTCAGCCTTCAATATTTTATTATAGAGAAAACATCTTACAACATATGTGCTGGTGCAGACTCCTACCAGCACGCAGGCACCCACCTGCGCTCGTTTACCAGCCTCTCCTGGAAGGGAGCTCCAACCCCCTGACTCGTTTACCAGCCTCTCCTGGAAGGGAGCTACGACCCCCTGCTCTCGTTTACCAGCCTCACCTGGAAGGGAGCTACGACCCCCTGATCTCGTTTACCAGCCTCACCTGGAAGGGAGATACCACCCCCTGACTGAAGGCTACAACCCTCAGCACCTCTATGGACCACGTTTCATCAATTTTCACACTGGATCCAAAGCTTCCTTTAGGACACCACTTGCAGGCCACATTTCATCATATTTTCAGACTGGACCCTTTCCATACTTTTAAGCACAAACATACATCACCAATAGATACTTATCAACACAGATCAGATAGCAGAAACACAGCAGAACAGATCAGATATTTCATACCCCTTGCTTCAGCAAACCTTGCTCAGATACTCGCTTTCCTTTCATCGATGTTATCGCAGAGTATACGCGCTTCCGTTCACATAAACCACAACGTATACCTCTATACATATTTACGCATACGCGTTTCGCGAAGACACGTATATATGCGCTTCCTCTGCGGCGAAGTAGCATATAGATCTTCAATCATTATAGAGCAGCATACTTCTTCAGATCAGATATTCAGTTCAGATTTACCCTTTTACTTCAGATAGGTGTTCACCTCATTTCAGATCTAAGCCTTCCATAAGTAGATCTAGTAGATACAAGTACATTTCAGATCTAGATCCCCTTCTTCATCATTGGTGCATAATACTTTCAGATGTATCATTCAAGTGTAACCCTTTCCATTCAGATCTACTTCAGCGAGACCATTCAGATCTACTTCGTAGAGAAGTATTCATTCAAGCTCGTATATCTTGCACCCACACTCATGATTTGCACAATGAATTTCTTCCTTATATAGGTTTACCCTTTTTCAATACCATGAGCCCCTTTTTCAATACCATGAGCCAAACCACATTACTTCCGATGGTATTCCTGGACGAGGTCATTTAGGCGGATCATTACCCAATACAATGGGTCAATACCATGGTGGTTACCCCTGGTTTTGCACTTTTAGAGCGCTTTAGCCCATACGCGACTTGGCACGTTCTTTTCCGTGTGCATACACGACTTCCCTTAGACAGATCCGCGTATGCATTGAAACATACTCTTTTTCATCATAGATTTGCACAAGCTGAATTCCTTTCTTCCTTGTCTTCTGTACTCACTGTAGATACATCATATTTAGTTCATCAAACCATATTCTATCAAGCACAACTTCATCAAGTAAGTTGTCATCCTCTTCATCAAATGGGTTGCCATTCAAGGACAACACATGTCAATAGCCGCATGTCTTCATTTTCATTCAAAGGGGTTGCCATCAAGGACAACACTGTGATCATATTGCCAACAAATAAAAATGAAGGGACAAATAATGAAGGAACCCTTGAAACGTTGGGGCTGTGGAGAATCCCATATTTTGAGGGACTGTCCCCATAGAAACATTCATATGATCAGAAGAGAGCGGGAGGCGACAACAGTAAATGACATCGCCAGAAATATACCAACTATCAGTGCAGCCTTGGAAAATCGACAAGCTAAACATCAAGCAACCATGGTGGAAATGGAGGGTAAGATTTCTGACCTACCTGTTACTGTTTTGATTGATCCAGGTGCTTCTTTGAGTTACATTAGTCCTAGAATTGTAGAAAAATGTAAAATCAAACCTGAAAAATTTCAGCAGTCATGGTTGGTACAGCTGGCCACTGGGACTAAGAGAAAAGTAACACATAAATTGCCCAAAACAACAATTCAATTAAATGGTTTTCCAACAGAAGTAAATCTGAACATACTGCCGTTAGGATCCTATGACTTGCTGATAGGAATGGATTGGATGGAAAAGAGGAAAGCCCTGATGAATTGCTGGGATAAAACCCTGCATTGTGTGGATGAAGAAGGGAAACCTTTTACTCTAAAAGGAAAACCAAAATCCATTTCAGTAAGACAAATATCAGCCTTACAATTAAAACGAACAGCTAGAAAAGGATACCGAGTTTATGCAGTACATGTGGAAGAAGTAGAACAGAAAATTGGAGAAAATCTGTTGAATGAGTTGCCGGTGGTAAGGGAGTTTAAGGAAGTTTTTCCAGATGAGATTCCTCATCTTCCCCCTAAAAGAGAAATTGATTTTACCATAGATCTGGTGCCGGGAGCAACACCTGTTTCCCGAGCCCCCTATCGAATGAGCCCTCCTGAACTTATGGAGCTGAAGATGCAATTGCAAGAATTACTAGATAAAGGTTACATTAGACCAAGTGTGTCTCCTTGGGGAGCACCAGTCTTATTCGTGAAAAATAAAGATGGAACTTTCAGGATGTGCATTGATTATCGTCAACTAAACAAGTTGACCATTAAAAATAGATATCCGCTCCCTAGAATTGATGATATTTTTGACCAGGTGAGAGGGGCCTCAGTCTTTTCGAAGATTGACTTAAGAACTGGATATCACCAGCTCAGAATCAAGGAAGAAGACATCAGCAAAACAACTTTTCGAACCCGGTATGGACACTACGAATTTGTAGTCTTACCTTTTGGATTGACAAATGCCCCCGCCACATTTATGTGTCTGATGAACAGTGTGTTAAATAAGTATTTGGATAAATTCGTTCTTGTGTTCATAGTTGATATTTTAGTTTACTCCAAAAATGAGGATGAACACAAAGAACACTTGAGAATAGTGTTGCAGACTTTAAAAGAGAACCAGTTATATGCCAAGTTCAGCAAATGTGAATTCTATAAAGATAAAATTCAGTATCTGGGGCATATTATTTATGAAAAAGGCCTTGCAGTTGATCCTAAAAAGATAAAAGCCATTAAAGAATGGCCAGTCCCAACTGATGTTTCAGCAGTATGGTCATTCATGGGGATGGCAGGCTATTATCGCAGATTTGTGGAGAGATTTTCTGCTATAGCACATCCCATTACTTCATTGCAGAGGAAGGGGGTAAATTTCATGTGGACTGAAAAGTGTCAAATCAACTTCGAACAATTAAAACAAAAACTTACTTCAGCCCCTATACTAAAGATTGCAGATCCTGATAAGGAATTTGTGGTGTGTACCGATGCTTGCAGAGAGGGGTTGGGAGGAGTCCTGTTGCAGGAAAACTCAGTTATTGCCTATGAATCTCGAAAACTGAAAATACATGAACATAATTATAGTGCCTATGATTTGGAATTAGCAGCTGTTATCCATGCTTTAAAAATGTGGCGGCACTATCTTCTTGGGAAAAAGTTTACCTTAATGACTGATCACATTAGTCTCAAATACTTCTTTTCCCAAACTGATCTGAATGCAAGGCAAGCTAGATGGTTGTCCTTTTTAAGTGAATTTGATATGGACATAAAACATATCAAGGGAAAAGAGAATAAAGTTGCTGATGCATTAAGCAGGAATGCTTGCCAGAATATAAACATCCTTGGAAGTAGTGCACAGATCGAAGTAGAAGAATTGGTGAGAAAAGCAGCAAATCAAGATCCAAACTATGAAACACTCTTGGTGAAACTACAGAAAAGGGAGAAAACTGATTTCACTCAAAACCAAAAAGGGCTGCTCTATTATAAAAACAGGTTGTATATTCCAAATGTAGAGTCCTTAAAAAGAGAAATTTTGGATGAATATCACAAACAACCATATGCAGGACATCCAGGATATCAGAAAATGTTAACAGCCCTGAAAAAGAAATTGTTCTGGCCAGGAATGAAGAAAGATGTGGCAGAATATTTAAGTAAGTGCATGGAATGTCAACTAGTCAAAGTTGAACATCAACATCCAGCAGGTCTTTTAAACCCTTTGCCAATAGCAGAATGGAAATGGGACACAGTTTCCATGGACTTTATAACAGGGTTACCCAAAACCAAATATCAACATGATTCTGTAATGGTAGTAGTAGACACTCTCACAAAAGCTGCCCACTTTATACCAGTAAAATCTACCTTTGGGACAACTCAAGTAGCGAATGTGTTTCTGAAGGAGGTAGTAAGACTTCATGGGGTTCCCAAGGTAATTGTATCAGACCGAGATGTTAAGTTTACAACAGCTTTTTGGAAAGGATTGTTTGGAGGGATGGGTACTAAGTTGAATTTTAGTACTGTCTATCACCCTCAGACTGATGGGAAAACAGTGAGGACTAATCAAATTTTGGAGGATATGTTGAGAATGTATGTGATGGACAGACCATCAAAGTGGGAAGAGTATTTGCACTTAGCTGAATTTTCCTATAACAACACCTACCAATCCTCAATCAAAATGAGTCCGTTTGAGGCACTGTATGGAAGGAAGTGTCATACTCCTATGAGCTGGAGTCAACCAGAGGATAAACTAATTTTGGGATCTGATGCCTTACAGGAAATGGAGATAATTGTAAAACAGATACAAAGAAACATCAAGACATCACAAGATCGCTAGAAAAGCTATGCTGATAAGAAAAGGGTGCATCGAGAATTCAAAGTGGGAGATCATGTGTATTTGTGTATCAAACCCAAAAAGAGCACACTTTATGCTGGAAGTTGTGCAAAATTGGCTATGAGATACTGTGGTCCTTTTGAAGTCTTAGAAAGGGTGGGACCAGTGGCTTACAAGCTGGCCTTACCACCCCATGTAAGAGTTCATGATGTGTTTCATGTTTCATTATTAAAAAGATATGTGCATGATGCTTCTCATATAGTTGATTGGAATGTTGTACAGGTGGAACCAGAAGGGGAGTTTCTGCCAGAACCGCTTCAAGTATTGGAGCGGGAAGAAATTGAATTACGAAACAGAACAGTAGCCAGAGTAAAAGTGCAGTGGAAGCACTTTACTGCTGAAGAAGCTACTTGGGAAAGAGAAGCTGAAATGATGGAGAGATATCCATTTTTGTTTAAGAAATGAACTCTAGTAGTTAAATGACAACACCGAGGATGGTGTTTATTTTTAGAGGGGGAATATGTAACACCCCCAATTTATGTGTTGAAATTTCAAAGTTAGACATTTGAACTTTAATCCTAAGGGGAGTGGACCCCAAAGGATAATTAAATTGTGAATGTAAATTAATATTCAATTTGAGGAAATGAATAAAGTACTGGTATGCATGTTGACCAAAAATGAGATTGGAGATCACTTGCTAAATCCATGAGGATGGATAAGGCAACTATTCCCCACAATCCTTCAAAAAATCCTTGGAAGGAATTAATTCTAATTTAGATTTTGAGGAAGAATCTAAATTTCCCCAATGATGAGGATAGTAGTTGGGAAGAGGTAAAAAGCTGGAAAAGCTGAGGGAAAGCATAAGACAGCTTTAAAGAATCCCAAAAATGGGAAGCCTAGGCAAACAGGAAGAAAAGCATCCTGCTATTCTGGACGCAGAATTAGAAACAGGCTTTGGGGAACTATTAGCTTAAATAAGCTGCTCCTAAACAGATCAGGGGTTGTTGATCTATGGTGGAGGTGGTATCAGCTCGGGGGTGAGTTTTGGGAGAGAAATAGAACTCTACGGTTGGGAGGTTGGTCTACTGCATGAGTGGTATGTGTTTAAATCACCCAGGCATTTTATTTTCTGCAGTATGAATTGGCTACATATAATTAACTACTCTATATTAGAAGTGTAGATGTTGTATGCTGTGTGATGGTAGATAAGAAATTCAATTATAGTCAATTCTGGCCTATCAGTCTTTATTATGAGTAATGGTGATTATGGTAAGATGAATTTTATTTTTAACTTTAATCTGCTTCAATAAATAAGAGAGGGACAGTAGGAATGGGTCCCCAAATGGCAGAGAAAGGAGAAATTGTTGGAGTCTGTGGTGTTCTTACTTTTAACAGAAGTAAATAGTAGAAGAAAATCTTCTACCTTCTGTATGGTAGTAAGAACAATAGCCTGGGATAGTATCCACCAGAATGTCTAAACCCAGCCTGGGTCTAAATCTGGAGATACTGTACAAAAGAAATATCCCAGGGGGATTCAAGAAAAAAAAAACTTAGGTAGTTATTAGAATGGAATACTCCAGATTCTCAGAAAAACAATTATAGAAACAAAACCAATGTTACTGTCTATACAAATTAAGGATACTGAAACACCCTGAACAGATTCTCCAATGGAGATAAATTCAGTAAATTCATCATGGCTACATCTAAAATATATCATGTTTGTGCAAATAAACATTTTGTAAATACATGGAAGAGTATAGCCATAATATAAAGTATTCTAAATCTTATTATTAAAGCTGTAAGAAAATCAGTGGAAAACTTATTCAGCTCAGAAATATAGTTCATACATGTGTTGTAAGGCAGCAATCATACACCCTAGGAGGTATATGACTTTCATCTTAAATTCTGGTTATACCTGAGATTAGAAAATTAATATGACCAGTATTTATTTCGCAACCATAAAACATTATGGAATATCACATGGGAGAGTCATAATCTAGTTGCCCATCAATTTCGGTATATTATTCTAAATGCATGTAAATAAATTTATGATAACAGTACGGAAGTAAAAACAGTAAGAGACTTGGTAGGTATAAAAAGAGACCTGACCTACAGTGTATAAATTTCAATACGAAAATCACAAACGTAAGCCTACAGTAGATAGTGAATATATTTACTCTGTAGACCTTTTTGGAAGTACGGGAAATTTCACATATCATGTCAGCAGAAGAGAACATTATAGATATAGAACAAGTTTAAAATGAAAATGATAAATAAGCTTAATGCTTTTTACATAGTCTATCACCGTCCATCGGCATCAAAATGAAACAAATATAGTATGCCAAGCATTCAGTAAAAAACGCAGTGACTAGAATATACAACAGACATATATATATTTTAAATCCGGCATCGATACTCACTGTCCACGATTAAAAACTTGCATCAGAAGTTTAAAGAGTCTCGGCATAAATGTCGAACAAAACTCAGCAGAACTTAAAACGCAAACGGAGATAACCACAGTCCTTAATACGAATTAGAAACAAAGTTTATCCATGATATGTCTGAAATTAACGAAATCATCAGTCTATAACGAGCCACGATGGCATCGTTACATCACGAGGAATTCAGGAATCGACGTCTTGCCATCAAGAATTCATCTGGAAGATATCTCAATAGGAGAATGCCACGAATACCAACCTGTAGGTATGAGCAGAAGTTCAAATTAGTACATGAGGCAACTGTGCGAGAAAATCGCGTAGCTGAGGCTAGGGTATACACAGGGAACGAAAGACTTCACCTCCGCGAATAAGATCTGACACCTGCACATACCAAGAAGAAGTATTAGAAATCCACGAGAATGTGAAGGGAGTAAGAGTCAAATACGTATAGCAACTTCAAATAATGGGTACTGATGTAAATGGTCAGGTAACGCTACTGAATAACCCATAAATTGAAACCTACAGTCGATAGCATTTCAACCAAGGATACAAAACCAGAGGCGATGAGGCGAAAAGTCAATCATCAAGTCTATTACCTGAACGCCAAGAGGGTTTGGAGCGAAAGCTCTCAGCGAAACGCTTCAGGCACCGATATGAAACCACGTACTGGAGACCAATTTAGTTAGATGAAAACAAATTTGTATGACTCGTGAAAGTTCATAGCCACGGAAACAAACACCTGGTGACACAAATCGAACAGATTTGGTAATAGAATTTCGATTTTGGTAAATGGCCATCGAACTAAATATGAAACCCCAAACACACAATTTACCTGCGTGGAAGCCAGAGGTAACCACGATTCCAGAACTTCAGTCGCCTGTGGGAGAAAACGACCTCAACAGGCCGAGCAATGGCGTAGGGAGAACAGAAGGGAAGAACCCTCTCTGCAAAGAAACGTGACTCCTGCATCGATGTGCCAAGCTATGGGATGGCCGCGTTACTCGTTCGGAACGAGAGAAAAGAACAGAGTTAATCAATGGGTAAATTAAATATCAACCGGAATCCAAGTCTACAAACCCTAACCCACCATGCGCCATACACTTGTCCTCATCACAACGACGGTCATGGGGATGAGCAACTCGACGGGACTGGAACAATTAAATTCAGAGGTAGGTAGAGTACTACGGAACCAGTTAATAAGCCATAGTCTCGAGCACGCTTGAGGGTGAATGGCGTCATGTCCCAACGAATAAGTCACGTGAATCCAATCTGAGGTGGCTCAACCTTTGTCCAGGTGGTACTCCGGACTTAAATGCCAAAGCTCGGGCCAAATCAACGTACGCAAAGCGAAATGATGCCCCTCGAAATTTCAATCAGAGTTCAGAACGAAACATACGTAAATCCTTATGGTCTCAAATTGAAATAATATCTGTGTTAATATGTGGTTCTATAGTGAATGATCTCGGGTAGGCATGTTTAAATTTCATTAGACCTTACGTCATATCCATGTGATATATATATATATATATATATATAAACCCAACGTGGTTGATATAGGTATATGCCAAAGTTTCGTCACGGCTATGGCTAATGCGATGCGTAAATCCTTTGATTGGCACGTGGTATAGGAGGAGTAGTCCTCCAATTATATAAATAAAAAAAAATTATATATATGTCATATGCATATATATATAAGTTTTATGGAAATGATATTTATCATGTGTTGGAAATTATGTCATATGGCATATATTATGGATATATATATATTATATGCCCACACCCAAGTATAAAATTGGGAAAGTCAATTTAACCTTAACATGAGGATTTTAACCAGATTCGATGCATAAGTTTGAATAATACATTCTAGGATATAAACTGTTAATGTTGAAAAAAAAAAATTGTTGTGGTAATAGAGGTACATTACCTTTGGTAATACATATGTATATATGCATATCACTCGAGGAATTTTTAATTGTTTAATGCCCTATAGTGTTCCTTCATGGCCTACTCATAACAACTGTAAAGGTTTATTTACATTTCATTGTTATTTAAGTGATATCTGCACACTGAAATAAATTATACTTACACCTGTATATTTTTTCTAAAGCAATGGTATAAGAGAGTCAATAAATCTAACTTATAGTAAGCACCCCTAACCAGAATTTCTTAATGCTTTGCTAGTGTATCTCTGTTATTCCAAGCATCTTATGAGTTCTGTCTGAGATTTATCTTAAATTTCTGTTATGTATTTTTCTGTTGATTATGTAACTGAATTTTTTATAAGAAAAGGATATCATTAATATGATAGTTCAGGTTTAGTTCAAAAAACATAATTCTTTCCAGGTTTAATTTGCAGTGCAATTAAACCAACTCTTTTCTGGATCCTGTACTAAATTTTCATTTGCATGTATCTACATCTGTAATGGTATAAAATTACTACAGATAGCAGTTACTAATACATGGATCTAGTTTATTATTTTTTTTTCTATTTATATACTATATATTTTTTTGAAGCAGATTAGAGTTATACTTCAACTATTCTAGGGAATCATGTACACTCTCTCCAGATTTTAACCACCCCATGGTTTAGAGATTCTGGCTGACAGTGTTCCCTGGATTTGTTTCTACTACCATACAGAAATTTAGAAGAACTATCTCTTCTATTTTATTATGTTAAAAGTATGGAATTTCAGCACACAACAACTACTCAACATAATCTCTATAGCACTTTTCAACATCGTCTAACAGCATCTAATTTAACTAGTTATTAAGTTTATATGTATACCACTTTCGTGATGACCAGTCCTCCCAACCTTAGAGTTATTTTATCCACAGAACTCACCCCCGAGTTGAGATCCTCTCGCAGAATAGACCAAACCCCCATCTGTTCTGGAGTAGCTTCTTTTAAGCTTATTCTTGCCAAAGCTTGTTTCTAATTCTGCATCCAGAGTTACAGGATGCTTTTATTCCTGTTTGCCTAGGCTTCCCTTATTTAGGGATTTTTAAAGCTCCTTTCCGCTTTTTTAGCTTTTTACCTCTTCCCAAATACTCTCCACCTCATTGGGGAAATCTAGATTTTTCCTCACCAATCTAGATTAGAAATAAATTCTTTCAAGGATTTTTGAAAGATTTTTGGGGAAATTCTTTGTCCCTTTCCATACCTCATGGATTTGGAAAGTGATCTCATGATTCTCATTTTCTCAATATGGATAGAATTATTTTATTAATTTTTCATAATTAAATAATTAATTACATCCACACAATACTTATCCATTGGGGTCCACTCCCCTTTGGATTAAATTTCAAATGTCTAACTTGAAAGAAAAACATAAAACTAGGGGTGTTACAAAAACGAATAAACGCAAGTAAAAAAACACAACTCTATTTTGTTTAAGTTAAAAAAAGGAAGCAATTTGAAAAATGGGCGGAAAAATATTTTCGAAAATCTAATTTTATAAAATAATTCTTAAAATACTAAACACTTTTCATTATTTCACTATTTCTGCTAAAAAAATTTAGTCATATTTTTACAGGAGAGCACGAGGGCACTATGGATGGCGAAATACATTCGAACAGAAGTATTCAGACAATCAGAAACCAAAACTCTGGTGATTCAAGCCCTTTATCATATAATTTCAAACCATTTCGTGATTAAATTTAATTATTATTTTTTCCTTTTTTTCTACAGTTTTTTATTTTTTCCTGCAGTTTTATCCATTTTACCCTAAACCCTTCATTTTTTTGTTTTTTCCATTCCTTCTCCCTACTTCTTTGATTTTAGAGTTAGATTTTTTCATTTTAGATTGGCATCCAACCCATGGGATGACTTGCATAGTCAGATCCCAATCCATTTGTCCATTGCGTGAATTTTTGAAAAAATGGATTTTTCTTTATCGGTGCCCCCTGCATATGCCACCGCACTAGTGCTCTTTATTATTACAACGCACCGCGCAAGTTCTGTGTCATAAAAAATTGAAAACATTTTTTAAAATCCGTGCGCCAAATCTTAAATAGGGCACCGGTGCTCTCTTTACCTAGGAAAGCACCGTATCATGTATTAGACTATTTTTGTGGTGCATTTATATTACCAAACACATTGTACATTGTATTATACTATTTTTCGGTGCGTTGTTAATATATCCAAGCACCGGAGGTAGTGCAGATTTCATGAAAGGCGCACCGGTGTCTCGAGATTTATTTTCTACCTGAAAAGTTGAGAACTTATTTATAAATATATTAATGAATGATATGCTACAGGTTTCAGATTGATAAAGAAATAACTGATAAGATATCAAGTAACAAAAATACTGTTAATACATCAAGAAAAGAAAAAAAGGCAAGTTCTTTGTAAATTATTTATAAAAAATATTATTTTTTAACTATATGTAACTTTAAATAATATGTATTATTTACTGTGTATCATGCAGAGCCACAAAATGACGAAGCTCGATATGATTATTTCTGATCTACGACCAGAAGAGCATAAAATTTTAATCGAAAAATTGTAAAAAGATGAATCAGGTGAATGAAACAATACTATCGATCCAATATGAGTTTCTTTTTTTAATTATCATTAATAATATACTTAAAATTATTAGATAACTTGTGTCAAAAATTCTAGTAATTCACATCTGTTTAATGTTCTACAGGGATGAACAACTCGGAAAATCAATGTTGTGCTAAGAAAAGAAAAAAATTAGAACATGCAAATGAAAATGAATTTCTCCTTGGCTCATCTGGAGTGGTGCTGGAAGTTAACGAAAGGAGGAAAAATTTTTACAAAAGTTTGAGGGATCTAGTGGAACGAATACAACAACGTGCTTCAAATGTAATATGTAATCATTGAATTTTTTTATCATTAGGTACAATAAGTAAAAAATTTAGCATTAAATATTAATTTTCAAGAATTTTATTGCAGAAAAGAAAAGAAAATGGAACCCATTTAGCACATAAAATAGGACGACAAGGAAGAAAATGGTTGATCTCTAAGTTTGTGAGTAATTGTTACTTCCTTAAAACAACATAACTAGATTTCATTTTTGTATTTTTTAAGTTGTTTTACAAAAATCATCATTGAATGTCTTCAAACAGGTGCTAACATACAAAGAAGAACCATCAGACGAATTGATTGAAATTGGGTTAAATATGGGTTATGAGTATATGTTGGCATATCAGAATTTAATTGTGGAATTTGTAAGCATCTATCGATCTTGTTTTAATTAGCTCCGTCTATAATTAATAGAACAAAAACATATTTTATATTAAATATATGATTTGTTATGGGGTTTAAAACTTGCAGGAAGCAAAGTATGGAATTGTGCCAACAGATGAAATTTTGAAAGATGGCATGGTACATGGTTTTGAAAGAATGTGTATAGTTTATGAGTTAATTGTTACTATGGTACGTCATTTTTTTTTTCGATTTACATTGATGTATATTATTTAATATTGGAATTTTCATTATTCTCACCAATGTATATAGACTCATTTCAGTTTATTTTTATGTTTGTAGATGGAAAGTGAAGAAGAAGAATACAATCAACGCTGTGAACACAACATTCCTGGAAATAATCCAAGTCATGGAAGTAGCTCTAGCAGTGACAACAGTTCAAACGAAGAATGATGATCACTATGTAATTTGGATATCAAAGCAAAGCGTTTTATTTTTTGAAATATGTCTGTGAAATCAGACATTTTGTTTAATGTAATGGACATAGTGTCCCAATTGAAAGACAAAGGGATACGAATAATTTTCCCATTTTGTATGATAAAGAATATCGTATTCATATATATATAGATAGATATAATCATAACATATGGTTTAATTTATTCTATTGCGTTCTCTGTTGTCATTCTCAAATGCACTAATAAAAATTTAATTCATATGAATATTGTTATAAGATTGTATATATGTGTCGACTTTTGATGAATAATGAATTTAAAAAAACCATAATAATTTTGATATGATATAAGAAATTAATCCAAACAGCACAGTCAAATGCATTAATAAAAATTTAATTAATATGGATATTGTTATAATATGTGTCGAATTTTGATGAATAATGAATTTAAAACAATCACAATAATTGAACTGTCAGAGGTGGATGTTTCTAAAAAAAAAAAAAAATGAAAACTGGTGCGTTTATGTGTCTATACGCACTGATGCATTTATGATTTTATGGGCACTGCACTAATATCGATTCTAGTTATAAATATCGGTGCTGTCTGATAATGCGTACCGGGGCGTTTATGTATCTATAAGCACCGATGCATTTGTAGATTCCATTTGTATCACACGAATATTAATACCAATTATAAATCTCAGTTTCTTTCTATGATACGGAGCACCAGTGCCTGATAAAGATAGACGCATCGGTGCACTTATATGACCTATGGGCACTGCTCAAATCCCAAGACGAATTAGAACAGCCCCATGCGTTGCATCACCAACAATAGGCCCGGTGTTGTTGTTTTCCTTAACGGCCTGGTGCATTCTCCTTAGACTGCCCCGGTGCACTGTCTACCAATACACACCGGTGCGTTAAAACCTGATAAGAGAACCAATGAAAAAACATCCGTAAGCCGCCTATTTTTTTTTAGTTGTGCTAAATTTCTGTTAAAAGCTCTCCCAAAACCTCCATTACTAGAAATGGATGTGGTATCATATGTTTTTTTGACAATTTTGGCCAATTTTATAACACTAAAAACCTCCTCTATAACGTCTGCTAAAGGGTCTTTTCCTTGTAGTGGTTTCTGTTCAAAGGAGGACAATTGTGTATTCCAGAATGTTCTATACGAGAGAAATTAATCCAGGAAAAGCACAGTGGAGGTTTGGTCAGACACTTTGGTATAGATAAGACCCTGGATCAACTGAGCCACTTTTACTATTGGTCAAGAATGTGAAGGGATGTACAGAGGTTTGTAACTAGATCTAAAGTTTGTCAACATGCAAAGGGACATAGTCAGAACGCAGGGTTGTATACACCCTTACCAATTCTGAATTGACCATGGGACTCAGTTAGTTTGGATTTTGTCTTGGGTTTACCGAAGACACATAAGGTATTTGATTCCATCATGCTGGTGGTGGATGGTTTCACCAAAATGGGATATTTAATTCCATGCATAAAGACAAGTGATGCCACATATGTAGCACATGTATTCTTTTCAGAGATAGTCAGATTACATGGCTTGCCAAAGTCCATCCTCTCAGATAGGGATGTAAAGTTGACATGCCATTTCTGGAAAAAAATGTGGATGAAGTTAGACACCAATTTAACTTCAGTTCTTCTTACCATCCACAGTGAGATGGGAAAGCGGAAGTCGTGAACAAGAGTCTAAGAAATCTATTGACGATTCTGGTTGGTGAAAATTCTAGTCAAAGGGATTATGTGCTTGCACAAGTGGAGGTTTCTTACAATGACTCGCCCAAAAGAAGCACGGGTAGAGGTCCTTTCCAAATCCTATATGGAATGCACCCATGTCGAGTATTTGAGTTGCGGGATTTGGGTCAGTTATAATACAGGAGTGCTGATGGCGAAGATTTTGCAAAAGCAGTCACCGATGTACATGAATAGGTCAAGTTGAAGCTACAAGACAGCAGCCAAAAGTGTAAGCAGCGAGAAGATTTGAAAAGGTGAGAGGTACAATTCGATTTAGGAGACTTGGTACTGGCACATTTGTGTAAGGAGAGGTTTCGTAAAGGTAAATCCAATAAATTAAATATGAAAAATATCGAGCCTTTTAGAATTCTTTGGAATTTTTCTCCAAATGATTATGAGTTGCAGTTACCTCCGGGTGTAGGAATCTCGCCCATCTTTAATGTGGTATATCTGTACCCATACACTGTTGTTGATAAAGGAGAAAGTTCAAAGAGACGAACATAGGACACCTAGGATGAAGAGAAAGATTGGGTTAAACAAATGCGTCCAGCACAACCTTTGGAAATTAAAGATATTTTGGACATATAGGTGGCCAAGAAAACCCGAACTAAAGACTATGAAGTATCTGGTCAAATGGAAGGACCATCCTCTGGAGGACTATTCCTGGTTGGATGCTGCCCAGATTCAAAGAGCAGGGTATTTTATTCAAGAACTCATGGAAAGGAGCCATGAATTTAATTTACCCCGGAAGCCTGATGCAAGAGCATTAAGGTAGAGCCAATCATGTGAAAAAGTTGGTCACATGTTGTGGCTTGGAAAGAGGGCTAGAAGTCCTAAGCATTTGAATACTTTGTCTTTCTTTGTCCTTAAATTATTTTTTTAAGTTTAATTTGGGCTAACTCAGCCAATGTAATTTGCATCATCAAAGAAAGGTTAATTTATGATTAGTTGAGAATTTAGTTGACTAATATTAATATATTTTTTTGGACACTCAATGGTAGTTTCCCAACCAAATGGGGATTTTGGAGAAGGATAAAATGAAACCAGAGCCACCATTGCGGGGTTCTTCCATCGATAGTGAGAAAGGAGAGAATAGAGGAGAAAAAATAAATATAAAAACCAGCCATCTGAGGGCTTGGCTCTATGTTTTCTATTTTCCAAATTATTTCCAAGTGTTTTGTGTTTGATCAGAATCTCTGTTTTAGAATAGTACTTTATTTCCAAGATTAGTCCAATTGTTTTTTCTTTGATCGGGCTCCCTGCTTTTAAATTAATTATTTGAATACCTTTATTTGAGACGCATAGTGAGAAATATAAATCGGAGTGCAGACGTGGTGAGGCCTTAACTTTAGACCTTACTTTGTTAAACTTTGTATTGTATTAACTGTAGAACAAACCCCAATCGAACTTGGAGGTTTGATGAGGACCGTCGATACAAACTGATCAACGATGATAAATGCCAGTTGCAACCCAAACGTTGTTGCACATAGCAAGGAATAGCTAAAGAAGATAATATTTCGCAAGGTAAAGGTTCTAGTGTGTGATGCGAATTGGTAAAAAGGAGAATTAGTGCAGGGCGTATGATATCGCAGCAGAAAAGAGTGGAGATTTAAGCGGCGACCGAACATCACAAAGGTTAGGTGTTAGCGCTAAGTACCCTTATGGATTAAGTTTAACATTCTGCGGTGCGAAATCGAGGACATGTGTCAGTGCGATGCAAAATCGTAAGTCACAGGGAATAGACTTTAACGTGTTAATTTAATTTGTATTTTGTTTGAAGTGCGATCGCATGTTGATTGGACAAGAGTTGTGTGGGTCCCTCCAAAAGGAACTCCCATGGGTTCGCAGTTATTTGTTGGTTGGTGCATTGATTTGCATTGTTGTAATGTCTGTTTACGGTTATAAAATCCATTGTTGATTCGTGAAGCATATGTATGTGCCTAACCCCTAAGGTTAATCCCTGTTACGAATAAAGGGGGTCCTTATCAAATCTTATAGAACTCCCTTTACGTAACGTTATTGTGACACACTACAATAGGTTTGTATCATCATTTCTTGAGGAAATCAATTCAATCTTAATGGGTGGGTAAAGTAAACTCTAATTATACTATGATTTCATTCTCAAGGATAGAATTTGTATCCAATGATCCATTTATGGAGCGAATTTTTTTCATGGAACTATCACCTTCGATTTTATAAGAAATTGTCTTTTCTTCCCTAAGAAATTTTTATTTTTTAAGGTACATGTAAACAATATGTATACATGTCGATAAGGTGACACTATATTAAAAAAACAAAAAATGAGAAATTTGATAATTGGATTTTAGTTTGACAGATACTATACAACTTAGTATGGGAAAGATGTTATAGTGTCCATAGAATAAGGAAATGTATCAAAAACGATAATAATATATAATGTCAACTCTATAAAAACCAATAATATTGGATCAGTTAAAAAACAATAAAAAATAAATACTAACAAATTATAAATTAATTTAATTCAATTTTCATATTGTAATTTAAATATTATTTATAAAATTACAACCAACTTTTTGCGAGAAAGAATCACATATTATATTAAAATAAAAGTAAATAACAATAAAACATATTCTAAGCTAATATTTTAAAGTATGTAGTTATTAAATGTATAAACACTTAATGAATTTATATAATAAATGTATCACTTATAAAAAAGAATATCTTAAAATATAAACAGTGAAATAGATATAACATGTAAATAGGAAAGGAATTTATTTAATACATATATCATTAAAAAAAAAAGAATATCTTAAAATATAAAAGTGAAATATATATAAAATATAAATAGTAACTATAAATTAAAATTTTATCAACCATATAAATAAAAATAATGACTCACATTGATAATCAGTATATTCTAAAAATTATTATTTAAATTTAATAAATAAATATACAAATTTAAATTTTATTAAAAAAAAAATTCATTTATATATCTATTTATTTATTTATGTATTCATACATGACATTAATGATATGCCAATTAAATTAAAAATTAAACTAAAATTTTATAAAATATATATAAAGTTAGTGATTCTGTAAGATATAAATAATATTAATTTTATACCTATCAAGTATATTAAAAACAGATATATGGAGTTGTAAATATTATACTCAATTAAAAAATAAAAAAACAAAAGACTTTGGATTTTGAAATATTTAATCTGTCTACACGCACTTGGATAAGAGAAATGACATGAATTGAACCTGTCTGCACTCCGCTTGCAACAGCAGTACGACTTGAATCCTCGCATAAAGTGCAGGATACTAAGCACAGTGTCCCAATTAGATTCGAATCAGATAATAGTTCCAGAGCTACAGGCACGATGAGAGATATTGAAAAAAAGCTACTCATGGTCTACAGCAATGATTATGTTAAGAATGGTCTGCCATATGTGAACAATCAACACCATTAAAACGTAATTGTAGCTCGTGTGGGCCCTTACATGGGATTCGATAGCCGGATTTGAAATAAGTAAAATTTTAGTGTTTATCTTTCCAAAAAAAGAATTTTATCACCTATTGTCACGTTGTGGGAAAAGCCAGAGGTAAGATTACATTGCTTATATTTTAGTGCATTGGTGATGTGTTTTATTCAAAATCCGTTGACAAATTTCAGTCCCCAAGTCAACACGCCCCGCCACAATATATTCAAAACCCTTATTTGAGGTAAGGAGATGTCAAAATCTGTTGACAAATTTCGGTCCCCAAGTCAGCACGCCCCGCCACAATAATATATTCAATAGCCTGATTTGAGGTAAGGAGAATGTTACCATTTTTCTTTCCTATAGAAAAGAAAATTTATCAATTATTTTCAAGATCCACTACGATCAGAATGTTGGATAGTAGTGGATATTGGGTTTGATGTGATAAATAGATGAAGTTATTGTTGGACGATAAAATTTTGATAAAATTAGGGTATTTGGTTGTGATCCTTATATGCATAATTTAAAGGAAAATAAAAGTAAGATAGTAAAAGACAAAGTTAAAAAGTATATTTGTATTGGATATAAATATGGTTTGAACATATTAGATTTGGAACTAAGAACCTAAGAAGTTAGTGAATAGTTGTGATGTAGTATTTAGGAATGTCAATGTTGAATGATAAAATTTCATATGAGGATTTTAGTAGTCACAAACTTCTCTTGAGTATCTTATGGTATTTTGTTGCGATGCTTATGCACACATTTTAAAGGAGAATCAAAATAATATAGATAAATGATCTAAAAAGTATATCTTTATTAGATATAAATATGGTTTGAAGTTACAAAATTTCGAATGAAGAATCTAAGAAGTTAGTGGATAGTTGAGTTGTAGTATTTAGAGAAGTCAAATATTTTCCTAAATCTGAAGTCCTACCAAGGGAGAAATAATTCAACAAGAGAGTTTTAGTTACATTATTGAACTAGACTCTACAAGAAGGCATTGATAAGAAGCAAAAGAACCACATACTTTGGTATTTAGGAGACCAATTCTAGAAATAAGGAAGCCATAAAGGTATAACCTTATTGATTTTAAGGGAATTTTTTCTTTATATATTACTTATAATGATCCTAGAACTATTATGGATGTAGTGGATTCAATGGAACAAAAAAGTCTAGATAAATGCCATGGTTGAATAAATGACCTCTTTAAATAAGAATAAGGTTTGGGATGTAGTGGAGTTCCTGGATGGAAGAAATCATGTTGGTGGAAAATGGGTGTTTAAGAAGAAGCTCAACACATAAGGTAGAGTGGATAAATACAAAGCTCATTTTATAGTAAACTTTTTTTTTTTAGGTAGAGGGAATGGACATTTGTGAGATTTGTTTCTTGTTTCCAAATTTAATTCTTATATATTTCTTGTATCCATTGTTGATTCCTTTAATTTTGATCAAGAATATATGGATGTAAAGACAACATTCCTACATGGAGATTTGGAAGAGGAAATACACATGAAGAAGCCAAAATGTCTTATTGTTAAAGGAAAGAAGGATCTATAATGCATTCTAAGAAATTATTTGTATGCGTTACCACAATCATGAAGGATGTTTTATCACAACTTTGATATGTATATATTTAAACTTGACTTTACGAGCAAAGAGGATCACTATGTTTATTTCAAGCTAGCTATCGATCATCATAATTATTTGTTGTTTTATGTGGATGATATTTTTCTTATTGTAAATGACAGGGAAATCATTGAAGAAGTGAAAACCCAATTTTCCTTTAAATTTCACATGACAGATATTGGTGTCATAATTCTCAGTTTGGGAAGGGAAAGTAGAAAATAAGGGGAAAAACAGATTCAATGTAGTTAAATTAGGTGAGATATGTCAAGACAATTTCGCAAAGGTTGAATATGTAAGAATGTAAATTGATAAGATTCCCTATTCCTGCAGGTGTAAAGTTATTTGTGGAACAATGTCTCAAGAAATATAAAGAAGAAGAGGACATCTCCCCATATCTTAGTGAAATTAGAAGTTTGATGTATTTAATGG
Source organism: Pinus albicaulis (assembly GCA_034641835.2). Lineage (NCBI taxonomy): Eukaryota > Viridiplantae > Streptophyta > Pinopsida > Pinales > Pinaceae > Pinus > Pinus albicaulis. The sequence continues at coordinate 897,039,074 of CM076570.1, read as the reverse complement.
TCTATACTCAACAGGATATTGTAGATGTAATGGAAGCGTTCAACATATGTCAAAACTAGGAAAGGAGTATTGGACAACAATAAGGAGGGATTTCAATTATTTACATGACACTAGGAGTTATATATTGTGCTACTAATGAGCTATAGGGTTGGAAAAATTGTTGGACATACATGTCTTTGATGATATAGTCTAGGATGGAAATATGGATCGTAGAATCTAAAAGTCTGTGCATGATCAACCTATTTGGAGGATCAATTAGTTGGATGAGTAAGATATATTTTGTAGAAGAAGTATAAATATAGAATCTAAAATACATGGTAGCCAGTGTTGGAAGAAAGGAATCAGTATGGTTACAGAGATTTCTTTCAAGCATTGGTTTGTTAGAATGAGCCTTGAGGATAGATTGTGACACTGAAAGTGCAATCTTCTTAGTGAAGAACCGAGCATATAATTCTTCGAAAACACATATTGATGTTTAATGTCACCTTGTGAGAGATGTGGTTTAAGAAAAAAATGTGTTTCTATTGAAGGTGGAAATTTTGAATAATTTTGTAGATTCATTAACAAATATCTAAGCAGTAAAAATTTTTCTTGATATGGAGAAACGAAGACCATTGTTTCCCTAGATTGTGGATTATGTATTCATGTGACCCATGTGTACAAATAAAAGAGTAATTGGGAGAATCTTGGACATGCTTTATATTCTTTGTACCACTACCTCCATGTGTTGTACATTATGTAGGGTTTTTCGAGAGCACCCTTGAAATTTGTTTATGGCATTTTTAGCATATTTTTTTGGTTGTTTTCAACACAATTGTTTTTCCTTATGCAATTTTTCTTTTTGCATGCTAGTTTATCACATGTTTTTGTAGTTTTGGTTAAGTAAATTTGGTTGTATTGTAATCTAAGTTAAATATATTTCAATTTTATGGATATCATAGGAAATTTATAGTGTATTGTAATACTGTAAAGAAGAATATACTGATTTTTTTTTCCTAATTTTCCTAGTTTTGGTTTCTAGGGTTAAAATATTTGTGTTCTCCGTTGATTTTTTTTTTTATTAATAATTTTATTACAATAAGTAATTATATAGGATTAAAGCCTATAAGTCCTTGTTAATGGATAAATTGAATAGCTCGTGTATGTGAGGAATGATTATAAGCCCTTGTTTTGAATATTTCATCTTGCTATCATTTGAAATCCTTAGCTATCCAAATATTATCAAGTTTGAATTTTTAGGTAGCATGATTGCCACTTCACAAGGATTGATCGGTCTCTTTACTTGTTCTTGTAAAAGTACAAAAAGAAATGTTGCTTACAAGGGTGTGAAAAAATGATATCAAGAGTGATTGTGGTGTTTTCCTTACCGTGAATAAAGAAGTGGTATAAACAATGTTAATGATGTTTAAATGTGATTTCTTTTATTATCAAAACATTTTTGACATCATAAATTACTTTTATGAAAATTTTCATGCGATTTGGCCTTGTGATCACCTTACTACACTACTACTGCACTAATGAAAATGCAAATTATACATTTATAAGTGCATTGACTATGGTGGAAAAATGGAATATTGTTGAGAGACTAAGGAGTTTTGTGTTAAACTCCTCTTTATTTTCCACTCGTTTCGGAAGAGTGTTTAAATTTTGGATGAGAATTGTTAAAAAAAATTCTATCAAAATAAGCATATGCGAACACTTTAGTTCATAATTCTCATAATTCATTGGTATATAAGAATATGTGAACAGTTTTGTTCATAATTCATTGGTATATAAGAATATGTGAATACTTTAGTTGATGATTCATTGTTCTGGCATACATGGATTGAGAAGGATGGTGGGTGGATGTGATATGCTTCCATGGTCATGTAGATGTCAACACCTTCCTTTTTTCGTTGCCATCACCATGTAGAATTCCATATCCATTATATAAAACCACCATAAACTATTATATGGCCTTCACTACCATCCAATTGTTTCATCTCTAAGTGTTTGACAAAATATATTCATGTTATGAGTTTGAAAAAACAAATACTAGTAACATGTTTGATAAATTTCTTACATATGAAGTTTTTTTTTAAACTATTATTGACCAAGATGATTTTTAGATAATAATCTTGTTTCTGAATGGGACTACCATGCATTTGTGGTTGCATTTAACTAATATTGTGAAAAATTAAAAGTAGTAATTGATGTTATTAATAGAATTTCTGGAGTGTCATCGACATTTCTATTTTAGGATAAGGAATTAGTAGCTTAGTATTTTCTTTCCGATTGAGAATTATATAAAGATTAAACTACCTATTAGTCTTGTGATCATAATGCTTAAGCTTTTTGATGGGACCCAACCCTTTTTAATCCTAGCGCTCAATCAATAATTCAATGATTATTAATGTTATTCAGATTTTTGTGATTTTGCAATTGATATGTATTAAAATGTTGATTTATGACTTGTCCTTGTGAAATAGGTGAGGAGGACACATGTCCCGTCCTCGAAACCTGTTCTCCTGCCTTAGTCATGCACCTTTCCTCTGCTCGTTTGGTATTTTTTTTTTTTTGTTCGGTGGCTATGAGGGTTTCTCCCATCTGGTTCTCTGTGGGTGGAATGGTCTGATTCCTCATGGCCCCTTTGACCCTATTATGGTCACGGCTCTGATTTTACCTACAGGTGCTTCATGCAATCTCTCATTGTGCCTCTATTTTAATCTTTGAGCTCTGTTGATATGATGATTATGTTTGTTTTGCTTGCTCTGCTAATGATTTCACGGATTTTGCATGTTTCTACATTGTCGTCAACAGGGTTTCTTCGCCATGAAAGTTTATGGGTGCTATTCCTATTTGTATATTATTGAATGCTTTTGCTCCAGTGTTATTCTATCCACTCACTGAAAATAATCTGCTGATTAACTGGTTTTTTTTCTATACTGTTTGAGGTCGCAGCCATCAGGGGACTCAGCATTCGACCTTAGCTCATCAATTTCACAATGGTAAGTTGTCCGTCCATGTTTCAGTTCTTCGATTTTCTTTCTTTGTTATACTATGGGTTGTTGCTCCTTGTGAGCACGCTCCCTTGTTGGCTGGCGAACGGAATTCCTCCTTCGTTCAATGTTACTCTGCTGGTAAGCCAAAGGTTAAAAATTCTTCCTTGTGCTTTACTCTGGTTCAGGAGTTCTTTTTATTATTTTTCAGATTTTAACACCTGGGTCTTTCTCCTTGTAGGTGACTTCTGGTTCTCCAAACGTGGTTTTTTGACTCCACCATTATTAACCCAAACGGGTAGGGTCTTTCCCTTTGGTCGCTTCTGGTGATTTGGGATTTTTTTCGATTGTGAGCCTCAAATCTCCTATTTATTTATATTTATGTGGACTTCTCCGTTGATGACCTTTTACAAATGCTTCTTCGTTTGTAAGTAGACTAGGGTTTATACACAGTTACGTGCTTGATTCTTCCTTCCGAGTTTGTTTGTTTTTTCTTTTATTCATAGTCTAGACATTCACTGTTGGTAGCATAATACACCTGTCTGATTTCAAACCCAATTCCTTAATTCAACATGTAATATGTTTTGTGTTTTTTAGACTTGTAAAACAAAACTTATTTTATCAATATTGAAAATAAAAATCTTTTTCTTCAATTTGGTGAATACCGCTGAAGGTTTTGTGCATCCTCTTAGTTATGAATGTCGGCGGGTTCCTTAAATTGAAAGGTTTCATGCGTCCTCTTGGTTTTTACAGGTGCTCCAATACCTGTAAAAAAGATTTAAATTTACCAGTCTTTGCTATATTCGTACATGCATTCAATTTATCATAAAAAATGAAAAGAATGGTCTTTGACTGCAACTGAATCTTAGATGGTTTTACAAAATCTCCTGAATGGTTTTATTTTTCTTTTCTGCTATGATGGAAATGTAACACCCCCAATTCATGTGATTGCATTTTAAAGTTAGATACTTGAACTTTACATCCTAAGGGGAGTGGACCCCAAAGGATAATTATTTTTTGAATGTAATTAAACATTTAATTGAGGAAATGAATAAAAGTATTGTGGTGCAAATTGACCAAAAATGAGATGATGAGATCACTTGCTAAATCTGTGAGGATGGATGAGGCAAATATTTCCCCACAATCTTTCAAAAATCCTTGAAAGATAGTAAGTTTTAAATTTAGATTTTGAGGAAAAATCTGAATTTCCCCAATGATGAGGAGAGTAGTTGGGAAGAGGTAAAAAGCTGGAAAAGCTGAGGAAAATCATAAACCATCTTTAAAGAATCCCTAAATTGGGAAGCCTAGGCAAACAGGAAGAAAAACATTCTGAGATTCTGGACGCAGAATTAGAAACATGCTTTGGCGAACAATAGCTTAAATAAGCTGCTCCTGTACAGATTAGGGGTTGATCTGTTCTAGGAGGTGATATTAGCTCGGGGGTGAGTTCTGGGAGATAGAAGAACTCTAAGGTTGGGAGGTTGGTCTACTGCACGAGTGGTATGTCTCTGAGAAAAATTGTTTTCTTGTTTATGATGTTATGAATTGGCTACATATAAAAACAAAAATTGTCTCTAAGATATTACATTTTATTAGTCTACATTTAACAGAACGTAATCACCAGGCAGTAACCTGATCACTCTGTATAGTTGTAGAGGAAAATCCTGTAAAGTAGAATTCCACAAAATGTTTAAACCTAGGGTTGGTTTAAATCTGAGGAAACCTTGTTCTTCCAGGAAACATTGTGAAATTGTTTTTAATCTGCTTCTGTTTCCTAGCATAATTTTTATTACAGCTACCATAGAGAGAAAAGGGAATTCACTATAGTGTACCAGAACAATAGCAGGATATGAGTTAAACTTATACTGTTTATGAAAGAACAGAGGGAGAGACTCAATAGACTGACCTCAGGTTCAGCCAACCATTCCACTGTAATTCCAGAAAACTAAATGGTTTAAATCAACCAGGTTGTGCATAAGTCACTTTGTCTAGTAGAGGAAAGGAGTACATATTTATAGACAAAATATACCAGAGACTATGGCCTCATGAAACTACTCTAATATCATATCACTGCAATTGATTTCATAGAAGGTATAATTTATGAGTAAGCAGTTGAGAAGTACAGTAGCAAAGAGTAAAATTATTTCAATAGTATGTACGATACATTTATATAAACACTATTTCCACTGATCAAGAGAAAAAAAAAAGGGAATGGGTTCCAATCCCATAACCAGCCTTCAGAAACAATTATTACCATATACACAGGTAGACAAGAGCTGTGTAACTAGATATAATAAAACGAGAAGAAACTGAAGAATAGAAATGTATGTAGATAATTTTGGGAAAATAGGAGAATATAATTTCTAGACTTCCATAGATATTAACCTATGTTTAGGAGTGAAAATGGACTCATAATTTCCAGCATGCCATTCATATGCCTAGACAAGTTCAATATAACCATGAACAGAGGAAACTGTCATTTTGACACAATAAGAAACAAAACACATCAGAAGAAGAGATAGAAATTTTATATAATCTTTCTGAAATTTATGATGATCTGGAACCATATTAGTATTACCAAAATTCTATATCTATGCTGACGAGCAAACTAAACAAAGCCAAATTTCATGGTATGAAAAAAAAATACACACGATTCATACAGTCCATGTAAAATTGTATTGTGGCATAGTATATTGAATTCAACCTAACATAATAGGGAATATACATATATATATGTCCCATAAGATCAAAATACATAATGAGCCTATCAGGCTAGGGTGTAAAACTCGCAACCCCTATCTCAATAGAACCAATCTAAACAAACGCCTTCTGCGCAACAGCTTAAGAGGACGATACTTCGACGCCCATGAAAACGACGCAACAGGAGAGGGGCAATAAATCCCATAAGAATACCGACCTGGACGGCCAAGAGGTCCACGTTAGCAGCCATAACGATTGAAAATATTACGTACTGCGTTTATAAGCATGCCATAAACCTTCGTTTACCTGTAGACGACAAATGCAACCAAAAAAAGAGAGAATTAGTCAAATTGCACTATCGTAGGGAAACAGGTGAAGGATGAAAATAATAATGAGGTTAAAACAATACATGTGGAACGTAACGTTCAGATACGTCGAGCCCCTGGAATCAAAATTGTAAACAGAGAGGGATTAATACGCAACACCTTCGAAGAGAATAGGGAGAAAGTTACAAATTTTGGCAGAGACGAGACACACAAGAACCTACCTCATAAAAATCCACTGAATAGTAGACATCTGCTTGAAAGGATGCGAATCACACTACACCAGAGGCGTAAAAGGAATTAGTCTCATCCTATGAAATTGCCAGAGTAGGGTCGACGATAACCCTGAAAGTGGAAATCAACCTCAGTTTGCGCCGAGAGTATGACTCGAATATCTTAAAACAAGAAGTATTCCCCTTACTGAGGATGGAATACATACTCAGAACCGGCGTATGGCCAGCTATGAGCAACATCCTGAAATCATTTAAGCATATAATAAAGTAAAAATGAGCGCTGAGGAAATTACCTGATATCTTGTTGATGAAACTAAGGCGCCATGGTTCTCTCTGCAACGAAGAATCACAAACCCTCGGCAGAATGTAGAATTGTGAAGACGCAGAGGTGCGCAACAAATTGAGGAATGAAAAAACCCGACTTAGCTCTACCCTAAAGAATTATACAATTCTTCGATAACCTCCTAACCCTAACCGAAATCGATCACCATCGTCCACTTGGCAAAATCGTGGAAGCCAAGACACGGATCGAAGGGCAACAGTGGGGATTTAAGACCATCGTATCGCATTAATGGAGTGTAAATCCGAATTGAAGTCGATATGTCCTGTACCTATATTGGCGTGGTTGTTGTACACCACATAAGTCGAGCTAGCTCATCGACGTGGATTCACCAGGCAAGCGAGCGACGGGGTATGGAGAACTACACAAACCATACAACACTCATTTGTTTATTATGACGCCTGACGTGGATACAAGTTTTCTCGCGGCGATGCACCTAGCAACTAAAATCCATTTTGACTATACACTCTATGTGTATAATGATCTCAATTCAATGTACCATATCTGAAATTGATTGAAAATCTTATGTACCATGACGTGTGGTCATGTCAACCCAGGCATATATGGGTGTTAATGCTAACCGCATGGAAAACAATCAATTCACAAAAAAATCATTTCATTAAAGTCTATACCAAGATACATGGCGGAGGAATCATAACTATGGATAGTGGAAAGATCGAACCTGTATTTGGCCAAAGGTTCATTTAAATCATGTTTTATTATACATGTTAATGGGCCATAGGGTTTACTTTATATTTAGTAATTAGATAAATGAGATATGTGACCCTTAAGTCAAAGGTGAGTTCGCAAGGGTATGCGAGACCTGTGTAAAGGTCAAAGACATGAAAAATATGTTCACCCTTGAAATGCAAATAACATAAGGTAAGAAGTAGGGGTAGAGGATTTAATTGCGACAGCATATGATGATGAAAAGTATCATGATAAAAAAGGTGAAATGTTATAATAAACCTATACTTAAAAGTCTGAGTTCATGAAGAATTTTTTTTTTTTGTGTGTGAAATTTGGAGGTGTGACAAATGGTATCAGAGCCCAAGTTATAAAACTGGGCTGGTGACTTTGTGCTCACGATTGCTGTGTACTCACTGTGTAATTTTGTTTGCTGTAGCAAAATTTTTGTTTTTGTTGTTTGTTTTTTTTTTCTGTTCACTGACCTGTGCTATGTAGTGTACAGTGGGGGTGATAGAATGGAAGAAGGCGGCGAAATTTATGTTGATCTGCGTGGTGAACCAGATCCCAATGCAGCCATGATGGCTATGTTGCGAAATTTGCAACAAGAATTGGCTGAGATAAAAAGCTAGAATGACAGATTGTCATTAGCCAGTGAGGAGCAGGAAAAGCTCATCAGGGAATTAACCTCACGGAACAGCCAAGAAGGTGAAGGTTCCGGAAAGAGGAAAACTGATGAATCTGATGAGGAAGATGCTAATCGACATCAGAATAAGCAGAAAAAGGAATTACAAGGGGAATTCCAAAAAATCAAACCTCCCTCCTATGACGGGGAGAAGGAGGAAGATGTTGAAGCCCGGTTGCTGAATATGATTAAGTATTTCCAGGTTTATGAGTATGAAAGCAATTTGAAGGCCAGATTAGCTGTCTACCAGCTACAAGGTAAGGCTACCTTGTGGTGGGAGGAGACCAAGATGGTGCATGCCATAGATGAAAAGACAGTTAATTGGGAAGATTTCCAGGCTAAATTCAAGAATCGCTACTTGAATGAGCGGTACTATGATGACAAAGCAAAAGAATTTCATGAGCTTAGATTGGGACAGCTCACTATCGATGAGTTTGTTACTAAATTTACCAATCTATTAAGATATGTACCTTACATAAGGGAAGAAAAGGAAAAGGTACAGAGGTTTCTGAATTGTTTGCCTGCGGTATACAAAGAGAAAATTGAGTTTGACAACCCAAAAACAATGGATGAAGTTGTTAGAAAAGCTAGATTGTGTTACCAACAGTTCAAAGGAAAAAATGAACAAGGAAAAAGTTGGGTAAATAAGAATGAATTCAAAGGGAGAAAATAGAAACCAGCTTATCTGAAGAATTTTGGCAGAGATCATCAGCGGAAAAGGTTTAGTAAACCCAAAGAAAGTCAAACTGCACAGTCTCAAGTGGCTTCGAAACCAATAGATGGAGACAATAAAAAGGAGGGAACAGTCAGAATGAAGGAGCCATTGAAATGTTGGGGCTGTGGAGAACCCCATCTTTTGAGGGACTGCCCTCATCGAAATATTCATATGCTCATGAGAGATCGGGAAGTGACAACAGTAAATGATATAGCCAGAAACATACCAACTATCAGTGCAGCCTTGGAAAATCGACAAGAAGAACATCAAGAAACCATGGTGGAAATGGAGGGTAAGATTTCTGACCTACCTGTTTCTGTTCTGATTGATCCAGGTGCTTCTTTGAGTTATATTAGTCTAAAGATTGTAGAAAAATGTAACTTAAAAAACTGAAAAATTTCAACAGTCATGGTTGGTACAACTGGCCACTGGAACAAAAAGAAAGGTAACACATAAACTGCCCAGAACAGAAATCCAATTAAATGAGTTTCGAACAGAAGTGAATTTGAACATTTTACCCTTAGGGTCATATGATCTATTGATAGGAATGGACTGGCTGGAAAAGAAGAAACCCTTGATGAACTGTTGGGATAAGACTTTGCATTATGTAGATGAGGAAGGGAAACCTTTCATTCTAAAAGGGAAACAAAAACCTATTTCTGTAAGACAAATTTCGGCATTGCAATTAAAAAGAACAGCTAGAAAAGGATACCAAGTTTATGCAGTGCATGTGGAAGAAACAGAACAGAAAACTAAAGAAGAATTACTGGATGCTGTACTAGTAATAAGAGAGTTCAAGGAATTTTTTCCAAAGGAAATCCCTCATCTTCCCCCCAAAAGAGAGATTGACTTCTCAATCGATCTGGTGCCGGGAGCAACACCGGTTTCACGAGCACCTTATCGAATGAGTCCTCCTGAACTTATGGAACTGAAAATGCAATTGCAAGAACTGCTAGATAAAGGGTATATTAGACCGAGTGTGTCTCCTTGGGGAGCACCAGTGCTGTTCGTGAAAAAGAAAGATGGAACTTTCAGGATGTGCATTGATTATAGGCAACTGAATAAGTTGACCATTAAAAATAGATATCCTTTGCCTAGAATTGATGATCTTTTTGATCAGGTGAGAGGAGCTTCAGTATTCTCAAAAATTGACTTAAGAACTGGTTACCACCAGCTCAGAATTAAATAGGAAGACATCAGCGAAACAGCCTTTCGAACCAAGTATGGCCACTACGAATTTGTAGTTCTACCTTTTGTTTTGACAAACGCCCCTGCCACATTCATGTGCCTAATGAACAGTGTGTTAAACAAGTATTTGGATAAATTTTTCCTTGTGTTCATAGATGATATTTTAGTTTACTCAAATAGTGAAGAGGAACACAAAGAACACCTGAGGATAGTGCTGCAAACTCTAAAGGAAAATCAGCTATACGCTAAATTTAGCAAATGTGAGTTCTATAAGGACAAGATCCAATACTTGGGTCATATTATTTCTAAACAAGGCCTTGCTATTGACCCGGAGAAGATAAAGGCTATAAAAGAATGGCCAGTAACCACTGATGTTTCAGCAGTTAGATCATTCATGGGGATTGCTGAATATTATCGTAGATTTGTGGAGAGATTTTCTACCATAGCACATCCCATCACTTCCTTACAGAGGAAAGGTGTCAAGTTTGAATGGACCGAAAAATGCCAAAACAATTTCGACAAATTAAAACTGAAACTTACTACATCCCCTATACTGAAGATTGCAGATCCTGATAAGGAATTTGTGGTATGTACGGATGCATGTAGAGAAGGATTGGGAGGAGTTCTTTTGTAGGAAAATTCAGTGATTGCCTATGAATCCAGGAAACTGAAGATACATGAACAGAATTATAGTGCCTATGATTTAGAGTTAGCAGCTGTTATTCATGCTTTGAAAATGTGGCGGCACTATCTTCTTGGAAAAAAAATTACATTGATGACTGATCATATTAGTCTCAAATATTTCTTTTCTCAAACTGAATTGAATGCCAGACAAGCCAGATGGCTGTCCTTTTTAAGTGAGTTTGACATGGACATAAAACATATTAGAGGGAAGGAAAATAAAGTTGCTGATGCATTGAGCAGAAATGCTTGTCAGAATATCAATAATATTGGAAGTAGTGCTCAGATAGATGTAGAAGAATTGGTGAATAAGGCAGCAAACCAAGAGCCAAATTATGAAACACTTTTGGTGCAATTACAGAAAAAGGAGAAAACTGATTTTACCCAAAACCAAAAAGGGTTGATTTGTTATAAGAACAGATTGTATATTCCCAATGTAGAGTCTTTAAAAAGAGAAATTCTGGATGAGTACCACAAACAACCTTATGCAGGACATCCAGGGTATCAGAAAATGTTAACAGCCCTGAAAAAGAAGTTGTTCTGGCCAGGAATGAAGAGAGAGGTAGCAGAATATTTAAGTAGATGCATGGAATGTCAACTAGTTAAGGTTGAACATCAGCATCCTGCCGGCCTTCTGAACCCTTTGCCCATTGCAGAATGGAAGTGGGACACCGTTTCCATGGACTTCATTACAGGATTACCCAAAACCAAATACCAGCATGATTCTGTAATGGTAGTAGTAGACACTTTAACCAAATCTTCTCACTTTATACCAATGAAATCCACCTTTGGAACAGCTCAAGTAGTGAATGTGTTCCTGAAGGAGATAGTAAGGCTCCATGGGGTTCCTAAATTGATTGTTTCTGATAGGGATGCTAAGTTTACAGCAGCGTTTTGGAGGGGATTATTTGGAGGAATGGGTACCAAATTTAATTTTAGCACTGTCTACCACCCTCAGACTGATGGTCAAATGGAAAGAACTAATCAAATTTTGGAGGACATGCTGAGAATGTATGTGATGGATAGACCTTCAAAGTGGGAAGATTTCTTACATTTAGCTGAATTTGCCTATAATAACAGCTATCAATCCTCCATCAAAATGAGTCTGTTTGAGGCACTGTATGGAAGGAAGTGTCGTACTCCTTTGAGCTGGAGTCAGCCAGAAGACAAACTAATGTTGGGACCAGATGCTTTACAAGAAATGGAAGGAATTGTCAAATAGATACAAAAGAACATCAAGACAGCACAAGATCGCCAGAAGAGTTATGCAGATCAGAAAAGAGTGCATAGAGAATTTAAAGTTGGGGAGCATGTATATTTGCATATTAAACCCAAAAAGAGAACCCTTTATGCTGGAAGTTGTGCAAAATTGGCCCCTAGATACTTTGGTCCCTTTGAAATATTAGAAAGGGTGGGACCAGTGGCTTACAAGCTGGCCTTACCACCCCATGTTAGATTTCATGATGTCTTTCATGTTTCCTTGTTAAAAAGATATGTGCATGATGCTTCTCACATAGTTGATTGGAATGTTGTATAGGTGGAACTAGAAGGGGAGTTTCTGCCAGAACCGCTTCAAATATTGGAGCGGGAAGAAATTGAATTGAGAAGCAGAACGGTAGCAAGAGTAAAGGTGCAGTGGAAGCACTTTACTGCTGAAGAAGCTACCTGGGAACGAGAGACTGAAATGATGGGAAAATATCCATTTTTATTTGCAAAATAAACTCTAGTAGTTGAATAACAACACCGAGGACGGTGTTTATTTTCAGAGGGGGAATATGTAACACCCCCAATTCATGTGATTGCATTTTAAAGTTAGATACTTGAACTTTACATCCTAAGGGGAGTGGACCCCAAAGGATAATTATTTTGTGAATGTAATTAAACATTTAATTGAGGAAATGAATAAAGTATTGTGTTGCAAATTGACCAAAAATGAGATGATGAGATCACTTGCTAAATCTGTGAGGATGGATGAGGCAAATATTTCCCCACAATCTTTCAAAAATCCTTGAAAGATAGTAAGTTTTAAATTTAGATTTTGAGGAAAAATATGAATTTCCCCAATGATGAGGAGAGTAGTTGGGAAGAGGTAAAAAGATGGAAAAGATGAGGAAAAGCATAAAACAACTTTAAAGAATCCCTAAATTGGGAAGCCTAGGCAAACAGGAAGAAAAGCATCCTGAGATTCTGGACGCAGAATTAGAAACATGCTTTGGGGAACAATAGCTTAAATAAGCTGCTCCTGTACAGATTAGGGGTTGATCTGTTCTAGGAGGTGATCTTAGCTCGGGGGTGAGTTCTGGGAGACAGAAGAACTCTAAGGTTGGGAGTTTGGTCTACTGCACGAGTGGTATGTCTCTGAGAAAAATTGTCTTCTTGTTTATGATGTTATGAATTGGCTACATATAAAAACAAAAATTGTCTCTAAGATGTTACATTTTATTAGTCTACATTTAACAGAATGTAATCACCAGGCAGTAACCTGATCACTCTGTATAGTTGTAGAGGAAAATCCTGTAAAGTAGAATTCCACAGAATGTTTAAACCCAGGGTTGGTTTAAATCTGAGGAAACCTTGTTCTTTCAGGAAACATTGTGAAATTGTTTTTAATCTGCTTCTGTTTCCTAGAATAAATTTTATTACAGCTACCATAGAGAGAAATGGAATTCACTATAGTGTACCAGAAAAATAGCAGGATATGAGTTAAACTTATACTATTTATGAAAGAACAGAGGGAGAGACTCAATAGACTGACCTTAGGTTCAGCCAACCATTCCACTGTAATTCCATAAAACTAAATGGTTTAAATCAACCAGGTTGTGCATAAGTCACTTTGTATAGTGGAGTAAAGGAGTACATATTTATAAACAAAATGTACTGAGACTATGGCCTCATGAAACTACTCTAATATCATATCACTGCAATTGATTTCATAGAAGGTATAATTTATGAGTAAGTAGTTGAGAAGTACAGTAGCAAAGAGTAAAATTATTTCAATAGTATGTACAATACATTTATATAAACACTATTTCGATTGATCAAGAGGAAAAAAAAAGTGGAATGGGTTCCAATCCCATAACCAACGTTCAGAAACATTTATTACCATATACACAGGTAGACAAGAGCTGTGTAACTAGATATAATAAAACGAGAAGAAACTGAAGAATAGAAATGTATGTAGATAATTTTGGAAAATAGGAGAATATAATTTCTAGACTTCCATAGATATTAACCTATGTTTAGGAGTGAAAATGGACTCATAATTTCCAGCATGCCATTCATATGACTAGATAAGTTCAATATAACCACGAACAGAGGAAACTGTCATTATGACACAATAAGAAACAAAACACATCAGAAGAAGAGATAGCAATTTTATATAATCTTCCTGAAAATTCTGATGATCTGGAACCATATTAGTATTACCAAAATTCTATATCTGTGCTAACGAGCAAACTAAACAAAGCCAAATTTCATGGTATGAAAAAAAATACACACGATTCATACAGTCCATGTAAAATTGTACTATGGCATAGTATATTGAATTCAACCTAACATAATAGGGAATATATATATATATGTCCCATAATATCAAAATACATAATGAGCCTATCAGGCTGGGGTGTAAAACTTGCAACCCCTATCTCAATAGAACCAATCTAAACAAGTGCCCTTCTGCGCAACAGCTTAAGAGGATGATACTTCGACGCCCATCAAAACGACGCAACAGGAGAGGGGCAATAAATCCCATAAGAATACCGACCTGGACGGCCAAGAGGTCCACGTTAGCAGCCATAACGATTGAAAATATTATGTACTGCGTTTATAACCATGTCATAAACCTTCGTTTACCTGTAGACGACAAATGCAACCAAAAAAAAAAAGGGGGAATTAGTCAAATTGCACTATTGTAGGGAAACAAGTGAAGGATGAAAATAATAATGAGGTTAAAACAATACCTGTGGAACGTAACGTTCAGATACGTCGAGCCCTTGGAATCAAAATTGTAACAGAGAGGGGTTAATATGCAACACCTTCGAAGAGAATAGGGAGAAAGTTACAATTTTTGGCAGAGACGAGACACACAAGAACCTACCTCATAAAAATCCACTGAATGGTAGACGTCTGCTTGAAAGGATGCGAAGCACAATACACAAGAGGCGTAAAACGAATTAGTCTCATCCTATGAAATTGCCAGAGTAGGGTCGACGATAACCCTGAAAGTGGAAATCAACCTCATTTTGCGCTGAGAGTATGACTCGCATATCTTAAAACAAGAAGTATTCCCCTTACTAAGGATGGAATACATACTCAGAACCGGCGTATGGCCAGCTATGAGCAACGTCCTGAAATAATTTAAGCATACAATAAAGTAAAAATGAGCACTGAGGAAATTACCTGATATCTTGTTGATGAAACTGAGGCGCCATGGTTCTCTCTGCAACAGAGAATCACAAACCCTCAGCAGAATGTAGAATTGTGTAGACGTAGAGGTGCGCAACAAATTGAGGAATGCAGAAACCCGACTTAGCTCTACCCTAAAGACTTATATAATTCTTCGATAACCGCCTTAACCCTAACCGGAATCGATCACCATCGTCCACTTGGCAAAATCGTGGAAGCCAAGACACGGATCGAAGGGTAACAGTGGGGAGTTAAGACCATCGTATCGCATTAATGGAGTGTAAATCCGAATTGAAGTTGATATGTCCTATACCTATATTGGCGTGGTTGTTGTACACCACATAAGTCGAGCTAGCTCATCGACGTGGATTCACCAGGCAAGCGAGCGAAGGGGTATGGAGAACTACCCAAACCATACGACACTCATTTGTTTATTATGACGCCTGACGTGGATACAAGTTTCCTCGCGGCGATGCACCTAGCAACTAAAATCCATTTTGACTACACGCTCTACGTGTATAATGATCTCAATTCAAAGTACCATATCTGAAATCGATTGAAAATCTTATGTACCGTGATGTGTGGTCATGTCAACCCAGGCGTATATGGGCGTTAATGCCAACCACATGGAAAACAATCAATTCACAAAAAAATCATTTCCATAAAGTCTATACCAAGATACATGGCGGAGGAATCGTAACTATGGATAGTGGAAAGGTCGAACCTGCATTTGGCCAAGGGTTCATTTAAATCATGTTTTATTATACGTGTTAATGGGCCATAGGGTTTACTTTATATTCAGTAATTAGATAAATGAGATATGTGACCCTTAAGTCAAAGGTGAGTTCGCAAGGGTATGTGAGACCTGTGTAAAGGTCAAAGACATGAAAAATATGTTCACCCTTGAAATGCAAATAACATAAGGTAAGAAGTAGGGGTAGAGGATTTAATTGCGACAACATATGATGATGAAAAGTATCATGATAAAAAGGTGAAATGTCATAATAAACCTATACTTAAAAGTCTGAGTTCATGAAGAATTTTTTTTTTTGTGTGTGAAATTTGGAGGTGTGACAGCCTGGACATAGTCAGGGCACGAGACGGTACACGGTGGTACAACATTCGCATGGGGTATCCAGCAGTATAGAGGGGTATGCCTCAGTGTGCACTGGAATGTCAAGGAGTTGTATCGGTGGTATGTGAGGGTGTATGGTGCTGCATAGCAGGGTCTTAGAGCATTGCCTCCAGGGAGACACACGGATAGGGACATCGGGCTTACCTTTAGGGGTATTTCACCCAAGATTGATGGGGAGACAGATGAGCGATACTTGACGGTATCTGTGGGGACTCACGCACCTAACCCTCTACTACATCACTCATGGGCACAATAAAATTTTTCAATGTCCCTTAGCACCTTGGGCATGAGAAACAGGGCACGTGAGGCTCACCCAGGATATTTGGATGACACTCAGCACACTAGGGGAGAGAATTCTCAGCAGTGGCACTGGGTCAAGGTGCTAGTTGACAGCCACAAGTTAGGGGATGAGATGATCCTCTGCAGGGGTGGCACATCAATCATCGCTGAGCCTACGCTTGGGGAGCGGGTCATGAGGGAGACATGCATCACTTTTCCCTCAGGGCATGTCGAGATCATGCATGAGCAGAGGATACTAGGTACAATAGAGGTAGCATCCCAGTATGTGTCTGGGCTCCTGACATTGTATTGACACTTTATCGAGAGGGTGGATGGCATGTTTAATGCAGATGAGGTGGCGGAGGTAGAACAGGAGGGCATTCCTTCTCTATGCCAGGGTGAGGACTCTTTTTCATATGATTCCATAGGATCAGTTGAGGATGCTTCTGGGGAGCGAGAGAAGTCATGCAAAGATGGTGACAGTAGATCGGAGCTGCATTCTAGTGTCCAGGGTGAGCAGTCACGGGACTCTACGGGAGATACTCTGGGTGAAGAGTCACTTGTGACAATTCAGCTAGAGCAGCAGGTGATGGAGCCTGAGTCGACATAGGAGGACACTATTCACATCAGGCAGGATATTCCTTTGGGGGAGAGCCAGATGGGCGCCCACATTCAGCCGATGAGGGATATGTGGCTAACATTGGGGTCAGCCGTTGAGGTGGGACAGTCAGATGCACTGACATCGAGTATAGTGACAGCAATTGCAGATCCATATCCTCTGGAGGTGTTGGAGGTTGATGGGATTGTTCTACAGGGGGCCAGTAGATAGCGGGAGCATGACATTCCTAATCAGGAGTGGGAGGAGCTGTTGGATATGGTGGAGAATCCTTCTGTGGGTCAACACAGGGATGAGGTGCAGATAGACGTACACGCAGTCAGCAAAGCTGCAATGTCTTTAGTGGGTAGCACTCCCCAAAAGTACATCGATGGAGCTTGTAGCATATCTTGCCCACTTTGACCCATTATAGAGAGAGGGGCTTCCTTCTACAGGCGTCTTTAATTGGCAGATAGGGCGGAGCAGTGGGAGTCGATTACAGGCTGGCGGCAACACTCTAGGCATGTTCCATATGCAGTTGTTGTTGCTACATCGGATTCTTCTTCCAGGATGGACTGGCGGGAGATCATGAGTTGGTACCCTCTTTATGGTACGATATTCTTCGTAGGGAGCATAGCGGAGCAGGGGACCTTGGACATAGCAGATGTTAGAGATTCTAGCTGGCAGGGGGGCACAGGTCGTCGTTTCTTCAGCACTCTATCCCGATTTCAGCAGAGTAGGATCAGCATGGGATTGAGTTAGGACTTGGATTGGAGAGAGGTGATGAGTTGGTACACAGTTGATGGGATAGCTTACATAGTCACAGATACAATGCATCAGGGGTCATGGTCTTCACCTCTTAGAGCATCAGTCATAGACAGAGGTAGTGTACAGTCCGATCCATGGGACTTGGGCGATTATTGGCCATGGTGGTGATGGGATCCAGGATGATTGTTGGTTGGTCATTACCGTGAGAGATCAGTTTGGGATCCTAGCATTGAGAGATCCCTTCATATCAGGGTGATGCAGAGGATAGGGAAGATTCAGTGGCGCATTTGGGACCCAGGCACATTTTGCAGTGTCGGTGGGGAGCATCAGCTAGAGAGGAGGATTGTTTAGGCATTGCTTTAGGACAAACAATTTTTGGTGGGGAGGACTGTAATATTCCCAATTAGCAGCAGCTAATTGGAAATATTAATTTTGATCAATTTTTATTTATATAGTTAAATTATAAATAAAAAAGTGAGTAGAGAGGGTCTAACTCACTTAGTGGAATAAAACATCCTCCCTAGTAGCACAACGTTGTGACTTAAAGCGGAGCCAAGGGGGGCTAAGCACCACGTAGAGAGGGGGGCCAAGTATGCTCTAGAAGCTACTGAGCAGATGAGGATGAGCACGTGGCAAGAGAGAGAGGCTATGTTGGGGTTTTGGAGGGAAACCAACGTTATAAAATATGCAGGAGCCTTCTCATTTCATTCATTATTGAGTTGATGAACTTTGAGTGAGAAATTTGTCTTCTTGAGCACGCTGGTTGTTTAGCCTATCTGGAGCACTGTTTAGTGCATTGAGTGTCTCCGGTCGGAGATCTCGCCCTTAGCCCCGGGGGACTTCGAGTGCCTACTTAGGCAAGGTTGTTTTTTCAGCAATTTGTGAGTCATTTTATTGTTTGGGTTTGTTGCGGAGCTGGAGCTTATAGAGACTACGCAGTCACTGGGAGAGAGGATGCAGTCCATTGTGGAGGAGCTTCAGATTGGCATTTCTGCAGGTGATTTAGTTGGGATTTTGAGCAGAGGGCTACCCTTTGCCCATCGGAGGTTTGGGCAGAGTTTGTGGTAGTGTTTCAGATGTTTCTATCTAGCCACTATGCAGTGGCTTGGATGCCAGCATAATTCACTGGGGAGGCAGTTTTTGGTGGTTTCTGGGGTTGGCCATTTTCGGAATGGTTTTTGGATTTTGTCCAGGTTGTTGAGAATATGATTTTTGCTGATTTTCAGTTCATTTCGGCAAGGGGATCAGCCCCTAGTCTTCATTCCATTCCAGCAGTAGAAGCTACATAGCAGTTTTCCAGTAGTTGGGACGCAGTTCATAGAGCAGCCATTTCTGGTATTCTCTGAGAGTGTTTTCTCACTTGCCTTGAGCAATATTAGCCTATTTTACTTCTTTAAATTCCTCAGATTAATAAAATGGCTCAAAATTTCCTCTCTATGTTTTCTGGATGAGTTTTCGTAGTTGTCGTATTCTCTTTCTATGATATTATATGTCTGCTGCACTATTATTGTTTTCAGCATTCTAGTTCTATACCACTTGGTGCGTTTATCTTTCACTCTTAGGCAGAGTCTAGAAAGGGCCAGTAGCCTCCAGATCTCGTCCTCTCTTTAGAGCCAAAATATCCAGTAAATGCCCTCCCAATCTATCTCTGGTTGGATTTTGTCGTGTTTTAGAGATATCCCCGAAACGGGATATTACAAATATGATTCAAATAATAGTCTACAATAATTATTTAATACTATTGAGATATCTGTATTTTAATTCTATATTTTATTTATTTCTATTCTAGATAGAATTTGTATTTTTCATACAAACATATCCTGTGGTGCATTAGAATTATTTTTGTATTACTATATTGGTTCAACAGAACTATTCCCTTTTGTTGGCAATATGATGCAGAGTGTTGTCCTTGATGGCAACCTACTTGATAAAGTTGATGGCAACTTGATGAAATGAGATTGTTGGCTATATGATGCAATATGTTGCCCTTGATGGCAACATGCTTGATGAAGTTGTTCTTGATGGAAACTGACTTGATGAGTTATCTTTGGATGTCAACCTACTTGATGAAGTTGTCCTTGATGGAAACCTACTTGATGAGTTAAGGGGGAGATTGTTGGCAATATAATACAATGTGTTGACTTTGATAGAACCTTCCTGATGAAGTTGTCCTTGATGAAAACTGACATGATGAGTTGTTAATGATGTAAATCTGATGTATCTATAGATCAGTTTAGAAGTAGCTTAGAAAGTGCCAGAATAATGTTGAACAAGGTATGTCACAAGGCATACGTGGTTTTGTTAAGGATAAGTCGCGTATGTACGCGGAAATGTACGTGACAAGTAGCGTATGCCCTTTTGCGCTCCAAATTTAGAACACCAAGGGGTGTTACCATGGTATTGACCGACTGTATTGAGCGCTGGAATATCTATTTGATCCCGTCCAGGAATACCATTAGTAGTTGAGTGGTTTTGACTCATGGTATTGACAAAGGCTAAATCTATTTAAGGAGAAGAAAATCATAGTGCAAGGTGTGCATGAGTCAGGGTTGTTAATAAATAAAACTCTCTAGGGAATATATACATGGATGAAATCTGTTCTTAATTGATAGATTTGAATCTATGATGCACCTATGAATACAATGATGGATGAAGAAAATGATGAAGAAGAATCTCTAGATCTGAAATGAATTTGTATTTTCTAGATCTGCTTATGGAATGTTTAGATCTGTGATCTGGCGAATCTCTGATAAAGAAGAGGATGAGATTTGAATTTCTTATCTGATCTGAAGAGATGCACAGTCCTGAAATGTTTGAAGACCTATACGCAGGTTCGTGGTAGAGAAAGCACGTATATACGCGGGTTGACTTTAGCAAAAGCGCGTATGGTATGTGAAATCAATTCTGAAATATGTGCAGATGTATACGCAGGTTTATTTCTATGAAAGTGCGTATACACGCAGGTTTAGTGAAGTAAAAGCGCGTATGAAATCTAGGGTTTTGCTGAAGTGTGTGGAATGAAATATCTAATATGTTCTGCTATTTTACTGCTATCAGTCAATGATGTACTTACACAGATCTAGGTTGTTTGAATGTTGATTATGCTGCTAATTATGTTAATTGAAGATCAAGCTGTTGGTTGATTGGTTGATGATTCAATGAATGAATTGATGGGGTTATAAGTTTCAGTTTGATATATGATGAGCTTAAATGTGTGAAGTGGGTCTAGTCTGAAAATCTGATGAAAAGAGGCCTACAAGTTGTGTTGTATGGAAGCTGTTGGATGCAGTATGAAAATTGATGAAACGTGGTCCGCAGTGGTGCTGAGGGTCGAAGCCTTCAGTGAAGGGGTTGTAGCTCCCTTCCAGTGGTAGCTGGTAAACTAGAGCAGGGGGTAGTAGCTCCCTTCCAGGAGAGGCTGGTAAACGAGAGTGGGGGGTAGTAGCTCTCTTCTAGGAGAGACTGGTAAACGAGAGCAGGGGATAGTAGCTCCTTTCTAGGAGAGGCTGGTAAACGAGAGCAGTGGGTTGTAGCTCCCTTCCAAGAGAGGCTGGTAAATGAGAGAAGGTTGTAGCCTTCTGCAGGTGGGTGTCTGCGTGCTGGTATGAGTCTACGCCAGTACATGGTTGTAAGAAGTTTTTTTTATAATAAATATTGAAGAGAGATACAACGACAGTGGTGGTTTTCTCTCGAATTGGGTTTCCACCTTAAATCCTGGTGTTCATGTGTGTTGCTTATGTGTGATGGTTTATTTTTTTATTACTGCACATGCTTACTGCTAACTAAACATCTGATGAATGAATTATGCAAAGATCTAAGTAAAGAATTAAATGCATAATAAGATCTCTGGCAATACACATGTTTTATTAAGGATATCCGCGTTTATACATGACTTGGGTTCAGAAAAAGTAGCGTATGGGTTTTAGAGAAATAAAAAGTAAAAAAATTTTAGTCTACACTAAAGACTGATTCACCCCCCCCCCCCCTCTCAGTATTTTTCCCAACAATTGGTATCAGAGAAAGTCCTTTTGAAGGAGCTTGATTGCTTGAAGGAGATCCGTCACAATGGGAAGGAAGCAAAAGAAGAAGGCTACTCAAAAGGAGATATCTCAGAAAACATGTGCAGCAAAAAATGAAGAAGATAATGAATCAGGTACTAATTGTTGTTCTTGTAATACACTTCCTTGTGCATGCAATGGTGAAAATAGTGAAAGTAATGTTATGGATCTAGAAGAAACTCTCAAGATTAAAGTTGAAGAGCAACAAAGATCATCTAATAAGAAAGAATCTATCTACAAAGAGATGATCTCTAGAATGAATGAACAGATAGAAATACATTAAAGACTACAGGTTAAAGCAACCTATCAAAGTAGAAGACTTGAAGCATAAATCCTCTTTCTCAAAACAAATCTGGAAAAATCAAATAAGAAGAATGAAGAACTTGAAGCAGAAATCATCTCTGTTAAAAAAGATCCGGAAAAATCAAATAAGAAGAATGAAGAACTTCTACAATCATTTGAAGAGGAAGGACTTAAAGCAGAAATCGTCTCTCTGAAAGCAGATCTCGAAGCATCAAATAAGAAGAATGAAGAACTTCTACAAACATTTGAAGAACAAGAAAATGGGTTGAAAGAAGATATTTTAAAAATGAATGATCAAGTAGAAGAAGGAAGAAGGGTTGAAGAAAGCATGAAGAAGCAATGCCAAAGATTGGAGGTTGAGGTAAACATTTTAAAAGGTAAATTAGAAGAAAAGGATAAACTGTTGAGGTTTCAAGATAGCAATAAGATTCTGGACAATATTCTTAGTATTCAAAGGTCTCCTTCTATTAAATTTGGTCTTGGTTTTCATGAAATTGTTAAAGGAGAATCTAGTTCACAAGGAAGTGCTAAAGATTCAAAGGATATTAATGCAAAATCTGAACTGTTGAAAGAAACAAAAGATCAACCAACAATCATGAACTCCCAAAAGAAATCATTCGCTCCTATGATCAATAATGTTGAATTCTTTAAATGTCACAATTATGGGCATATTGCAGCAAATTGTAGAAGCAGAATGTTTCAGTCACATACAAACAGACTCTACACAGAAAGGTACTCAGGTTTCTTTAAGGGATATTTTTCTTTATGCAGCAAGTATGGTCATAAAGCATCTGATTGCAATAGAAGAAAGAATAGAAAACCACATTATGATCCCTATGCTTACTTTTCTAGTCACTCAATATGTTATGCTTGTAACAAGTATGCACATGTAGAAAAGGAATGCAAGATGAATAGATATGAGAAATTGGACAATTTCCAGCACACTATAAGAAATTTCAGGCAAAGCTGGAAAAAGGAGGACCAGTCATAAACGTAGAGAATATTGACCCTACTGCAGTCATCCGCTTCTAAAGCCTACTTCTCGTAATGGTTGCAGGATGATGTGAGATACATTATAGGGATTAGTAATGTATCATCATAGGGGGAGCAATGTATGATGATTCCCATGGTTGGTTTGGTAATTCTGGTTATGTTTATTTCTGACAGTGCATCTGATGTGAAGAAGACAGGTACAGGTGGTACAAATTTAGGGAGAGATGAAGTTGTGGAAATTTTCAGTGTTTCACTTTCCATACGCGGGTTTAGTGAACTAAAGCCGCATATCCACGCGAGTTCTGCTGGAGACAGTCGCGTATGCTTTTCTAATAAGAAAAACAGTAAGATAGCTAAATATCAGGAACACAGGTTCAGGGGGAGCATCGGTCTAACTACTAATGATTGCATTGTTGGCATTGTATCTACTTATCCCTTAGTTCCTGTAATACTCATGCTCAAATGATGATGACATGATACATGGTTTCTTATGATGAGATTATGGATGAGCCCTGATTGCTTTTTGCTGAAGAGTATCTTTTGTTTTCACACATGGATGAGATGAAAGTTTTATGATGCAGAGATAAGGATAGATCATGCAGAGTTTGTTGCTGATGACTATTGACATAATTCCTACACATGTTACATCATGATTATGAAATAAATAAATCATGAAGATCTTGATGATAATAGATCACATGAATGATTTCTTATTGAAGAAGATTGTTCTCGTATGATAGTTCCTCTTGAAGAATATGTTGATCCTGCAAAGAGCCTGAAGGCTTGGTTACTGATGTGCTTATGCTACAACTGTTGGATGACACTTGAAAACATAGCTACATTGTCCTATATTTCTTCTCTCATATATCTCAGGGAAGCATTCGAATATCTTAGACAGAAGCTGGGAGTTGTCTCTGCCATGTACAAGAACAAATCTACTTAAATTCAGAAGATTAAATTGGATACGTGGGTTTTTTGAAACACAGTCGTGTATATACATGATTTTATGCAAAGAAAACAGCGTATGGGTGGTTGTTGACAGAATTTTTTCTGGGTTAGCATTCTTCAACACAACTACAATATTGTTTGGTATCTCTGGTCGTGTTCCAGTTCTCATAATTCTGCTTCATTCTCTGATGATTCTTGATAAAGACACCTTGATGATTTATTGTTGAAAGTGTTCAGGATGCACAAGCTAAGGGGGAGCATTAGTCTTGTGGAAAGGATGCATTGTTGGCATTCTCATTATCCTTGCTGAGAGCAATGCATTGTTGGCATTATGATGATTATGAAATATGATCTCTCTCTTGAGGTCTTTCTGGTATTTGTTACGAAAGGTCATTGTTGTAATTTGATGAAAAGGTCATGTTGAGACGTATGATGTAAAATTGTATTTTTTGGTCATGTAAGGGCTTGGTAAAATTTGTAAACCCACTTGGTTGGGTAGTTGAGTCATATATGTAAATCCACTTGGTTGTATCTTTGATGTAAGTATGAGTCCTTGGTGATAGGAAAGGTCATAGAGTCATGTACTTCATTGAAAAATATTTTTGAAGATTCAGCATGAACTCAGGGGGAGCATGGTAACTTCAATGCACATCAGATCTATAGAGCTCTTCTTTATACAAGGGAAGAAAAACCTTGTTTTGGTTTTGATCCGCCCCTTGCCCTTGATGTCAAAGCGGGAGAGTATCATGGTGTTTGAATAAGGGGAGAGTATCATGGTATTTGAATAATGGCTATAATCAATGTATCTATCTATTGTGGTGATCAAACACCATCATGGTTGCCATCAAGTCCAAAGGGGGAGATTGTTGGCAATATGATGCAGAGTGTTTTCCTTGATGGCAACCTACTTGATAAAGTTGATGGCAACTTGATGAAATGAGATTGTTGGCTATATGATGCAATATGTTGTCCTTGATGGCAACATGCTTGATGAAGTTGTTCTTGATGGAAACTGACTTGATGAGTTATCTTTGGATGGCAACCTACTTGATGAAGTTGTCCTTGATGGAAACCTACTTGATGAGTTAAGGGGGAGATTGTTGGCAATATAATAAAATGTGTTGACTTTGATGGAACCTGCCTGATGAAGTTGTCCTTGATGAAAACTGACTTGATGAGTTGTTAATGATGTAAATCTGATGTATCTACAGACCAGTTTAGAAGTAGCTCAGAAAGTGCCAGAATAATGTTGAACAAGGTATGTCATAAGGCATACGTGGGTTTGTTAAGGATAAGTCGCGTATGTATGCAGAAATGTACGTGACAAGTAGCGTATGCCCTTTTGTGCTCCAAATTTAGAATACCAAGGGGTGTTACCATGGTATTGACCCACTGTATTGAGCGTTGGAATATCTATTTGATCCCGTCTAGGAATACCATTAGTAGTTGAGTGGTTTTGACTCATGGTATTGAAAAAGGATAAATCTATTTAAGGAGAAGAAGATCATAGTGCAAGGTGTGCATGAGTCAGGGTTGTTAATAAATAAAACTCTCTAAGGAATATCTGCATGGATGAACTCTATTCTTAATTGATAGACCTGAATCTATGATGCACCTATGAATACAATGATGGATGAAGAAAATGATGAAGAAGAATCTTTAGATCTGAAATGACTTTGTATTTTCTAGATCTGCTTATGGAATGTTTAGATCTGTGATCTGGTGAATCTCTGCTGAGGAAGAGGATGAGATTTGAATTTCTTATCTGATCTGAAGAGCTGCACAGTCCTGAAATGTTTCAAGACCTATACGCAGGTTCGTGGTAGAGAAGTGCGTATATACGCGGGTTGACTTCAGCAAAAGCGCGTATGGTATGTGAAATCAGTTCTGAAATATGTGCAGATGTATACGCAGGTTTGTTTCTATGAAAGCGCGTATACACGCAGGTTCAGTGAAGTAAAAGCGCGTATGAAATCTAGGGTTTTGCTAAAGTGTGTGGAATGAAATATCTGATCTGTTCTGTTGTTTTACTGCTATCTGTCAATGATGTACTTACACAGATCTGGGTTGTTTGAATGTTGATTATGCTGCTGATTATGTTAATTGAAGATCAAGTTGTTGGTTGATTGGTTGATGATTCAATGAATGAATTGATGGGGTTATAAGTTTCAGTTTGATATATGATGAGCTTAAATGTGTGAAGTGGGTCCAGTCTAAAAATCTGATGAAAAGAGGCCTACAAGTTGTGTTGTATGGAAGCTATTGGATCCAGTATGAAAATTGATGAAACGTGGTCTGCAGTGGTGCCGAGGGTCGAAGCCTTCAGTGAGGGGGTTGTAGCTCTCTTCCAGTGGTAGTTGGTAAATGAGAGCAGGGGGTAGTAGCTGCCTTCCAGAAGAGGCTGGTAAACGAGAGCAGGGGGTAGTAGCTGCCTTCCAGGAGAGGCTGGTAAACGAGAGTAGGGGATAGTAGCTCCCTTCCAGGAGAGGCTGGTAAACGAGAGCAGGGGGTTGTAGCTCCCTTCCAGCAGAGGCTGGTAAACGAGAGAAGGTTGTAGCCTTCTGCAGGTGGGTTCCTGCGTGCTGGTATGAGTCTGTGCTAATACATGGTTGTAAGAAGTTTTCTTTATAATAAATATTGAATACAGATACGACGACAGCGGTGGTTCTCTCCTGAATTGGGTTTCCACCTTAAATCCTGGTGTTCATGTGTGTTGCTGATGTGTGATGGTTTATTTTGTTATTACTGCACATGCTTACTGCTAACTAAACATCTGATGAATGAATTATGCAAAGATCTAAGTAAAGAATTAAATGCATAAGAAGATCTCTGGTCATACGCATGTTTTATGAAGGATATCCGCGTTTATACGCGACTTGGGTTCAGCAAAAGTAGCGTATGGGTTTTAGAGAAAGAAAAAGTAAATTTTTTTCAGTCTGCACTAAAAACTGATTCACCCCCCCCCCCTCTCAGTATTTTTCCCAACACCTTTTCTGAATAAACTTATAGTTCATTAGAATTAAATCCTTTCTTAAATTTTGAAATAAATTCCTCTTTGGATATTTATACAGAGTTTAGGATGTCATATCAATTAGCTGCTAGTATAGAAAGTCTATATCTTTCTGTTCATGTAACTGTTCATTATAGAAGCATATTAAAATTACAATTTTAAATTTTTCTGTCGGATCATTATAAATATCTCCAGATTTAGACCATACTCTGGTTTAGAGATTATGGTTGATAATTTTCCATATATTATATTCCTACAACTATACATAAGTTAGATGATTAATTTCTTCTAACTCTGTTAAATGTAGGAATTTATTAATTACAACATATCATTTTAATTTCTCAAATCCAGATAAAATATTAACAGTTCATAATAATATCGATAACAAAATATCATAGATTATATGTGCATACCACAATTTTTCTATGACCAATCCTCCCAACCTTAGAATTCTTCTGTCTCCAGAATTCACCCCCGAGTTGAGATCTTCCCATGAATAGACCAACCTCAATTTGTTATGGAGTAGCTTACTCAAGCTATGCTTTCCCCCAAGCTTGTTTCTAATTCTGCTTCCAGAATTTTAGGCTGCTTTTCTTCCTGTCTGCCTAGGCTTCCCTTAATGAGGGACTTTAAAGCTGCTTTCTTCCTTTCCAACTTTTTACCTCTTCCCAACTACTTTCCTCTTCATGGGGATATTTATATTTTTCCTTTCAAGGCTTTTTGAAAGGTTTTGGGAAAGTCTTAGCCTTATCCATATCCTCATGGATCAGGTTTATGATCTCCAATCTCATCTGGTCATAGTGCATGCATAAATATTCCATTTATTTTCATTAATAAATAATTAATTAAAATCCACACAATAATTATCCATTGGGGTCCACTCCCCTTTGGATTTTTGTTCAATTGTCTAACTTAGAAAGCATAGAAACTAGTGGTGTTACACATTTCCCCTCTGAAAAAAAACACCGTCCTCGGTGTTAACAGATTATCTACTATAGCTCATTATGAAAATAAATATGGATATTTTTCCATCATTTCAGCTTCTCCTTCCCATGTAGCCTCTTCAGCAGTAAAGTGTTTCCACTGCACTTTTATTCTGGCTACTCTTCTATTTCTCAATTCAATTTCTTCCCACTCCAATATTTGAAGCAGCTCTGGAAGGAACTCCCTTTCTGATTCCACATGTATCACATTCAAATCAACAACATGAGAAGCAACATGTACATATCTTTTTAGTAACGAAACATGAAACACATCATGAACTTTAACATGGGGGGGGGGGGGGGGGTAAGGCTAGTCTATAAGCCACCGGTCCCACCCTTTCTAAGACTTCAAAATGCCCACAATATCTAGGAGCCAATTTTTCACAGCTCCCAGCATAAAGAGTGCTTTTTTTGTGTTTAATCTGCAGATACACATGGTCACCCACTTTGTACTCTCGGTGCACTCTCTTCTTGTTGGCATAAATTTTCTATTGATCTTGGGCTATCTTGATGTTTCTCTATATTTGTTTGACAATCCTTTCCATTTCTTGTAGAGCATCTGGCCCAAGTACTAGCTTATCTTCAGGCTAGCTCCAGCTTAAAGGAGTATGGCACTTTCTTCCATAGAGTGCCTCAAATGGACACATTTTGATGGAATCTTGGTAGATATTATTATAAGCAAATTTGACTAAATGTAAATAGTCTTCCCATTTAGTTGGCCTATCCTTCACATACATTCGGAGCATATCCTCCAAAATTTGATTTGTTCTCTCAAATTGATCATCCGTCTAAGGGTGATAAGTAGTACTAAAATTTAATTTAGTGCCCATGCCTCCAAACAGACTCTTCCAGAAGGTTGCCGTGAACTTGGTGTCTCTATTTGAAATAATCACTTTAGGAACCCCGTGTAGCCTTACAATTTCCTTCATGAACACATTTGCTACTTGAGCTGTCTCAAAAGTAGATTTCACAGGTATGAAATGTGCAGCTTTTGTTAAAGTATCTACCAATACCATCACTGATTCATGCTGGTACTTTGTTCTGGGTAACCCGGTTATAAATTCTATAGAAACAGTGTCCCATTTCCATTTAGCAATTGGTAAAG
This sequence comes from Pinus albicaulis, assembly GCA_034641835.2. Taxonomy (NCBI): domain Eukaryota; kingdom Viridiplantae; phylum Streptophyta; class Pinopsida; order Pinales; family Pinaceae; genus Pinus; species Pinus albicaulis. The sequence continues at coordinate 897,009,963 of CM076570.1, read as the reverse complement.
GATTTAGAAGGCCAGCTGGATGCTGATGTTCAACTTTGACTAGTTGACATTCCATGCATCTCGCTAAGTAATTGGCCACGTTTCTTTTTATTCCTGGAAAAAATAATTTATTTTTCAAGGCTGTAAGAATTTTCTGATATCTAGGATGTCCTGAATATGGTTTTTTATGCTATTCATCTAGGATTTCTTTTTTAAAGCAGTCTACATTAGGGATATACAATCTGTTTCTATAATAGATCAACCCTTTCTGATTTTGGGTGTATCCAGCCATTTCCTTTTTCATCATTTTCACTTGCAGTTTCTCATAGTTGGGATCTTGATCTGCTAACTTTTTTACTAATCCTTCTAAGTAAAAACTGGCACTACTCCCAATGTTACTTATGTTTTGGCAAGAATTTCTACTTAGAGCATCAGCAATTTTGTTTTCTTTCACATTGATATGTTTTATGTCCATGTCAAATTCACTTAGAAAAGACAACCATCTGGCTTGTCGAGAATTAAAATATGTTTGAGTGAAAAAATACTTGAGACTGATATGATCTGTCATCAATGTAATTTTTTTCCGAGAAGATAGTGTCACCACATCTTCAGGGCATGAATTACAATAACTAATTCAAGATCATACACACTGTAATTTTGTTCATGTTTCTGAAGTTTTCTAGATTCATATGAAATAACAGAATTCTCTTGCAACAAGACTCCTCCCAATCCCTCTCTACACGCATCCATACACATGACAAAATCTTTCTCAGGATCTGCAATCTTCAGTATAGGTGTTGTATTAAGTTTTAATTTCAGTTGTTCAAAGCTATTTTGGCATTTTTCTGTCCACTCAAATTTGGTGCCTTTCCTCTGTAGTGAAGTTATGGGATATGCTATTGCAAAAAATATTTCTACAAACCATCGGTAATATCCTGCAATCCCCATAAATTATCTTACCGCTGAGCATCAGTTGGCACTGGCCACTCTCTAATGGCCTTTATTTTCTCAGGGTCAACAACCAATCCTTGTTCAGAAATTATATGCCCCAAATATTGGATTTTATCCTTATAAAATTCACATTTTCTAAACTTGGCATACAACTGATTCTCCTTAAGAGTCTGCAACACAATTATAAGGTGTTATTTATGTTTTGCCTCACTTTTTGAATAGATTAGAATGTCATCTATAAATAATAGTATGAATTTGTCTAAGTATTTATTCAGAACACTATTAATTAAGCACATAAAAGTGGCAAGGGCATTGGTCAAACCAGAAGGTAGGACTACAAATTCGTAGTGACCATATCTGGTTCGAAAGGCTATTTTACTGATATCCTCCTCCTTAATTCCGAGTTGGTGATAACCAGTCCTTAAGTCAATCTTAGAGAATACTGAAGCTCTTCTCACCTAATCAAAAAGGTCATCTATTCTGGGCAATGGATACCTATTTTTGATTGTCAACTTTTCAATTGACGATAGTAAATGCACATTTTGAAGGTTCCATCCTTCTTTTTCATGAACAACACCGGGGCTACCCAAGGAGATACACTCGGTCTGATGTAACCTTTATCCAACAATTCTTGTAATTTCATTTTTAACTCCATGATTTCAGGCGAGCTCATCCGGTAAGGGGCTCTAGAAATTGATCTTTCTCTTGGGGGGAAGATGGGGAATCTCATCCAAGAAAACTTCCTTAAATTCTCTTATCACTGGTAAGGTGTCTAACAAGTTTTCTTCAGGTTGCTATCCTAATTATTCAACATGTACCGCATATACTTGATATCCCTTCCTAGCTGTTCCTTTTAGCTGAACGGCCAAGATTTTCTTTACCGAAATAGGTTTAGGTTTCCCTTTTAGTATGAATGGTTTTCCTTCATCATCTATGCAGTGCAGATTTTTGTCCCAACAATTTAGCATGGTATTTTTCTTTTCTAACCAGTCCATTCCTATCAATAAATTATAGGAACCTAATGCAAAAATGTTTAAGTCTACCTTTGTCTGATATTCATTCAATTTAATAGTTGTTTTAGGTAGCTTGTGAGTTACATTGCATTTAGTTCCGGTAGCTAACTGTACCAACCAAGGTTTTTGAAACTTTTCTATTATGAGTTTACATTTTTCTACAACTTGTGGACTAATATAACTCAAAGAAGCACCCGGATCAATTAAGTTAGTAACAAATTCATCAGAAAGTTTACCTTCCATTTCGACCATAGTAGACTGATGTTCCGCTTGTCGGTTCTCAAAAGCTGCACTGATAGTGGGGATATTCCTTGCTACGTAATTCACTATGGTAGCTTCTCTATCTCTCAAAACCATCTAAATATTTCGGTGTGGATAGTCCCTCAACAGATGAGGTTCTCCACAACCCCAGCACTTCAAAGGCTCCCTCATTTTAACCATTCCTTCCTTTTTGTTACCTCCATCTATTTTCTTTGAACCAACTTGGGATTGAGCAGTTTGAATTTCATTTGTTTTGTTAAATTTATTTTGCTGATGTTTCCTACCAAAGTTCTTCAAGTAAGCTGGTTTCTTTTTCCTGCCTTTGAATTCACCCTTGTTGTACATCTCTTCCCTTGTTCACTCTTTCCTTTAAAGTGGTGGTAGCATAATCTGGCTTTCCTCACCACTTCGTCCATGGTTTTTGGATTATCGAACTCTATTTTCTCCTTATACACAGTAGGCAAACAGTTCAAAAACCTTTGAACCTTTGCTTTCTCTTCACAAATATAAAGCACATATCTTAATAGATTTGTGAACTTGGTGACAAACTCATCTATGGTGATCTATCCCAATCTGAGTTCGTGAAACTCTTTTTCTTTGTCATCGTAATAGCGTTCATTCAAATACCAGTTCTCAAACTTGACTTGGAAATCTTCCCAAGTCACCATTTTTTCATCAATGGCATGAACCATTTTTGTTTCCTCCCACCACAAGGTAGCCTTGCGTTGCAGCTAGTAGATAGCTAATCTGGCCCTCAGATTTATTTCATACTCGTAGACCTAAAAATACTTAATCATATTCAACAGCCATGCCTCAACATCTTCCTCCTTCTCTCCATCATAGGAGGGAGGTTTTATTTTCCACAATTCACCCTGTAAGTCTTTCTTCTGTTTAGACTCATGTCTAGTGGTGTCATCTTCCTCAGAATCATCTGAGAGATTGACCCTGCCTTTCCTTCTCCTTCCGGAACCTTCACCTTCTTGGCTATTCCGAGAAGTCAGTTCTCTTATCATTTTTTCCTGCCCTTCATTGGCTAAAGATAGCCTATCATATTGGCTTCTTATCTGGGCCATATCCCATTGCATCCTATGCAACATGACCATCATAGGAGCATTGGGATCTTGCGTGTTATCTCCACCACCCAGATCAACATAGAGTTCATCCTTTGTAGACATAATTTATACAACAGTCCTGTTTCCAGTATTTTCTCACTGTACAAGAACACAACGTTAGTATAATTTTAACATCATAAAAGAATTTTTCATCACAACATAACATTTCTGAGTGAGCACATAAACCGCCCAGTTTTTAAACTAGGGCTCTGATACCATTTGTAATGTTCCTCAATTTCCTCTAAATTTTGTTTTTCTATTATGTCGTCACCCTAGGACTAGACTATCTTTTTATTTTAAAGTTATCATTCTCATTGTATATGATAATAAATTCTATTCATTTAACTACCTAATAGTTATTCAGAAATACCTCTTTCAAATTTATATTTAATATACCTCTATTAATTATAAATTTATATCTTTAATTTATTCACCTTGTCATGTAATCCAATATAATAACCATATATTCTTCCTATAATTTTCTTTGTTACAATAACCATGATAATTCATAGTATCACATACCCAACTCTATCATATATATATATCATATATCCAACTATGAATATATATATATATATATATATATATATATATATATATATATATATATATATATATATATATTACATGATTTAGTCATACCCTCACATGACTCTAATTATTTTCCTATGATCATTATTTCAATGAAAAGGTAATATAATCATATTTACATTTTATGCTATCAGATTTTCAATGGATCCATATTCACATTGTGATAGCCTTATACAATTTGTAAATTCACGTGATATAATATGATTGCCCAATTTAATTATTTCTCCTATGGATAAATCTATATACTAAAATCGATTTCTATACTACTACCTTACGAAAGGGTAACCAAATGTCTACAAGATTTAATGATTTCAATGGTACCTATCTTTGTAACTCGAATCTTTCCCTAAGGCTCAATTCCCTTGGCGTATTATTTCATTGGTAATTCATAGGGATTGGAAATCTTGAGACAGTGTAACATTGGGTAATGCGTGTAATGAATTGAACAGTTTATACTTACCACTCTTAAAAGCCTTGGTAGTCATATTAGGGTTATTTATGAAGCCTATCTACGATTACCATTGTTTATCATCCATAAGTGATTTTATTGGTTCTTCTCGATATTTGCTTTAGTACTTTTAGGTTTTCAATATTTATGCAATGGTTGGCGTATTAAATGTTTATCTCTGGATTCAGGAAACCTCTGTTCCCTCCCATTGATCCTTACTATTATTTGTACATAATCATTAGATGAAGACACTTGTAAGGTTATGATTTTTCTAGGGTTTGGCATATCCCAGCGTATATCTTGTTTAACCTTTTGTACTTTTATATTCATTTGCTTCGTTCGTCTATCGCATTTGTGCACCTCCTCTTAGAGCCGAAAGGAGAAGTATGCACGTTCGATTCACTGTGGGGGATGGGTTTTTATAAAGTGATTCGGCCCTCTCTATTTACAGGTAACCCAAAATTTCATTCTATGTTACATTATTTCTATCAAACGATTTTATAGAGAGACATTCTATTGGATTATCGATTTATCCCAAAAAAATTTCATTTTCCCTACGAGATGTAGCTTATCGTATCGCTTACTACACATTTTTTTATTTAATTCCATACAGAATGTTACCAAATGATTTGCGTAGGGCTCGTCCAAATGATATGGAACTCAGCCTTACTATCTTTTGTGGTAAGTGGTTATTTCTACAGCCACCATTTTCTTGCTTCTTGGTTTTAATATTTAGTTTGTATAATGAGACTAATAGTTCTATGCGCATCTCTACACAGATAGCGAACTGTTAATGAAGGGTTTACTCGCCTCCCTTCCACCCAGGTAATGTCGATTTTTACATTGTTAATCTTTGTCTAGAGTTTTTCTTTTGTTTTATATAAAGTCGATTCTAAGCTTGTCTTATTTGTTTTATGCAGGAAAGGTATGAAGTCAATATTTGCCTACCTTGTGTATCAGATTTTTCATGATAGTTTCGAATTCATTCTTAAAATAACTCTTGTCATTGTAACCGGGTTGGTCATGAAGAATCGAGGAGCATCTCTGCGTTTCTATTTTACGGTTTCCCCAAATTTTAAGTTTTATTAACTAAACTATGGTCTGTGGAGGATATTCCTCTCTCGTATGTCAATGAGAACTTCTGTTCATATCGTTTTTAGTTTTAATTTATTGTGGTGTGAATTTTTGTCACCCACATCCTTCTGTAATAATTCTACTTATTTTTAGGATGGACTGTGTACTTATTCTAAACTTATAGTGAGGTGTATTCTGATAGGGTAACACCATTTTCATTTAACAATTGGTTCTCAAGCCTTAATAGATAAACTTTTACAGAATTATTGTGAAATGAAATTCATTCCACTTGCAAATATTTATAAGTAACTTTTATTTCCATCCATTTATTTTTAGTACTCTTATAATGTGCATATTATTACAGTTTGACCATAAATTATCTCCATTTTAATAAAATGCCCGCGGACGTAAAGTATCTCCCCTTTTATTTAAGTGGTTATTCACATAAATTTATATAGTTTTATTTAGTAGTATAGATATAACCTATTCCTCATATATATATCTGTTGTTATATGATTTCAATTAAATTTATTAATCTTAAGAGATTAACTAAGGAGATTTATTTAACTTTATAATTGCAGAATGGTTAAACTCATCCTTTCAGCATATCACTTTGATTTATTACTGTGATATCTATTAATAATTTCTCCAGATTTCACTCTAATATTAATTTATATAATTAATTCATATTTATATTTATGGTCTGAATTATTTGAACTCTTTCGTGAGTAAATAGAAATTTTACATTCTAAATTTTCTTTGATTTTGAAAGTACAATCCAGGTTATTAATAAATGTTTTCAACATTTTATTTCTCCATAAATTCTTTGTTGCACTCTAAATGTAGAGACTTATGATTAACAAAGAATATCAATAGAAGGATTTAGTATATATTTTAGGGAATAGATTTCTTCCCAATTATTTATCATTTGGTCTGAAAATAATTTAGATTTGATTTGATTCAAATAATAGTATACAATAATTATTTAATACTATTGAGATATTTGTCTTTTAATTTCAGATTTCATTTATTTCTATTCTAGATAGAATTTGCATTTTTCATACAAACATATCCTGTGGTACATTAGAATTCTTTTTGTATTGCTGTATTGTTTCAATAGAACTATTCCCTTTTCTGAATAAACTAATAATTCATTAGAATTAAATCCTTTCTTAAATTTTGAAATAAATTCCTCTTTGCATATTTATACAGAGTTTAGGATATCATATCAATTAGCTGCTAGTATAGAAAGTCTATATCTTTATGTTCATATAATTGTTCATTATAGAAGTAGATTAAAATTACAATTTTCAAATTTTCTATGGGATTATTATAAATATCTCCAAATTTAGACCATACTCTGGTTTAGATATTTTGGTTGATAATTTTCCATAGATTATATTCCTATAACTATACAGAATTTAGATGATTAATTTATTCTAACTAACTCTACTAAATGTAGGAATTTATTAATTACAACATATCATTTTAATTTCTCAAATCCAAATAAAATATTAATAGTTCATAATAATATCGATAACAAAATATCATAGATTATATGTGCATACAACAATTTTTCTATGACCAATCCTCCCAACCTTAGAATTCTTTTGTCTCAAGAATTCACCCCTGAGTTGAGATCTTCCCATGAACATACCAACCTCAATCTGTTCTGGAGCAGCTTACTTAAGCTATGCTTTCCCCCAAGCCTGTTTATAATTCTACGTCCAGAATTTCAGGATGCTTTTCTTTCTGTCTGCCTAGGCTTCCCTTAATGAGGGACTTTAAAGCTGCTTTCTTCTTTTCCAGATTTCTAACTCTTCCCAACTACTTTCCCCTTCATTGGGGAATTTAGATTTTTCCTCTTCAATCTAAATTGGCATTTTTCCTTTCAAGGCTTTTTGAAAGGTTTTGGGAAAGTCTTAGCCTTATCCATATCCTCATGGATCAGGCTTATGATCTCATATATCATTCGGTCATAGTGCACACACAAATATTCCATCTATTTTCATTAATAAATAATTAATTAAAATCCACACAATAATTATCCATTGGGATCCACTCCCCTTTGAATTTTTGTTCAAATGTCTAACATAAAAATAATAGAAACTACAGGTGTTACACACCATGATAGGTGATAAATTTATTATAGTAGAAGAAATAAAGAAACTGAAAATCCCCAAGAAAACTATATGGATTCCCCAAGAAAGAATTGGATCAAGAAACATTACCCTTTTAATATTTTTAATCCCAAGTCCACACCACTTCAAAGGATTATTTATTCAATCGTTAATGTTCAATTCGGAAATTTTCTATCTAAAGTAAATTTGTCTGTCCTTTTCTTCGATATAGATATACTTAAAAACCAGAAGGGTCAAGTGAAAAGGATCCATAAATTTCAAAGAGAGCCTAAATATCCTCCAAAAATACTACAAATTGTGGAATATGATTAAAAGAAGTGGGTACATGCATCTTACCTCCTATCATTACTAATCAATAATTTGATATTACATAATTGTATGGTTCACTCTTGATCATTTACAAATGTGATTCATTTAATATTCATGAATAAATTGGAATCCGAAATTGGTAGGACCTATAGGAATGTGTGTTTTTTTTAATCAAAGACTACTCATTTCCTTGGTTGGATTAAAGATGTCAATTTTTCCCTAGCTGGTAATATTAATATTTTTGTGGTTATAGAAATGATGAGTAAGGACTCCAAAATTTTTTGAATTACCTTTTCTATTTCAGTTTTCTATGCAAAAGGATGCAAAAGGCTTCTAGTGATAAACCATCTATAACAAGTAGAATACCATGGTCATGCACCTCTCATGAAGTTGGATGACCCTAGGTTGTTTCTAATACCCATAACCTGATAATCTTAGAAGACCAACTATATATTAGGCTGAATATCATATGGGGTTGTGTTCAGTACTTGTATGGAATTAAACTATTGTTATGTGGAATTTTACCTTATGTCGAAAAGAAAAAATCCATAGACATATCAACTAGATAAATGGTATAGCACTCAATGAATTCACGTATACCTAACCTCTACCACTCTTTGATAGGTAAATAAAGAGAGGAGGTTGATAATTACATACCTTCTCTCTAAGTTCTATAAATGCCCCTAGATAATGCAACTATACAAGTTTTGACTCGAGCTCCTATATACATTCCATCCACTTTTCACACTTATACCCTACACATAAGGAAACAAGAGAAACCAAATCTACTCTCATAACAAATATTCGTTAGATATTTATTCAAGATCCATTCCATATCATTCAAGATAACGTAGATCTAATTATATTCATTTATTAAAAAATGATAATTGGGGGGATACCATGAAATATATATTAGAAGCTAATGGAATAAAACATAGATATACCTTAAGTGTAGAGATACCTCCCTGTTCTTTGTTCCAAGGTTCTCCTTAGCTAAAAATAACAAGGCTACTTGTGGAATCCAAGAGCATCGTCAAGTAAAAATTTTATCATTTCATTTCATAATTATCTCTCCCATATCTCTTAGAAATAGATTTCTTATATAGATTAACCAAGGATATGGGAAGATGAATGTAAACACTTAGGTCTGTAATTTCAACTAGCCCCCTCAAGGCCCTTTCAAGGAAAAAGAGCATCTGTAACTGGAAGTAGGGTAGTCATGGGTGAAGCTTCAGCCTTGATAGCAGACAATGTTCAATTCAAGCTGGATTAAGGAATAAAAATACACAATATAGGGGCTTCATGTCAGAGGTTGATTGGTTTTGCATTGTTTCATCCAACTGCATAGTTCTATAAGGAAGATAAGACCTAGTGATTATGTAGATGCGCAACTCAGGATCTCAAGAGTTGGGCTTAAGGTCTGAGACTGAGCAATGCGCAGGTTAGGCCTAACTGGACAGAATGATTACAGATTTTATGCAGGCCAAGGCCTATGCTTGAGCACTAAAATTATTAAATGCATTGCAATGAAAGGATAGGAGGCCACATGATTGCATATTTATACAAATGACGAGCTCAATACTAAGTATTTAGGACTGATACTATGCGATTCATAATGACGACGTGGTTGGAGAGAAATATTGCACTGTTATGGCACTCAGGGGTTGGGATTAAGCACTGAAGTTGCGAAATGAACAGTTATAGGGGGGAATATATTTCACATTGTGTAGTGCCAAGATAGAATTTTGCTACTTTAGGGATGATATTTCTGAATGCGCATTTTGGGAGGGCTGGATGAGGCTAGGTTTCCCAGTTGGGAAGTGTTCCAAATTTTACTAAGTGTCGGATTCGTGCAACTGATGTTAAAAATGAAAAAACTTTATTGTGATGAAACACTTGAAAAAATTTCATGAAAAAATAACATACATAATGCAAACCACATTAACAACATATTTCCATTAATGCAACAACATTACGATGACTTTACGACAAGTGTGACACTAAAGGTACACTTTGCTATGATCCTGAAGACACTTGTGCAACAATTCTTAAAACCTTGGGAAGGAGTAAAAATTATGTTTACATGGTTATACCAAATAATTTACACAAATATAACCCATCTAAACCACAAAAGCAAGCATACATACAACGTGCGACAACTGACAGGTGAAAATACAATAATTGCTAAAGTGCGTACAACTCTTGTGATATGTGAATGATAGTGGAAGTAACAAATGGCAGAGAAAAGATATCATGAAAAAAATATATATATAAGTGAAATAAAGAAAAAGTGACAGCCGAAAACATGAAAATTACACTCGCGAAAACAAAGGTGCACGAAAGAGATAGTTTGTAAAAATCACTGAAATGGGAGTAAAAACACAACTAGAATGTGATAAAATTGTTGATCACAGCACACTTAATGTTGACATATATTGGACATAACACATGCACATTATTGATGGAATGTTCTATGATTATCTAATATTGTGTAAAATAATGCGCTCATGCACTTGTTATAGGCAGAGCATGTGTGAGAAATGGACTTTGACACTTCCAATCAAAGAAGGGAGCTCAAAAAGCATCAACTGACCAAGAATTGAATATGGGAGCACTGATCAAAATATACACAGTAGGATCCAAAATTCGAGAGTACACACAATTTTAGAGGGTGTTTGTTGCAGCGATAACATACTAATAGGGTCCAAATTCTTCCTCTTGTGCTTTAGAATGTGTATATAGAAAGGACATCCACATATTCAAAGATGTTCCATGCTAGGATTCTTTCCTGTAAATCCTTCTTATGGAGTCATGTTGTTGAAAATACTATGAGGAATTCAATTCTACAAGTAGACACTTTTTATACATGCCTCTCCCAATAATAATTAAGGGAGGTCTTGATCATATGTCATGGTCGTGACACATTCTTCAATTTTTTTGTTCTTTCCTTGGGCCACACCATCTTGTTAAGGATTATAGGGAACAATAAGCTCCTTCTTAATCCATTCTTCCTTGAAAAATGTTATGAGCACTTTCAAGGTATATTTCCACCATTGTGTGACCTTAAGGTCTTGATCCTTGTTTTGGTTGGATTTTTACTTCTTTTTTTAATTCTTGAAACATATCGAATACGTCATCCTTATTCTTGAGATATAACCATGTATTTATTGAGAAGTAATCGATGAATACCACATAATATTAATGACCTCCAAGATACTTTACTGCCATAGGACGATACACATAAAATTGCATGAGTTCTAATATTTCCTTTAATATGGTATCACTTCCTGCAAAGGGTTTCTTCACATTCTTACATAGAGCACATCCCTTGCATATTCCTTCATTCACTTCCTTCAATTTGGGGATGCCATTGACCATTGATGTAGAGATGGAAAAAAATTGTAGTGAAGGTGTCCATACCTTCCATGTCATAGTTTTGAAGGGCTCACATCCAAGTGAACTAAGGCTTTAGGGAGAGGAATAAGTAACTTATATAGAGCTACCTAATGAATCCAAATTATCCTTACATGATGAATACTACAACCCTTCCCAAACAAAATCTTGTCCATCAACAAAAGAAATTATACCTCGTTTATCTTCTAGAAAACAGATATAAAGAATATTTTTCTTAAAAACTAGAACAAAACGAATATTATTGAGACGACTTCTCCCACTAGTAATCTAATTCCCTTCACTGGATATTCTTCTTACGTCAAATATGACTAGACCTGAAGAATTTCCTTTTAAAAAATTCTAAAGTTGACTGCATTCTCTTTTCATATTTCTGGAATTTCCACTATCTGTAACCCATACATTATCATTGTTGAAAGTGTCAGAGAGAGAAGAGAAGAAACTCCCATCTATTACTCCTTTTACTAGGTTGGAGATGACCTTGAAAATCATTTATTTGATAGTCATAGCAAGGTTCCAAAGAAACTTGAAACTATTCCTCATAGTGCCAATTAAGATGTGATCTTCAATTTCCTTCTTACACCTTAGATATGAAAACATGTTGGAAAATAAAGAATCTCTTATATCATGTTGGAGTTTCCTTACTCGATAATTACTTATGATTTTGGTTAGACTTTTATTATTTCTTTATTTCTTGTTCATCTAGAAATTACCAAAATAAGGAAGATCGCAAAGAGAAAAAGTACACAAGATATAGGCCTCAAGGCATGGAAAAACCCCTCGAAAGGAAAAAATAGACTGTATACTTCTCTTCTTATAGAATATCTTAAAAATAATGCTTTCAAGACCCAAATAAAAATGTGTAGAATCCTCCCCAGCACCAAGTCAGTCCCCTAGCAAGATCTCTTCAGGGAATCTTCAAAACATCAACCTTGTAAAACATTTCTATAGAACTTTGGCCCTGAAACTTCACTTCATAATTTTTCCGTACAATTTTGGCCTCGTACATTTGGAATCTACATAGGAAACCCTAATACATTCACAGATGTGTACACAAAGAGAGATAACCCAATAGATTTTTATTTCTTCTTCTCTTCTTCGTGCTCCAACTCATTCTCTTTCTTCACTATTGCAAATCCAACTTGTGAAGTTGTGTATTCCAAATGAATTGATATCCTCTTATTTATAGTCTTCTTCAGGGGTCAAATATCCCTCCTTTATGCTGGTCAAGTCCCACTAGCACAATCGGTTGAGGATGGGCCTCGTTAGGCATGTGAACCAGGATCAAACCTCAGAAGGGGTGGTTGTGCCATGTGCTATGGGGAGGAGACATGCTAAAAAACCTAGTCAAATAAGGGTTGATGTAGCCTAGGTTGGGTGCAATCACGAGGTGACTTTTATGGCCTAGTTTCCCTTGGGTCGCGGATCCTAAAGCCAGGGGTCAAGGCTGGAGGATCACATACAACATGACAAACGACAAAAATAAACCCTCCTTTAGGTTGAATTCACATTCATTGGGAAAACTTGGTCTTGACTCAAATCAAATATTTTATTTTGTTACAATGAATCCAAATGGTACTATAATACATGACATCAATAATTTTTTTACAAAGAAAGACCTAGAAATACCTAGAAGCATGAATAACGTTTTTTTGACCTAACTAGAGCATGAGGCCCATTCTATAAATAAAATATAATTTTTATTTATTTATTTATCTTTATTGATATACAAAAATTATGATTTTCTTGATTACAAAGGTTATTATGAAGGTTGAACCTAGTTACAATTTCCAACATGTTTATTGATTACACATGGATCAATTCTAAAACATTCTTATTGTGATGAAATTTTTCATATTCCATAGTCGAATGCTTATAGTAAGTCTATATTGTGTGATAAATAAGAACATTATTTTCCATAAGACACCATGAAGAACCAAACTCAAACAAAGAGTAGAACACTCAATGATCATGTATAGGGGGGAATAAATACAATCACCATCATCATCATCTACTAAATGTTAAATTCACATTTCATGCAATCAAAAATAAAAATGAATATGCTAGATATTAAAATTAGATCTTTTTGAGTGGTCTTATTTCAATGATCTAGCATTAATGAAAATGATGTAATTGTCAAATGGGGATGAGTCAAAGGAAAACTAGGAGGTTAAATAAAATTTATATGATAGCTCAGTTATTTCCACAACGGAAGGGCCATATCACCTTTTTTAAACACAAAGTTCAAAATACAAGAGAGATAAATACATGTGTGGGATTAGGGAAAATGAATAAACATATATTTTAAATAAACACCTTATGTATGGACTACGAATATTTTTGTTTTACTCCCTAATCATGCCAACAAATCGAGATTCCAAAATATTGATTTTGAGAAATGAGAAATAAGAACATGAACTAATATATTTTGAGTTGAAGATATGGTTAAGAGAATGTTTTTGGATCACTCGAGGGTAAGTGATGAGGTAAAAACATGAAGCATACATGAAAGTGTGTCCACCGATGAGCTAGAAGTTTGAGGATCACACAAAGACTATCATCAAAAATAAGAAATGAGTCATGGTATTCTAGATGATCTAATATGGATCCTTCAATTATAATATCTTAATAAAATATGTGTTAGGAGTGGATGGATCCCTAAATTTTTGAATTGAACTCTATTTGACTTGATTTCTAAAACATATGAAAGGTTGTTAGCTTTGAGAAAAACTAGTGATAATTAAATATACCATATTTATGAGTGTATAAACTGTAGGATATCTCAAGGTAGTTACTGCATATCATAAGTGTCTCGTAAGATTTTTCAAATAAGCACAAGACTCAAATGAGTAGTGTAGTGAGGAAATGAGTAAACCCACACCGATCATACCATATATGCAAGATAAATTTAATGATTAGCTAAAGAAATGAAATACATATTGATTTAAGGGTGACGGGGTTAGAATGTATCTCTCAAGGCGACGATAAAATGAAACACAAGGTGCTTTAAAAAAGTATGTAGAGGACTAGCTATTAATAAATACTTAGGGATCATTACGGTTCCTAATATTTGGTTGGTGAACGTTCTCTTTAGGATCACAACCAAGTGCAAAAGGGGTGATATCAAAAAAGAAGAATGGAAAAAGGGAAGAGCTAGTGACATGTGTCCTTAATGAAAAATATTATTAGCTTTCATTGTCGCGGTAGAATTAGGTGGAGACCTCACTACAAATTTTCATTTTAGTGTAACTCAATGCCCTTCTTCATCCTTAGCTACAACTCTATCCAAATTTAATGACCCTCTCAAAAAATATCATACTCTATCCCTTAAAAAATAATTATCATTCATAGATAAAGAAAACGTAATTGTGCTAATGATTACCTAGGTAATACTTTCATTATTCTCTCACAAATCGGACTGGCAATATTCCCTCCTTATAGAATCAAATTACTCATTATTTACAATGTAATAAAAAAATAGGCTCAAAATTTTAAGTTCTCAACCACATGCCCAAACCATGATCCATAGTACAATAACAATAATTTTACCATTAAAATTTTTAGTGAGGGAGTTTGTTACAAAATATTTAAAATACCCCTTTAGGAGGGTTTATAATACAAACCACGGGACATAAGAGCCTTTTTTCCCAAATCATGGATTTTTCCATCATGTTCAATTACAAGTTGGGATAATTCTTCAATTTCATCATTCTTCAATGTTTATTAGGGTGAGCTAAGGTTTCCAAGAAAGATAGATAATGTGGTATCCTTATTTGAAAATGGATTTTTTATTTGGACTAGTGATAATCTATTTTCTTGAATACTTAATTATATAAGCCTAATTGGCCTTCCTTATAGAACATAGTAATGAATAGTTTATTATTTTACCTAAGTATACTGTGCAGGAAAAAAAAAACCAATACACATGTGTTAAACCTTAGGTTAGATATACCCTCATGGGAATCTACAGAGCTATGCTAAAATAATGAACATATGGTAAGGGATGGAAATGAACCCTTCATGACTTAACACTCAAGGTAAAATTTAAACATACACATCTTTTCATTTTAGTGTCTAGCCCTGGAGCTCACTAGGGGAAATTTTAGCCTAAAAGTGGCCTCCTAAGGAAAAATAATAAAATAAGAGATAAATTTTTGAGGGCAGAGAAGAAAACTACTTTTTTTTTAATTGTATTTCTGGCTTATCTCCTTATAGGTTTACTCACATTTTATGTGTAGACACTCGTTGGATGTGGAATTAAATTCCACATACAACGAGTACCCATTATGCATACTTTTGAGAAGACCCACATTGATAAAAATTCTAGATACATTAAAAAAGTGTGTTGAACACATTTTTTTAATGTATCTGCAATTTTTATGAATGTGGGTCTTCTCAAAAGCTTGCATAATGGGTACTCCTTGGATGTGAAATTTAATTTTGCATACAATGAGTGTCTACACTTGAAATTTGAGTAAAACTA
The DNA here is from genome assembly GCA_034641835.2 of Pinus albicaulis. Taxonomy (NCBI): domain Eukaryota; kingdom Viridiplantae; phylum Streptophyta; class Pinopsida; order Pinales; family Pinaceae; genus Pinus; species Pinus albicaulis. Next base: position 896,994,190 of record CM076570.1, on the reverse strand, counting down.
TAAGGAGATAAGCCATAAATATAATTTAAAAAAAAGCAGTTTTTCTTATTTTCCCTCCAAAATATTAACATGTACCCCTTTTTAAATTTAAATGTTTTTTATTGGTTTACATATTTTGACATGGAAAATACAAGAAATTTTCATGGGTGCTTTTAAGCTAAAATTTCCTCTAATGAGGATTATTTTAGTATCTTTCTTAAGACTAAGCCTGAAGCACTGAGCTTCCATTCCTCAACATCGTCTAATATGCCCACAAATGGAAATAATTAGGTATTCAGTTCATTGAACATGTCCTTTTCATTTATATTTTCATAGAAAATCCAGGGACATTGTTAAAGCAACATAACTTGGTGAACTCAAGATATTTTTGTTTCAATTTTTTCTCTTCATCTCTTCTCCCTTTAGATATTACATAGAAAACAATTAAAAAAAATTTCCCACTATGATTTCCAATGATTTCATGCTTTTATAGACCATTTAATGATTACCCATGGGAAGCTATATCCTGAAGGGAAACAACTCCCTTTTCATGAACCGAATGGATGCAAAAAATATGAGTGGGAAGTGTTATAAATAAGAAGGATATGGAATAGTACCTAAAGAAGTCATTCAGTAACATGACAAGATGATAATAAATTACACTCTTCAATAAGAAAACCATTTCCTAGATGGTATGGTAAGACAAAGAAACAAATTGGAGTTACCACAAGAAGTTGTAAATTCTACCTTGGTAGACAAGACAATCAACAATCACTCAAGATCATACCATCATCTAGCAATATATGTGTATAGCTTCATAAGGATTTCATTGGTCTAACATCTAAGTTTGATGAAGACCTAAAATCCTTATTGGTTAGCCAACATGAGTGGTGGAAGGGTAAATTGTGTAGGCCAGTGTAATTGAGTGAAGGTCAAGTTTGAGCAAGAGAAATTGCACAAGTAAAAAACATACATGATTGGGGTTGTATCTTCATGTGGTTATCCCTTTTCACGTAACATGCCCTTCTCCAAACATATTTATTGATAAATTTTACTTAAAATATTCTAAAAAAAAATGTTGAAATGGTAAATTCAAGTTGTTAAATCTATATACTTAAAAATACTTTTCAATATATATATATATATATATATATAGTCTGCCCAAAAATTGTATCACTTAATTCAATAGGAAAAATTGTAACACTTCACCTAATTTATTTCATGAGGGCTTCACTCATTGAACATATGACATATCACATGCATTCATTGAGTCAATTTATTTAATTTTACTACATATTGGAAAATACCTCTAAAAATCACATTATTTAACCCCAAACCAATACAAACCCAATACACCTTCCTAATTAAAAAAACCCTACTTTCACTAGATACTGTAGGTATCAATTTCTTCGTTAGCATTTTTCATACCTTTTTTATATTTTTTCATTAACTTTGAGCTCAATTTTTTATGTGTCAATATAAAAACCCTTTACCTTATTATATGCTCAATATATTATGTCATTTTCTCTTTAAGATATATCCCCAATATATATACACATGCACACATCATTAATATTTACATTGTAAGGTGTTATTCTTTGAAAACAACTCCCCCTAGGTGCCACCTTGCACTATTCTACACCTTTAGATTTAATGTTAGACGACTGAACAAGAATCAACCGTCAATTAATAATTAATAACAATAGATTAGGTCGACGTGTTTCGAACCAACCAGTGTGGTTCATCATCAAGACAAGATGGAAAATCTGATCAAGAAACCCCTTTAAATAGAAAGTATAGCTCTTACTAGCCATTTGTAAATTAACGGCTAGTTTGACCCAAATAATAAAAATTAATTTATTTTATTTTAAAAAATAATTAAAGTTTATAATTAGAATTTTAATTATTTATATTTATTTTAATAAAAATAATAATTATTAATTTAATATGTTTAAAGAATAAAATAAATGTTTTCTATTTAAATATTTTTTAGAATAATACTAAATCATTTAATTTTTATTATTATTGAATAAATTACATGTTAAAAAATAAAAAAAATATAAAAATATAAAAATATAAAAAATAAAAAAATAAAATAAAAATAAATAAAAAATAAAAATAAAAATAAAAATAAATAAATAAATAATATTTAAAGTTTGAATTTTTATATTTTTATTTTATTTTAATAATTAAATGTTATGAGATTCAAAACTTATCAAACAGTTAATTAAAAAAAAATTAATATAATAAATCAATAAATAAACAAGGATAAAATTAAAATTAAAATAATTTTTTTTTAATTAAAAATAAAAATAAAATAAATAAAAAGAATAAATAAAGATAAAATTGACAATAAAAATAAAGTAGATAAATAAAATTATAATTAAATCTATATATATATATATATATATATATATATATATATATATATATATATATATATATATATATATATATATATATATATATATATATATATATAATAAATTAATTAATTAAATAAAATTAAAATTAAAATTAAAATTTTTATAAAAGTTAAATTAGGAATGAAGGGCAGGAATCCAGCATCTGCTAATCATCCATCCATCATCTCTGTTGAGGTTAACGAGCCTCTTTTCAATTTCCATGGCTTCTCTCAATTTACGGTGGAAGAAATGGTCAATCCTCACAATAACCTCAGCATATTCAATGCAAATGTGATGGTTTGTCTTCTCAGCATGCTCTGCTAGCGCAGAGGAGCAAGATCTACCATGCTTCAGGTCAGCTACATGTTCATGAATTCTCTCACTAATTGATCGACCAGTTTCACCAATGTAAGGGGTTCCACAGGAACATGGAATCAACTAAATTCCCTTACCATCCTTCGAGCAAATCGGGTCCTTAACAGATCTAAGCGAACTCCAAATGGTGCGAGAGGGCTTAAAGGTTGAGGAAAAATTATGTTTCTTAAGAATCCTGGTGATTTTATCTGTAGTACCTTGGATAAATGGAAGGTGAACTCCAGATAACTGGTCACAGGGATCTTTCTTACCCTTAGGACCTTTTTCTGCTTTTCAAAAAGCATTAAGACCTTGACTCATGTTATAACCATTTTTCTTAAAAAAATTAACAAGATGATCCTTTTCACCTTCAAGGTGGTGTTCATCAGAGATTCTAAAGGCTCTGGTAGCTAGAGTGCTGAGAACACCACGTTTTTTAGCAGGGAAATGATGAGAACTAGCATGTAAATACTGCTCATTGTGCATCTTATTTCTAAAGACCTGATGAGATAGAGAACCATCATCATTCCTAGAAATGACGACATCAAGAAAAGGCACGCTACCATTATCTTCGAAATCCATGGTGAACTTAATGAAGTCAGATTTATTATTAAGATGTTGGAAGAAAAGGTCCAACTTCTCCTTCCCATGAGGCCAAACGACACAGGTGTCATCAACAAACCTTTTCCAAAGCTTAGGTTGAAAAAGAGAAGAGGAGAGGGACCTAGATTCAAAGTCTTCCATGAACAGATTAGCTACCACAGGGGAAAGGGCGGAGCCCATAGCCACACCACAAGTATGTTCAAAGAATTCACCTTCGAAACTAATAGAGAATTCATGAACATGTAGCTGACTTGAAGCATGGTATATCTCACTCCTCTGTGCTAGTTGAGCATGCTGAGAAGACAAACCATCACATTTGCATTGAAGATGCTGAGGTTATTGCGAGGATTGACTATTTCTTCCACCGTAAATTGAGAGAAGCCCTGGAAATTATAAAGAGGCCGATTAACCTCAACAGAGATGATGGATGGATGATTAGCAGATGCTGGATTCCTGCCCTTCATTCCTAATTTTCCTTTTATAAAAATTTTAATTTTATTTATTTATTTATTATTATTATTATTATTATTATATTTTTTTAATTATAATTTTATTTATGTACTTTATTTTTATTTTTAATTTTATCTTTATTTATTCTTTTTGTTTATTTTATTTTTATTTTTAATTAAAATTTTATTTATCTATTTTATTTTATTTTAATTTTAATTTTATCCTTATTTATTTATTGATTTATTATATTAATTTTTTTTAATTAACTGTTTGATAAGTTTTGAATCTAATAACATTTAATTATTAAAATAAAATATAAATATAAAAATTCAAACTTTAAATATTATTTATTTATTTTTAATTAATTAATTTATTTATTTATTTATTAACATGTAATTTATTTGATAATAATAAAAATCAAATGATTTAGTATTATTCTAAAAAATATTTAAATAGAAAACATTTATTTTATTCTTTAAACAATTTAAATTAATAGTTATTATTTTTATTAAAATAAATATAAATAATTAAAATTCTAATTATAAACTTTAATTATTTTTTAAAATAAAATATATTAATTTTTATTATTTGGGTCAAACTAGTCGTTAATTTACAAACGGCTAGTAAGAGCTATGCTTTCTATTTAAAGGGGTTTCTTGATCAGACCTGGCTGGTTCGAATAACGTCAACCTAGTCTATTCTGATGTGATTTTCACCGAAAGATTTTAGTCACAATATATGGATCACAGAAGAAAAATTCCTAATAATTAATAACAATGTCAAATTAATAATCAGTTAATAGTTACTAATAATTAACTATTAGCTACCTCCATATTAAAATCCATATGAGGAAGATGATGTTGGCATCTTTGGAGAAGCTTTCTCTGAAGTTTTTAATATTCATTTTCAGTGGTAAGAATACATGCATGGGATTCTATTATGTGACATGGAGCAATAAGTAGAAGTCAGGTGAAAAATTCCCAGCAGCTACTTCGATGAGATCTACTTAGGTTATGCTCAGTTTTTTTTTTTTAATTTCAAGAGAAATTGTTTCATTGATTTTATAACATTCGTAGTTCCTATATTTTTTTAATAATATTTTAATATTAATTTTCACTAATAAAATAGGCATAGGGGATTCTATTATGTGACATGGAGCAATAAGTACAACAGACACCTTCATACTGTATCTTTTATGGATTGTCCTTGTGACCTTCAAGGAGAAAACACATATTGTTAACTACTATACCCACTCATATTGTACATTAAACTTCCATTAAGCGAGCATTATTCCTACTTTAAATTGAAAAAATTACCGTAAATGAAAACATAACCAGAATCAAAGAGGGTGTTGCCAAACATCCATTCCATTCCATTCGATAAAAAAATATGTAATGATTCGGATTCACTTGTTCGAGATAGTAATCCACAGTTTGATATAAAACTAGTCAAGGGCATTTAGCTCAGTCGTGGATTAGCCCACCAAATGGGTGCAATTTGACGGTCAAATTCTCAACATGTTATCGGATTCAACATCCTTGTGTTGAGGCTCATTGGAGGTGCCTAGAATCCTCAAGCCAAAGTATGGCTTGAGGGATGGTGTTGGACATAGCAATAGGCCATGGATTGGATTCCAAGCATGTACACTTTTCAACACCATGTATGTTTTTATTTTTCAAATTAAGTCATATATTTGCTGCAATGCCAATAAATTTCAATGGAGTATTTGTGCCCCTTTTTCATCTTCTATGAAACAAAAAAATTACATAGTTGAATAATAATAATTCCTCATTAATATTATGCATGAATGCCTTATTACACTTTATGTTGATAGAAGTTTCAAATTTTAATGCAATCAGTAATTGACAATTTCTTTGATGGAAATTGAGTAGCTCAAGCTTTAGTCTTGCCTTTTCTTAGTCCATATATGTAGCCATTACGCTATGATTTATGTCATGGGGTCAATTATCCCTTAGATGCTGGTATTGTTCTTGGGAGTTTAGTACAACGAGATGTTGGATATCAAGGTTCGAGTTCTTGATCTTCTCTCAAAAGGTAAAATCTTTGTTGAGATTTTATTTTGTAGGAAAAGAAAAGTATTTAGTAACAATAAAAATTATGGACATCTAAAGATATTTGTAGAAAGGGTATCTAAATTTGATAAATTCTGATTTTGGACACAAGCTATTTGATGTTCAACTCATATGATTTCCTTAAGAAAATATTGTGGAAAATTGAGATGTAGGATCTACATCTTTTTTAAATATTAGATCTTTATAGCATGTTGTTAAGTATTAGTTGCCATTGCCCAAACAATCATGAAAAGTGTCCTTGATTTTTTTTTCTATTTATAAGGTTGCATATATACTTATTGGAATCCTTGAAGGAGTTTTTAAATTTGCGTAGGTCTCATGCATATGCATTTGGGGAAATGGGATTTTGATAAAATAATATTTTAACATTTATTACAGGTTAATAGTTTAAGTGGTTGGGAGCATTGTTTGTTTTTTTACCCATTCGATTTTAGCTCCAAGGAACATGTTTGGGAATTGCGATAAAACTATAAGAGTAGACAACCCTTAGACTTACTCCAACAATATTCATTCTGGTAAAAAAAATAATCATAATCATAAAAGAAGGTCGCTTAACACTTGTCAAAAATAAATCAAAGTATTCATCAAAATGGATCAACGTCCCAGTACATGGTGATTTCACCTCTCATATCTCTATTTGATGTTGTGGCCACTTCAATCTAGAAAAATAGATTGATATTGAGCCATAACCACCAAAAAAACCAATAACCTGGACCTTTTTTTATTAAGGATTTGTGTCTTTAATTGAATTTTATAGGCATCTTTGCACCCAACTATTCTTTCTCAATACTACATGAATGGATTGGTTTGTATTGAGCTTCCTCAAAATATCTCCTATGATGATACACTTTTTTCATCTACAAAATGGTTTAGAGATACTCTGTTTCCTTTATATATTCCGTGCCAATTTTTTTGAAGCAAAATTTTTCTGTGAACATAATGACTGGGTAGAGAACAAATTCCTGATGAGGAAGTTTCGAGACCAAACTGATTTTTTTGTGACTAGTTCTTATTTTTCTTATGCACCAATCTTTGAGAGAAAAAATTGGAGTATCTACCAAACCCTGAGGTATTCAGTGAAACTCTCTACACACTTGATATTGGGAAGAATTATTTCACCTCAAAACATGGTTAAATAGGAATTCAAGGAGTGAAGCATTTTCTTGCCCAGGTAGCTTCTTAGATTGTTGAATGTGCTAAGGTAAATTATTAACTACATACATTCCAATTGAGCATAGATGGAATTCAAGTATTAATTACTTAACTATGTTGTTTCTTTACTCTAACAAGCATTATATAAAGAAGGGGAAAATACAATATTTGTGGCAAATCTTGCACCAATCGGTTGCTTTCCTTCATTTCTAACTTAAATTCCTCATAATCAATCTGATGTAGATGGTTATAGTTGTATGAGCTCTCACAAAAATGCAATGGTGGACTATAATAACATAATTGGGGATCATCTTGAAGAAGTTCGAAAGGTCTTATGGGATGCATGTGTTATATATGTTGATTCACAAGTGATCAAGTTGGAGATTTTTACAAATCCAACGAAACAAGGTAAGCTTCCCTTTTAAATGATGGTCAAGTTCAAGAACATGTAATTCTTCTCTGATAATAAAAATACCTCAGAAGATGTTACAGTGTATACATTGGGAGTCAATCATCTTAAAGAAATATATCATTTGAATCCCTTTTTGTACAGTCTTCTTTTCCTGATGTATAACCTTAGAGACAATAAAATTTCAATGAAAAACAAACATAATATATAATACAGAGTAAGCATGGTAAGTATTAAATTTCAAAGCCACTTTCACTTTCATTTTTTCACATTTCTTGATAATAAGAAAATGCATAATATCCAATTCCATGAGTTGTAGGATTCCAGTATGGAACAAAGGCCTGTTGTGACACTGAAGGTGACTGCAATTTTAGTCCAAATGCTTTCTACAGCCAAAGTAATACATTAAATGGGATTGTTCTCACAACTTCAACATGTTCTCATCCATCAAGTTACGTGTCCTGGGATGGAATTCATAACACTGATGCTACACATATTTATATAGCCAATGAAATTATTAGTGGTAAATACTTTCAGCGACCATTTCCACTCATGACACTTTGTGACCTCCAACCTATTGGGTGAACTTTAGGTGAAAAATAAGATCCATAGGCTATGGGGAAATTTATTCAATAAAGCCTTCACTTCCAAGACCTCTCAATTGAATAGAGTTACTAATAAGAAAAATGGGCTTTGTCAATTATAAAGTCATCATGATCTTTGGCTCTTTTTAAATTAGTCATATTCTCTCACTCACACAATATTAATGTGCTTGGGTCATGTTTATGTCACCCTTATGGTGATCATTTGATCAATATTAAAAAATAAATTCTATCCAAGGAAGATTGGAGTACATGTTTTCATATTGAGAATCAATGTTAGTGTTGTTAGTATGATTCTTGTTTCTTATTTGTGTAGGGAGATTCAGTTGAACTACTAAAACAAATCTGATATAACCTTCATTTTTAAACTCTTCCAAATACTTTTATGTATGAAATTTTATGATATATTGTTGATTTCAAACCATTTTAATATGAGATGCTAACATAACATGATCTATGTAGAAATCCTTCTAATTACTATTACTTATTGTTTTTGACTAATTGGAAGGACTAGTCCCTCTTGAATTGTGTATATGATATTTGATAAAAAAATTCAAGTTGATTGAGAATTTTACAAAATAAATACAAGTAATCAAACTATTGGACTGTATCCTAAGTTGCCAAATTTATAAGTTGTAAAAGAATTCAAAATTGGCAGCTTCTGCGGGTTTCTTGTGAATTACAACAATTGAGCTTGTAATAGAGTCCAAATGAAACTTATCAATGTTTAAGGTTAATTAATAGTTTTGTACGTTTGTAGCTTTATAGATTTATAGGAGTATTACAAGAATATTGAATTTATAAATATTCACAAATTCCAATAGCTCTAAGACATCATTAATTTATGATGAAGTTCCTATCTTCCACTACAATGACAAAGGATATGTTCATAGCCATGATTTTGATCATCCCTATGAGTTTGGTTGAGTATCTTGTCATTTGAGCCTCTTTCAGTGATTGGATTGTCCAACATGAAATCAGAATCCATGAATAAAGAATGACTAGGCCTCCCTAATATTTTTATAACACCTCGAGGACAACTTTTTGAGGTCTCCTTCATGGAGCTCGACCACCTTGCATATCTTTCTATTATCTTTCCCTGGAGGCTCCATCCACTACATTTTTTCCTTTTGTTGGAACTGAGGTTACCGGTCAGGTAGTGGGATGTTAGATCCTATGTGTGGTTTCAAGGCCATGGGCATACATGTTAGACATGATTCAACACCGAATCAATACTTTTGTTAATTAAAACATGTTTCAGATTTCGTGGGCTTGCTCTATTATTTTCTATTAGAATTTCTAAAAATTCATACTAAAGTCCACCACAACATAGTTGTGTCAATCACTGAAAACTCACAGGGAAGGTCTAATTTTATTCTAACATTGTGGTCATCAAAGGAATGAGTAATAGCATTGAAAATAAGGCAATGCACATGCATACAGATGGAATTTATTGCCTTTATAACCAAAGCTTGTGTTTTATCACTTTCATTTAAAAAATTACTACGAATGCATAGTCAAGTTTATCTGAAATTCAGTTGTATTTAAAAGGAGTAAAAAGAGAGAATGATGATTCCTAAAATTGGATTTGAGGGTTTTTTTTTACCACTTTCATGTAACGAGACTGCCAATCCACAAGTTCGACTGAAATTCAAAATGAGTGGAAAGAAGTAAGAAAATAGAACAATATCCTTAAAAATGGATTTAAGGGATTGTGGACATCTTAATGATAACTTAATCTCTTATGGAACTCAGGCATGTGTGATAGAAATATGTAACATATATTGAGATAAGCCTATTTTCATTTGTCCATCACAAATTTCTTCTAAAATTTTGCATAGAGAAAATATAATGCCTCCTTGTCTTCTATGTTATGGTTTGAATCCCACTAGATTAGGTACTTGTATATATCAAAATCCCCATTGTCCCAAAAGAATAAAAAAAAAGAAAGAAGAAAGAAAGATATGTTAATTGAAACAAAGCTATAATATCTCAGTGATTTCTAACTAACTTTTGCAGCACCTAGGATCTTTGAATAAAGTTCAAGTGTGTATCTCTTTTATGTATCTTTCTCCTTAAATAATTTCTAAAAAAAAATTCAAGCATTCAAATGATTCAACCATTCATTGTAACAAAAGTGGGACCCCAATCTCACCTACACACGGGTTGGAAAAGGGGGAGTGAAAAATTTAGTCCTTGGATGCATATCTCCTTTATTGTATTGCCTATATAGATATAGTTGCGACACCATCAATTTTTATATTATTTATAAGTAATTTTTATATTTACATACTTCAATGAAAAATATATACTAAGAGAGTATGTATAAAGATATTTACATCATCTTCCTCTGAAAAATAAAATAATAATCAAAATTGAATATTCCATTGAGTCAAAATAAAGCCTTAAGCTAACAATTGCATGTGCACCTCTTCCTCCAATAATGGAAAAAGGTTAGATTGTGTGTTGATTTCTCAAAAACATACTTACACCGAAGTTTCTGCAAAACAAACAAGGGTAAAATCCTCAAGAAGTGGGTCCAACTCCACTAAAAGAGGATCCAAATATTTAGATTTGTATGCCATTTGTATTTTAATTATCTCATTGACTTTACAAATGTGAGTTTTTAACATTGATGCATCTTTTGATTCCAGGTTTGTTTTTGTTTTCCGGTATATTCTCTAATTTGAGTGAATGATTATCTATATTATGAATAGTCCATGAAATTTGTATGTTTTTTTTCCAGTTTACTTCATAACACATTTTTTTTTGTTTCTGTTGATTTCTATATAGGGATTTATGTTGGGGGTAACAAAGTTGTCTATTTCACAAGAGGTCTAGATCAAGAAATTGGAACTGGGACCATTCTTGATGCATTTGTCCCGAGTTAATTACGAACTTGATGCATCACATGCCTTGACTATGGGTTTGATAGAGAAAATAATGGAGTGATGCTTTCCTGTTTATATTGATTTCTTGTTGAAGGACCTCTGTATCGATTTGAGTCTAACGTTAGTCCAATTGTTTTGCTTGCTAAAGCCCATGGAGGGACATGCACGTTTGAAGAATCAGATACCCTAGAATCAGTAATTCACCATTGAATGTACCTGCTTCAAAATGGGTTTGGAAACTACCATATATTTCAGAACACTTTTGAGGAATTTGCAATGTATAGCAAGACAGGGTTGCTTGCTATTGAACAAAATTTCCTAGGAATAAGTGGACAAGAAGCATCAATAATTGGTGCTCCTCTTACTACTATTATTTCCTCGTTTACATATTTAGAGATTTGGTCTCTCTTGGCCATTGACAAATCCAAACTTAATATGGATAGAGACTCATTTTATTATTAATTATAATTATAATTTGACCAATTAATTTTATTTTTATTTTTATTTTATTTTGACTTAGTCGGAATTTTTAGGGGACATTACAAGATTTTCCCATATATTTTTTCTTTTATATTTAATTTAAAATTGTTATAAATTATATTAAAATAAAATAATTTGATTTTGGAATGAGCTATGGTTTTTGTGCATGCGGTATTCATAAAGCATAATATTTTCCTATGTTATTGTAACAAATATTTTTATAAGTTAATGATGATGATGATTAATGTACACTAAGACAAATGTGGCCTATCGGACATCAAGAAAAGAAAAAGGAAAATAATCTCAGTGTCATTCTTCTAAATCTTGTTTCTATGATCAAAGATAACGGAAAGAAGCACTCCAAGATCGTTATAGATGGGCTAGCTTAATAAGTCAAGAATAGTGGAAGTGTCGCGGGTGTTAAGAAATTGAGAGCAGATGTGAGAAATATTTGTGCAGTCTAAAAGGAAGTGTTTTTAATCTTCCACCTTCTTAGTATTACAAATATGATAGATTCTATCATTCCAGGGAATCTTGGGAAGAGACCACCGCATGGTCTCACTTCAAATCTCATAAGAATTAGTTCTAATCCCAATGATGTTAATTTTTTCTTAGTGATGGTCAACACATAGAGATAATTTTTACTATCAAGGGTAGGTTTGATCACCTCCTTATAATATATTATCTTCCTTTTACCCTCCATTTCCTCATCCTCTCACATATTGTCATCAAACTTGGAGGTAATAGTATCTTTGATACTATCTTTTCTTCTCATACAAATATCCTTCTTGATTCCCCAATGGTTAAGTCAAGTCTGGGCATCCTTATGCCACTCTCGCTTGAGGCAAAGGTGGGGGTTTTGAATAATGTTAGAAGCAATTTTTTGGAGCCTTTTGGATTCCATGTTGTAAATTTTCTTCTTATACATTAGATATCTAAACACAGTCGTACTTTCAATGGGCGACAAACAAGTTTCGATCAAGAGGATAAGATAGGGAGTATTTCCATTTATATTTATGTTTTAGGTTATGAATTGCATTTGAATCATCTTATTATCCCTCCATGACTCTCTAGATATACTACAACCCCAAATTGTGCATATGTATAAGACAATAGGGGTGACGAGAGTCTCAAAGGGGAACCTATTTTCACTTCCGGTGCAATAACATTTTTAAATCCAAAAGAAAAAAAAGTTATGGGAGAGATGTAGTGGTTTAAAATAATTATTCTATAACCATATTTAAATTTAATCAATAACCACATAAAAAATTAATAGTTACAATAAAATTTTAATATAAAAATATTCTTAACCATGGATATTCTCCCCATTTTACCAACCATATTATTAACTTATAAATAGGTTTGTTACAAAAATATGGGTCAATATTATGGTTTACCAATACCACATGCCCAAAAACCACTGCAGAGCTTGTGTAATTTCTAAATCTATCAAATAATTGCTTAGAAGGAGAGATACTGATAGACTTAGGATAACATATGTTGTTGAAAAGTCTAGATTTATCTTTAAATATGCTAATAGGGAACATCCCACTCGACTTGGGAAACTTGACTAGCTTGAAATATCTCATTCTTTTGCACAATCATATCAAATGTCCTATTCCTGTAGGTGCCATTTTGGAAAGTTTTAATTCCTCCAAATTCAGGAGAAATGATAAGCTTTTCAGTGTGGTGTTCCTAATGCATCCTTGTACGGAGGGAATTTTCCATTCTCCTCGTCATTGGAGAAAGTGAAATACTTTTTTAACTCTTTTTCTTCGCATTTTTTTATTGTTATAGGAGTAGAAAAACAATTTTTACTATGGAATATGAGGAAATAAATGTACCTAGAGAGTTATTGATGAGGTTTACCATAAGATATTTGGAGAATGTGCAAACTCATTCACTGTCGATAACATATTCAGAAGAAGAAACACTCTGTATAAAGGTTTTTTGAGCAATGGCAAGGTAGTGGTTGTGGAAACAATAAAGATAGGAAACTCCAAGGAAGTGGAGTAGTGTTATAAGAGGGAGATATATACGACGACTTATATTAGCCATTGAAAGATGGTGAATGTAGTGGGATATACGTGGGAGAGGACGTTAAATGCTCAAGTTACAAACCTTAAGCCTAATAGAAACCTTGATGCACTCCTGCACAATCAGGATATTGTGTCCTCAAGTTCAAGTGAAGGGTTATATCTTTCAAAGCGTGTGGGTATAAACATATCAACAGATTAAGCATATCTTTATTTGCATTAGGATTAATATTTTCCCATTGTGCACTACAATTTGAAGCCTGGAAATATTCTTCTAAATGAAGAGTTTGAAGCCCATTCCTTTTGTTAAATAAACCCTCTTGCGAAAATAAACCCTTTTTTGACAAAGAGGGAATACAATAAATGGTTGCATAGATTTGTTCAAGTCGTTGTGAAATGAATTATGCATGTTGATTTTTTTTCATCTTTTCCAACACGAAAAATAAAATCAAGCCTGCCTTGCCTTCACGTAATTTCATCTAGGGATCCTCTCGTAAATTTTATCCAGGCTCGAACCTTGTTTCGGAATTAAGGTTGTTCCCTCTATGAAACAATTTCTTACTCGATGGATATCACTATTCTAGTCGCAGAGTAAAGTCTACTTGGAAGGTTATAAAATCTTTGTTTAATCCTTCCATAAAATTCTCAATTCAAACATTTCGTGGCACCAAATAATCCAAAGTTTCTCCCTCTCATGTTTCAATCAAAAAACACACTTATATTCCTTTCTTGTTCTAAGCATGAAACCCTTGCAAGACTATTGATCTTTGCTGCTCTCTACCAATCTGTGCACGAGCTTCTCTTGCAAACTCTTCCACTCCACACATAAAACTGTTCAACCTGAGGTGTTAGTATCTTTGATACTATCTTAGCTTCTCATATTGATCTCCTCCTTAATTACCCAATGGTTGAGCGAAGTTCGTGCATCCTTATGCCACCCGCACATGAGGCCAAGGAGGGGGTTTTGACTAAAGTTAGAGGCAATTTTTTTCTCCCTCTCATGTTTCAAGCCTTAAACATAAGATCAAGTTTTAAACTTAAGATGTTTTATCGTGTTTGTATCTATTGCACTTGAAGAAAAGGATTTTTGTATGGAAGAGATAATGCCAAGGGTGGGTAGTTACTTATGAAGTAGTATCAAGATACATGCAATTATTGCAATATGGACATGGTTACTTGTAAATTAGTGTCAAGATATAAACAATCCCTTCAATGTGGTTATCAAATTTATGATTTAAGTATATTGTACTTTACAAATAAAAATGATATATATATATATATATATATATATATATATATATATATATATATATATATATATATATATATATATATATATATATATATATCATTTTTATTTGTAAATTACAATATACTTAAATCATATATATATAATTTTCAAAATAAATTTATGAAAAGTATTCTTACTTTATGGCATATACCTATAATATTTATAATCTTTTTCAACATATTTTATTAATAAAAAAAACCATTCATCATATGAGTAAATCCATAACATTTTAGCTTTTCTTGGAGTTAAAGAGATTCAAAATAACATAAATATGGATGAAATTAATTTATTTAGGTCATTTGAAAATACCAAGTGATGATGTAATAATAAATTAATTTAGCCGATAGTTGTATCTTTTTAACATAGTAAATTATATATTGATTATATTTTGTGAATTTTAAGCATATTATATTACTGTTTATGGTTTTCATATGTGAGGATTTAAGAAAGATCATTTTGAAGGAGAACAAGTTTTGCAGTAAAACTAGGAATAATAGAATTATAATATGGAGGTTGTAAGAGCATATTTCTCAATATCTTCTAAAAGTTGTCAGCCTTTCTCACTTAGAGAAAAAAATTAGTTTAGTAATGAACCCATATTGCAATTATAATCCATGATATACCCATATTATGCAAAATTAATAAATAAAGTTGCATAAAATTTTGAATAATAGAATTATAATATGGATCTTGTACGAGCATATTTCTCAATATCTTCTAAATGTTTTCCAATTCTCTCACTTTGAGAGAAAAAATGCGTTTAGTAATGAATCCATCTTGCATTTATAATCCATATTATAACTATATTATACAAAATAATTAAATAAAGTAATATAGAATTTTGACTCCATTTTCTATGCTAGTCTTTCCTAACCTCTTGCTTTTAGAAATTCCAGTTACAACATATAGTACCATTGCTAGTTTAACTATAGAAATGGCCATATTACCTTCAACATGGTAGTGTCGTAAGAATTTTAAAAAACGACACATACGGTTCCGAAAGAAAATTATATCTTGAAGCAGCTAGGAGCATTGACTCATCACACATTACGTTGCTTAATTCATAATCGCCATTCACCGATTGAAAATTTCAAAAAGAACCGTGAGCATAAAAATTATCACAATATAGCCGGAGAAGGAAACGGGTTAGAAAGTATTATATATGTCTGTAACATCTAAATCATGTAAAGTATTTGATTTCACGTCTTCCTGTGGACTTTAGCAGATACTTCTTATTTACACGACGCGATAAAATCGACCCTGCCTGTGTAATCATAGTATCCTTTTACAGGCACAGTGAAAATCTTCGTCTCCAACGTTGATGGACAAAACGTCAACTTCTTCGTCTTCGTCATCGTCATCGTCGTTGCTAGGCAATAAAATCGGGCGAAATTATGTTCAATACCAAAGTGAAAAAAGCACGAAAATGTCCTCCCGCAATTTCCTCGCAACAGACCTCTACGGCACCAAGTGGTACGATATTAACATTCACAGTGAGTATTTTGTTTTAACGGCTGCTTCTGCATATTTTCGTCGTACTATGCTGGCGATGAGAGGGAAGGGTACCAGGGGTTTCCGAAATAGGACCGCATGCCATATGGAAAGACCGAGTGACCATATCTTTCGAGAAAAGTAAAGGAACCGTTGAGCTGGCGGCAGATGAAAAATATCACGCTAGGTGGTGCCCACCGCTTGGCTTATCTTCCCTGCCTTGTCCGAACGGTACCCTAACCCTAACGCACTACGACGAAACAGGGAAACAGGTGTTTCTACACTATCTTGTCGCAGCACATGTTTCCATCCGAATAACAATCAACGTTAGAAGTTCGCAAATATAATATTTTTTCATGCGTTTTTTTCACCAGCAAAGCAGAGCCTACTCTGGTGCAGGTCTCATTTTCAATACAACAGCTACCTACCTACCGGGATACCACCACTCTAATCTCTACCTACCTACCCGGATACCACCACTCTAGTCAACTTTAAACCTTTAAAATGTAATATTTATTTTACTCCTTTCTTCATCTTTTAGGCATAACCAGGATGTATAGCTTTCCATGGTTTAGGCCTAGCCAGGCTGTATAGCTTTCATTTTCAATGCAAGAGCCATGTACCTATTACTAATAGGATAGTCTTATCCATCCCATAAGTTTTCATCTATTTACTAATCAATGTTTTAAATTTTAAAATATGAGTTTGAATCCATCGTTTTCATCTAAATACAAACGTAAAAGAATTTAACATATTACTTTATGAGTTTGCATCCATCGTTTTCATCTAAATACCAATGTTAAAACTTTTAAAATATGACTTTTGATTAGCGACATCAATTTCATTTTCAATTCGCTTGAGTTGTAATTTTTTTTAAAGTTTTCTATTTTAAAATAGATTTGCAATTTAATGGATTTAATTAGATTTATGACAAAATTGACTAAGATATATCTATATATATATATATTGAAATATAAAATAGTGAGGATGTAAAATAAGGTTATGTGAAATCTTGTAAATTTCTTTATAGTTCATTTATTAGGGTCACATATGTTGGAATTGACCTTCTTAAATTTTAAGTTTGTTATAAAATTAAAATTGTAAGGATTTCAATTTCCATGGTGTAATGTTTGATAAATGACTAATTTATGTAGAGATAGTTTTTTAATGATGAATAAGATAATTGTTTTAGATAAGGAAATGGGTTACAATTCAAATTATCTTCTTAACGTTTTAATACAACCATGATAGGTCCCAAGAAGGAATCCAAACATAAATTACTACCAAGGTTTACTTCAAAAAAATATGCTTAGCACAATTGTCCTTACTAAAAGGATAAATCAAGAGGGAATTTTTGAATGTCAACTTTGAAACAATTTCCATATTAAAGAAGAGTTCCCTTATAATCAAAATCAAAAGGAGTAAATCCAAGAGAATTTAAATTTAATAAATAACTCAAGTCTTTTGACTATTATTCTAAATAGAACCTTTCTTCTTACTCAAAAGAAAAATAAATGAGAGATATGTAAAGGGTAATAAATAACATGAAATATTATTGAACCTAAGAGTTGATTCAAGGTGTTTTATTATAATAGAAGAAATAAAATAACCAAAATCCCCATGCAATCTATATGAATTCCCCAAGAAAAAATTAGATCAATAAACATTTTCTTTTTAATATTTTTAATCCCAAGTCCACACCACTTCAAAAGATTATTTATTCATTCGTTAATATTGAATTGGGAAATTTTCTATCTAAAGTAAATGTGTTTGTCCCTTTTTTAGATATAGAAATACTTAAAAACCAAAAAGGTCAAGTGATAAAGATCCATAACATTGAAAGAGAGCCTAAAGATCCTCCAAAAATCCTACAAATTGTGGAATATGATTAATAGAAACGGGGACATGCATCTTTCCTCCCATCATTACTAATCAATAATTTGATATTTCTTAATTGTATGGTTCACTCTCGATCATTTACCATATTTTTGCAGAAAAGTAAACGAACCGCTGAGTTGGTAGCAGATGAAAAACATCCCATTGGGTGGTGCCCACCGCTTCACTTATCTTCCCTGCTTTGTCCGAACGGTACCCTAACCCTAACGCACTGTGACGAAACAGGTGTTTCTACACTATCTTGTCACAGCATATCTTTCTATACGGAGAACACTCAATGTTAGAAATTCGAAAATATAATATTTTATCATGCGTTTTTTTCTCCAGCTAAGGAGAGCCTAGACTGGTGCCAGGTTACCACCACTCCAGTCAACTTTAGACCTTTAAAATGTAATATTTGTTTTACTTATTTCTTCATCTTTTAGGCATAACCAGGCTGTATAGCTTCCATTTTCGATGGAAGAGCCATGTACCGATTACCAATAGGATAGTCTTTTCCATCCCATAATTTTTCATCTTATCCATCCCATAAGTTTTCATCTATTTACTAATCAATGTTATAAATTTTAAAATATGAGTTTGCATCCATCTTTTTCATCTAAATACCAATGTAAAAAAATTGAAAATATGATTTCTGATTAGCGAGATCAATTTCATTTTCAATTCACTTAGAGTTGTAATTTTTTTTCAAGTTTTATATTTTAAAATATATTTTCAATTTAATGGATTTAATTAGATTTATGACAAAATTGACTAAGATATATATATATATTTTTTTTGTCAAATATAAAATAGTGAGGTTCTGTGAAATCTTGTAAATTTTCTTATAGTTCATTTATTAGGGTCACATATATTGGAATTGACCTTCTCAAATTTTAATTTTGTTTTAAAATTAAAATTGTAAGGATTTCAATTTCTATCGTATAATGTTTGATAAAGTGACTAATGAGCTTATGTAGAGATAGCTTTTTATGATGAATAAGATAATCGTTTTGGATAAGGAAATGGGTTATAATCCAAATTATCTTCCTAAGGCTTTAATACAACCATGATAGGTCCGAAGAAGGAATCTAAACATAAATTACTACCAAGGTTTACTTCAACAAAATATGCTTAGCACAATTGTCCTTTCTAAAAAGATAAACCAAGAGGGAATTTGTTGGAGTCAACTTTGAAAGAATTTCCATATTAAAGGAGGGTTCCCTTATAATCAAGATCAAGAGGAGGAAATCCAAGATAATTTAAATTTAATAAATAACTCTAGTCCTTTGACTATTATTCCAAAAAGAACATTTACTCTCACTTAATAGCAAAATGAATGAGGGATACGTAAAGGGTAATAAATAACATGTAAATATTATTGAACCTAGTGGTTGATTTAAGGTGTTTTATTATAGTAGAAGAAATAAATAAACTGAAAATCCCCAAGAAATCTATATGGATTCCCCAAGAAAAAATTGGATGAAGAAACATTTTCCTTTTAATATTTTTAATCCCAAGTCCACACCACTTCAAAGGATTATTTATTCTTCCATTAATGTTGAATTAAGAAATTTTATTTCTAAGGTAAATGTGTTTGTCCCTTTCTTAGATATAGAAATACTTAAAAAAACAAAAGGGTCAGTTGAAAAGGATCCATAACTTTGAAAGAGAGCCTAAAGATCCTACAATTGTGGAATATAGTTGAAATAAATGGGGACATGCATCTTTCCTCCAACCATTACTAATCAATAATTTGATATTTCATAATTGTATGGTTCACTCTCGATCATTTAAAAATGTGATTCATTTAAGAGTCATGAATAAATTGGAATTCGAAATTGGTAGGACGTATAGGAATGTGTGGGTTTTTTTATCAAAGTATACTCATTTCTTTGGTTTGATTAAAGATGTAAAAGTTTCCCTAGCTGCTAATATTAATATTATTGTGGTTATGGACATGACCATTGGTGATGAGTAAGGACTCCAATTATTTTTGAATAATATTTTATATTTCATTTTTCTTTGCAAAAGGATGCAAAAGGGTTCTAGTGATAAACTATCTATAGCATGTGGAATACCATGGTCATGCACCTCCCATGAAGTTGGATTACCCTAGGTTGTTTCTAATACCCATAACTTGATATTCTTAGAAGACCAACTATATATTAGGGTGAATATCATATGGGGTTGTGTTCAATAATTGTATGGAATTAAACTATTATTATGTTGAATTTTACGTTATGTACAAAATAAAAAATCCATAGACATATCAACTAGATCAATGACATAGCACTCAATGACTTCACATATACCTAAACTCTACGACTCTTTGATAGGTAAATAAAGAGAGGAGGTTGGTAATTACATACCTCCTCTCTAAGTTCTAGTCATGCCCCTATATAATGCAACTATAGAGGTTGTATGTTGAGGTCCTATATATATTCCCCCCACTATTCACACCTATACCCTACGCATAAGAAAACAAGAGAAACCAAATCTAATCTCTTAAAAAATATTCACTAGGTATTTATGCAAGATCCATTACATATCATTCAAGCTAATGTAGATATAATTAGATTCATTTATTAAAAAATGAGAACTGGGGGGTTACCATGAAATATATATTATGAACTAATGGAATAAAACATAGATATAGCTTGAGTGTAGAAATACATCCCCATTTTTTGTTCCAAGGTCCTCCTTAGCTAACAATAACAAGTCTACTTATGGAATGCAAGCAGCATCATCAATAAAATATTCTTCATTTCATTTCATAATTGTCTCTCCCATATATCTTAGGAATATATTTATTATATAGATTAATCAAGGATATGGGAGGATGAATGTAAACACTTAGGTCTGTAATTTCACCTCGCCCCCTGAAGTACTTTTTAAGGAAACAAAGCATCTGGAACTAAATTCCAACCTTACTTTATGGAGATGAAGTAATAAAATTTAGCATTTCTTCAACCATCTCAACAATAATTTCTAAGAGCACCTTGGATTTCTACTTATGTGAGATTTCCAATTATATAAGTTTCATTCAAATATGAGCTCTAGGTACAAAGTTATGACCATTTTAATATGCTTCCCTCTTAAATTCCATGCGAGCATATGTATTATTTCGACATAATAGACATGAGGTAGTCCATTTCCCTCATTTCCTCATTGTATAATTCTACATGAGCTACATGTGGTTGATATGTCACAGTCCCTACCCACATTTCTTCATTATGTAAGGCTACATCCTTAAGCGGACATATTGACCAAATACTCCTATATCGAAACAAAATTTCCTTAAAACCTTTCTATAGTAATTTTTTGGATCTTTATTTATTTGCATTTCCAATATTATATACCAGTCTAGGAATTAAAAACCTTGTACATCCATATAGATGTACAAAAATGCCAACTCAACCATTTGAACATCGATCTAGGAAACCTTAAAGTTATTAATAAAACCAAAATGTAGGTTTCCAAATTTCCAAATCTAAAACATCCACTAGTCCATGTCACATTACCTTGGTTTCCACCTGGACTCCATCTCGGTATGACTATAATAGTAAAATATTCATCAATTCCTACCACGTTAGACTAGGTCCATGCGGTTGAAAACCCACCTAACTGGATATATATGTTTTTCAAAATTTTTGAATCAATTTTAATCTAGAAAAAACCAAGAGATGTTGATTCTACAAAAATTTATATTTATGGATTTAGGATTCCTCATCACCTACCATGATAGGTGACACATTTACCATTGTGAAACTGAAAATCCATGTCACATTACCTTGATTTCCACCTAGAATCCATATTGGTATGACTATAATAGTCAAATATTCATCAATTTCTACCACGTTAGACTAGTTCCATGCAGTCGACAACCCACCTAAAAAGATATATATTTTTTTCAAAATTTTTGAATCAATTTGAATCTAGAAAAAGCCAAGAGATGTTGATTCTACAAAAATTTGTATTTATGGATTTATGGATTCCTCATCACCTACCATGATAGGTGATACATTTATTATATTAGAAGAAATAAAGAAATTGAAAATCCCCAAGAAAACTATATGGATTCCCCAAGAAAGAATTGAATCAAGAAACATTTCCCTTTTAATATTTTTAATCCCAAGTCCACACCACTTCAAAGGATTATTTATTCATCTGTTAATGTTGAATTCAGAAATTTTCTATCTAAAGTAAATGTGTTTGTCCTTTTCTTAGATATAGATATACTTAAAAACCAAAAGGTTCAAGTGAAAAGGATCCATAAATTTTAAAGAGAGCCTAAAGATCCTCCAAAAATCCTACAAATTGTGGAATATGATTAAAAGAAACGGGGTCATTCATCTTACCTCCTATCATTACTAATAAATGATTTGATATTTCATAATTGTATGGTTCACTCTCGATCATTTACAGATGTGATTCATTTAATATTCATGAATAAATTGGAATCTGAAATTGGTAGGAACTATAGGAATGTGTGTATTTTTTA
Source organism: Pinus albicaulis (assembly GCA_034641835.2). Lineage (NCBI taxonomy): Eukaryota > Viridiplantae > Streptophyta > Pinopsida > Pinales > Pinaceae > Pinus > Pinus albicaulis. Next base: position 896,971,575 of record CM076570.1, on the reverse strand, counting down.
ATCAAAGTCTACTCATTTCCTTGGTTGGATTAAAGATGTCAAATTTTCCCTAGCTTCTAATATTAATATTGTTGTGGTTATGGACACGATGATTAAGGACTCCAAAAGTTTTTGAATTACCTTTTCTATTTCACTTTTCTATGAAAATAGATGCAAAAGGGTTCTAGTGATAAACCATCTATAGCAAGTGGAATACCTGGTCATGCACCTCTCATGAAGCTGGATGACCCTGGGTTGTTTCTAATACCCATAACTTGATAATCTTAGAAGACCAACAATATATTAGGCTGAATATCATATGGGTTTGTGTTCAGTACTTGTATGGAATTAAACTATTGTTATGTGGAATTTTACCTTATGTTGAAAAGAAAAAATCCATAGACATATCAACTAGATAAATGACATAACACTTAATGACTTCACGTATACCTAAACTCTATGAATCTTTGATAGGTAAATAAAGATAGGAGGTTGATAATTACATACCTTCTCTCTAAGTTCTATAAATGCCCCTAGATAATGCAACTATACAAGTTTTGACTCAATCTCCTATACACATTGCATCCACTTTTCACACTTATACCCTACACATAAGGAAACAAGAGAAACCATATCTACTCTCGTCACAAAGATTCGTTAGATATTTATTCAAGATCCATTCTATATCATTCAAGCTACTGTAGATCTAATTAGATTCATTTATTAAAAAATGAGAATTGGGGGGATACCATGAAATATATATTAGAAACTAGTGGAATAAAACATAGATATACCTTAAGTGTAGACATACCTCCCTATTCTTTGGTACAAGGTCCTCCTTAGCTAACAATAACAAGGCTACTTGTGGAATGCAAAGAGCATCGTGAAGTAAAAATTTCATCATTTCATTTCGTAATTATCTCTCCCATATCTCTTAGAAATAGATTTCTTATATAGATTAACCAAGGATATGGGAGGATGAATGTAAACACTTAGGTTTGTAATTTCACCTAGCCCCCTCAAGGCCCTTTTAAGGAAACAAAGCATCTGTAACTGGAACTAGGGTAGTCATGGGTGAAGCTTGAGCCTCGATAGTGGACAATGTGCAATTCAAGCTGGATTAAGGAATAAAAATACACAATATAGGGGCTTCATGTCAGAGGTTGTTTTGTTTTGCATTGTTTCATCCTACTGCACAATTCTATAAGGAAGATCAGACCTAGTGATTATTTAGTTGCACAGCTCAGGATCTCAAGAGTTGAGCTTAAGGTCTGAGACTGAGAAATGCGCCGGTCAGGCCTAGCTGGAGGGAATGATTACATAGTTTATGGAGGCCAAGGCCTAGGCTTGAGCACTAAAATTATTAAATGCATAGCAATGAAAGGACATAAGCCCACATGATTTCATAGTTAAACAAATTACGAGCTCAATACTGAGTCTTTAGGACTGATACTACGCAATTCACAATGATAACGTGGTTGGAGAGAAATATTGCACAGTTATGGCACTTAGGGGTTGGGATTAAGCACTGAATTTGAGAAATGAACAGTTATAGGAGGAAGATCTTGCACATTGCGTAGTGCCAAGATATAAGTTTGCTACTTCAGGGATGATATTTCTCAATTCACATTTCGGGAGGGTTGGATGAGTCTAGGTTTCCCGGTTGGGAAGTGTTCCAAATTTTACTAAGTGTCAGATTCGTGCAACTGATGTTAAAAATGACAAGACTTTATTGTGATGACACACTTGAAACACTTTGATGAAAAAATAACATGCATAATCTAGACCACATTAAAAACATATTTCCATCAATGAAACAACTTTACGATGACTTTACAATAAGTGCAACACTAAAGTTACACTTTGCTATGATCTTGAAGACACTTGTGTAAAAATTCTTAAAACCTTGGGAAGGAGAAAAAATGATTTTTACATGGTTATACCAACTAATTTACACAAGGATAACACATTTAAACCACAAAAACAAGAATACATACAACTCTTGAATGTGAAAATACAATAATTTCTAAACTGCGTATGACTCTTGTGATATGTGAATGATAGTGGAAGTAACAAATGGAAGAGTAAAGATATCATGAAAAAAATAATAATATAAGTGAAACAAAGAAAAAGTGACAGCCGAAAACATGAAAATTACACTCACGAAAACAAAGGTGCACGAAAGAGACAGTTTGTAAAAATTACCAAAATGGGAGTAGAAACACAACTAGAATGTGATAAAATTGTCAATCACAGTGCACTTAATGTTGACATATATTGGACATATCACATGCACTTTATTGATGGAATGTTCTATTATTATCTAATATTTTGTAAAATAATGCGCTCATGCACTTGTTATAGGCTGAGCATGTGTGAGAAATGGACTTTGACACTTCCAATCAAAGAAGGGAGCTCAAAAAGCATAAACTGATCTAGAACTGAATATAGGAGGACCGATCAAAATATACACAGTAGGCTCCAAAATTTGAGAGTACACACAATTTTAGAGGGTTTTTGTTGCAGCGATAACATACTAATAGGGTCCAAATTCTTCCTCTTATGCTTCAGAATGTCTATATAGAAAGGACATCCACATATTCGAAGATGTTCCATGCTACGATTCTTTCCTGTAAATCCTTCTTATGGAGTCACGTTGTTGAAAATAATATGATGAATTCAATTCTACAAGTAGAGACTTTTTATACATGCTTCTCCCAATAATAATTAAGGCAGGTCTTCATCATATATCATGGTCGTGACACATTCTTCAATTGTTTTTTTCTTTCTTTGGGCCACACCATCCTGTTAAGGATTATAGGGAACAATAAGCTCCTTCTTAATCCATTCTTCCTTGGAAAATGTTATGATGATTTTCGAGGTATATTTCCACCATTGTGTGACCTTAAGGTCTTGATCCTTTTTTTGGTCGTATTTTTACTTCATTTTTTAATTCTTGAAACATATCGAATACGTCATCCTTATTCTTGAGATATAACCATGTATTTATTGAGAATTAATCGATGAATGCCACATAATATTGATGACCTCCAAGATACTTTACTGTCATAGAATGATGCACATAAAATTGCATGAGTTCTAATATTTCCTTTAATTTGGTATCATTTCCTGCAAAGGGTTTCTTCACATTCTTACATAGAGCACATCCCTTGCATATTCCTTCATTCACTTCCTTCAATTTGGGGATGCCATTGACAATTGACGTAGAGATGGAAAAAAATTGTAGTGAAGGTGTCCATACCTTCTATGTCATAGTTTTGAAGGGCTCACATCTAGGTGAACTAAGGCTTCAGGGAGAGGAATAAGTAACTTATATAGAGCTACCTCACGAATCCAAATTATCCTTACATGATGAGTAATACAACCCTTCCCAAACAAAATCTTGCCCATCAACAAAAGAAATTATATCTTATTTATCTTCTAGAAAACAAATATAAAGAATATTTTTCTTCAAAATTGGAACAAAACGAATATTATTGAGATGACTGCTCCCACTAGTAATCTAATTCCCTTCACTGGATATTCTTCTTACCTCCAAGATGACTAGACCTGAAGAAGTTCCTTTTAAGAAATTCTAAAGTTGACTGCATTCTCTTTTCATATTTCTGGAGTTTCCACTATCTGTAACCCATACATTATCATCGTTGAAAGTGTCAGAGAGATAAGAGAAGAAATTCCCATCTATTACTCCTTTTACTACGTTGGATATGATCTTGAAAATCATTTATTTGATAGTCATAGCACGGTTCCCAAGAAACTTGAAACTATTCCTCATAGTTCCAATTAACATGTGATCTTCAATTTCCTTCTTACACCTTAGATATGAAAACATGTTGGGAAATCAAGAATCTCTTATGTCATGTTGGACTTTCCTTACTTGAGAATTACTTATGATTTTGGTTGGACTTTTATTATTTCTTTATTTCTTGTTCATCTAGAAATTACCAAAATAATGAAGATCACAAAGAGAAAAAGTACACAAGATATAGGCTTCAAGGCATGGAAAAACCCCTCGAAAGGAAAAACTAGATGATATACTTCTCTTCTTATAGAATATCTTAAAAATGATACTTTCAAGACCCAAATAAAAATGTGCAGAATCCTCCCCAGCACCAAGTCAGTCCCCTAGCAAGATCTCTTCAGGGGAAGCTTCAAAACATCAACCTTCTAAAACATTTCTATAGAACTTTGGCCTTGAAACTTCACTTCATAATTTTTCCATAAAATTTTGGTCTCCTGCAATTGGAATCTATATAGGAAACCCTAACATATTCATGCATGTGTACATAAATAGAGATAACCCAATAGATGTTGATTTCTTCTTCTCTTCTTTGTGCTTCCAACTCATTCTCTTTCTTCACTATTGCAAATACAAGTTGTGAATTTGTGTATTCCAAATGAATTGATATCCTCTTATTTATAGTCTTCTTCAGCGGTCAAATAACCCTCCTTTATGCTAGTCAAGTCCCACTAGAACAACCAGTTGTGGATGGGCCTCGTTAGCCACGTGAACTGGGATCAAACCTGAGAAGGGGTGGTTGTGCCATGTGCTATGGGGAGGATACATGCTAAAAAACCTAGTCAAATAAGGGTTTATGTAGCCTAGGTTGGGTGCAATCACGAGGTGACTTTGATGGCTTAGTTTCCCTTGGGTTGCAGATCCTAAAGCGAGGGGTCAAGGCTGGAGGATCACATACAACTTGAAAAATGACAAAAATAAACCCTCCTTTAGGTTGAGTTCACATTCATTGGGAAAACTTCTTCTTGACTCAAATTAAATATTTTACTTTGTTACAATGAATCCAAATGGGACTATAATACATGACATCAATTATTTTTTTACAAAGAATGACCTAGAGATACCTAGAAGCACGAATAACGTTTTTTTGACCTAACTAGAGCATGAGGCCCATTCTATAAATAAGATATATAGATATATATATATATATATATATATATATATATATATATATATTTATTTATCTTTATTGATATACAAGAAATATAATTTTCATGATTACAAAGGTTATTATGAAGGCTGAACCTAGCTACAATTTCCAACATGTTTATTGATTTACACATGGATCAAGTCTGAAACATTCTTAGTGTGATGAAATTGTTCATATTCCATAGTAGAATGCTTATAGTAAGTTGATATTGTGTGATAAATAAGAACATTATTTTCCATAAGACACCATGAAGAACCAAACTCAAACAAAGAGTATAACACTCAATGATCATGTAGAGGGGGGAATAAATACAATCACCATCATCATATACTAAATGTTAAATTCACATTTCATGCAATCAAAAATAAAAATCAATATGCTAGATATTAAAATTAGATATTTTTGAGTGGTCTTATGTCAATGATCTGGGATTAATGAAAATTATGTAATTGTCAAATGGGGATGAGTCAAAGGAAAAATAGGAGGTTAAAATAAAACTTGTATGATAACTCAGTTATTTCCACAACGGAAGGGTCATATCACTTTTTTTAAACACAAAGTTCAAAATACAAGAGGGATAAATAAATGTGTGGGATTAGAGAAAATGAATAAACATATATTCTCAATAAAAACCTTATGTATGGACTACGAATATTAATGTTTTACTCCCTAATCATGCCAACAAATCGAGATTCGTAAATATTGATTTTGAGAAATGAGCAACAAGAAAATGAACTAAGATTTTTTGAGTTGAAGATATGGTCAAGATAATGTTTTTGGATCACTCCAAGGTAAGTGATGAGGTAAACACATGAATAATACATGAAAGTGAGTCCACCGATGAGCTAGAAGTTTGAGGATCACACAAAGACTATCATCAAAAATAAGAAATGAGTCATGTTATTCTAGATGATCTAATATGAATCCTTCAATTATAATATCTTAATAAAATATTGGTTAAGAGTGGATGGATACCTAAATTTTTGAATTGAACTTTATTTGACTTGCTTTCTAAAACATATGAAAGGTTGCTGGCTTTGAGAAAAAGTAGTGATAATTAAATCTACCATATTTATGAGTGTATAAAGTGTAGGATATCTCAAGGTAGTTACTGCATATCATAAGTGTCTCATAAGATTTTTCAAATAAGCACAAGACTCAAATGGGTAGTGTAGTGAGGAAATGAGTAAACCGACACCGAGCATACCATATATGTAAGATAAATGTAATGATTAGCTGAAGAAATGAAATACATCTCGATTTAAGGGCGACGAGGTTAGAATGTATCTCTCAAGGTGATGATAGGATTAAACACAAGGTGCTCTAAACAAGTATGTAGAGGACTAGCTATTAATAAATACTTAGGGATCATTACAGTTCCTAATATTTCGTTGGTGAACGTTCTATTTAGGATCACACCAAAGTGCAAAAGGGGTGATATCAAAACAGAAGAATGGAAAAAGGGAAGAGCTAGTGACATGTGTCCTTAATGAAAAAAATTATTAGCTTCCATTATCGTGGTAGAATTAGGTGGAAACCTCACTAAAAATTTTCCTTTTAGTGTAACTCAATGCCCTTCTTCATCCTTAGCTACAACTCTATCTAAATTTAATAACCCTCTCAAAAAATATCATACTCTGTCCCTTAAGAAATAATTAGCATTCATAGAGAAAGAAAACATAATTGTGCTAAAGATTACTTAGGTAATTCTTTCATTATTCTCTCACAAATTGGACTGAAAATACTCCCTCCTTATAGGATCAAATTACTCATTATTTACAATGTAATAAAAAAATAGGCTCAAAATTGTAAGTTCTCAACCACATGCCCAAACCATGATCCATAGTACAATAATAATAATTTTACCATTAAAACATTTAGTGAGGGAGTTTGTTATAAAATATTTAAAATACCCCTTTAGGAGTGTTTACAATACAAACCATGGGACATAAGAGCCTTTTTTCCCAAATCATGGATTTTTCCATCATGTTCAATTACGAGTTGGGATAATTATTGAATTTCATCATTCTTCAATGTTAATTAGGGTGAGATAAGGTGTCCAAGAAAGATAGATAGTGTGGTATCCTTATTTGAAAATGGATTTTTTATTTGGACTAGTGATAATATATTTTCTTGAATACTTAATTATGTAAGCCTAGTTGGCCTTCATTATAGAACATAGTAATGAATAGTTTATTATTTTACCTAAGTATACTGTGTAGGAAAAAAAAAAAACCCAATACACATGTGTTAAACCTTAGGTTAGATATACCTTCATGGGAATCTACAGAGCTATGCTAAAATAATGAACACATGGTAAGGGATGGAAATGAACCCTTCATGACTTAACACTCAAGGTCAAATTTAAACATACACATCTTTTAATTTTAGTGTCTAGCCCTGGAGCTCACTAGAGGAAATTTTAGCCTAAAAGTGGCCTCCTAAGGAAAAATAATAAAATAGTAGTTAAAATAATAAAATAAGAGATAATTTTTTGAGGGAAAGGAAGAAAACTACTTTTTTTAATTGTATTTTTGGCTTATCTCCTTATAGGTTTACTCACATTTGATGTGTAGGCACTCGTTGGATGTGGAATTAAATTCCACATACAACGAGTACCCATTATGCATACTTTTGAGAAGACCCACATTGATAAAAATTCTAGATACATTAAAAAAGTGTGTTGAACACATTTTTTTAATGTATCTACAATTTTTATCAATGTGGGTTTTCTCAAAAGCTTGCATAATGGGTACTCGTTGGATGTGAAATTTATTTCCGCATACAATGAGTGTCTACACTTGAAATTTGAGTAAACCTATAAGGAGATAAGCCATAAATATAATTAAAAAAAAAAAGTAGTTTTTCTTATTTTCCCTCCAAAATATTAACATGTACCTCTTTTTAAATTTAAATGTTTTTTATTGGTTAACATATTTTGACATGGAAAATACATGAAATTTTCATGGGTGCTTTTATGCTTAAATTTCCTCTAATGAGGATTATTTTAGTATCTTTTTTAAGACAAAGCCTAAAGCACTGAGCTTCCATTCCTCAACATCGTCTAATATGCCCACAAATGGAAATAATTAGGTATTTAGTTCGTTGAACATGTCCTTTTCGTATATATTTTCATAGAAAATCAAGGGACATTGTTAAAGCAACATAATTAGGTGAACTCAAGATATTTTTGTTTCAAAATTTTCTCTTCATCTCTTCTCCCTTTAGATATTACATAGAAAAAAATTGAAATTTTTTTCCCACTATGATTTCCAATGATTTCATGCTTTTATAGACCATTTAATGAATACCCATGGGAAACTATATCCTAAAGGGGAACAAATTCCTTTTCATGAACCGAATGGATGCGAAAAGTATGAGTGGGAAGTGTTATAAATAAGAAGGATATGGAATAGTACCTAAAGAAGTCATTCAGTAACATGACAAGATGATAAGAAATTACACTCTTCAATAAGAAAACCATTTCCTAAATGGTATGGTAAGACAAAGAAACAAATTGGAGTTACCACAAGAAGTTGTAAATTCTACCTTGGTAGACAACACAATCAACAATCACTCAAGATCATACCATCATCCAACAATATATGTGTATAGCTTCATAAGGATTTCCAACAAGTAACATGCCCTTCCCCAAACATATTTATTGATAAATTTTACTCAAAATTTTCTAAAAAAAAATGTTGAAATGGTAAATTTAAGTTGTTAAATATATATACTTAAAAATACTTTTCAAAAAAGTATATATATATATATATATATATATATTCTACCCCAAAATTGTATCACTTAATTCAATAGGAAAAATTGTAACACTTCACCTAATTTATTTCATGAGGGCTTCACTCATTGAACATATGACATATCACATGCATTCATGGCATCAATATATTTAATTTTACTACATATTAGAAAATACCTCTAAAAATCACATTATTTAACCCCAAACCAATACAAACCCAATACACCTTCCTAATTAAAAAAACCCCACTTTCACTAGATACTATAGGTATCAATTTCTTCGTTAACATTTTTCATACCTTTTTATATTTTTTCATTAACTTTGACCTCCATTTTTTATACGTGTCAATATAAAAACCCTTTACCTTATTATATGCTCAATATATTATGTCATTTTCTCTTTAATATATATCCCCAATATATATACACATGCACACATCATTAATATTTACATTGTAAGGTGTTATTCTTTGAAAACAACTCCCCTAGGTGCCACATTGCACTATTCTACACCTTTAGATTTAATGTTAGACGATTGACCAAGAATCAGCCATAAATTAATAATTAATAGCAATTTCAAATTAATAATCAATTAATAGTTACTAATAATTAACTATTAGCTACATCCATATTAAAATCCATATGAGTAATATGATGTTAGCATCTTCGGAGAAGCTTTCTTTGAAGTTTTTAATATTCATTTTCCGTGGTAGGAATACATGCATGGGATTCTATTATGTGACATAGAGCAATAAGTAGAATTCAGGGGAAAATTTTCCAGCAGCTACTTTGGCAAGATCTACTTAGGTTATGCTCAGTTTTCTTTTTTTTTTTAATTTGAAGAGAAATTGTTTCATTGATTTTATAAAATTTGTAGTTCCTATATTTATTTAATAATATTTTAATATTTATTTTCACTAATAAAATAGGCACAAGGGATTCTATTATGTGACATGGAGCAATAAGTACAAAAGATACCTTCATACTGTATCTTTTATGGATTTTCCTTGTGACCTTCAAGGAGAAAACACATATTATTAAATATTATACCCACTCATATTGTACATTAAACTTCCATTAAGCGAACATTTTTCCTACTTTAAATTGAAAAAATTATCGTAAATAAAAACATAACTAGAATCAAAGAGGTTGTTTCCAAACATCCATTCCATTCCATTTGATAAAAAAATGTATAATGATTCGAATTCACTTGTTGGAGATAACATTCCACATTTTGATATCAAACTAGTCAAGGGCATTTAGCTCAGTGGTGGATCAGCCCACCAAATGGGTGCAGTTTGACTGTCAAATTTTCAACATGTTATCAGATTCAACCTCCTTGTGTTGAGGCTCATTGTAGGTGCCTAGAATCCTCAAGCCAAATTATGGCTTGAGGGATGGTGTTGGACATAGAAACAAGCCATGGATTGGATTCCTAGCATGTAAACTTTTCAACACCACGTATGTTTTTATTTTTCAAATTATGTCATATATTTGCTGCAATGCCAATAAATTTCCTTATCAAAGTTGGGTTCAAATATAGAAATGTCAATGGAGTTTTTGTACCCCTTTTTCATCTTCTATGAAATAAAAAAATCACATAGTTGAATAATAATAATTCCTCATTAATATTATGCATGAATGCCTTATTACACTTTATGTTGATAGAAGTTTCAAAGTTAAATGCAATCAGCAATTGACAATTTCCTTGATGGAAATTGAGTAGCTCAAGCTTCTGGCTTGCCTTTTATTAGTCCATATATGTAGCCATTACGCTATGATTTTTTTCATGGTGTCAGTTATGCCTCGGATGCTGGTATTTTTCTTAAACCAAATAATTCAAAATACGTTACCGGAATCAACCCTTTCTACCTAGGAGTTCAGTACAACGAGATGTTGGATATCAAGGTTCGAGTTCTTGATATTCTTTCAAAAGGTAAAACCTTTGTTGAGATTTTATTTTGTAGGAAAAGAAAAGTTTTTAGTAACAATCAAAATTATGGACATCTAAAGATATTCGTAGAAAGAATATCTAAATTTGATAAATTCTGATTTTGGACACAAGCTATTTGATGTTCAACTCATATGATTTCCTTAAGAAAATATTGTGGAAAATTGAGATGTAGGATCTACATCTTTTGTAAATATTAGATCTTTATAGCATGTTGATAAGTGATTTAGTCGCCATTACCCAAACAATCATGAAACGTGTCCTTGATTTTTTTTCTATTTATAAGGTTGGATATATCCTTATTGGAATCCTTGAAGGAGTTTTTAAATTTGTATAGATCTCATGCATATGCATTTGGGGAAATGGGATTTTGATAAAATAATGTTTTAACATTTGTTTCGGTTTAATATTTTAAGTGGTTGTGAGCATTGTTTGTTTTTTTATCCATTTGAGTTCAGTTCCAAGGAGCATGTTTGGCCATTGCGATAAATCCAAGGAGCATGTTTGGGAATTGTGATAAAAATATAAGATTAGACAACCCTTAGACTTACTCCAACAATATTCACTCTAGTAAAACAAATAATCATAATCATAAAAGAAGGTCGCTTAACACTTGTCAAAAATAAATTAAAGTATGCATCAAAATGGATCAGCATCCCATTACATGGTGATTTCACCTCTCATATCTCTATTTGATGTTGTGGCCACTTCAATCTAGCAAAATATATTGATATGGAGCCATTGATCACCAACAAAACCAATAACCTGGACTACTTTTTATTAAGGATTTGTGTCTTTAATTGAATTTTATAGGCATATTTTTACCCAACTATTCTTTCTGGATACTACATGTATGGAATGGTTTGTATTGAGCTTCCTAAAAATATCTCCAATGATGATACACTTTTTTCATTTACAAAATGGTTTAGAAATACTATGTTTCCTTTATTTATTCCTTCCCAATTTTTTTGAAGCCAATTTTTTCCGTGAACATAATGACTGGGTAGAGAACAAATTCTTGATGAGGAAATATCGAGACTAAACTAATTTTTTTGTGACTAGTTCTTATTTTTCTTATGCACCAATATTTTCCAGAAAAAATTGGAGTATATACCAAACCCTGAGGTATTCAGTCAAACTATCTACACACTTGATATTGGGAAGAATGATTTCACCTCAAAACATGGTTAAATAGGAATTCAAGGAGTGAAGCATTTTCTTCCCCGGGTAGCTTCTTAGATTGTTGAATCTGCTCAAGTAAATTACTAACTACAGACATTCCAAATTAGCATAGATGGAATTCAAGAATTAATTACTTAACTATGTTTTTCCTATACTCTAACAAGCATTATATAAGGAAAGGGAAAATACAATATTTATGGAAAATATTGCACCAATCGGTTGCTTTCCTTCATTTCTAACTTAAATTACTCATAATCAATCTGATCTAGATGGTTATAGTTGTATGAGATCTTACAAAAATATATTGGTGGACTATAATAACCTAATTGGGGATCATCTTGAAGAATTTCAAAAGGTCTTATGGGATGCATGTGTTATATATGTTGATTCACATGTGATCAAGTTGGAGATTTTTACAAATCCAACGAAACAAGGTAAGCTTCCATTTTAAATGATGGTCAAGTTCAAGAACGTGTAATTGTTCTCCAATAATAAAATACCTCATAAGATGTTATAGTGTATACTTTGGGAGTCAATCATCTTAAAGAAATATATCATTTGAATCCCTTCTTGTATAGTCTTCTTTTCCTGATGTATAACCTTAGAGACAATAAAATTTCAATGAAAAATAAATATAATATATAATATAGAGTAAGCATGGTAAGTCTTAAATTTCAAAGCAACTTTTACTTCCATTTTTTCGCATTTCTTGATAATAAGAAAATGCATAATATCCAATTCCATGAGTTGTAGGATTCCAGTATGGAACAAAGGCTCATTGTGACACTGAAGGTGACTGCAATTTTTGTCCAGAGGTTTTCTACAGCCAAAGTAATACATTAAATGGTATTGTTGTCACAACTTCAACATGTTCTCATCCATCAAGTTACATGTCCTAGGATGGAATTCATAACACTGATGCTTCAAATATATATATAGCCAATGAAATTATTAGTGGTAAATACTTTCAGTGACCATTTCCACTCATGACGCTTTGTGACCTCCAACCTATTGGGTGAACTTGAGGTGGAAAAGAAGATCCATAGGCTATGGGAAAACTGTATTCAATAAATCCTTCACTTCCAAGTCCTCTCAATTCAAAAGAGTTACTAATAAGAAACATGGGCTTTGTCAATTATAAAGTCATCATGATCTTTGGCTCTTTTTCAATTAGTCGTATTCTCTCACTCACACAATATTAATGTGCTCGGGTCATGTTTATGTCACCCTTATGGTGATCATTTGATCAATATTAAAAAATAAACTCTATCCAAGGAAGATTGGAATACATGCTTTCATATTGAGAATCAATGTTAGTGTTGTTTGTATGATTCTTGTTTCTTATTTGTGTAGGGAGATTCAGTTGAAATACTAAAACAAATCTAATATAACCTTCATTTGTAAACTCTTCCAAATACTTTTATGTATGAAATTTTATGATATATTGTTGATTTCAAACCATTTTAATATGAGATGCTAACATAACATGATCTATGTAGAAATCCTTCTAATTACTATTACTTATTGTTTTTTACTAATTCGAAGGACTAGTCCATCTTGAAATGTGTATATGATAGTTGATAAAAAATTTCATGTTGATTGAGAATTTTACAGACTAAATATAACTAATCAAACTATTGGACTGTATCCTAAGTTGCCAAAGTTATAGGTTGTAAAAAAATTCAAAATTGGCAGCCTGTGTGAGTTTCTTGTGCATTACAACAATTGAGCTCGTAATAGAGTCCAACTGAAACTTATCAATGTTTAAGGTTAATTAATAGTTTTGCACGTTTGTAGCTTTATAGATTTATAGGAGTATTACAAGCATATTGAATTTATAAATATTCAAAAATTCCAATAGCTCTAAAACATCATTAATTTATGATCAAGTTCCTATCTTCTACTACAATGACAAAGGGTATGTTCATAGCCATGATTTTGATCATCCCTATGAGTTTGGTTGAGTATCTTGTCATTTGAGCCTCGTTCAGTGATTGGATTGTCCAACATGAAATTAGAACCCATGAATAAAGAATGACTAGGCCTCCCTAATACTTTTAGAACACCTCGAGGATAGCTTGTTGAGGTTTCCTTCATGGAGCTCTACCACCTTGCATACCTTTATATTATCTTTCCCTAGAGGCTCCATCCACTACATTTTTTCCTTTTGTTGGAGCTGAGGTTACCGGTCAGGTAGTGAGATGTTAGATCCTATGTGTGGTTTCAAGGCCATCGAAATACATGTTAGACATGCTTCAACACTGAATAAATACTTTTTGGTGTTGATTAAAACATGTTTCAGATTTCATGGGCTTTCTTTATTATTTTCTATTAGCTTTTCTAAAACTCCATACTAAAGTCCACCACAACATAGTTTTCTTAAGCACTAAATATTCACAGGGAAAGGTCTAATTTGATTCTAACATTGTGGTCATCAAAGGAATGAGTAATAGCATTGGAAATAAGGAAATGCATGTGCATACAGATGGACTTTCTTGCCTTTATAACCAAATCTTGTGTTTTATCACTTTCATTTAAAAAATTGCTGCGAATGCATAGTCAAGTTTATCTGAAATTTAGTTGTAGTGAAAAGGAGTAAGAAGAGAGAATGATGATTCCTAAAATTTTATTTTAGGGTTTTTTTTTACCACTTTCATGTAACGAAACTTCCAATCCACAAGTTTGACTGAAATTCAAAATGAGTCGAAAGCAGTAAGAAAATAGAACAATGATCCTTGAAAATGGATTTAAGGGATTGTGGACATCTTAATGATAACTTAATCTCTTATGGAACTCATGCATGAGTGATATAAATATGTAACATATATTGAGATAAGCCTATGGTCATTGGTCCATCACAAATTTCTTCTAAACGTTTGCACAGAGAAAATATAAGGCTTCCTTGCCTTCTATGTTATGGTTTGAATCTCACTAGATTAGGTACTTGTCTAAATCAAAATCCCCATTGTCCCTAAAGAATAAAAAAAAGATATATTAATAGAAACAAAGCTATAATATCTCAATGATTTCTAACTAACTTTTGTAGCATCTAGTATCTTTGAATAAAGTTCAAGTGTGTTTCTCTTTTATGTATCTTTCTCCTTAAATAATTTCTAGAAAAAAGTTCAAGGATTCAAATGATTCAACCATTCATTGTAAGAAAAATGGGACCCAAATCTCACCTACACACGGGTTGGCAAAGGGGGAGTGAACAATTTATTCCTTGGATGCATATCTCCTTTATTGTATTGGCTATATAGATATAGTTGCGAAACCATCAATTTTTATATTATTTATAAGTAACTTTTATATTTACATACTTTAATGAAAAATATATACTAAGAGAGTATGTATAAATATATTTACATCCTCTTCCTCTGAAAACTAAAATGATAATCAAAATTGAATATTCCATTGACTCAAAAGAAAGCCTTTAGCTAACAATTGCATGTGCACCTCTTCCTCCAATAATGGAAGAAGGTTAGATTGAGTGTTGATTTCTCAAAAACATACTTACACCGAAGTTTCTGCAAAACAAACAAGGGTAAAATCCTCAAGAAGTGGGTCCAAATCCATTAAAAGAGGATCCAAATATTTAGATTTGTATGCCATTTGTATTTTAGATATCTCACTGACTTTAGAAATGTGAGTTTTCAACATTGATGCATATTTTGATTCCAGGTTTGCTTTTGTTGTCTAGTATATTCTCTATTTTGAGTAACTGTTTATCTATATTATGAACAGTCCATGGATTTTGTATGTTTTTTTCCAATTTACTCCATAACATTTTTTTTTTCCTGTGGATTTCTATACAGGGATTTATGTTGGGGGTAACAAAGTTGTCCATTTCACAAGAGGGCTAGATCAAGAAATTGGAACTGGGACCTTTCTTGATTCATTTTTCCCGAGTTAATTACGAACTCGATGCATCACATGCCCTGACTGTGGCTTCGAAAGAGAAAATAGTGGAGTGATGCTTTCCTATTTAGATTGATTTCTTGTTGGACGACCTCTGTATCGATTTGAGTCTAATGTTAGTCCAATTGTTTTTCTTGCTAAAGCCCATGGAGGGACATGCACGCTTGAATAATCAGATCCCCCAAAATCAGTAATTCACCATTGAATGTACCTACTTCAAAATGGGTTTGGAAACTACCATATATTTCAGAACAATTTCGATGAATTTGCAATGTATAGCAAGACAGGGTTGCTTGCTATTGAACTAAATTTCCTAGGAATAAGTGGACAAGAAGCATCAATAATTGGTGCTCCTCTTGCTACTATTATTTCCTCGTTTACATATTTAGAGATTTGATCTTGGCCACTGAAAAATCCAAACTTAATATGGATATAGACTCAATTTATTATTAATTATAATTATTATTTCACCAATTAATTTAATTTTTATTTTTATTTTATTTTGACTTAGTCAGAATGTTTAGGGGACATTACAACATTTTCCCATATATTTTTTCTTTTATATTTCATTTAAAAATATTATAAAATTATATTAAAATAAAATAATTTTATTTTGGAATAAGCTATGGTTTTTGTGCATGCGGTATTCATAAAGCATAATATTTGCCTATGTTATTGTAACAAACTTTTTTATAAGTTAATGATGATGATGATTAATGTACACTAGGAAAAATGTGGCCTATCAGACCTCAAGAAAAGAAAAAGGAAAATAATCTCAGTGTCACTCTTCTAAATCATGTTTCTATGGTCAAAGATAATGGAAAGAAGCACTCCAAGATCGTTATAGATGGGCTAGCTTAATAATTCAAGAATAATGGAAGTGTCATGGGTGTTAAGGAATTAAGAGCGGATGTGAGAAATATTCGTGCAGTCTAAAAGGAAGTGTTTTTCATCTTCCACCTTCTTAGTATTACAAATATGATAGATTCTATCATTCCAGTGAGTCTTGGGAATATACCACCGCATGGTCTCACTTCAAATCTCATAAGAATTAGTTCTAATCGCAATGATGTTAATTTTTTCTTAGTGATGGTAAACACATAGAGATAATTTTTATTATCAAGGGTAGGTTTGATCACCTCCTTATAATATATTATCCTCCTTTTACCCTCCATTTCCTCATCCTCCGACAACTTGTCATCAAACTTGGAGGTAATAGTATCTTTGATACTATATTTTCTTCAAATATAGATATCCTTCTTGATTCCCCAATGGTTAAGTCAAGTCTAGGCATCCTTATGCCACTCTCGCTTGAGGCAAAGGTGGGGGTTTTGAATAACATTAGAAGCAATTTTTGGGAGCCTTTTTGATTCCATGTTGTAAATTTTCTTCTTATACATTAGATATCTAAACATAGTCGTACTTTAATTGGGCGACAAACAAGTTTCGATCAAGAGGATAGGATAGGGAGTATTTCCCTTTATATTTATGTTTTAGGTTATGAATTGCATTTGAATAATCTCAATATCCCTCCATGACTCTCTAGATATACCGCAACCCCAAAATTGTACATATGTATAAGACAATAGGGGTGACGAGAGTTTCAAAGGGGAACCTATTTTCACATCCGATGTAGTAACATTTTTAAATCCAAAAGAAAAATTGTATGGGAGAGCCTAACACCTACACATCTCCCCCTTACCGAGTTCTAGAGTGCCCATGAAATAAAAATTTTAATTCCAAAAGAAAAAAAGGGTATGGGAGAGATGTAGTGGTTTAAAATAATGATTCTGTAACCATATTTACATTTAATCAATAACCACATAAAAAATTAATACTTACAATAAAATTATAATATAAAAATATTCTTAACCATGGATATTCTCCCCATTTTACTGACCATATTATTAACTTATAAATAGGTTTGTTACAAAAATATGGGTCAATATTATGGTTTACCAATACCACATGCCCAAAAACTGCTGCAGAGCTTGTGTAATTTCTAAATCTATCAAATAATTTCTTAGAAGGAGAGATACCGACAGACTTAGGATAACTTATGTTGTTGAAAAGTCTAGATTTATCTTTAAATATGCTAATAGGGAACATCCCACTCGACTTGGGAAACTTGACTAGCTTGAAATCTCTCATTCTTTCACACAATCACCTCAAATGTCCTATTCCTGTAGTTTCCATTTTGCAAAGTTTTAATTCCTCCAGCTTCAGGAGAAATGATAAGCTTTTCAGTGTGGTATTCCTAATGCATCTTTGAACGGAGGGAATTTTCCATTCTCCTCGTCATCAACAACATACCATCCTTATGGTTGCTATAATTATTGGAGAAAGTGCAATACTTTTTTAACTCTTTTTCTTTGCATTTTTTTATTGTTATAGGAGTAGAAAAACAAATTTTACTCTTTTGACTAATTTTGACTAAAGTTAGAAGCATTTTTTTTCTCCCTCTCATGTTTCAAGCCTTAAACATAAGATAAAGTTTTAAACTTAAGATCTTTTATCGTGTTTGCATCTATTGCACTTGAAGAAAAGGATTGTTGTATGGAAGAGATAATGCCAAGGGTGGGTAGTTACTTATGAAGTAGTATCAAGATACATGCAATTATTGCAATATGGACATGGTTACTTGTAAATTAGTGTCAAGATATAAACAATCCCTTCAATGTGGTTCTCAAATTTATAATTTATGTATACTGTACTTTACAAACAAAAATGATATATGAAAAGTATTCTGACTTTATGGCATATACATATTATATATATAATCTTTTTCAAAATAATTTATTAATAAAAAGAACCATTCATCATACGAGTAAATCCATAACATTTTAGCTTTTCTTGGAGTTAAAGAGATTCAAAATAACATAAATACGGATGCAATTAATTTATTTAAGTCATTTGAAAATACCAAGTGATGATGTAATAATAAATTAATTTAGCCGATAGTTGTATCTTTTCAACATAGTAAATTATATGTTGATTATATTTTGTGAATTTTAAGCATGTTATATTATTGTTTATGGTCTTCATATGTGAGGATTTAAGAAAGATTATTTTGAAAGAGAATTATAATATGGAGGTTGTAAGAGCATATTTCTCAATATCTTCTAAAAGTTGTGAGCCTTTCTCACTTGAGAAAAAAATTAGATTAGTAATGAACCCATATTGCAATTATAATCCATGATATACCCATATTATGCAAAATTAATAAACAAAGTTGCATAAAATTTTGAATAATAGAATTATAATATGGATCAAGCATATTTCTCAATATCTTCTAAATGTTGTTTAATTCACACACTTTGACAGAAAAATGCGTTTAGTAATGAATCCATCTTACAATTATAATCCATATTGTAACTAAATTATACAGAATAATTAAATAAAGTAATATAGAATTTTGACTCCATTTTCTATGATAGTCTTTCCTAACCTCTTGCTTTTAGAAATTCCAGTTACAACATATAGTACCATTCCAAATTTAACTATAGAAATGGCCATATTACCTTCAACATGGTAGTGTCGTAAGAATTTTAAAAAACGACAGATACGGTTCCTAAAGAAAATATGTTGAAGCAGCTAGGAGCATTGACTCATCACACATTACGTTGCTTCATTCATAATCGCCATTCACTGATTGAAAATTTCAAAAAAAACCGTCAGCATAAAAATTATCACAATATAGCCGGAGAAGTAAACGGATTAGAAAGTATTATATATGTCGGTAACATTTAAATTATGTAAACTATTTGATTTCACGTCTTCCTGTGGACTTTAGCAGATACTTCTTATCTACACGACGCGATAAAATCGGCCCTGCCTGTGTAATCATAGTATCCTCTTACAGGCACAGTGAAAATCTTCGTCTCCAACGTTGATGGACAAAACGTCAACTTCTTCTTCTTCGTCATCGTCATCGTCATCGTCGTTGCTGGGCAAGAAAATCGGGCGAAATTATTTTCAATACCAAAGTGAAAAAAGCAGGAAAATGTCCTGCCACAATTTCCTCGCAACAGACCTCTACGGCACCAAGTGGTACGATATTAACAGTTGCAGTGAAATATTTTGTTTTAACGGCTGCTTCTGCATATTTTCGTCGTACTATGCTGGCGATGAGAGGGAAGGGTACCAAGGGTTTCCGAAATAGGACCGCATGCCATATGGAAAGACCGAGTGACCATATCTTTGGAGAAAAGTAAAGGAACCGTCGAGCTGGCCGCAGATGAAAAATATCCCGCTGGGTGGTGCCCACTGCTTGGCTTATCTTACCTGGCTTTGTCTCAACGGTACCCTAACCCTAACGCACTACGACGAAACAGGTGTTTCTACACTATCTTGTCGGCGAGCCTTATTTCAGCTGCCATAGGCCCATTAATGCGGCCCAATCAGCTGATGCCCGCCGTTGGTACCCTAACCCTAATGCACTACGACGAAACAGGTGTTTCTACACTATCTTGTCGGCGAGCCTTATTTCAGCGGCCATAGGCCCATTAATGTGGCCAGCTGCCTGGGCCGCATTAATGGGCCTATGGCAGCTGAAATAAGGCTCGCCCTATCTTGTCGCAGCACATGTTTCCATCCGAATAACAATCAACGTTAGAAGTTCGCAAATATAATATTTTTTCATGCGTTTTTTCCACCAGCTAAGCAGAGCCTACGCTGGTGTAGGGCTCATTTTCAATACAACAGCGACCTACGTACCAGGGTACCACCACTCTAGTCTCTACCTACCTATCCGGATACCACCACTCTAGTCAACTTTAAACCTTTAAAATGTAATATTTATTTTACTCCTTTCCTATTCTTTAAGGCATAACCAGGATGTATAGCTTTCATTGTTTAGGCCTAGCCAGGCTGTATAGCTTTCATTTTCAATGCAAGAACCATGTACCTATTACTAATAGGGTAGTCTTATCCATGCCATAAGTTTTCATATATTTACTAATCAATGTTTTAAATTTTAAAATATGAGTTTGCATCCATCGTTTTCATCTAAATACAAATGTAAAAGAATTTAACATATTAGTTTATGAGTTTGCATCTATCGTTTTCATCTAAATACCAATGTTAAAACTTTTAAAATATGACTTTTGATTAGCGACATCAATTTCATTTTCAATTCGCTGGAGTTAATTTTTTTTAAGTTTTCTATTTTAAAAGAGATTTGCAATTTAATGGATTTAATTATATTTATGACAAAATTGACTAAGATATATATCTATATATATATATTCAAATATAAAATATTGAGAATATAAAATAGTGAGGTTATGTGAAATGTTGTAAATTTCCTTATAGTTCATTTATTATATAGGTCAAGGTCACATATATTGAAATTGACCTTCTTAAATTTTAAGTTTGTTATAAAATTAAAATTGTAAGGATTTCAATTTCCATGGTGAAATGTTTGATAAATGACTAATGAACTTATGTAGAGATAGTGTTTTTATGATAAATAAGATAATTGTTTTAGATAAGGAAATGGGTTACAATTCAAATTATCTCCTTAAGGTTTGACTACAACCATGATAGGTCCCAAAAAGGAATCCAAACATAAATTACTACCAAGGTTTACTTCAAAAAAATATTCTTAGCACAATTGTCCTTACTAAAAGGATAAATCAAGAGGGAATTTTTGATTTATTAGGGTCACATATATTGGAATTGACCTTCTCAAATTTTAATTTTGTTTTAAAATTAAAATTGTAAGGACTTCAATTTCTATAGTATAATGTTTGATAAAGTGACTAATGAGCTTATGTAGAGATAGTTTTTTATGATGAATAAGATAATCGTTTTAGATAAGGAAATGGGTTATAATCCAAATTGTCTAAGGCTTTAATACAACCATGATAGGTCCGAAGAAGGAATCTAAACATAAATTACTACCAAGGTTTACTTCAACAAAATATGCTTAGCACAATTGTCTTTACTAAAAAGATAAACCAAGAGGGAATTTGTTGGAGTCAACTATGAAAGAATTTCCATATTAAAGGAGGGTTCCCTTATAATCAAGATCAAGAGGAGGAAATTCAAGATAATTTAAATTTAATAAATAACTCTAGTCCTTTGACTATTATTGCAAAAGGAACATTTACTCTTACTTAATAGCAAAATGAATGAGGGATATGTAAAGGGTAATAAATAACATGTAAATATTATTGAACCTAGTGGGTTGATTCAAGGTGTTTTATTATAGTAGAAGAAATAAATAAACTGAAAATCCCCAAGAAATCTATATGGATTCCCCAAGAAAAAATTGGATGAAGAAACATTTTCCTTTTAATATTTTTAATCCCAAGTTCACACCACTTCAAAGGATTACTTATTCTTCCGCTAATGTTGAATTAAGAAATTTTATGTCCAAGGTAAATGTGTTTTTCCCTTTCTTAGATATAGAAATACTTAAAAAAACAAAAGGGTCAAGTGAAAAGGATCCATAACTTTGAAAGAGAGCCTAAAGATCCTACAATTGTGGAATATAGTTGAAATAAATGGGGACATGCATCTTTCCTCCAACCATTACTAATCAATAATTTGATATTTCATAATTGTATGGTTCACTCTTGATCATTTACAAATGTGATTCATTTAAGAGTCATGAATAAATTGGAATTCGAAATTGGTAGGACGTATAGGAATGTGTGGGTTTTTTATCAAAGTATACTCATTTCCTTGGTTATATTAAAGATGTCAAAGTTTCCCTAGCTTCTAATATTAATATTATTGTGGTTATGGACATGACCATTGGTGATGAGTAAGGACTCCAATTTTTTTTCGAATTATCTTTTCTATTTCATTTTTCTTTGCAAAAGGATGCAAAAGGGTTCTAGTGATAAAATATCTATAGCAAGTGGAATACCATGGCCATGCACCTCCCATGAAGTTGGATTACCCTAGGTTGTTTCTAATACCCATAACTTGATATTCTTAGAAGACCAACTATATATTAGGGTGAATATCATATGGGGTTGTGTTCAATAATTGTAAGGAAAAAAACTATTGCTATGTTGAATTTTACCTTATGTACAAAATAAAAAATCCATAGACATATCAACTAAATCAATGATATAGCACTCAATGACTTCACATATACCTAAACTCTATGACTCTTTTATAGGTAAAGAAAGAGAGGAGGTTGATAATTACATACCTCCTCTCTAAGTTCTAGTAATGCCCCTATATAATGAAACTATAGAGGTTGTATCTTTAGCTCCTATATATATTCCCCCCACTATTCACACCTATACCCTACTCATAAGAAAACAAGAGAAACCAAATCTAATCTCGTAAAAAATATTCATTAGATATTTATGCAAGATCCATTCCATATCATTCAAGCTAATGTAGATATAATTAGATTTATTTATTAAAAAATGAGAACTAGGGGGTACCATAAAATATATATTATAAACTAATGGAATAAAACATAGATATAGCTTGAGTGTAGAAATACCTCCCCGTTTTTTGGTCCAAGGTCCTCATTAGCTAACAATAACAAGGCTACTTATGGAATGCAAGGAGTATCGTCACTAAAATATTCTTCATTTCATTTCATAATTATCTCTCCCATATCTCTTAGGAATAGATTTATTATATAGATTAATCAAGGATATGGGAGGATGGATGTAAACACTTAGGTCTGTAATTTCACCTAGCCCTTTGAAGTCCTTTTAAGGAAATAAAGCATCTAGAACTAGAGTCCAACATTACTTTATGGAGATGGAGTAATAAAATTTAACATTTCTTCAACCATCTCAACAATAATTTCTAAGAGCACCATGGACTTCTACTTATGTGAGATTTCCAATTATATAAGTTTCATTCAAATATGAGCTCTAGGTACAAAGTTATGACCATTTTAATATGCTTCCCTCTTAAATTCCATGCGAGCATATGTATTATTTTGACATAATAGACATGAGGTAGTCCATTTCCCTCATTTCTTCATTGTATAATTCTACATGAGCTACATGTGGTTGATATGTCACAGTCCCTACCCAAATTTCCTCATTATGTAAGGCTACATCCTTAAGGGGACATATTGACCAAATACTCCTATATCGAAAAAAAATTCCTTAAAACCTTTCTATAGTAATTTTTTGGATCTTTAATTATTTGCATTTCCAATATTCTATACTAGTATAGGAATTAAAAACCTTGTACATCCATATAGATGTACAAAAATTCCAACTCAACCATTTGAACATCGATCTAGGAAACCTCAAAGTTATTAATAAAACCAAAATGTAGGTTTCCAAATTTCCAAATCTAAAACATCCACTAGCCCATGTCACATTACCTTGGTTTCCACCTGGACTCCATCTCGGTATGACTATAATAGTAAAATATTCATCAATTCCTACCACGTTAGACTAGGTCCATGCAGTTGAAAACCCACCTAACTGGATATATATGTTTTTCAAAATTTTTGGATCAATTTTAATCTAGAAAAAACCAAGAGATGTTGATTCTACAAAAATTTATGTTTATGGATTTAGGATTCCTCATCACCTACCATGATAGGTGACACATTTACCATTGTGCAACTGAAAATCCATGTCACATTACCTTGGTTTCCACCCAGACTCCATCTCGGTATGACTATAATAGTCAAATATTCATCAATTCCTACCATCTTAGGCTAGGTCCATTCGGTCGACAACCCACCTAAATAGATATATATATTTTTTTAAATTTTTGAATCAATTTGAATCTAGAAAAAGCCAAGAGATGTTGATTCTACAAAACTTTGTATTGATGGATTTATGGATTCCTCATCACCTACCATGATAAGTGATACATTTATTATAGTAGAAGAAATAAAGAAACTGAAAATCCCCAAGAAAACTATATGGATTCCCCAAGAAATAATTGGATCAAGAAACATTTCCCTTTTAATATTTTTAATCCCAAGTCCACACCACTTTAAAGGATTATTTATTCATCCGTTAATGTTGAATTCAAAAAATTTCTATCTAAAATAAATGTGTTTGTCCTTTTCTTAGATATATATATACTTAAAAACCAAAAGAGTCAAGTGAAAAGGATCCATAAATTTGAAAGAGAGCCTAAAGATCCTCCAAAAATCCTACAAATTGTGGAATATGATTAAAAGAAATGGGGACATGCATCTTGCCTCCTATCATTACTAATAAATAATTTGATATTTCAAAATTGTATGGTTCAATCTCGATCATTTATAGATGTGATTCATTTAATATTCATGAATAAATTGGAATCTGAAATTGGTAGGACCTATAGGAATGTGTGTATTTTTTAATCAAAGTCTACTCATTTCCTTGGTTGGATTAAAGATGTCAAAGTTTCCCTAGCTTATAATATTAATATTGTTGTGGTTATGGACACGATGAGTAAGGACTCCAAAATTTTTTGAATTACCTTTTCTATTTCATTTTTCTATGCAAAAGGGTTCTAGTGATAAACCATCTATAGCAAGTGGAATACCTGGTCATGCACCTCTCATGAAGTTGGATGACCCTAGGTTGTTTCTAGTACCCATAACTTGATAATCTTAGAAGAACAACTATATATTAGGTTGAATATCATATGGGGTTGTGTTCAATACTTGTATGGAATTAAACTATTGTTATGTGGAATTTTACCTTATGTCGAAAAGAAAAAATCCATAGACATATCAACTAGATAAATGATATAGCACTCAATGACTTCGCGTATACCTAACCTATATGACTCTTTGATAGGTAAATAAAGAGAGAAGGTTTATAATTACATACCTTCTCTCTAAGTTATATAAATTCCCCTAGATAATGCAACTATACAAGTTTTGACTCGAGCTCCTATATACATTCCATCCACTTTTCACACTTATACCCTACACATAAGGAAAAAAGAGAAACCAAATCTACTCTCGTAACAAATATTTGTTAGATATTTATTCAAGATCCATTCCATACCATTCAAGCTAATGTAGATCTAATTAGATTCATTTATTAAAAAATGAGAATTCGCGGGATACCATGAAATATATATTAGAAACTAATGGAATAAAACATAGACATACCTTAAGTGTAGACATACCTCCCTGTTCTTTGGTACAAGGTCCTCCTTAGCTAACAATAACAAGGCTACTTGTGGAATGCAAAGAGCATCGTCAAGTAAAAATTTCATCATTTCATTTCGTAATTATATCTCCCATATCTCTTAGAAATAGATTTCTTATATAGATTAACCAAGGATATGGGAGGATGAATGTAAACACTTAGGTCTGTAATTTCACCTAGCCCCTTCAAGGCCCTTTTAAGGAAACAAAGCATCTGGAACTGGAACTAGGGTAGTCATGGGTGAAGCTTGAGCATTGATAGTGGACAATGTGCAATTCAAGCTGGATTAAGGAATAAAAATACACAATATAGGGGCTTCATGTCAGAGGTTGATTGTTTTTGCATTGTTTCATCCAACTGCACAGTTCTATAAGGAAGATAAGACCTAGTGATTATGTAGTTGCGTAGCTCAGGATCTCAAGAGTTGAGCTTAAGGTCTGAGACTGAGAAATGCACAAGTCAGGTCTAGCTGGAGGGAATGATTACATAGTTTATGGAGGATAAGGGCTAGGCTTGAGCACTAAAATTATGAAATGCATAGAAATGAAAGGACAGAAGGCCACATGATTTCATATTTAAAAAAATTATGAGCTCAATACTGAGGCTTTAGGACTGATACTATGCAATTCACAATGATGACATGGTTGGAGAGAAATATTGCACAGTTATGGCACTCAGGTGTTGGGATTAAGCACTGAATTTGCAAAATGAACAATTATAGGAGGAAGATATTGCACATTGCGTAGTGCCAAGATAGAAGTTTGCTACTTCAGGGATGATATTTATCAATGTGCATTTTCGGAGGGCTGGATGAGTCTAGGTTTCCCGGTTGGGAAGTGTTCCAAATTTTACTAAGTGTTGGATTTGTGCAACTGATGTTAAAAATGACAAGACTTTATTGTGATGACACACTTGGAACACTTTAATGAAAAAATAACATACATAATCCAGACCACATTAAAAACATATTTCCATGAATGCAACAACTTTACGATGACTTTACGACAAGTGCGACAGTAAAGGTACACTTTGCTATGATCCTGAAGACACTTGTGAAAAAATTCTTAAAACTTTGGGAAGGAGAAAAAATGATGTTTACATGGTTATACCAACTAATTTACACAAGGATAACCCATTTAAACCACAAAAACAAGCATACATACAACTCTTGAATGTGGAAATATGATAATTGCTAAAGTGCGTACGACTCTTGTGATATGTGAATGATAGTGGAAGTAACAAATGGCAGAGAAAATATACCATGAAAACAAAAATAATATAAGTGAAAGAAAGAAAAAGTGATCGCCGAAAACATGAAAATTACACTCATGAAAACAAAGGTGCACGAAAGAGACAGTTTCTAAAAATCACTGAAATGGGAGTAAAAACACAACTAGAATGTGACAAAATTGTCGTTCACAACACACTTAATGTTGACATATATTGGACATAGCACATGCACATTATTGATGGAATGTTTGATGATTATCTAATATTGTGTAAAATAATGCGCTCATGCACTTGTTATAGGTTGAGCATGTGTGAGAAATGGACTATGACACTTCGAATCAAAGAAGGTAGCTCAAAAAGAATCAACTAACCAAGAACTGAATATGGGAGGACCAATCAAAATATACACAGTAGGCTCCAAAATTCGAGAGTACACACAATTTTAGAGGGTTTTTGTTGTATCGATAACATACTAATCGGGTCCAAATTCTTCCTCCTGTGCTTCAGAATGTGTATATAGAAAGGACATCCACATATTCGAAGATGTTCCATGCTACGATTATTTCCTGTAAATCCTTCTTATGGAGTCATGTTATTGAAAATACTACGATGAATTCAATTCTACAAGTAGACACTTTTTATACATGCCTCTCCCAATAATAATTAAGGGAGGTCTTGATCATATATCATGGTCGTGATACATTCTTCAATTTTTTTGTTATTTCTTTGGGCCACACCATCCTGTTAAGGATTATAGGGAACAATAAGCTCCTTCTTAATACATTCTTCCTTGAAAAATGTTATGATGATTTTCGAGGTATATTTCCACCATTGTGTGACCTTAAGGTCTTGATCCTTTTTTTGGTCAGATTTTTACTTCATTTCTTAATTCTTGAAACATATCGAATACGTCATCCTTATTATTGAGATATAACCATGTATTTATTGAGAATTAATCGATGAATGCCACATAATATTGATGACCTCCAAGATAATTTACTGCCATAGGATGATACACATAAAATTTCATGAGTTCTAATATTTCCTTTAATTTGGTATGACTTCCTGCAAAGGGTTTCTTCACATTCTTACATAGAGCACATCCCTTGCATATTCCTTCATTCATTTCCTTCAATTTGGGGATGCCATTGACCATTGATGTAGAGATGGAAAAAAATTGTAGTGAAGGTGTCGATACCTTCTATGTCATAGTTTTGAAGGGCTCACATCCAAGTGAACTATGGATTCAGGGAGAGAAATAAGTAACTTATATAGAGCTACCTCACAAATTCAAATCATCCTTACATGATGAATAATACAACCCTTCCCAAACAAAATCTCGTCCATCAAAAAAAGAAATTATATCTCATTTATCTTCTAGAAAACAAATATAAAGAATATTTTTCTTCAAAACTGGAACATAACGAGTATTATTGAGATGATTTCTCCCACTAGAAATATAATTCCCTTCACTGGATATTCTTCTTACCTCCAAGATGACTAGACCTGAAGAAGTTCCTTTTAACAAATTCTAAAGTTGACTACATTCTCTTTTCATATTTCTGGAGTTTCCACTATCTGTAACCCATACATTATCATCGTTGAAAGTGTCAGAGAGAGAAGAGAAGAAACTCCCATGTATTAATCCTTTTTCTAGGTTGGAGATGATCTTGAAAATCATTTATTTGATAGTCATAGCAAGGTTCTCAAGAAACTTGAAACTATTCCTCATAGTGCCAATTAAGATGTGATCTTCAATTTCCTTCTTACACCTTAGATATGAAAACATGTTGGAAAATCAAGCATCTCTTATATCATGTTGGAATTTCCTTGATAATTACTTATGATTTTGGTTGGAAATTTATTATTTCTTTATTTCTTGTTCATCTACAAATTGCCAAAATAATGAATATCACAAAAAGAAAAAGTACACAAGAAATAGGCTTCAAGGCATGGAAAAACCACTCGAAAGGAAAAAATAGACGGTATACTTCTCTTCTTATAGAATATCTTAAAAATGATACTTTCAAGACCCAAAGAAAAATGTGCAGAATCCTCCCCAACACCAAGTTAGCCCCCTAACAAATCTCTTCAGGGAAGCTTTAAAACATCAACCTTCTAAAACATTTCTATAGAACTTTGGCCCTAAAACTTCACTTCATAATTTTTCCGTACAATTTTGGCCTCCTGCAATTGGAATATACATAGGAAACCCTAACATATTCACACATTTGTACATAAAGACAGATAACCCAATAGATGTTCATTTATTTTTCTCTTCCTCATGCTTCCAACTCATTCTCTTTCTTCATTATTTCAAATCCAACTTGTGAAGTTTTTTATTCCAAATGAATTGATATCCTCTTATTTATAGTCTTCTTCAGGGGTCAAATAACCCTCCTTTATGTTGGTCAAGTCCCACTAGCACAATTGTTTAAGGATGGGCCTCGTTAGCCATGTGAATCGGGATCAAACCTCACAAGGGATGGTTGTGCCATGTGCTATGGGGAGAAGACATGCTAAAAAACCTAGTCAACTAAGGGTTGATGAAGCCTAGGTCGGGTGCAATCACGGGGTGACCTTGATGGCTTAGTTTCCCTTGGGTCGCGGATCCTAAAGCCAGGGGTCAAGGCTGGAGGATCACATACAACTTGACAAACGACAAAAATAAACCCTCCTTTAGGTTGAATTCACATTCATTGGGAAAAATTGGTCTTGATTGAAATTAAATATTTTATTTTGTTACAATGAATCCAAATGGGACTATAATACATGACGTCAATTTTTTTTTTACAAAGAAAGACCTAGAAATACTTAGAAGCACGAATAATGTTTTTTTGACCTAAGTAGAGCATGAGGCCCATTCTATAAATAAAATATAGTTTTTATTTATTTATTTATCTTTATTGATATACAAAAAATATGATTTTGATGATTACAAAGGTTATTATGAAGGCTGAACCTAGTTACAATTTCCAACTTGTTTATTGATTTAGACATGGATCAAGTCTAAAACATTCTTAGTGTGATGAAATTGTTCATATTCCATAGTCGAATGCTTATAGTAAGTCGATATTGTGTGATAAATAAGAACATTATTTTCCATTAGAAACAATGAAGAACCAAACTCAAATAAAGTGTAGAACACTCAATGATCATGTAGAGGGGTGAATAAATACAATCACCATCATCATCTACTAAATGTTAAATTCACATTTCATGCAATAAAAAATAAAAATCAATATTCTTAATATTAAAATTAGAGCTTTTTGAGTGGTCTTATGTCAATGATCTGGCATTAATTAAA
Source organism: Pinus albicaulis (assembly GCA_034641835.2). NCBI lineage: Eukaryota > Viridiplantae > Streptophyta > Pinopsida > Pinales > Pinaceae > Pinus > Pinus albicaulis. Next base: position 896,941,179 of record CM076570.1, on the reverse strand, counting down.
ATGATGTAATTGTCAAATGGGGATGAGTCAAAGGAAAACAAGGAGGTTAAAATTCTTTTTATATGATAACTCAGTTATTTCCACAATGGAATGGGTCATATCACTTTTTTTAAACACAAAGTTCAAAATACAAGAGAGATAAATACATGTTTGGGATTAGGGAAAATTAATAAACATATATTTTAAATAAACACCTTGTGTATGGACTATGAATATTTTTGTTTTACTCCCTAATCATGCCAACAAATTGAGATTCCAAAATATTGATTTTGAGAAATGAGAAACAAGAACATGAACTAAGATTTTTTGAGTTGAAGATACGGTCAAGAGAATGTTTTTTTATCACTCCAAGGTAAGTGATGAGGTAAACACATGAAGCATACATGAAAGTGAGTCCACCGATGAGCTAGAAGTTTTAGGATCACACAAAGACTATCATCAAAAATAAGAAATGAGTCATGGTATTCTATATGATCTAATATGTATCCTTAAATTATAATATCTTAATAAAATATTGGTTAGGTGTGGATGGATACCTAAATTTTTGAATTGAACTCTATTTGACGTGCTTTCTAAAACATATGAAAGGTTTTTTTCTTTGAGAAAAACTAGTGATAATTAAATCTACCATATTTATGAGTGTATAAAGTGTAGGATATCTCAAGGTAGTTACTGCATATCATAAGTGTCTCGTAAGATTTTTCAAATAAGCACAAGACTCAAATGAGTAGTGTAGTGAGGAAATGAGCAAACCCACACTGAGAATACCATATATGCAAGATAAATTTAATGGTTAGATGAAGAAATGAAATACAAATTGATTTAAGGGCGATGGGGTTAGACTGTATCTCTCAAGGTGATGATAGGATTAAACACAAGGTGCTCTAAAAAAGTATGTAGAGGACTAGATATTAATAAACACTTAGGGATCATTATGTTTCCTAATATCTGGTTAGTGAACGTTCTGTTTAGGATCACACCCAAGTGCAAAAGGGGTGATCTCAAAAAAGAAGAATGGAAAAAGGGAAGAGCTAGTGACATGTGCCCTTAATGAAAAAAATTATTAGCTTTCATTTTCGTGGTAGAATTAGGTGGAGACCTCACTACAGATTTTCCTTTTAGTGGAACTCAATGCCCTTCTTCATCCTTAGCTACAACTCTATCCAAATTTAATGACCCTCTCAAAAAATATCATGCTCTATCCCTTAAAAAATAATTACCATTCATAGAGAAAGAAAACATAATTGTGCTAAAGATTACTTAGGTAATACTTTCATTATTCTCTCACAAATTGGACTGGAAATATTCCCTCCTTATAGAATCAAATTACTCATTATTTACAATATAATAAAAAAATAGGCTCAAAATTGTAAGTTCTCAACCACATGCCCAAACCATGATCCATAGTACAATAACAATAATTTTACCATTAAAACGTTTAGTGAGGGAGTTTGTTACAAAATATTTAAAATACCCCTTTAGGAGGGTTTACAATACAAACCATGGGACATAAGAGCCTTCTTTCCCAAATCATGGATTTTTCAATCATGTTCAATTACAAGTTGGGATAATTCTTGAATTTCATCATTATTCAATGTTTATTAGGGTGAGCTAAGGTGTCCAAGAAAGATAGATAATGTGGTATCCTTATTTGAAAATGGATTTTTTATTTGGACCAATGATAATATATTTTCTTGAATACTTAATTATGTAAGCCTAATTGGCCTTCCTTATAGAACATAGAAATGAATAGTTTACTATTTTACCTAAGTATACTGTGTAGGAAAAAAAAAACCTAATACACATATGTTAAACCTTAGGTTAGATATACCTTCATGGTAATCTATCGAGCTATGCTGAAATAATGAACATATGGTAAAGGGATCGACATGAACTCTTCATGACTTAACACTCAAGGTCAAATTTAAACATACACATATTTTCATTTTAGTGTCTAGCCCTGGAGCTCACTAGGGGAAATTTTAGCCTAAAATTGGCCTCCTAAGGAAAAATAATAAAATAATAGTTAAAATAATAAAATAAGAGATAAATTTTTGAGGGAAAAGAAGAAAACTACTTTTTTTAATTGTATTTTTGGCTTATCTCCTTATAGGTTTACTCACATTTGATGTGTAGACACTCATTGGATGTGGAATTAAATTCCACATACAATGAGTACCCATTATGCATACTTTTGAGAAGACCCACATTGATAAAAATTCCACATACATTAAAAAACGTGCAATTTTTATTCATGTGGGTCTTCTCAAAATCATGGGTAATGGGTACTCATTGGATGTGAAATTTAGTTATGCATCCAATGAGTGTCTACACTTGAAAATTGAGTAAACCTAAATGGAGATAAGCCAAAAATATAATTAAAAAAAAAGGTAGTTTTTCTTATTTTCCCTCCAAAATATTTACATCTAAATTTAAATGCTTTTTATTGGTTTAAATATTATTACATGGAAAATACATGAAATTTCCATGGGTGCTTTCAAGCTAAAATTTCCTCTAATGAGGATTATTTTAGTATCTTTCTTAAGATGAAGCCTGAAGCACTGAGCTTCCATTCCTCAACATCATCTAATATGCCCACTAATAGAAATAATAGGTGTTCAGTTCATTGAACATGTCCTTTCCATTTAGATTTTCATAGAAAATCTAGGGACTTTGTTAAGGAAACATAATTAGGTGAACTCAAGATCCTTTTGTTTAAATTTTTTCTCTTCATCTCTTTTCCCTTTTGATATTACATAGAAAACCATTGAAAAAAAATTTCCACTATGATTTCCAATGATTTCATGATTTTATAGACCATTTAATGATTACCCATGGGAAGCTAGATCATGAATTGGAACAACTCTATTTTCATGAAACGAATGGATGCGAAAAGTATGAGTGGGAAGTGTTATAAATAACAAGCATATGGAATAGTACCTAAAGATTTCACTCAGCAACATGACATGATGATAATAAATCACACTCTTCAATAAGAAATCCATGTCCTAGATGGTATTGTAATACAAAGAAACAAATTGGATTTACCACAAGAAGTTGTAAATCCTACCTTTGTAGACAACACAATCAACAACCAATCAAGATCATACCGTCATCCAACAATATATGTGTATATCTTTATAAGGATTTAATTTGTCTACCATCTAAGTTTGATGAAGACCTATAATCCTGATTGGTTAGCCAACATGAGTGGTGGAAGGATAAATTGTGTAGGTTAATGCAATTGAGTGAAGGTCAAGTTTGAGCAAGAGAAATCCTGCAAGTCAACAACATACATGATTGGGGTTGTCCCTTCATATGGTTATCCCTTTTAAAGTAACATGCCCTTCAAAAAAACATATTTATTGATGACTTTTACTCAAAATATTCTCAAAAAAAATGTTGAAATGGTAAATTTAAGTTGTTAAATCTATATACATTAAGTCTCTTGGAATTTTTTCAAAACTTTAAATGTATATACTTAAAATATATATATATATATATATATATATATATATATATATATATTATATATATATATATATATATATATATATATTCTACCCAAAAATTGTATCACTTAATTCCATAAGAAAAATTGTGACACTTCACCTAATTTATTTCATGAGGGCTTCACTCATTGAAAATATGACATATCACGTGCATTCATGGAATCAATATATTTAATTTCATCACATATTGGAAAATACCTCTAAAAATCACATTATTTAACCCCAAACCAATACAAACCCAATACACCTTCCCAATTTAAAAAACCCTACTCGCACTAGATACTGTAGGTATCAATTTCTTCGTTAACATTTTTCATACCTTTTTATATTTTTTCATTTACTTTGAGATCCATTTTTTATACGTTTCAATATAAAAACCCATGAAGTTATTATATGCTCAATATATTATGTCATTTTTTCTTTAATATATATCTCTAATATATATACACATGCACACATCATTAATATTTACGGTGTAAGGCGTTATTCTTTGAAAAAACTCCCCTAGGTTCCACCTTGCACTATTCTACAACTTTATATTTAATGTTAGACAATTGAACAAGGATCATCCGTAAAATTAATAATTAATAAAAAATTCAAATTAATAATCAGTTAATAGTTACTAATAATTAACTATTAGATACCTCCATATTAAAATCCATATGAGGAAGATGATGTTGGCATATTCTGAGAAGTTTTCTCTAAAGTTTTTAATATTCATTTTCAGTGATAAGAATACATGTAGGGGATTCTATTATGTGACATGGAGCAATAAGTAAAAATTCAGGTGAAAAATTTCCAGTAACTACTTCAGCGAGATCTACTAAGGTTATGCTTAGTTTCTTTTTCTTTTTTAATTTGAAGAGAAATTGTTTCATTGATTTTATAACATTCGTAGTTCCTAGATTTCTCTAATAATATTTTAATTTTTATTTTCACTAATAAAAATAGGAAAAGGGGATTCTATTATGTGACATGGAGCAATAAGTACAAGAGACACCTTCATACTGTATATTTTCTGGATTGTGCTTGTGACCGTCAAGGAGAAAACACATATTGTTAACTATTAGACCCACTCATATTTTACATTAAACTTCCATTAAATGAACATTTTGCCTACTTTCAATTGAAAAAATTATCATAAATAAAAGCTTAACCAGAATCAAATAAGGTGTTTCCAAACATCCATTACATTCCATTTGATAAAAAAATGTATAATGATTCTGATTCACTTGTTGGAGATAGCAATCCATAGTTTGATATCAAACTAGTCAAGGGAATTTAGCTCGATGGTGGATCATCCCACCAAATGGGTGCAGTTTGGCTATCAATTTTTCAACATGTTATTGGATTCAACCTCCTTGTGTTGAGGCTCATTGGAGGCATCTAGAATCCTCAAGCCAAAGTATGGCTTGAGGGAGGGTGTTGGACATAGCAACACACCATGCATTGGATTCCTAGTATGTACATTTTTCAACACCACATATGTTTTTATTTTTCAAACTAAGTCATCTATTTGCTGTAATGACAATAAATTTCCTTATCAAAGTTGGATTCAACTATAGAAATGTCAATGGAGTTTTTGTACCCCTTTTTCATCTTCTATGAAACAAAAAAATTACATAGTTTAACAATAATAATTCCTCATTAATATTATGCTTGAATTCCTTATTACATTGTATGTTGATAGAAGTTTCAAATTTAAATGTAGTCAATAATTGAAAATTTATTTGATGGCAATTGAATAGCTCAAGCTTTCGGCTTGCCTTTTCTTAGTCCATATATGTAGTCATTAGGCTATGATTTCCGGCATGAGGCCAACTATGCCTCGGATGCTGGTACTGTTCTTAAACCAAAAACTTCACAATATGTTACTAGAATCAACCCTTTCTACTTGGGAGTTCAGTACAATGAGATGTTGGATTTCAAGGTTCGATTTCTTGATCTTATTTCAAAAGGTAAAACCTTTGTTGAGATTTTATTTTGTAGGAAAATAAAATTTATTAGTAACGATAAAAATTATGGACGTCTAAAGATATTCGTAGAAAGGGTATCTAAATTTGATAAATTATGATTTTAGACACAGGCTATTTGATGTTCAACTCATATGACTTCCTTAACAAAACATTGTGGAAAAGTGAGATGTGGGATCTACATCTTTTGTAAATATTAGATCTTTTTAGCATGTTTTTAAGTAATTTAGTCACCATTACGCAAAAAAGCATGAAACGTGTCCTTGAATTTTTATTTATTTATAAGGTTGGATATATCCTTATTGGAATCATTGAAGGAGTCTCTAAATTTGTACAAGTCTCATGCATATAAATTTTGGGAAATGGTATTTTGATAAAATAATGTGTTAACATTTGTTTCAGGTTAATAGTTTGAGTGGTTGGGAGCATTGTTTGTTTTTTTATCCATTCGAGTTTAGTTCCAAGGAGCATGTTTGGGAATTGCGATAAAACTATAAGATTAGACGACCCTTAGAATTAATCCAACAATATTCACTTCGGTAAAACAAATAATAATAATCATAAAATAAGGTGGCTTAACACTTGTCAAAAATAAATCAAAGTATGCATCAAAATGGATCAACATCCCATTACATGGTGATTTCTCCTTTCATATCTCTATTTGATGTTGTGGCCACTTCCATCCAGCAAAAGAGGTTGATATGGATCCATTGACCACCAACAAAACTAATAACCTGGACTTTTTTGTATTAAGGATTTGTGTCTTTAATTGAATTCTATAGGCATATTTGCACCCAACTATTCTTTCTTGATACTACTTGTATGGAATGGTTTGTATTGAGATTACTCAAAATGTCTCCTACGATGATACACTTTTTTTCATTTACAAAATGGTTTAGGGATACTATGTTTCCTTTAGATATGCCTTGCCAATTTTGTTGAAGCCAAATTTGTCCATGAACATAATGGCTGGGTAGAGAAAAAATTCCCGATGAGGAAATTTCGAGACCATATTTATTTGTTTGTGACTAGTTCTTATTTTTCTTATGCGCCAATTTTGCAAGAAAAAATTGGAGTATCTACTAAAACTTGAGGTATTCAGTCAAGCTCTCTACAAACTTGATATTGTGAAGAATTATTTCACCTCAAAACATGGTGAAATAGGAATTCAAGGTGTGAAGCAGTTTCTTCCCCAAGTAACTTCTCAAATTGGTGAATCTATTAAGATAAATTCTTGACTACAAACATTCTAATTGAGCATAGATGGACTTCAAGAATTAATTAATTAACTATGTTGTTTACTTACTCTAAAAAACATTATATAAAGAAGGGGTAAGGACAATATTTGTGGCAAATCTTGCACCAATCGGTTGCTTTGCTTAATTTCTGGCTTAACGTCCTCCTAATCAATCTGATCTAGATGGTTATGATTGTATGAGCTGTTAAAAAAATGGAGTGGTGGACTATAATAACCTAATTGGGGATGAACTTGAAGAAGTTAGAAAGGTCTTACCAGATGCATCTGTTATATATGTTGATTCACATGCGACCAAGTTGGATGTTTTTACAAATCCAACGAAACATGGTAAGCTTCCCTTTTAAACGATAGTCAAGTTCACAAACGTGTAATTCTTCTACGATAATAAAAATACCTCAGAAGATGTTATAGTGTATACTTTGGGAGTCAACCATCTTAAATAAATATATCATTTGAGTCCCTTCTTTTACAATCTTCTTTTCATGAAGTATAACCTTATAGAAAATAAAATTTCAAAGAAAAATAAACATAATATATAATACAGAGTAAGAATGGTAAGTATTAACTTTCAAAGCCACTTTCACCTTCATTTTTTCTCTTTTATTTATAATAATAAAATGCATAGTATCCAATTCCATGATTTGTAGGATTCCAGTATGGAACAAAGGCCCGTTGTGACCCTGAAGGTGATTACAATTTTAGTCCAGAGGTTCTATGCATCCAAAGAAATACATTAAATGGTATTGTTGTCACAGCTTCAACATGTTTTCATCCATCAAGTTACGTGTCCTAGGATGGAATTCATAAGACTGATGCTACAAATATATATATAGCCAATGAAATTCTTAGTGGTAACTACTTTCAGCGACCATTTCCACTCATGACACTTTGTGACCTAAAACCTCTTGGGTGAAATTGAGGTGGAAAAGAAGATCCATATGCTATGGGAAAAATGTATTCAATAAAACCTTCACTTCCAAGGTCTCTCAATTCAATAATGTTACTAATAAGAAACATGGGCTTTTTCAATTATAAATTCATCATGATTTTTGGCACTTTTTCAATTAATCATATTCTCTCACTCACATAATATTAATGTGATTGCATCATGTTTAAGTCACCCTTATGGTGATCATTTTATCAATATTAAAAAATAAATTCTATCCAAGGAAGATGGGAACACATGTTTTTTTTTTGGTATGATTCTTGTTTCTCATTTAGTGTTAGTGTTGTTGGTATGATTCTTGTTTCTCATTTGGGTAGGCAGATTGAGTTGAACTACTAAAACAAATCTGATATAAATTGCATTTGTAAACTCTTCCAAATACGTTTATGCATGTAATTTTATGAGATATTGTTGATTTCAAACCATTTTAGTATGAGATGCTAACATAACATGATCTATGTAGAAATCCTTATAATTACCATTACTTATTATTTTTGACTAATTGGAAGGACTAGTCCCTCTTGAATTGTGTATATGACAGTTGATAAAAAATTTCAAGTTACCTGAGAAGTTTACAGACTAAATAAAACTAATCAAACTATTGGAATGTATAAAAAGTTGTCAAAGTTATGGGTTGTAACAAAAATAAAAATTGGCAGCCTGTACGGGTTTCTTGTGCATTACAACAATTGAGCTTGCAATGGAGTCCAACTGAAACTTATCAATGTTTAAGGTTAATTAATATTGTTTTACATTTCTAGCTTTGTATATTTATAGGATTATTACAAGAATACTGAATTTATAAATATTCACAAATTCCAATAGCTCTAAAACATCATTAATGTATGATCAATTTCCTAACTTCCACTGCAACGAAAAATGGTCTTTTCATAGCCATGAGATTGATCATCCCTAGGATTTTGGTTGAGTATCTTTCCATTTGAGCCTCTTTTAGCGATTGGATTGTCCAACATGAAATCACAACCCATGAATGAAGAATGACTAGCCCTCCCTAATATTGTTAGAACACCTAGAGGACATCTTGTTGAGGTTTCCTTCATGGAGCTGGACCACCTTGGATACCTTTATATTATCTTGCACTAGAGGCTCCATCCACTAAATTTGTTCCTTTTCTTGGAATTGAGGTTAGCAGTGGGACAGTGGGATCTTATATCCTATGTGTGGTTTCAAAGCCATGGGCATACATGTTAGACATGCTTCAACTCTGAAGTAATACTTTTTGGTGTTAATTAATACATGTTTTAGAGTTCGTGGGCTTTCTTTATTATTTTATATTAGCTTTTATAAAACTTCATACTAAATTCCCCCACAATATAGTTGTCTTAATCATTGAAACCTCACAAGGAAAGGTCCTAATTTTATTCTGCCATTGTGGTCATCAAAGTAATGAGCAATAGCATTGTTAATAAAGAAATGCACATGCATGCAAATGGAATTTAGTTCCTTTATAACCAAATATTGTGTTTTATCACTTTCATTTAAAAAATTTCTGCGAATGCACAGTCAAGTTTATCTGAAATTAAGTTGTAGGGAAAAGAAGTAAGAAGAGAGAACGATGATTCTTAAAATTCGATTTGAGGGGTTTTTTTTACCACTTTCATGTAAAGAGACTGTCAATCCAAAAGTTCGACTGAAATTCAGAATGAGTGGAAAGCAGTAAGAAAATAGAACGGTGATCCTTAAAACTGGATTTGAGGGATTGTGGACATCTTAATGATAACTTAATCTCTTATGAAACTCAAGCATGAGTGATAGAAATATGTAACATATATTGAGATAAGCCTGTGGTCATTTTTCCATCGCAAATTGATTCTAAAATTCTGCAGAGAGACAAAGTAAGGCTTCCTTGCCTTCTATGTTATGGATTGAATCTCACTAGATTAGGTACTAGTCTACATCAATAAGTTTAAAAGGTATGTAATCATGAATGTAGGGAAACATCTTTGGGCTTACTAGAATCCCCACTTTTTTTTTTTTTTTAATGTATGTATAGCTCAGTGAATTAGCTCAATCACTTATTATGGATCACTTTCAAGATAAATATTGTTGAGAAATCACATGTTCCAAGTCCTGTAGAGTCCCTCTCAGTTAAGGGTACATGTTTTACTCCACCCACATTTCCTACCCACATTTATTGCCAAGGGTGATTCATTGATTGTGAGGAAGTGCCTTGAGGATTTCCCACATCTATTGGGACTATGCTCATCTTATTATTCTAATTATCTCCACGGTTGATTCCGATTTATGCTCATCCTACTCTTATAATTCTGTCCATGGTTGATGCAAATGGTAATTCGATTGATAGACATTTTATGGTAACTTATTTTTAATGAGAAAGGCCAAATATATGCTTTCAATTTTTTCCAATTTTCCATCACATCAATCCAAAAGTATTCTTGTTGGATTTTAGGCTAAAAATTCTTGTATCATTTCTCATTGTTTTCAGTGGATAAAAATAAACCAATTGTAACATGTTTAGACTATGGAATTTTCTATTTAAAACTAGAATATCAAAATCCCCCTTGTCCTCAAAGAATAAAAAACAAGAAAGAAGAAAGAAATAGATGTTAATTGAAACAAAGCTACAATATATCTATTATTTCTAACTAAATTTTGTAGCATCTAGGATCTTTGAATAAAGTTCAAGCGTGTTTCTCTTTTATGTATCTTTCTCCTTAAATAATTTCTAAAACAACGTTCAAGTATTCAAACCATTCAACAATTCATTATAAGAAAAGTGTGACCCCAATCTCAACTACACATGAGTTGGAAAAGGGGGAGTGAACAATTTAGTCCTTGGATGCTTATCTCTTTTATTGTATTATTCCTATATAGATATAGTTGCGACACCATCAATTTTTATATTATTTATAAGTAATTTTTATATTTACATACTTCAATGAAAAAAATATTCTAAGAGAGTATGTATAAATTTATTTACATCATCTTCCTTTGAAAACTAAAATAATAATAAAAATTAAATATACCATTGAGTCGAAAGAAAGCCTTTAGCTAATAATTGCATGTGCACCTCTTCCTCCCATAATGGAAAAAAGGTAGAATGAGTGTTGATTTCTCAAAAACATACATACACAAAAGTTCCTACAAAACAAACAAGGGTAAAACCCTCAGGAAGTGGGTCCAAATCCGCTAAAAGAGGATCCAAATGTTTATATTTGTATGCCATTTTTATTTTAGATATCTCACTAACTTTACAAATGTGAGTTTTCTACACTGATGCAGATTTTGATTCCAGGTTTGTTTTTGTTGTCTAGTATATTCTCTATTTTGAGTGACTGTTTATCTATATTGTTAAAAGTGCATGGATTTTATATGTTTTTTTCCAATTTACTTCATAACACATTTTTTTTGTTTCTGGGGATTTATATACAGGGATTTATGTTGGGGGTAACAAAGTTGTCCACTTCACAAGAGGGCTAGATCAAGAACTTGGAATTGGGGCTATTCTTGATGCATTTGCCCCAAGTTAATTACGAAATTGATGCATCACATGCCCTGACTATGGCTTAAAAAGAAAAATAGTGGAGTGACACTTTCTTGTTTAGATTGTTTTCTTGTTGGAGGACCTCTGTATCAATTTGGGTATAGTGTTATTCCAATCGTTTTTCTTGCTAAAGCCCATGGAGGGACATGCACACTTGAAGAATCAGATCCCCCAGAATTAGTAATTCACTGTGGAATGTACCTGCTTCAAAATGGTTTTGAAAACTACCATATATTTAAGAACAATTTTGAGGACTTTACAATGTATATCAAGATAGGGTTTCTTGCTATTGAGAAAAATGGCCTAGGAATAAGTGGACAAGAAGCATCAATAATTGGTGCTCCTCCTACTACTATTCTTTCCTCGTTTACATATTTAGAGACTTGATCTCTCTTGGCCATTGACGGATCCATAATTAAGATTGATAAAGAGTGATTTTATTATTAATTATAATTATAATTTGACTAATTAATTTAATTCTTATTTTTATTTTATTTTGATTTAGTCAAAATTTTTAGGGGACATTACAACAGTTTCCCATATATTTTTTCTTTTATATTTAATTTAAAAGCATTATAAAATTATATTAAAATAAAATAATTTGATTTTGGAATGAGCTATGGTTTTTGTGTATGTGGTATTCAAAAATCATAATATTTCCCTATGTTATTGTAACAAACCTTTTTATAAGTTAATGATGATGATGATTAATGTACACTAAGACCAATGTGGCCTATTGGACCTCAAGAAAAGAAAAAGGGAAAGAATCGCAGTGTCTTTCTTCTAAATCTTGTTTATATGATCAAAGATAAGGGAAATAAGCACTCCAAGATCATTATAGATGGGTTGGCTTAATAAGTCAATAATAGTGGAACTATCGCAAGTGTTAGGGAATTGAGAGCGGATGTGAGAAATATTTGTGTAGTCTAAAAGGAAGTGTTTTTCATCTTCCACCTTCTTATTATTTCGAATATGATCGTTTCTATCATTCGAGGGAGTCTTGGGAATAGACCATGGTCTGGTCTCACTTCAAATCTCATAAGAATTAGTTCTAATCCCAGTGATGTTAATTTGTTTCTTAGTGATGGTAAACACATTGAGATAATTTTTATTATCAAGGGTAGGTTTGGTCACCTCCTTATAATATATTAGCTTCATCTTACCCTCCATTTCCTTATCCTCCCACAGCTTGTCCTTAAACTTGGATGTTAATTTTTTTCTTAGTGATGGTCAACACATTGAGATAATTCTAATTATCAAGGGTAGGTTTGATCACCTCCTTACAATATATTAGCATTTTCTTACCCTCCATTTCCTTATCCTCCCACAGCTTGTCCTTAAACTTGGAGGTAATAGTATCTTTGATACTATCATTATTTTGGTAATAGAAATTTTTTGGAGCCTTTTTTTTGGGGGATTTATACATAGGGATTTATGATGGGGGTAACAAAGTTGTCCATTTCACAAGAGGGCTAGATCAAGAGCTTGGAACTGGGGCCATTCTTGATGCATTTGTCCCGAGTTGATAATGAACTTGATGCATCACATGCCCTGACTCTGGCTTCGAAAGAGAAAATAGTGGGGTGATGCTTTCCTATTTAGATTTCTTTCTTGTTGGAGGACCTCTGTATCAATTTGAGTCTAGTGTTAGTCCAACTATTTTTCTTGCTAAGGCCCGTGGAGGGACATGCACGCTTAAAGAATCAGATCCCCTAGAATCAGTAATTCACCATGGAATGTACTTGCTTCAAAATGGGTTTGGTAACTACCATATATTTTAGAAAAAAATCGAGGACTTTGCAACGTATAACAAGACATGGTTGCTTTCTATTGAGAAAATTGGCCTAGGAATAAGTGGACAAGAAGTATCAATAATTGGTGCTCCTATTGCTACTATTATTTCCTCTTTTACATCTTCAGATATTTGATCTCTCTTGGCCATTGACAAATTCAGACTTAAGATGGTTATAGACTCATTTTATTATTAATTCTAATTATAATTTGACCAATTAATTTAACTCTTATTTTTATTTTATTTTGACTTAGTCGAAATTTTTATGGGACATTACATAATTTTCCCATATATTTGTTCTTTTATATTTAATTTAAAAGCGTTATAAAATTATATTAAAATAAAATAATTTGATTTTGGAATGAGCATTGGTTTTTATGCATTTGGTATTCATAAAGCATAATATTTTCCTATGTTATTGTAACAAACATTTTTAAAAGTTAATGATGATAATGATTAATGTACACTAAGACCAATGTGGCCTATCAGACATTAAGAAAAGAAAAATGAAAAGAATCTCAGTGTCATTCTTCTAAATCTTGTTTCTATGATCAAAGATAAGGGAAATAAGAACTCCAAGATCGTTATAGATGGGCTGGCTTAATAAGTCAAGAATAGTGGAAGTGTCGCAGGTGTTAGGGAATTGAGAGCGTATGTTAGAAATATTTTTGTGGTTTAAAGGAAGTTTTTTTCACCTTCCACCTTCTTAGTATTGCATACATGATAGATTTTATTGTTCTAGGGAGTTTTGGGAATAGACCACAACTTGGTCTCACTTTAAAGCCCATAAGAATTGGTTCTAATCCCAGCGATGTTAATATTTTTCTTAGTGATGGTCAACACATAGAGATAATTTTTATTATCAAGGGTAGGTTTGATTACCTCCTTATAATATATTAGCTTCCTTTTACCCTCCATTTCCTTATCCTCCCACAACATGTCCTTAAACTTGGAGGTAATAGTATCCTTGATACTATCTTTTCTTCTCATATTGATATCCTTCTTGATTCCCCAATGGTTAAGTCAATTTTAGGCATCCTTATTCCACCCGCGCTTGAGGCGCAAGTGGGGGTTGTAAAGTTTCCTCTTATACATCAAATATGTAAACATAGTCGTACTTTCAATGGGGGACAAACAAGTTTTGATCAAGAGGATAGGATAGGTAGTATTTCCCTTTATCTTTAGGTTTTAGGTTATGAATTGCATTTGAATCATCTCAATATTGCTCCATGAGTCTCCAGATATACTGCAACCCCAAACTGCACATCGGTATAAGACCATAGGTGTGATGAGGGTCTCAAAGAGGAACCTATTTTCACTTCCACTGCAATAACAATATTAAATCCAAAAGAAAAAAATGTATGGGAGAGCCTGACACCTACACATCTCCCCCTTACTGAGTTGTAGAGTGCCCATCAAATAATATTTTTAAATACATTAGAGAAAATAGGTATGGGAGAGATGTAATGGTTTAAAATAATGATTCCATAACCATATTTAAATTTAATCAAAAATCACATAAAAAGTTAATACTTAAAATAAAATTACAATATAACAGAATTCTTAACCATGGATATTCTCCCCATTTTACCATCCATATTATTAACTTATAAATAGGTTTTTTACAATAATATGGGTTAATATTATGGTTTACCAATACCACATGCCCAAAAACCGCTGCAAAGCTTGTGTAATTTCTAAATTTTTCAAATAATCACTTAGAAGGAGAGATACCCACAGACTTAGGAGAACGTATGTTGTTGACAAGTCTAGATTTATCTTCAAATATGCTAATAGGGAACATCCCACTCGAGTTGGGAAACTTGACTAGCTTGAAATATCTCATTCTTTCACACAATGACCTGGAAGGTCCTATTCCTGGAATCAGCATTTTGGAAAGTTTTCATTCATCTAAATTTGGAAGAAATTGTTAAAGAATTAATCATTCGGTTAGTTTATGGGTAGTTCTAGATTAGTTAGTGATTAGTTTCCAGATTCAGTTTATGTGTAACTGTTTCTGAATTGTATAAATGTACGTTTCTCCTTTCAATAAAATGGTATGTAGTTCCGTTGTGCTCTGCCATTCTCTGCTGTCTCCTTTGTTAATTTGACATGGTATCGGAGCCGAGAGTTGATCATCGTTGGAGAAGCAGAGAGTGTTGGGCTTTGGGATGACATTGAAAAGGCGTTGTCCGAGGTAAGCGGTGCTCGCAGAGTTAACAGTAGTGGAAAATAGATTCAAGGTCAAGGACTTATCAAAATCGTCTTCATTTGGGTTTGTTTTTTTCTTTATTTTGGTGACTGCCACTACTGAACGAATACCTGTAGGTGACATTTTCTGTCGACTGACGAGTTTTTGACAGTAAAAGCGTGGCATTTAGAGTGAGAAAAACTTTGTTTCAATCTGAGTTGTTTGCATACAGTGAGACTGTCGAGCATTTGAATGTCTATGTGTGACATTTGGAGTGGAGATTCTGCTGTAAGTCGAGAGATTCGACGCATTTATTCGAATCGAAGTCAAACCATCAGAAAACCGGTGCGCGGTGCGAGTTGAGAACCTCTCCTGCGTATGGAAAGTATGAAGAAGATTGCTGAGGTTTATCTTCACGGAAGAGTATGATTGCAATCTCTGCTCCGCATGAAGTAGCAAACTGACTGGCTTTGGTGAAGATGCTAGTTTTCAGAGGATAGAAGCGGTTCTGCCCTGTACCCATGTTCTCAATTTTTTCTAATCGTGATTTTGTTTTGGCTCGTTTTACACGCTCTTTCTGTCCATGATTCCATCCAAATAGATGACAGCGGCCAATTAATGAATGTATTAAAGAAATTACAGATCACATACTTTTCGACAGGTACTAATATTTCTCAGCAGATCATCCGATTCGTGAATTTTGGTTCTTTATCAAAAAAAAAAAAAAAAAAGCAGAACTGTGGCTTAGCATGATTTCTTGGCAAAACCAAAGATGGCCTGCTTGCAGAGGAAAATTTGAGAGGTTTGCTTGGCAGTCCTGTGATGATTGTCTCGTTTATCACTAACAGCAATTTTGGTAAACTAAAAATCAGAGAATGTACCGCTTATTTAGAATTTGCCATCTGGTTAGTTGCAAAAATTTCGTTTTTGGATAGCAATGCCTGGGTGTATTCTGCAAATTACAAAAGGTATGTAACATCATGTTGCATATGTTGTGTTGTTAATCTAATGATTTTGAAGAATTGTTGGAAGAGTCACGAAGTAAATTTAATTACCAGCGACACATCCTTCCCTTGCATTAGTATGCTACATTTGTTACAAAACAGAGTAGTGAAAGAAAAATTGCTATTTTTTGTTCTGCCTTCATCGGTTCTGCATCTGTCAGTTTTTGAGGGTTGTTAGTTTTGAAGTCGGGTCTCGAATTTATTTTCAAACCAGAGTTTAACCAGTGAAACAAAGTATGCAGAGGATTGTTTAAAGGGCATGAATGAAGTTGAAGTTTGCATGAATGAAGTTGAAGTTTTTTTAAAAAGAAGAGGATTGTTTAAAGGGCATGAATGAAGTTGAAGTTTGCATGAATGAAGTTGAAGTTTTTTTAAAAAGAAGAGGGCTGTAATTTTTAAAAGATATTTTTAATATTTTGGAGGAATTAATTTAAAATTCGAAGAGTGAAAAAGTGAGTGAGAAAGTGATAGTGTTAAAAGCTTGTCAAAGTATTGTTTTAGTACAGAAATTTTGGAAGTTTGAAAGCTTTGTTTTACTACAGAAATTTTGGAAGTTTTGGAAGCAATATATTAGTACGGAAAATTTGGAAGTATACTCATTTGTTTGTGGAAGTCAAGCAAAGAGTTTGTTGAATCCCACTGTGTTCAGTGATGTATGCGAAGAAAGTGTAGAACGAGACGAAGATGTTTGTTGAATCCCACTGTACACAGTTACAAGTGGACGAAGATTTGTTGATACCAGCAACATGGATTGCTGATGAAGATTTGTTGATACCGGCAACACGGATTGCTGACGAAGATTTGTTGATACCAGCAACATGGATTGCTGACGAAGATTTGTTGATTCCAGCAACAGAGCTTGCTGACGAAAGTTTGGTGATTCCAGCAACAGAGCTTGCTGACGAAAGTTTGATGAAACCAGCAACACAGTTTGCTGATGATGACTTGTTGATTCCAGCAACACAGCTTGCTGATGATGAGATGGTAAATCCAGCAATGCAACTTGCTGATGAAAATTTGATGGTTGATGTTAACTTTGATCATGAATTTTTGACTAATGATGACTGGTTGCAGATGATGCAACAAAAGTATGATATTGACATGATGTTATTTGGTGAGATTTCCTCACTGCAGTTAGTGGAAGACAATTTGTTCGAAGCAAAGAAAGAAGTCTGCAAAGTAAAAGCAGAAACAGAGAAGGAAGCGCAACAGCAGAAAGCTGTCACTGCAGAGCAGAAGGAAACAGAGATAGAGACAGAAATAGAGAAAGAATCGCAACAGGAGAAAGCTCTCATTGCAGAGCAGAAAGAACAGAACCAATGTCGTTCTGAAAATATTTTGGATTCTGATATTGATTTTCAATGTGCAGGTACACAAAATGATTATGAAGAAGAGTTAAAGTTTATTGAAACATGGCTTGCAACACCATGTCTGGATGAGAACTACACAGAAGATGTAGAAATGAATGTTGAAGATGACATGCATGATGAACATGTCAATGAAATTTTTATGCATTGGAGTTTTGAAGAAATAAGACATTATTCTAGTATTATGTTGCAGCAGATTGATCATGAAAACCATAATATGGAAGAC
The DNA here is from genome assembly GCA_034641835.2 of Pinus albicaulis. Taxonomy (NCBI): domain Eukaryota; kingdom Viridiplantae; phylum Streptophyta; class Pinopsida; order Pinales; family Pinaceae; genus Pinus; species Pinus albicaulis. Next base: position 896,923,384 of record CM076570.1, on the reverse strand, counting down.
AGTATGTGGCAGCAGCCCACATTTCTTGAAGATGTCCAGGACATGCTTAGACAACCTGGAATTGTAAAAGACCTGCACCAGCGAATGAAAAGTCTGAAAAGTCTGAAGTTTGAACAATACAATAAGACGAATATGAGGAAACAATTTAGAGGCTACAGAATTTGGAAGAAAAGAAGAAGAAAGTCAAATCTAGTTGAAAGTCAAGAGACTTCTCTCTGACTTCGGAAATATAAAATGAATTTCAATGTCAAAAGTTAGGAATAAAATAATGTAACCCTCAAGATTAAGAGGGGGTGTTAAAGAATTAATCATTCGGTTAGTTTATGGGTAGTTCTAGATTAGTTAGTGATTAGTTTCCAGATTCAGTTTATGTGTAACTGTTTCTGAATTGTATAAATGTACGTTTCTCCTTTCAATAAAATGGTATGTAGTTCCGTTGTGCTCTGCCATTCTCTGCTGTCTCCTTTGTTAATTTGACAGAAATGATAATATTTTTAGCCTGGTATTCCTAATGCAGCCATGTACAGAGGGAATTTTCCATTATCGTTATAATCAACAACATACCATCCTTGTGGTTGCTACAATTATTGGAGAAAGTGCAATACTTTTTTAACTCTTTTTCTTTGCATTTATTTATTGTTACAGGAGTATAAAAACAAAGTTTACTATGGAATCTGAGGAAATCAATGTACCTAGAGAGTTATTGATAAGGTTTTCCGTAATATATTTGGAGAATGAGACAGAATCATTCACTATCGATAACATATTAAGAAGAAGCAACACTCTGTATAAAGGTTTTCTGATCAATGGCAAGGTAGTGGTTGTGAAAACAATAAAGATAGAAGAATCCAAGGAAGTGGAGCAGTGTTATAAGAGGGAGTTATACACAACAACTTTTATTAGGCATTGAAAGTTGGTGAATGTAGTGGGATATACGAGGGAGAGCACGTTAAATGCTAAGGTTACAAACTTTCAGCCTAATAGAAACATTGATGCACTCCTGCACAATCAGGATATTGTGCCCTCAGGTTCAAGTGAAGGGTTATATCTGTCAAAGCGTGTTGGTATAAACATGTCAACAGATCATGCATTTCGTTATTTGCATTAGGATTAAGATTTTCCCATAGCGCACTACAATTTGAAGCTTGCAAACATTCTTCTCGATGAAGAGTTTGCAGCGCATTCCTTTTGAAAAATAAACCCTTTTTTGACAAAGACAGAGTACAATAAATGGTTACGTAGATTTTTTCAAGTCGTTGTGAAATGAGTTATGCATGTTGGATTTTTTCTTCATATTTTCTAATGCAAAAAATTAGATCAAGCCTACCTTGCCTTCACGTGATTTCATTTAGGGATTCTCTCGTAAATTTTTTCGAGGCTTGAACCTTGTTTTAGAGTTAAGTTTGCTCCCTCTATGAAACAATTTATTACTCGATGGAGAGTAATATTCCAGTCGTAAAGTAAAACCTACTTGGAAGTTTATAGAATCTTTTTTTAGTTCTTCCATAAAATTCTCAATTGAAACATTTCATGGCACCAAATAATCCATAGTTTCTCCCTCTCATGTTTCAATCAAAAAACACACTTGAATTCCTTTCTTGTTGTAAGCGTGAGACCCTTGCAAGACTACTCATCTTTGTTGCTCTCTATCAATCTGTGCACGAGCTTCTCTTGCACACTCTTCCTCTCCACACATAAAACTGTTCAACTTGAGGTATTAGTATATTTTATACTATCTTAGCTTCTCATACTGATCTCCTCCTTAATTACCCAATGGTTGAGCCAAGTTCATGCATCCTTATTCCACCCGCGCATGAGGCCAAGGTGGTGGTTTTGACTAAAGTTAGAACCATTTTTTTTCTCCCCCTCATGTTTCAAGCCTTAAACGTAAGATCAAGTTTTAAACCTAAGATCTTTTATCGTGTTTGTATCTATTTCACTTGAAGAAAAGGATTGTTGTATGGAAGAGATAACGCCAAGGGTGGGTAGTTACTTATGAAGTACTATCAAGATACATGCAATTATTGCAATATGGACATGTTTACCTATAAATTAGTGTTAAGATATAAACAATTCCTTCAATGTGGTTATCAAATTTATGATTTAAGTATATTTTACTTTCCAATTAAAAATTATATATATATATATATATATATATATTTCAAAATAAATTTATGAAAAGTATTCTTACTGTACTTTCGATTAATGATCAGATATACATCTTATATATATAAATTTTTTCAACATATTTTATTAATAAAAAGAACCATTCATCATACGATTAAATTCATAACATTTTAGCTTTTCTTGGAGTTAAAGAGATTCAAAATAGCATAAATACGTGTGAAATTAATTTATTTAAGTAATTTGAAAATACCAAATCATGATGTAATAATAAAGTAATTTAGAAAATAGTTGTATCCTTTTAACATAGTAAATTATATGTTGATTATATTTTGTGAATTTTAAGCATATTATATTATTTTTTATGGTTTTCATATGTGAGGATTTAAGAAACATAATTTTGAAGGAGAACAAGTTTTTCAGTAACACTAAGAATAATGGAATTATAATATGGAGCTTCTAAGAGCATATTTCTCAATACCTTCTAAAAGTTGTCTAGCTCTCTCATTTGCAGAAAAAAGAAATGAGTTTAGTAATGAACCCATATTGCAATTATAATCCATGATATACCCATATTATGCAAAATAAATAAATAAATTGCCTAAAATTTTGAATAACAGAATTATAATATGGAGCTTGTAAGAGCATATTTCTTAATATCTTCTAAATGTTGTCTAACTCTCTCACTTAAGAGAAAAAAAATGAGTTTAGTAATAAACTCATCTTACAATTATAATCCATGATATAACTATATTATACAAAATAATTAAATAAAGTAGCATAAAATTTTGACTCCATCTTCTATACTACTCTTTCTTAAACTCTTACTTTAAGGAATTCCTAATACAACATATGGTGCAATTGCTAGTTTAACTATAGATATAAACATATTACCTTCAACATAGTAATGTGAGTAAGAATTTAAAAAAACTGACGCATACGGATCCTAAAGAAAATTATACCTAGGAGCATTGACTCAACACATATTACGTTCCTTCATTCATAATCCCCATTCACTGATTGAAAATTTCAAAAAGAACCGTCAGAATAAAAATTAACACAATATAGCCGGAAAAGGAAATGGGTTAGAAAGTATTATATATGTCTGTAACATCGAAATTATCTAAAGTATTTGATTTCACGTATTCTGTGGACTTTAGCATATACTTCTTATTTACATGACGCGATAAAATAGGCCCTACCTGCGTAATCATAGTATCCTCTTACAGGCGCAGTGAAAATCTTCGTCTCCAACGTTGATGGACAAAACGTCTACTTCTTCGTCACCGTTCAATCCCAAAGTGAAAAATGCAGGAAAATGTCCGGCCACAATTTCCGGAAACTTATCAGTTAACGGGCCATCCATGATCCGATTTCGATGGTTCAGAAATATCAATGTTATGTCATCGTTATTCTGTCGTATCTTCTATCGGGTGACTTCTGTCCGTCATATCAAAATCTTTATGCAATTATTTTCATTCAACAAACCCAATTGGTTAAATCATCCTGGAGAGATTATGTTTTGAGTTTATGTTGATTGTTGATTTGCAGAATATTTTATGAACACATAGATAGGAAGATAGAGATTATGTTTTGAGTTTATGTTGATGGTTGATTTGCAGAATATTTCATAAACACATGGATATGAAGTTGTTAAATAATTGATAAGGCTTTTGTTAATTATTTGATGACATTTATGTATATATTTAAAAAATCAACAATTATTTGATCGCTTTTTATTTAATTACCAAATATTCAAAAAATCAACCATCAACATAAAATTACCAAAATTGCATATTAAAAAAATACCAACGTTCCTTGGATTTATAACATTCATAAAGTTGGAATGAAAGCAATTGTATGATAAGTAAGGAAACATATTAGCTTAGGGGCGCTACACAGCTATCTTGTAAAGAACTGGGGAAAACAGCCGTGTAATGTCACTCTCTCCTTTTCCTTGTTCATGTTTAAAAAATCCGTTCATGTTTAAAAAATCTGGAAAACAGAGATAAATCCCAGGGAGGGGTGCACATGTCTTCATCAATATGATATGTTCAATTGGAATATTTTAGAGTTGATAGTAGCTATTTTGGTGGGGGAATATTTTGGAATTAGATGGATGAGAGATTAGAGTGTCTATTTCAGAATAATTTTTTTTTTTTTTTTTTTTGAGTTTATTTCTCAATTTGTGTCATTTTTGCTCATCAACTATATTCATTTTCTCTAAATTATTCCAATTTCTATATATCATTCCAATTTTCTATTCCAATTTTTATATATCATTCCAATTTTCTAAAATATTTCCAAAAAGACAAAAATATTTTAACAAATTGGATGTTTCCAAAGAGACAAGAATATTTTAACATCTATATATGCAAGCCGTATCACTTTTTGTCTCTCTTATTGGGTTTTAGAATATTTTCATATTTAACAATTTATTTAGATTAGTTTAGTAGTTGATTATTGGTTTGGAAGAAATGGAAATTAAATTTTTAGAATATTTTCATATTTAACAATTTATTTAGATTAGTTTAGTAGTTGATTATTAGTTTGGAAGAAATGAAATTAAATTTATTTGGAAAGAATGTGACATTCTTACTTACCAAAAGAAAAGACAATTAATTATTATTATTTATATTTCAGAATCATTAATTGAATTTTAATTGATTTTATTAAAATGAAAATATGAATTTATAAAATTGTAAATATTATAATATAATTTTATTAATAATAATTACGGATAGGATATTTTAGTATTTATGTTAGGATATTCTATATACAAATTAAAAGTTGAGATTTATCTCCAAATTAGTTATCTTATTTTTCTTTTTTTAATTAAAATCATTAATTAAAAAAATGAAGTATAAACAATTGGCATATGAAATAAGTAATAGTCTTTTAGGTATGTCATAATGATAAGCTATGATATTAACTAGTAATATTATAAAAAAGTCTATTAAAGATTAAAAATATATAATAATGTCAGAGTAAAGATTCATAGTTAATAATCTTATTACATACTTTTTAAATACATACCTATTTAATCTTTATATCACTTAATAATAATTATTATAATTATTATTTAATAAATTAGTTTTATAATATTTAAATTTTAACAATTTTATTGAATATTTTTATGTTTGTCAGAACTTCATGTCTATCAAAGTTTGCTAACTATTTCATTTATATGGCATATGAAATGAGTAATGGCTTTTTAAACATATGATAATGATAAGTTATGATATTGACTAGTGATATTATAACAAAGCCTATTAAAAATTAAAAATATATATAATAAAGTTCAAATAAATTTTCATGATTAATAATCTTATTGCATATTTTTTAAATATATAACAATTCCATCGATGGCATAGTATTCCTTGCTTGTACAATTACTAAATTAACCTTTAACTTTTCTGAGTCTACGTCAAATGTGCCTAACCCAAAATCCAACAGCGATTTTAACAAATCCAAAACCCATTACTGTGCATAGGCATTAGTGTGCAATGAAGTTTAGGACTACAAGTTAATACAATGAAAATACATGACTTCATATTTCATCATAAATTTTTCTTGTCAAAGTAGCACATTTCTTTTTTTCTTCTTTCTTTAATATTCCAGGCTTAGCGTGATTAAGGCTGGCTAATTTATTGAATGAAAGTGAAATGATCATCACCGACACTATGAAGCGGGGATATAAAATTTAAACACCACTTTATGCCTTTCTCTTTTCTTTTTTCTAAACTCTCAGGTTCCATTTCATCGTCTGGCTACGGGATTCTCAATTAATCCTTTTTTTTCTTTGTTAAATTCTCACAAACTTTTATTTTATGATAACACCACTCCTATACACTTATATATATATATATATATATATATATATATATATATATATAATGTCGGTTGGGTGACTACTCTACCTTTTGTACTATCCAATCCGTTTCCCTTACTCTCTGCATCACAACTTGGTAATCCATCTCACTCCTAATTTCCCTGCGGTAAGCCAGAGATATAGCACCCACATTCTCTGATCCTTTGTATCTGCACTACTCTCCCACAATAACAAGAAAGCCATGGCAACTGTCACCACAATCGATGCCATAATCAACCCAGTCATCGTGTTGATGAAGGAAGTTATTAAGGAAGAGGATAATTGTCAGATTCTACAAACTGACTTGAGTCGTATGGAGGGCCTTGTACAAGATATTGCCTTCTTCTTCGCATATGAAGAAAAAGAGCTTCCATAGGTCGTGAAGATTTGGTTGCAATTGCTGCAAAATTCGCTTACACAGGCAAAAGCCCTACTTCTTCGCTCCAAGGGATCATGCCATAACTATCTTGAGAGTGTCATGTGCAAATTCACTTCCCTATTTTCATTTCATCTTAAGTTTGCTGATTTAAATAAAAAAAGATATATAATTTTTGGATTGTTTTAACATATTTCACATAATATTAGTCACTGTTTTCCTACACGTTTAATTATTTCTCATTGAAACTTAAGTTACAAAAATTACTTGAGTTATATGATAGCATACTGTGGAAAGTATTTCTAGCTTTGGTGACATTGGATTTTGAAGTAAATTTACAATTGAATTAGTTGTTACATTGCTCCTTTTGTTCAAGAGATCTAACATTGTGTTTTCTTGTGAGTTACATATTCCATAGGTTCATAATATTTCACTTAATAATATAACTCATATAAGTTCATAAACCTAACATCTAATATCTTGTCGCTTGGTTAACATTTCTCAAATTCGTAATTCAAGAAGTTATTCATAATTACTTGCCACTCGGAGAGAATGCCTTCTTCCAATGAGCAGCCCAAATAATTTCACTTGGAGTTTCAATTTTTTCACATCTTTTCTGTAATTTTTTATTTTAATGTAAATAATGTATATATATATATATATAAACATTTCTATTTTTATTTTTATAGATTGATGTTTTTATTTATTTCTTTTCTTCAAAAAAATATTTCACTTTTAACCACAATATTTTTCTATGTAGCATTATAGTAACATTTTCATAGGATTTTTTCATATATATATATATATATATATATATATATATATATATATTTAAAATTTACATTTCACCCCATATTTATAAATCATAAATTCTCAAGATTTATATAATTTATTCGCATTTATTTACAATTTTTTTTTTTGGAAATATAAAAATGTTTTATTTATTAATTATTCTTTTATTTTTGTTTATGTTTTCTATATAATTTATTTTAATCTATGACATTTTATTTTTTTCTGTCAAATTATATATATATATATATATATATATATATATATATATATATATATATATATATACACACGTATCATTTTCGTCTCTTCATAGTTTTCAATTTTGTAAATTTTACTTTAATAATTGTAACACCTCCTCTTAACCACTGTACAATTTTTTTTTTTTTTTTGCATAATACTGTGTTTTTAATTTCCAGCCTCATTTAGATATACCATTGAGTTCCAATAAGTATGAAAGGCTATGGCAGAACTTCCTATTTTTACATGTATATTTTGGATCCTTATTTCGCTTTAATTTATTTCTCCCTTAATAGATGTGGTGACTTATGCTGTACCTATGCACATATATCCATGTCTCGACTGTATATACCTATGGTGAATATAATGATATGGATTCATAATTAAATTTTACATTCATGGCAATTATCTCCATGCCTATTTATAAAGTTCACCCCACATAGAGAGTTTTGGGTTTCATTTATCTATTCCTATGGATGCGTCATGAATAGGTCACGCAACTCTTGCTAAGTCCTTGTAACGTTTCCATAAGCTGGAAAAAATTGACTGGGTATCAAATTTATTCAATATGCTTGATTATTAAATTCGATTTATTCCCTTTCTTAGTGGGCTTAGCTATTCATTCAATTCCGCTTTGCAATCATGGTTTAATGGGATGATGCACTGTACCTTTGGCGCCATAGCGATCTCATATCTTTTCCATTATGACATAATTTTTATGGGAGTAGACGACATTGAAGTCGTCGTCCTTACTTGTCACGCTGGCGATTTGCAATTAACATGGTGAGAGTTGGATTGTTCGTTATGTTATCCACGTCGATTAAGTGTCACGGTCTTCTGACGATCGAAGGCCTGAGAGGAGATCTCTCATCCCAGTTGGTGAATGTATAGACGCCAGCGTTGCATCATTAAAATTTTATATTTGCAAGGTATATGGGATCATTAGTCACGCCTGTCCTGGTATACTATTATAAGTACAATGAATTCGATTTCAATTGATTTCTCATTTATGGCTTAGACTACTGTGCAATCATTCTCGACTTTTCTCATTTCGATTCGTGGCCTTCTATGGATGTCATGACAAGTGGACGATGGAGATGCTGCATAGTAGATAGGGTTTTGTTCATTGGGTTTAACAAGTTGTATTTACTCCTGAAGTTGCATTTGGACATGTTCTTCGTCTCGTCATTCCTCTTGATCAACTTATGAGGTTTTCACTCTTCTCAACCTGGGAAGACACCGCGTTAATCTTGTTCCAGCTCCTGGGCATTACCATTCTTCGTTTCATCGCCATACAGGTATATAAAGTTCGTGTTCGGTTTGTTTTAAAATTATTATCATTCAAATTTCGAATATATTCGTCTTAACCACCCAAAATTTGATCCCTGGTGGTTTATCCTTCTGCTATTTTGATTTGGGGTTTATTATATCAGTGCTAGTTGGGTTCGGCTCTAAAATTAACATTGGCAGGGGAGGCATTCCTGCTGTTCGTGTCTTTCAGGGCCGTCATTGATTAGTTCGTTGAGTTTGTCCTGGCTCACAGTAAGACGTTGCTACGTAAGTAATCCATCAATTTGTAGAAAACACTTCATTATGGGTTTGTTTTTGTTCTGACAAGCATTTTCACCATACTCTTTTTGCCGCCTTACAGGACGAACTGGTCCACCGAGCCCTCAACTTTCAGAGGTAACTCTTCTGTTGTGATGTTTAGTTCATCACATTAAATTATGAATTTGTCCTCAATTTTATGTTTATAACGATCTCTCACGTCGCCCTGAAATTTTATTGTAGGTATATTTCGAATCCCCTCGAGGTTTTTCCGCCATGATAATTGATGGATTTTTCATTTATTCGGCTTGATGCCGTTGAGCCTTGGGTTTCAGGTCGGTATCCACGTGACCTCAGTCCAAGCATGGCCTAGCTTGTTCGTGGTTGTTACATGAAGTTTATCTAGACATTTCAAGTTTTATATTGTCCACAAACTTTCTAGTGTAATAAGGATGTATGTCTGAACTGGGACTGTGAATAATTTTATGAAATTCCATTATTTATTTAAATTCTAGAATATTGTCATAAGCCCACGAAAATTTTGTGTCACAATGGGTTTCAGCAGTGAATATATATATATATATATATATATATATATATATATATTCTATCGACGGTCCATCACTGCAACGAGTGACAGGTCAATAGCATTTTCTGACAGTTCACAGGTTTCTACCTTTATTTTAATACTTATGGGAAATGGTTTTTTTTTTTTTCCAAAACTTTTTTTGCTAAATCAGTGTTAATTTCCTCTTCTGTAATTACTTATGGCTAGTGAATCACTTTAGAATTTTAGAGGTACCATGCTCTATGATCATGGAATTATTTTGTACTTCTCCTATCCAATACACAATAAGGACCTCTCATACGCTAATTTGTCAGTTAGATGGGTCAATGATATCAAATGCCTTATTAAAAATTTACTTCCTGAATCATTCAGGCTTCCCATGGCTTTATAACCCAGTTGACTATTTATTTTTTCCAGTAATTATCCCATGCTTGTTAAATATATTCTTACTGGTTTCTTGTCTTCTAATAGCAGTGGAAAGATGCTATCATAGTCCTCTCTTATTTTACTGTATCTCTTTATTCCATCACTAGTGTAAATCGATATTCCTACTATGCTCATGCTTTAATAACTTCTACCAACTCCTTATATAACTTTAATTAACTGCTAATAAAGTCAGTTGATATAATAATCTTTATCACTCAGCTTTCTTTCACATATTAGTTTCAGCTTCTAGTGAGAGATTTGTTCATTGTATTAAGTATTAATGGACAGCCTCATGCTAATTGTTGTAGGCACCTGTATTCTACTATTCTAGCTTCGATTTTACTAACTTCTCCATCAATTTCTCTAGTGGTTTATTTCCTGCACTACTTGATCGTTGCTTCATTTTTTTATAGAAATAATTTTTTATATTCAGGAATAATTTCTATTGTGATTCTGGTTATGTATGAATGGTATATTGACTCTAAAAGTCCTTATGTATTCTTTTACCCATTTACTGCACAATTTAGATTACAGTTCATCTATTTTTATTTTAAATATTTGTACAGGAACTCTCATACTAATTTCTCATAAACATACTCAGAAATTCATTCTATTAAATCAGAAGCAGATTAAAGTTAAATTATCTGTGGAGGAATATGTATCCTCAGATTTAAACCAACCTTGGTTTAGAGATTCTGCTGGATTCTCCTCTACAAATTTCTTTTCTGCAACTATACAGAATTATAAGTTCTGAATGTAGAACTAATAAGTCTAACATACAAATCAGACAATTATATGTAGCCAATTTATACCACACGAAGTAAAAACATCAAGAAATTTAGAGACATACCACTCTTGCAATTGACCAACCTCCCAACCTTAGATTCCTTCTGTCTCCCAGAACTCACCCCCGAGCTGAGATCATTTCCTAGAACACACCAACCACTAATCTGTTCAGGAATAGCTTATTTAAGCTTTTGCTCCCCAAAGCCTGTTTCTAATTATGCGTCCAGAATATCAGAATGCTTTTCTTCCTGTTTGCCTAGGCTTCCCATTTTAGGGATTTTTAAATCTGCTTTATGCTTTTCCCAGCTTTTTACCTCTTCCCAACTACTCTCCACATCATTGGGGAAACTAGATTTTCCTCAAAATCTAATTTAGAAATAAATTCTTTCAAGGATTTTTGAAAGATTTTTGGGGAAAGTATTTTCCCTTATCCATCCTCATGGATTTAGCAAGTGATCTCATAATTCCCATTTTGGTCAATCTGCACAGAATTATTTTATTCATTTTCTCAAATTAAATATTTAATTACATCCACAAAATACTTATCCACTTGGGGTCCACTCCCCTTAGGATTAAAGTTCAAATGTCTAGCTTTGAAAGAAAACATAAACTAGGGGTGTTACAAATTCCCCCTCTGAAAATAAACACCGTCCTCGGTGTTGCTATCTAAATACTAGAGTTCATTTTTTTTCAAACAAAAATGGATATTTTTCCATCATTTCAGCTTCTCTTTCCCAGGTAGCTTCTTTAGTAGTAAAGTTCTTCCACTGCACCTTTACTCTTGCTACCGTCCGATTCCTCAATTCAATTTCTTTCCGCTCCAATATTTGAAGTGGTTTTGGAAGGAACTCCCCTTCTGGTTCCACCTGTATCACATTCCAATCAACTATGTGAGAAGCATCATGTACACATTTTTTTAATAATGAAACATGAAACACATCATGAACTCTAACATGGGGTGGTAAGGCCAGCTTGTAAGCCACTGGTCCCACCCTTTCTAATACTTCAAAAGGACCACAATATCTAGGAGCCATTTTTGCACAAATTCCAGCATAAAGTGTGCTCTTTTTTGGTTTAATATGCAAATACACATGTTCCCCCACTTTAAATTCTCGATGTAGCCTCTTCTTATCAGCATAGTTTTTCTGGCGATCTTGTGTTGTCTTGATGTTTCTTTGTATTTGTTTAACAATTCTTTCCATCTCTTGTAAGGCGCATGGTCACAACATTAGTTTATCCTCAGGTTGGCTGCAGCTCAAAGGATTACGAAATTTCCTTCCATAGAGTGCCTCGAACGAACTCATTTTGATGGAGGATTGGTAGCTGTTATTATAGGAAAATTCAGCTAAATGCAAGTAGTCTTCCCACTTTGATGGCCTATCCATCACATACATTCTTAGCATATCCTCCAAAATCTGGTTTGTTCTCTCTGTCTGCCCATCTGTCTGCGGGTGATATGCAGTGCTAAAATTCAGCTTAGCGCCCATGCCCCCAAATAGGCCTTTCCAAAAGGCTGCTGTGAACTTGGCATCTATGTCTGAAATAGTCACTTTTGGGACCCCATGTAACCTTACTATTTATTTTAGAAACACATATGCTACTTGAGTTGTCCCAAAAGTAGATTTCACCGGTATGAAGTGTGCAGCTTTTGTTAAAGTGTCTACCACTACCATCATTGAATCATGCTAGTACTTAGTTCTAGGTAGTCCTGTTATGAAATCTATAGAAACGGTGTCCCATTTCCATTCTGCAATCGGCAGAGGGTTTAACAGACCAGCAGGATGCTGATGTTCAACTTTGACTAGTTGACACTCCATGCATCTAGCTAAATATTCTGCCACATCTCTTTTCATTCCTGGCCAAAACAACTTCTTTTTCAAAGCTGTTAACATTTTTTGATATCCTGGATGTCCTGCATATGGTTGTTTGTGATATTCATCTAAAATCTCTCTTTTCAAGGACTCTACATTGGGAATATACAATCTGTTTTTGTAACAAATCAGTCCTTTTTGGTTTTGAGTGTATTTAGCCATCTCTTTCTTTAGTATTTTCACCTGGAGGTTCTCATAATTTGGATCCTGGTTTTCTACCTTTTTCACTAAATCTTCTGAATCAAATTCGGCATTACTTCCAATGCTGTTTATATTTTGACAAGCATTTCTGCTCAAGGCATCAGCAATTTTATTTTCTTTCCCTTTGATTTTTTTTATGTCCATATCAAATTCACTCAGAAAAGACAGCCATCTCGCTTGTCGGGCATTCAAATCAGTCTGGGAAAAGAAATACTTAAGACTAATATGATCAGTCATCAATGTAAATTTCTTTCCAAGAAGATAGTGTCGCCACATCTTCAAGGCATGAATAACAACAACTAACTCCAAATCATAGGCAGTATAGTTCTGTTCATGTGTCTTCAGTTTCCTAGATTCATATGCAATAACTGAATTTTCCTGCAAAAGGACTCCTCCCAACCCCTCTCTACAAGCATCTGTGCATACAACAAATTATTTATCAAGATCTACAATTTTCAATATAGGGGCTGTGGTGAGTTTAAATTTCAATTGTTCAAAACTATTTTGGCATTTTTCAGTCCACTCAAATTTGACCCCCTTTCTTTGTAGCGAGGTTATGGGATATGCTATGGCAGACAATATCTCCACAAATCTGCGATAATAACCTGCAATCCCCATGAATGATCTCACTGCCGAAACATCTGTTGGCACATGCCATTCTTTAATAGCATTTATCTTTTCAGGATCAACAACCAACCCTTGTTCAAAAATAATATGACCCAAATATTGGATCTTGTCCTTATAGAATTTACATTTACTGAATTTGGCATATAACTGGTTTTCTTTCAGAGTTTGCAATACTATCCTCAAGTGCTCTTTGTGTTCTTCCTCAATTTTTGAGTAAACTAAAATATCATCTATGAACACAAGTACGAATTTATCCAAGTACTTATTTAACACATTGTTCATTAAGCACATAAAGGTGGCAAGGGCATTTGTCAACCCAAAAGGTAGGACTACAAATTCGTAGTGACCATATCGGGTTCGAAAGGTTGTTTTGCTGATGTCTTCTTCTTTAATTCTGAGATGGTGATAACTCGTCCTTAAATCAATCTTCGAAAATACTGAAGCCCCTCTCACTTGGTCAAAAAGGTCATCAATTCTAGGCAACGGGTATCTGTTTTTAATGGTCAACTTATTCAGTTGATGATAATCAATGCACATCCTAAAGGTTCCATCCTTCTTTTTCACAAATAGAACCGGTGCTCCCCAAGGGGACACACTCGGTCGGATATAGCCCTTATCCAGCAATTCTTGCAATTGCATTTTCAGTTCCATGAGTTCAGGGGGACTCATTCGATAAGGGGCTCGGGAAATAGGTGTTGCTCCTGGCACCAGATCGATTGAAAAATAAATCTCTCTTTTGGGGGGAAGATGAGGAGTCTCATCTGGAAAAACTTCCTTAAACTCTCTTACTACTGGCAACGCATCCAGCAAATTTTCTTCAATTTTTTGTTCTGTCACTTCTACATGTATTGCATAGACTTGGTATCTTTTCCTAGCTATTCGTTTTAATTGCAGTGCTGATATTTGTCTTACAGAGATAGGTTTTGGTTTTCCCTTGAGAATAAAAGGTTTCCCCTCTTCATCTATACAATGCAGGATCTTATCCCAACAGTTCATCATGGCCTTCTTCTTTTCCAGCCAGTCCATTCCTATCAGCAAGTCATATGAACCTAATGACAGAATGTTTAAATTCACTTCTGTTTGAAAATCATTTAATTTGATTACTGTTTGAGGTAACTTATGAGTTACTTTCCTCTTGGTGCTAGTGGCTAACTGGACCAACCAGGACTGCTGAAATTTTTCAGTTTTGAGATTGCATTTTTCTACAACTTTTGGACTAATGGAACTCAAAGAAGCACCCGTATCAATCAAAACTGTAACAGATTGGTCAGAAATGTTACCCTCCATTTTAACCATGGCATCTTGATGTTCTGTTTGTCGATTCTCCAAGGCTGCACTGATAGTGGGTATATTTCTTGTTATGTCATTTACTGTAGTAGCTTCTCGATCTCTCATAATCATCTGAATGTTTCGGTGGGGACAGTCCCTTAAAAGATGGGGTTCTCCACATCCCTAACATTTCAAAGGTTCTCTCATTTTGACTGTGCCTTCCTTTTTATTTCCTTCATCTAGTTGTTTGGAACCAATTTGAGACTGAGCTGTTTGACTTTCTTTTGTTTTATTAAACTTTTTCCTCTGATGGTCCCTACCAAAATTCCTTAAGTAAGCTGGTTTCTGTTTCTTTCCTTTAATTTCACCTTTGTTTAGCCAGCTTTTTCCATGCTCAGCCTTTCCCTTAAACTTCTAATAGCATAATATAGCCTTCCTCACTACCTCATCCATAGTTTTTGGGTTATCAAACTCGATCTTCTCTTTGTACATAGCAGGAAAACAATTCAGAAACCTTTGCACCTTTGCCTTCTCTTCCCTAATGTAAGGGACATATCTCAACAGATTTTTAAACTTAGTGACAAACTCATCAATAGTAAGTTGTCCCAGTCTAAGTTCATGAAATTATTTTGCTTTATCATCATAGTAACGTTCATTTAAGTAGCGGTTTTTGAACTTAACCTGGAAATCTTCCCAAGTCACTGTCTTTTCATCAATGGCATGAACCATTTTCGTCTCCTCCCACCACAAGGTAGCCTTACCTTGTAGCTGGTAGACAGCTAATCTGGCCTTTAGATGGATTTCACATTCATAGACCTGGAAATACTTAATCATGTTCAGCAACTAGGATTCAACATCTTCCTCCTTCTCCCCATCATAGGAGGGAGGTTTGATCTTTCGGAATTCCCCCTGTAATTCATTTTTCTGCTTATACTGATGCCTAACAGCATCATCATGCTCAGACTCATCAGTATTCCTCTTTCCGAAACCCTCACCTTCTTGGCTGTTCTGCGAAGTTAGTTCTCTGATGAGCTTTTCCTGCTCCTCACTGGCTAATGACAATCTGTCGTTCTGGATTTTCAGCTCAGCCATTTCTCGTTGCAAACTGTGCAACATAGCCATCACTGGAGTGTTGGGATCTAGTGTATTTTCATCATCATGCATATCAACATAAATTTCCTCACCTTCTGCCATTCCAGCACCACTTTACACTAAACAACACAGATCAGAAATTAAAAAAAAAAAAAAAAAAAAATCAACAGTAAATCATTTATCCCGTGAGAACACACCACAACAACCCAGTTTTGTATAACATGAGCTCTGATACCATTTGTAACACCTCCTCTTAACCACCGTACAATTTTATTTTTATTTATTTTTTATTTTTTTTTATTTTTTTATTTTTTTACTATGTTTTTAATCGCCAGCCTCATTTAGATATACCATTGAGTTCCAATAAGTATGAAAGGCTATGGTAGAAATTCCTATTTTTACATGTATATTTTGGATCCTTATTTTGCTTTAATTTATTTCTCCCTTAATAGCTGTGGTGACTTATGCTGTACCTATGCACATATATCCATGTCTCGACTGTATATACCTATGGTGAATATAATGATATGGATTCATAATTAAATTTTACATTCATGGAAATTTTCTCCATGCCTATTTATAAATTTCACCCCGCATAGAGAGTTTTGGGTTTCATTTATCTATTCCTATGGATGTGTCGTGAATAGGTCACGCAGATCTTGCTAAGTCCTTGTAACGTTTCCATAAGCTGGAAAACATTGACTGGGAATTGAATTTATTCAATATGCTTGATAATTAAATTCGATTTATGCCCTTTCTTAGTGGGCTTAGCTATTCATTCAATTCCGCTTTGCAATCATGGTTTAATGGGATGATGCACTGTACCTTTGGCGCCATAGCGATCTTGTATCTTTGCCATTATGACATAATTTTTATGGGAGTAGAAAACATTGAAGTCGTCGTCCTTACTTGTCATGCTGGCGATTCGCAATTAACGTGGTGAGAGTTGGATTGTTCGTTATTTTCTCCACGTTGATTAACTGTCAAGGTCTTCTGAGGATCGAAGGCCTGAGAGGAGATCTCTCATCCCAGTTGGTGCATGTATAGACGCCAGCGTTGCATCATTAAAATTTTATATTTGCAAGGTATATGGGATCATTACTCACACCTGTCCTGGTATACTATTGTAAGTACAATGAATTCAATTTCAATTGATTTCTCATTTATGGCTTAGACTACTATGCAAGCGTTCTCGACTTTTCTCATTTCGATCCGTGGCCTTCTATGGATCTCATGACAAGTGGATGATGGATATGCTGCGTAGTAGATAGGGTTTTTTTCATTGGGTTTAACGAGTTGTATTTACTCCTGAAGTTGCATTTTGACATGTTCTTCATCTCATGATTCCTCTTGATCGACTTATGAGGTTTTCACTCTGCTCAACTTGGGAAGACGTCGCATTAAGCTTATTCCAGCTCCTGGGCATTACCATTCTTCGTTTCATCACCATACAGGTATATAAAGGTCGTGTTAGGTTTCTTTTAAAATTCTTATCATTCAAATTTGGAATATATCCGTCTTAACCACCCAAAATTTGATCCCCAGTGGTTTATCATCCTGCTATTTTGATTTGGGGTTTATTATATCAGTGCTAGTTGGGTTCGGCTCTAATATTAACCTTGGCAGGGGAGGCATTCCTACTGTTCATGTCTTTCATGGCCATTGTTGATTAGTTTGTTGAGTTTGTCCTGGCTCACAGTAAGACGTTGCTACGCAAGTAATCCATCGATTTGTAGAAAACACTTCATCATGGGTTTGTTTTTGTTCTGACAAGCGTTTTGACCATACTCTTTTTGCTGCCTTACAGGATGAACTGGTCCACTGAGCCCTCAACTTTCAGAGGTAAGTCTTCTGTTGTGATGTTTAGTTCATCACATTAAATTATGAATTTGTCCTCAATTTTTCTATTTATAATGAGCTCTCACGTCGCCCTGAAATTTTATTGTAGGTATATTTCGAATCCTCTCGAAGTTTTTCCACCATGATAATTGATGGATTTTTCATTTATTCGGCTTGACTTCGTTGAACCTTGGGTCTCAGGTCGGTATCTACGTGACCTCAATCCAAGCATGTCCTATCTTTTTCGTGGTTGTTACATGAATTTTATCTAGACATGTTAAGTTTTATATTGTCCACAAACTTTCTACTATAATAAGGATGTATGTCCGAACTGGGACTGTGAACAATTTTATGAAATTCCTGCATTTATTTAAATTCTGGAATATTGTCATAAACCCACGAAAATTTTGTGTCACAATGGATTTCAATGATGAATATATATATATATATATATATATATATATATATATATATTCTATCGATGGTCCGTCTCTGTGACGAGTGACAGGTCAATAGTATTTTCTGACAGTTCACAGGTTTCTACCTTTGTTTTAATACTTATGGGAAATGGTTTTTTTTTTTTTCCAAATTTTTTTATGCTAAATCAGTCTTAATTTCCTCTTCTGTAATTACTTATGGCTAGTGAATCACTTCAGAATTTCAGAGGTACCATGCTCTATGATCATGGAATTATTTTGTACTTCTCCTATCCAATACACAATAAGGAACTCTCATAGGCTAATTTGTCAGTTAGATGGGTCAATGATATCAACTGCCTTATTAAAAATTTACTTCCTGAATCATTCAGGATTTCCATGGTTTTATAACCCATTTGACTATTTATTTTTCCAGTAATTATCCCATGCTTGTTAAATATATTCTTACTGGTTTCTTGTCTTCTAATAGCAGTGGAAAGATTCTATCATAGTCCTCTCTTATTTTCCTGTATCTCTTTATTCCATCACTAGTGTAAATCGATATTCCTATTATGCTCATGCTTTAATAACTTCTACCAAATCCTTATATAACTTGAATTAACTGCTAATCAAGTCAGCTGATGTAATAGTCTTTATCACTCAGCTTTCTTTCACATATTAGTTCCAGCTTCTAGTGAGAGATTTGTTCATTGTATTAAGTATTAATGGGCAGCCTCATGCTAATTTTTGTAGGTACATGTATTCTACTATTCTAGCTTCGATTTTACTAACTTCTCCATCAATTTCTCTGGTGGTTTATTTCCTACACTACTTGATCGTTGCTTCATTCTGTTATAGAAATAATTTGTTATATGCAGGAATAATTTCTATTGTGCTTTTGGTTATGTATGAATGGTATATTGACTCTAAAAGTCCTTATGTATTCTTTTACCCATTTACTGCACAATTTAGATTACAGTTCATCTATTTCTATTTTAAATATTTGTACAGGAAATCTGATACTACTTTCTCATAAACATACTCAGAAATTCATTCTATTAAATCAGAAGCAGATTAAAGTTAAATTATCTATGGAGGAATATGTATCCTCAGATTTAAACCAACCCTGGTTTAGAGATTCTACTGGATTCTCCTCTATAGATTTCTTTTCTGCAACTATACAGAATTATAAAGGTGAATTCCTTATAATTAATTCTGTTGAATGTAGAACTAATAAGTCTAACATACAAATCAGACAATTATATGTAGCCAGTTTATACCACATGAAGTAAAAACATCAGGAAATTTAGACACATACCACTGTTGCAATTGACCAACCTCCCAACCTTATAGTCCTTCTGTCTCCCAGATCTCACCCCCGAGCTGAGATCATTTCCTAGAACATACCAACCACTAACCTGTTCAGGAATAGTTTATTTAAGCTTTTGCTCCCCAAAGCCTGTTTCTAATTCTACGTCCAGAATGTCAGGATGCTTTTCTTCCTGTTTGCCTAGGCTTCCCATTTTAGGGATTTTTAAAGCTGCTTTATGCTTTTCCCAGCTTTTTACCTCTTCCCAAATACTCTCCACATCATTGGGGAAACTAGATTTTCCTCAAAATCTAATTTAGAAATAAATTCTTTCAAGGATTTTTGAAAGATTTTTGGGGAAAGTATTTGCCCTTATCCATCCTCATGGATTTAGCAAGTGATCTCATAATTCTCATTTTGGTCAATCTGTACAGAATTATTTTATTCATTTTCTCAAATTAAATATTTAATTACATCCACAAAATACTTACCCATTTGGGGTCCACTCCCCTTAGGATTAAAGTTCAAATATCTAGCTTTGAAAGAAAACATAAACTAGGGGTGTTACAATAATTATATATAAACAATGTAGAAATATATATTGTACATTTACAAGGTACACAATGACCTTGTATTTTTAATAACACATTTTACTTTATGCCATCGGAATAACACATGAAAGAAATGTTTTCCTTTATGCCTACAATGACCTACATTAGCTTCAAAGAGATGATGTCGAGTGCAAGTCTCTTGC
Source organism: Pinus albicaulis (assembly GCA_034641835.2). Lineage (NCBI taxonomy): Eukaryota > Viridiplantae > Streptophyta > Pinopsida > Pinales > Pinaceae > Pinus > Pinus albicaulis. The sequence continues at coordinate 896,903,278 of CM076570.1, read as the reverse complement.
AATTTTGGCAGAATTGTTACTCCTCAGGCCTGGCACACAAGCCCACAGGAAGTCTGCACTATGTGGGGCAACCCCCTAGCTCCATGTTTCTTGAAGTACTTCCACCCAAATCTAGATTGGCACAGCTATACATATTTTTTATTTTGTTTATTTATTTATTTTTCTTATGGCGATATGATTCTTTGCAAGATTGTAACCTTTCATTGTTTAAATTGCGTTTAGGAAGGTATAAAGATATTCAGCTTTATAAAAACTACTTGGGGCACGAGGTGTTTGCAAATTAGATGGTTCAAACTCACAATTCCAACGAATCCTTACTAGATTTTGGGGAAAATTTACAGGAATGCTTAGAAATAAACCAAAATGTTGAATAGTAAGACTATGCACAACACCAGGATAGAAATGTCATGCCTTATGCTAAGAAGCACAGGTGCACACAGGCATTACATGGTGTGTGAGTGCATTTTCAACCAGCTCCTTTTCTTAATTACAACTCTTAATTTTTGTAACATGATAATTGAAAATACATTCAACACACAATCCTATCAATTCTCCTAAGAAGGTTGCATCTAGGATTATTCATCCCAACTCTATCTCCTTTTCTTGAATATTGACAAGGCTAACACAATCATCCACACTTTTACTGCATATAAATGCACATATGCAGGACAAGTGGTCTTGTGGGCATGAATCATGCTTTCTAGTGTCTTTTTTGTTGTAGTTGTGGATTATTTTTCATCAGAGTGAGCCCATTATTATGAATCCAATTATGTTTCAATAGTTATAATTGATCCACCAATATTTCAATTATGTTTTCTTTTGTGTGTTCTTTACCAATATAGTCATAATTGATTCACCAATATTTCAATTTGTGTGTTTTCTTTAGAATTGATCTTTATGATTTGCTTACATATAATTGACTAAGGATAAAGGATGGTATTTTTACCCACATGGAGAAGCCTTGAAACTTCAATTGATGTACTGATAAAAATAAGCAATCAATTTTTTGAAAATTTATGTGAAGCGGTGAGTCAAATTGAAAAGGGGTTGATGACAACAATATACAAATTTTAACTCAGATCAGGATTAAGTAAAATTAAAAAAAAAAAAAAAACTCACTGTGTAAAAATTCCAATTAAAAACAGTAATATCCAGCAAAGTATATGTGCATATTCAGCAAAGATATGTGCATTTTCTCTATAATATATACAGTAACGAAATTAAGGTAGGGAATATTATGATGAAGCTCTTATGTAGGACAAAAAAATTATTTTAGATTTGGTTTATTGTCTTTAATTCCTAACAAACTGTAGTTGGTCCTAACAATGTATGAAATGTAATAACAGATTGGATAACTTTTAGGTGTGAAAAACAAGCTTAGCTTTCCCTTTTTCCTCTTTTCACGACATGAAGATCAATCTTAGTTTTAATTTCAATGATCAACAAACCTTTGTGTGTGAGATGTATTTGTTGCTTTTCATTTTATTAGTTTTCATATGAATTTTGTTGTCTACTGTCTTGTTTTCAAAGAATCTGTGTGTTTTAATATTAATCTGTTTTTTTATATTTCTTTTTTTTGTTGATTGATTATGATTTACAGGTACAAAATTCCACCTCTTGGTCACCCAAAAAAGGATCTTAAACAACATTCACTCGCTGATGCATTTGGTATCTCTCAATTCTCTAATCAACTGCACATTTCTAAAAATGAAGTATATGATCATGTAGATGAGGACCATGAATCAGATAGTGCAAAAATTCTTGAAGAGGAACCGACATCGAAGAGGTGCAAAAGAACATTCACGTCCAAATGGAAGATGAGATTTCCATGGGCTTATGCTGTAAAACATTGTAATGGTGTTGAAAGGATCAAATGTTCATGGTGTGTAAAATTTAAAAGGGAAACTCCATTTTCTAAAGATGGAAGCACAACTCTTCAAGTTAGTGTTTTAAACATCCATGCAACATCAGAGGCTCATAAATTTTCTTTGCAACTTTTAGAGGGAGAAAAAAACGAAGTACTCTTCCAATTACAAAACATGTAGAGCTAATCATTGATGCTCAGAAAGAGAGAATCATATCAGCTATTGAGAACATGTACTTTGTTGCAATACATGATTTACCTTTGGAATTATATAAGTCAATTTGTGACTTGAATGGGTATAAAAACACTCCTCACATGCCTTTAACAAATGAATATTCAGCATATACAAATACAACATCTGGAAAAGAATTTTTAGAAGCTGCTAAGGAGGTATATTGGAGAAAATAAAAATATGAGATTTTACAAAGCCCATATTACTCACTTTTATTTGATGAAAGCCCTGAACGGACTATGGTGCAACATTTGATTGTTTATATTACATATTTGACAAATGAAGGAAGAGGTCCATGTGCTACAAAATTCATACACTTGCTACAAATTAGGGATGGAACATCACAATCTATGTATGATGATGTGACATCTCTTTTAGCGGACATGAATCTATCCATGGAAAAGTTAGTTGGATTTGGATATGATGGAGCATCATCCATGAGGGGTATTTGTGAAGGTTTATCTACTAAGCTTCGTCGACATGCCCCTCATTTATTAGATATCCATTGTATCGCTCATCGAGAATCATTAGCAGCAAATGATGCTTCATCTTATTTTGAAGAGTTGCAAGCTATTGATAAGTTTGCAAATAATATCTATTCATGGTTAGGGAAATCTACTAAAAGACATGGAGAATTGAAAGAGCTAATGGAGTCATTTCAAATCACAAAGCTAGAAGTGTTACAGATTCATCATATTAGATGGCTTTCTAGAGGAAAAGTCATGGAAAGACTCGTTAAGCTCATGCCTGCTTTGTTAAGAGACTGGGAGTTAGTGGAGAAAAAATGTATGAGATGGCTACAATATTTCAAGTTCAATTTTTCATCCACTTACTTGCAGATGTTCTTACTGAGTTAAGTAAGTTGAATCAAAATTTTCAAGAGGATCATGTTGACATTACATCTATTGGAACGACTTTGGATATCACTATCAGCTTGCTTCAAAAGCGATTTCTAAGGGGCACATTTGGGACAGGTGCAATGCACACATAATTTTTTTTAAGTAAAACACAACAAGGAACTCTTGAGTTTGCAGATTGCACAGGAATAGTACATGTACATGAATTGAGGTTTGAGAGTTTGCTGAAGTCACAAAGATCAGGGACACTAGATGACTGCATTATGCTGGGAAAAGGCTTTGTAATGAAGGTGATTGACTCTCTAAATGCAGGGTTCATAGATTTGCCTATTTTCAATGCAGCTAAGTTTTTTAGTCCTCGTAATTATTATGAGGATATGGAGGATAGAGACTCTCAAACAAGAAGATGGTTGACATGTTTATGTGAAAAATTTAGTGTTGGAGGCTTGCTTGTTGTGGACAACATTAAATGTATGGGTGAAATGGATGAATTTATATGTACTATTTATAAATCTTACCCAAAAAAACATATGTTTCGAGTACGGGATCTATGTGGAGATGAAATTGAATGGTTTGAAAGATTTCCATGCTTAATGCAGCTATGACAAGCAATTCTTGTTATTCCAGCTAGTACAACAGTATGTGAAAGAGGCTTTTCAAAATTAAATCGAATTAAAAATGATGATAGATCTAAACTTTCTTTAAAAACATTGGATATGCTAATGTTTCTCTCTCTCAGTGCACCTCATTCTCTAAATGAGGTATATTGGAATGCTATTTATGATGAATGGAAGGAGATGAAAACTCGAAAACCTCTTCCACTATGAGAATAGATTGAAAGAACTAGTAAGTTTTAATGTTATTACCATCATTGTAAGTGAATTTTTTTATTTTTATACCATTTGACTTTTACTTTGTGTTTTATAATATATTTCAAGTTTTATTATGTTTTTTTATTAACATATTGAATTTAATAATTGCAGGATATCACACAAGATATGTTAAGCTAGAGGACCACAACTACCAAAGGTTTATAACTGGAAGAAAATGCTACCTTGTATCAATTTTGTGGCCAAGTCAAGGGACTGTTGTTCCAATTATTTGAGATGTGCAATTATTGGAAGTCTCAACATTGCAAAAGAGTTTTAATAGAAAGTAGAACAATGATTTGATCAAACCTGAAATTTATAAGATAAAACTCCATTGATACCTCCTATATAAGTGAGAATTTATTTTTTATTTTATAAATAAGACCTTTCATATAATTTTAATATAAGTATTTATGTTTTGTCATATTTGTTTCTTATTTCAATTTCATTAAGATGTAGTTATTTCAATATGTTTATTTTGGTTCCTATTTTAAATTCATAAGAGTGACAAAATATTATGGAGTGTGATTATATTTTAGAAATCTTTTAGAGCTAAAATGACCCATTAGGGCTTTCGATAAGCTCAAGTTATTTTGATATTGATTCTTCAAATTTGCCTCCACTTTTGGAGTCTCCTTGTATCCTCACTTAAATGTTTAATGCCAAACTTACAACATCATGGTTTGGCATCATGAGCTTAACTAATTGTCCTCCATGCCCATAATTTCATTGTTGTATTCATATCTATAAACAACATTTCAAATAAAAAAATGTTTCTATAAGAAAATACTTACACATCAGAATCTCCTATATCCCGATGGTATCCATCCAAATTCTTATAATAGTGTCTTCAAAACTTATGTTGGCATTCCCAATGAGAGATTTAAGCAGTGCAAGATGGAGCTTCCTTCATTGTTGTATATGTAACGGTCTTTTATTAACATGAACATTGATGGTTTTTTCTTTCTGAAAATGAAATGTAAAAATAATATATTATGGTCAATTGAAATGCTTTTTTTTTAATCTTTTCATCATAGAAGGGCAACATAAATATATGCCCTTATAATTGAAATTCATACCTACGCTTCAAATTTGATCACTACTTGCACCAGACATCTACGGAACCAAGTGGTATGATATTAACAATCACAGTGAAGTATTTTATTTTAACGGTTGCTTCTGCATATTTTCGTCACACTCTGCTGGCGATGAGAGGGAAGGGCACCAGGGGTTTCCGAAATAGGACCACATTCCTTTGGGTGACAATATATTTGGAGAAAAGTAAAGGAACCATTGAGCTGGTAGCAGGTGAAAAACATCCTGTTGGGTGGTGCCCACTGCTTGGCTTATCTTCCATGCCTTGTCCGAATGGTACCCTGGCCCTAACGCTAACACACTACGACAAAACAGGTGTTTCTACGCTATCTTGTCGCAGCACATGTTTCTATACGAAGAACAATCAACGTTAGAACTTCGAAAATATAATATTTTTTCTTGCTTTTTTTTCACCAGCTAAGCAGAGCCTAGGCTGGTGCAGGTCTCATTTTCAATACAACAGCTACCTACCTACCAGGATACCACCACTCCAATCAACTTTAAACCTTTAAAATGTAATATTTATTTTACTCATTTCTTCATCTTTTAGGCATAACCACGATGTATAGCTTTCATTTTCAATGGAAGAGCCATGTATTGATTACTAATAGGATAGTCTTATCCATCCCATAAGTTTTCATCTTATTCATCCCATAAGTTTTCATCTATTTACTAATCAATGTTATAAATTTTAAAATATGACTTTGCATCCATCGTTTTCATCTAAATTACGATGTAAAAAAATTTAAAATATTACTTTATGAGTTTGCATCCATTGTTTTCATCTAAATACCAATGTTAAAACTTTTAAAATATGACTTTTGATTAGTGAGATCAATTTCATTTTCAATTCACTTAGAGTTGTACTTTTTTTTTAAAGTTTTGTATTTTAAAATAGATTTACAATTGGGCAGTCCAAACTCTTGATTTTCATGGCAGTTAAGCCCTGGGCTCAAGCTATCTCAGCTGAGGCAGCGGCATTTTTGTACTTATATGTTATATATTAATAGATTTAGCATTACTTAGAAAAAAAAATAGATTTGCAATTTTAATGGATTTAATTAGATTTATGAAAAAATTGACTAAGATATATATATATATATATATATATATATATATATATATATATATATATATATATATATATATATATATATATATATATATAGTCAAATCTAAAATAGTGAGGATATGTGAAATTTTGTAAATTTCCTTATAGTTCATTTATTAGGATCACATATATTGGAATTAACTTTCTCAGATTTTAATTTTGTTTTAAAATTAAAATTCTAAGGATTTCAATTTTTACGGTAGAATGTTTGATAAAGTGACTAATGAGCTTATGTAGAGATAGTTTTTTATGACGAATAAGATAATCATTTTAGATAAGGAAATGGGTTATAATCCAAATAATCTTCCTAAGGCTTTAATACAACCATGATACGTCAGAAGAAGGAATCCAAACATAAATTACTACCAAAGTTTACTTCAACAAAGTATGCTTAGCACAATTTTCCTTACCAAAAGCATAAATCAAGAGGGAATTTGTTGGTGTCAACTTTGAAACAATTTCCATATTAAAGGAGAGTTCCCTTATAATCAAGATCAAGAGGAGGAAATCCAAGATAATTTAAATTTAATAAATAACTCTAGTCCTTTGACTATTATTCCAAATAGAGCATTTCCTCTTACTCAATAGAAAAATGAATGAGGGATATCTAAAGGATAATAAATAACATGTAAATAGTATTAAACCTAGTGGTTGATTCAAGGTGTTTTTATTATAGTAGAAGAAATAAATAAACCGAAAATCCATAAGCAATCTATATGGATTCCCCAAGAAAGAATTGGATCAAGAAAAAAAATTTCCTTTTAATATTTTTAATCCGAAGTCCACACCACTTCAAAGGATTATTTATTCTTATGTTAATGTTGAATTAAGAAATTTTCTGTCTAAAGTAAATGTGTTTGTCCCTTTCTTAGATATAGAAATACTTAAAAACCAAAACGGTCAAGTGAAAAGGGTCCATAAATTTCAAAGAGAGCCTAAAGCTCGTCCAAAAATCCTACAAATTATGGAATATGATTGAAAGAAATGGGGACATGCATATTTCCTGCTATCATTACTAATCAATAATTTTATATTTCATAATTGTATGGTTCACTCTGGATCATTTACAAATGTAATTCATTTAAGATTCATGAATAAATTGGAATTCTATAGGAATGTGTGTGTTTTTTTATCAAAGTGTACTCATTTCCTTGGTTTGATTAAAGATGTCAAAGTTTCCCTAGCTACTAATATTAATATTATTGTGGTTATGGAAATGACCATTTGTGATGAGTAAGGACTCGCAAAGTTTTTGAATTATCTTTTATATTTCATTTTTCTATGCAAAAGGATGCAAAAGGGTTCTAGTGATAAACTGTCTACAACAAGTGGAATACCATGGTCATGCACCTCCCATGAAGTTGGATTACCCTAGGTTGTTTCTAATACCCATAACTTGATATTATTAGAAGACCAAATATATATTAGGGTGAATATCACATGGGGCTGTGTTCAATACTTGTATGGAATTAAACTATTGTTATGTTGAATTTTACCTTATGTCCAAAAGAAAAAATCCATAGACATATCAACTAGATCAATGATATAGAACTCAATGACTTCACATATACCTAACCTCTACAACTCTTTGATAAGTAAATAAAGAGAGGAGGTTGGTAATTACATACCTCCTCTCTAAGTTCTAGTAATGACCCTATATAATGCAATTATAGAGGTTCTATCTCAAGCTCCTATATATATTCCCTCCACTATTCACACCTATACCCTACACATAATCAAACAACAGAAACCAAATCTACTCTCATAAAAAAGATTCATTAGATATTTATGCAAGATCCATTCCATATCATTCAAGCTAATGTAGATATAATTAGATTCATTTATTAAAAAATGAGAATTGGTGGGATACCATGAAATACATATTAGAAACTAATGGAATAAAACATATATATAGCTTGAGTGTAGAAATACCTTGCCATTCTTTGGTCCAAGGACCTACTTAGCTAACAATAGCAAGGCTATTTTTGGAATGCAAGGAGCATCATCAAGAAAATATTTCTTCATTTGATTTCGTAATCGTCTCTCCCATATCTCTTAGGAATATATTTCTTATATAGATTAAGCAATGCTAAGGGAGGATGAATGTAAACACTTAGGTATATAATTTCACCTAGCCCCCTCAAGTCCTTTTAAAGGAAACAAAGCATCTAGAACTAAAGTCCAACATTTTTTTTTTTTTATCTATGTAACACTAAATCTATTAATATGTAACATACAAGTAAAAAACTAGCGCCGGCTCAGCTGAGAGAGCCTGAGCACAAGGCTTGACTGCCATGAGAAACAAGAGTTTGGACTGCCCACATAGGGGAGACCAGTCCCTGCAAATTAAGAGTAGCCGCCCACATAGGGGAAACTGGCCTTTCATCCAAATAGTTTAACAAAAATACCAAAATTATAACTGACCACTCTGCAAGAAAAGGGTGAAAACACAGGAAAACCAGAATTAACCAAAAGACATTGTTATTGAAAAACAAAAACCTATGAAGAATTGTCAAACTACTATTCATTAGTTGGAGAAGGCGGTTCTTCGACAATTCTACATCTATACTCGTCGCTGATCCCACCTTCATCAATTGAGGGGAGCTCTTTACCTTTATTCTTGCCTTCCGTAGTTTGGACCTGCATTGAAACATTAGGGGCAATGTTTAATTGAGCCAAGGAGACCTTGGCGTTTTTAGCAAAGGTGGGGTTGGGAGCAATGGGGCAATGAAATGCGACAAAGGGACCACGGATTGCAGATGGAGAAGGTGAAAGGTGGGTGGACTCTTCACTGACAGTGACCGTGACATACACCATGAGGACCGGCCTTTCAAACACACAATCAAATTTGAACTTCACACGCTGGGAGGTTTGGCGTAAGGAAGAAGAGGAAGGTGGATAGGGAGCAGGAGGAGCAGTAGAGGGGGTGACATGAGGCTCAGAGGAGAAGACAAAGCGAGCCAGAGGACACGCAGATGGATGAGCGGTGTCAGGGTAGCGAAGTCGGCCCCTGCGACTTCTAGTTTCTGGAATATGGTCGCAGGGGAGATCTTCAGAGGACAATTCTGAAGTGGGAGAAGACTGAGAGTGATAAACACGACCACAACTGGAGCCACGGTGACATCGCATATGATGGCACAATCTAGGCATAGAGAGAGGGAGAGGTTGATGAAACAGACAGAGGAGAAGTGATAGTGGAGGGCCAGAAGAAATACACAGAGAATTCGAGCAACAGAGCTGACTGTGCGAATGGTGGAACTCAGGAACAGTCTCCAGACAGTAGAGAATATCACATCGTCTACCTATCTGCGTTCGAGCGCTAGGCTCAGTGCAGGTAGGCAAGCAAGAACTTTGGTGAAGCGCAATGGAGGTGCAGACAGAGCAATCACCATGCGAGAGACCAACATCCATACCAGGAGCCGAAGAAGACAAGATGAAATTCTCAGTGCATCGACGGTTCGAGAGAGTGCCATTAATACAGCGTGAGGTGGCATATTGAATGCCTCCATTAATGTGAATGCGGGAGGCCAGATGGCCAGCCCAAAATGACGGCCTTGAGAGGTGGCAAGGGACGAGCGTCCCATCACAAACGGGAGACATCCGCATCCGGAAGAACTAAAGTCCAACATTACTTTATGGAGAGGGAGTAATAAAATTTACCATTTCTTCAACCATCTCAACAATACTTTCTAAAAGCACCATGAACTTCTACTTATGTGAGATTTCCAATGGTATAATTTTCATTGAAATATGAGTTCTAGGTACAAAGTTATGACCATTTTAATACACTTCCCTCTTAAATTCCATGCTAGCATATGTATTATTTCCACATAATAGACATGAAGTTGTTCATTTCCCTCATTTCCTCATTGTATAATTCCACATGAGCTACATGTGGTTGATATGTCACAGTCCCTATCCACATTTTTTCATTATGTAAGGCTACATCCTTAAGGGGACATATTGACAAAATACTCCTATATCGAAACAAAATTTCCTTAAAACCTTTCTATAGTAATTTTTTGGATCTTTAATTATTTGTATTTCCAATATTCTATACCAGTATAGGAATTAAAAACCTTTTACATCCATCTAGATGTACAAAAATTCCAACTCAACCAGTTGAACATCGATATAGGAAACCTCAAAGTTATTAATTAACCGAAATGTCATGTTTCCAAATTTCCAAATCTAAAACATCCACTAGTCCATGTCACATTACCTTGGTTTCCACCTGGACTCCATCTCGGTATGACATAAATAGTCAACTATTCATCAATTCCTACCATGTTAGACTAGGTCCATGCAGTTAACAACCCACCTAACTGGATATATACATTTTTCAAAATTTTTGAATCAACTTTAATCTAGAAAAACCAAGAGATGTTGATTGTACGAAACTTTGTATTTATGGATTTATGCATTCCTCATTAGCTACCATGATAGGTGACACATTTACCATTGTGTCAACTGAAAATCCATGTCACATTACCTTGGTTTCCACCTGGACTCCATCTCGGTATGACTATAATAGTCAAATATTCATCAATTCCTACCATGTTAGACTAGGTCCATGCGGTCAACAACCCACCTACCTAGATATATATGTTTTTCAAAAAAATTTAATCAATTTGAATCTAGAAAAAGCCAAGAGATGTTGATTTTACAAAACTTTGTATTTATGGATTTATGGATTCCTCATCACCTACCATGATAGGTGACACAATTATTATAGTAGAAGAAATAAAGAAACTAAAAATCCCCAAGCAATCTATATGGATTCCCCAAGAAAGAATTGGATCAAAAAACATTTCCCTTTTAATATTTTTAATCCCAAGTCCACATCGCTTCAAAGGATTACTTATTCATCCGTTAATGCTGAATTGGGAAATTTTCTATCTAAAGTAAATGTTTTTGTCATTTTCTTAGAGATAGAAATACTTAAAAACCCAAAGGGTCAAATTAAAAGGATCCATAAATTTGAAAGAGAGCCTAAAGATCCTCCAAAAATCGTATAAATTGTGGAATATGATTAAAAGAAATGGGGACATGCATCTTTCATCCTTTCATTACTAATCAATAATTTGATATTTCATAATTATATGGTTCACTCTCAATCATTTACATATGTGATTCATTTAAGAGTCATGAATAAATTGGAATCCGAAATTGGTAGGACCTATAGGAATGTGTGTGTTTTTCAATCAAAGTCTACTCATTTCCTTGGTTGGATTAAAGATGTCAAAGTTTCCCTAGCTACTAATATTAATGTTGTTGTGGTTATGGACATGACCATTGGCAATAAGTAAGGACTCCAAAAGTTTTTTAGTTATCTTTTCTATTTCATTTTTCTATGCAAAAGGATGAAAAAGGGTTCTAGTGATAAACTATCTATAGCAAGTGGAATACCATGGTCATGCACCTCTCATGAAGTTGGATGAACCTAGCTTGTTTCTAATACCCATAACTTGATAATCTTAGAGTACCAACTATATATTATGGTGAATATCATATGGGGTTGTGTTCAGTACTTGTATGGAATTAAACTATTATTATGAGGAATTTTACCTTATGTCGAAAAGAAAAAATCGATACACATATCAACTAGATAAATAATATAGAACTCAATGACTTCGCATATACCTAACCTCTACAACTATTTTATAGGTAAATAAAGAGAGGAGGTTGATAATTACATAGCTTCTCTATAAGTTCTATTAATGCCCCTAGATAATGAAACTATGCAAATTCTAACTCGAGCTCTTATATACATTCCATCCACTTTTCACACTATTACCCTACAAATAAGGAAACAAGAGAAACCAAATCTACTCTCATAAGAAAGATTCGTTAGATATTTATTCAAGATCCATTCCATATAATTCAAGCTAATGTATATCTAATTAGATTCATTTATTAAAAAATGAGAATTGGGGGGATACCATGAAATATATATTAGAAACTAATGGAATAAAACATAGATATACCTGAAGTGTAGACATACCTCCCTATTTTTTGGTCCAAGTTCCTCCTTAGCTAACAATAACAAGGCTACTTGTGGAATGAAAAGAGCGTCGTCAAGAAAAAAATTCATCATTTCATTTTGTAATTATCTCTCCCATATCTCTTAGGAACATACTTCTTATATAGATTAACAAAGGATATGGGAGGATGAATGTAAACACTTAGGTATGTAATTTCACCTAGCCCCCTCAAGGACTTTTTAAGGAAATGAAGCATCCGGAACTAGAACTAGGGTAGTCATCGGTGAAGCTTGAGCCTTGATAAATGACAATGCATAGTTCAGGCTAGATTAAGGAATAAAAATACACAATATAGGGGCTTAATGTGAGAGGTTGATTGGTTTTGAAAATTTTCATCCAACTGCACAGTTCTATAAGGAAGAGCAGACCTAGTGATTATGTAGTTGTGGAGCTCAGGATCTCAAGGGTTGGGCTTAAGGTCTAATATTGAGAAATGCGCAGTTGAAGCCTAGCTGGAGGGAATGATTACATAGTTTATGGAGGCCAAGGCCTAGGCTTGAGTACTAAAATTTTGAAATGGATAACAATGAAAGGATGGGAGGCCACGTGATTGCACAGTTAAAAAAATGATGAGCTCAATAATGAGGCTTTAGGACTGATACTACGCAATGCACAATGCCGATATGGTTGGAGAGAAATATTGAATAGTTCTAGGACTCAGGGGTTTGGATTAAGCACTGAGGTTGCGAAATGCACAGTTATAGGAGGAAGATATTGCACATTGCGTAGTTTCAAGATATAAGGTTACTACTTAAGAGATGATATTTCTCAATGCGCGATTCAAGAGGGCTGAGTGAGGCTAGTTTTCCCAGTGGGGAAGCGTTCCAAATTTCACTAAGTGTCAAATCCGTGAAACTGATGTTAAAAATTACAAGACTTTATTGTGATGACATACTTGAAATTATTTGATGAAAAAAAACATACATAATCCAAAACACATTAACAACATATTTCCCTCAATGCAACAAATTTACGATGACTTTACGACAAGTGTGGCACTAAAGGTACACTTTGCTATGATCATGAAGACACTTGTGCAACAATGCTTAAAACCTTGGGAAGGAGTAAAAATGATGTTTGCATAGTTATACCAACTAATTTACACAAAGATAACCCATTTAAACCACAAAAACAAGCATACATAAAACGTGCGACAACTAGCATGTGAAAATGCAATAATTGCTAACATGCGTACAACTCTTGCGATATGTGAATGATATAAGTGGAAGTAACAAATGCCAGAGAAAAGATAACAAGAGAAAAATAATAATATAAGTCAAATAAAGCAAAAGTGACAACCAAAAACATGAAAATGACACTCACGAAAACAAGGGTGCACGAAAGAGACAGTTTGTAAAAATCACCGAAATGGGAGTAAAAATGCAACTAGAATGTGACAACATTGTAGTTGTGAGTGTACAATTAATGTTGACATAGATTGGACATCGCACATGCACATTATTGATGGAACGTGCTATGATTTTCCAATATTGTGTAAAATAATGCGCTCATAAACTTGTTATAGGTTGAGCATGTGTGAGCAAGTGACTTTGAACTTCCAATCAAATAAGGGAGGTCAAAAAGCATCAACTGACCAAGAAGTTAATATGCGAGGATTGAGAAAAATATCCACATTAGGCTCCAAAATTCAAGTGTACACACAATTTTAGAGGGTGCTTGTTGCTACGATAACATACTAATAGGATCCACCTTCTTCCCCTTGTGCTTCAGAATGTGTATATAGAAAGGAAATCCACATATTCGAAGATGTTCCATGCTAGGATTCTTTCCTGTAAATTCTTCATATGGAGTCATGTTGTTGAGAATACTATGAGGAATTCAATTCTAAAAGTAAAAAAAATTTATACATGCTTCTCCCAATAAGAATTAAGGGAGAACTTGATCATATATCATGGTCGTGGCAAATTCTTCAATTTTTTTGTTATTTCTTTGGTCCACACCATCTTGTTAAGGATTATAGGGAACAATAAGCTCCTTCTTAATCCATTCTTCCTTGAAAAATGTTATGACCCCTTTCAAGGTATATTTTCCACCATTGTCTGACCTTAAGGTCTTGATCCATTTTTTGGTCAGATTTTCACTTCATTTTTTAATTCTTGAAACATATTGAATATGTCATCCTTGTTCTTGAGCTATAACCATGCCTTTATTGAGAAGTCATCAATGAATGCCACATAATATTGATGACCTCCAAAATACTTTACTTCCATAAGATGATACACATAAAATTGCATGAGTTCTAATATTTACTTTAATGTGGTATCACTTAATGCAAAGTGATTCTTCACATTATTACATAGAGCACATCCCTTGCAGATTCCTTCATTCCCTTCCTTCAGTTTGGGGATGCAATTGACCATTGATGCAGAGATGGAAAAAAATTGTTGTGAAGGTGTCCATACCTTCTATGTCATAGTTTTTAAGGGCTCACATCCAAGTGAACTAAGGCTTCAGGGAGAGGAATAAGTAACTTATATAGAGCTACCTCACGAATCCAAATTATCCTTACATGATGAATAATACAACCCTCCCCCAAACAAAATATTGTCCATAAACAAAATAAATTATATCTCATTTATCTTCTAGAAAATAAACATAAAGTTTCTTCAAAACTGGAACATAAAAAATATTATTGAGATGACTTCTCCCACTAGTAATCTAATTCCCTTCACTGGATATTATTCTTATCTCCAATTTTGACTAGAGGTGAAGAATTTCATTTTAACAAAGTATAAATTTGACAACTTTCTCTTGTCATAGTTCTGGAGTCTCCACTATCTACAACCCATACATTATCATACTTGAAACTCCCATCTATTACTCCTTTTACTAGGTTGGAGATGATCTTGAAAATTATTTATTTGATAGTCATAGCAAGGTTCCCAAGAAACTTGAAACTATTCCTCATAGTGCCAATTAAGATGTGATCTTCAATTTCCTTCTTACACCTTAGATATGATACCATGTTGGAAAATAAAGCATATTTTATATCATATTGGACTTTCCTTACTTGATAATTACTTATGATTTTAGTTGGACTTTTATTATTTCTTTAGTTCTTTTTCATCTGGAAATTACCAAAATAATGAAGATTGCAAAGAGACAAAGTACACAAGATATAAGCTTCAAGGCATGGAAAAACCCCTCCAAAGGAAAACCTAGACATAATGCTTCTATTCTTATATAATATCTTAAAAATGATACTTTCAATACCCAAAGATGAAAGTGCAGAATCCTCCCGAGCACCAAGTGAGCCCCTAGCAAGATCTCTTCAGAGAAGCTTCAAAACATCAACCTTCTAAAGCATTTCTATATAATTTCAGCCCTGAAACTTCACTTCATAATTTTTCCATACAATTTTGGCCTCCTGCAATTTGAATCTACATATAAAACCCTAACATATTCACACATGTGTACATAAAGAGAGATAACCCAATAGATTTTTATTTCTTCTTCTCTTCTTTGTGCTTCCAACTCATTCTCTTTCTTCATTATTGCAAATCAAAATTGTGAAGTTGTGTCTTCCAAATGAGTTGATATCCTCTTATTTATAGTCTTCTTGAGGTGTCTAATAACCCTCCTTTGGGTTGGTCAAGTCCCATTAGCACAATCTGTTGAGGATTGGCCTTGTTATCAAGGTGACTCGAGATCAAACCTCATAGGGGGTGGTTGTGCCATGTGCTATGAGGAGGAGACATGGTAAAGAATCTAGTCAAATAAGGGCTGATGTAGCCTAGGTCAGGTGCAATCACGGGGTGACTTTGATGGCTTAGATTCCCTTGGGTCGCGGATCCTAAATCCATGGGTCAAGGCTGGAGGATCACATGCAACTTGACATATGAAAAAAATAAACCCTCCTTTAGGTTGAATTCACCTTCATTGAGACAACTTGGTCTTGACTCAAATTAAATATTTTATTTTGTTACAATGAATCCAAATAGGACTATAATACCTGACATAAATTATTTTTTACAAAGAAAGACCTAGAAATAACTAAAAGCACGAATAACGTTTTTTGACCTAACTAGAGCATGAGGTCCATGCTATAAATAAAATATACTTTGTTTTTATTTATTTATCTTTCTTGATATAAAAAAATTATGATTTTCATGAATACAAACGTTATTATGAAGGTATAACCTAGTTACAATTTCGAACATGTTTATTGATTTACACGTGGATCAAGTCTGAAACATTCTTAGTGTGATGAAATTGCTCATGTTCCATATTCGAATGCTTATAGTAAGTCGATAGTGTGTGATAAATAAGAACATTATTTTCCATAAGACACCATGAAGAACCAAACTCAAACAAAGAGGATAACACTCAATGATCATGTAGAGGGGGGAATAAATACAATCAACATCATCACCTACTAAATGTTAAATTCACATTTCATGCATTCAAAAATAAAAATCAATATGCAAGATATTAAAATTAGAGCTTGTTGAGTGGTCTTATGTCAATGATTTGGCATGAATGAACATGATGTTATTATGAAATGGGGATGAGTCAAAGGAAAACTAGGAGGATAAAATAAAATTGATATGATAACTTAGTTATTTCCACAAGGGAATGGGTCATATCACTTTTTTTTACACAAAGTTAAAAATACAAGAGAGATAAATACATGTGTTGGATTAGGGAAAATGAATAAACATATATTTTAAATAAACACCTCATGTATGGACTACGAACATTTTTTTTCCTCCCTAATCATGCCCACAAATCGAGATTCCAAAATATTGATTTTGAGAGATGAACAACAAGAACATGAACTAAGATTTTGTGAGTTGAAGATATGGTCAAGAGAATTTTTTTGGATCACTCCAAGGTAAGTTATGAGGTAAACGCATGAAGGATACATGAAAGTGAGTCCACATATGAGCTAGAAGTGTGAGGAGCACACAAATACTATCATCAAAAATAAGAAATGAGTCACGAGATTCTAGATGATCTAATATGGATCCTTAAATTATAATATCTTAATAAAATATTGGTTAGGAGTGGATGGATACCTAAATTTTTGAGTTGAACTCTATTTGACTTGCTTTCTAAAACATATGAAAGGTTGTTATCTTCGAGAAAAACTATTGATAATTGAATCTACCATATTTATGAGTGTATAAAGTGTAGGATATCTCAAGGTAGTTACTGCTTATCATAAGTGTCTCGTCAGATTTTTCGAATAAGCAAAAGACTCAAAGGAGTACTGTAGTGAGGAAATTAGTAAACCCACACCGAACATACCATATATGTAGGATAAATTTAATGATTAGCTGAAGAAATGAAATACAGATTGATTTAAGGGTGATGGGGTTCGAATGTCTCTCTCAAAGTGATGATAGGATTAAACACAAGGTGCTCTAAGAAAGTATGTACAGGACTACCTATTAATAAATACTTAGGGATAATTAGGGTTTCTAATATTTGGCTAGTGAACATTCTATTCAGGATCATAGCCAAGTGA
The DNA here is from genome assembly GCA_034641835.2 of Pinus albicaulis. Lineage (NCBI taxonomy): Eukaryota > Viridiplantae > Streptophyta > Pinopsida > Pinales > Pinaceae > Pinus > Pinus albicaulis. Next base: position 896,885,715 of record CM076570.1, on the reverse strand, counting down.
AAAAGGGGTGATATCAAAAAAGAAGAATGGAAAAAGGGAAGAGCTAGTGACATGTGTCCTTAATGAAAAAAATTATTAGCTTTTATTGTCACGGGAGAATTAGGTGGAGACCTCATTACAAATTTTCCTTTTATTGGAACTCAATGCCCTTCTTCATGCTTAGATACAACCCTTTCCAAATTTAATGACTCTCTCAAAAAATATCATACTCTATCCCTTCAAAAATAACTAGCATTCATAAATAAAGAAAACTTAATTGTGCTAAATATCACTTATGTGATAATTTCATTATTCTCTCACAAATTGGACTGGCAATATTCCCTCCTTGTAGAATCAAATTACTCATTATTTACAATGTAATAAAAAAACAGGCTCAAACTTGTAAGTTCTCAACCACATGCCCAAACCATGATCCATAGTACAATAACTATAATTTTACCATTAAAACGTTTAGTGAGGGAGTTTTTTACAAAATATTTAAAATGCCCCTTTAAGAGGGTTAAGAATACAAACCATGGGACATAAGAGCCTTTTTTCCCAAATCATGGATTTTTCCATCATGATCAATTAGAAGTTGGGATAATTCTTGAATTTCATCATTCTTCAATGTTTATTAGGGTGAGCGAAGGTGTCCAAGAAAGATAGATAATGTGGTATCCTTATTTGAAAATGGATTTTTTATTTGGACTAATGATAAGATATTTTATTGAATACTTAATTATGTAAGCCTAATTGGCCTTCCTTATAGAACATAGCAATGGATAGTTTATTATTTTACCTAACTATACTATGTAGGAAAACAAAAACCTAATACACATGTGTTAAACCTTAGGTTATATATAACTTCATGGGAATCGATAGAGCTATGCTAAAATAATGAACATATGGTAAGAGATGGAAATGAATCCTTCATGACTTAACACTCAAGGTCAAAATCTAAATGTACACATATTTCATTTTAGTGTCTAGCCCTCATGCTCACTAGAGGAAATTTTAGCCTAAAAGTGGCCTCCTAAGGAAAAAAATAAAATAACAGTTAAAATAATAAAATAAGTGATAAATTTTGGAGGGAAAACAAGAGAACTACATTTTTTAATTGTATTTTTGGCATATCTCCTTATAGGTTTACTCACATTTGATGTGTAGACACTCGTTGGATGTGTAATGAAATTCCACATACAACGAGTACCCATTATGCATACTTTTGAGAAGACACACATTGATAAAAATTCCATATACATTAAAAAAACATGTTGAACACATTTTTTTAATGTATCTGCAATTTTTATCAATGTGGGTCTTCTCAAAATCATGGATAATGGGTACTCGTTTGATGTGAAATTTAATTCCACATCCAATGAGTGTCTACACTTGAAAATTGAGTAAACATATGAGGAGATAAGCCAAAAATATAATTAAAAAAGGAGTTTTTCTTATTTTCCCTCCAAAATATTTACATGTACCTCTTTTTAAATTTAAATGCTTTTGATTGGTTTACATATTATTACATTGAAAATACATGAAATTTCCATGCGTGCTTTTAAGCTAAAATTTCCTCTAATGAGGATTATTTTAGTATCTTTCTTAAGACAAAGCCTGAAGCACTGAGCTTCTATTCCTCAACATCATCTAATATGCTCACTAATAGAAATAATTAGGTGCTCAGTTCATTGAACATGTCCTTTTCATTTAGATTTTCATAGGAAATGTAGGTACATTGTTAAGGCAACATAATTAGGCGAAATCAAGATCCTTTTGTTTAAAATTTTTCTCTTCATCTCTTCTCCCTTTAGATATTACATCGAAAACCATTGAATTTTTTTTGCCACTATGATTTCCAATGATTTCATGCTCTTATAGACCATTTAATGATTACCCATGGGAAGGTAGATCATGAATTGGAGCAACACTCTTTTCATGAAACGAATGGATGCGAAAAGTATGAGTGTGAAGTGTTATAAATAAGAAGGATATGGAATAGTACCTAAATATTCAATTCAATAACATGAAATGATGATAAAAAGTTACACTCTTCAACAATAAAACCATGTTCTAGATGGTATGGTAAGACAAAGAAAGAAATTGGAGTTACCATAGAAGTTGTAAATTCTACCTTGGTAGACAACACAATCAACAATCACTCAATATAATACCATCATCCAACAATATATGTGTACAGCTTCATAAGGATTTCACTGGTCTACCATCTAAGTTTGATGAAGACCTATAATCCTTATTGGTTAGCCAACATGAGTGGTAGAAGGATAAACTGTGTAGGCCAATGTAATTGAGTGAAGGTCAAGTTTGAGCAATATAAATCCTGCAAGTCAACAACATACATGATTGGGGTTGTCTCTTCATATGGTTATCCCTTTAAAAGTAACATGCCCTTCCACAAACATATTTATTGATGACTTTTTCTCAAAATATTCTCAAAAAAAAATGTTGAAATAGAAAAATTAAGTTGCTAAATCTATATACATTGAGTCTCTTGGAATTTTTTCAAGACCTTAAATGTATATATATATATATATATATATATATATATATATATATATATATATATATATATATTTATATATATATATATATATATATATATATATATGTATATATATATATATATATATATATATATATATATTCTACCCAAAAATTGTATCGCTTAATTCCATAAGAAAAATTGTAACACTTCACCTAATTTATTTCATGAGGCCTTCACTCATTGAACATATGACATAGCACGTGCATTCATGGCATCAATATATTTAATTTCACTACATATTTGAAAATACCCCTAACAATCACAGTATTTAACCCAAACCAATACAAACCCAATAAACCTTCCCAATTTAAAAAACCATATTTTCACTAGATACTATAGGTACCAATTTCTTCGATAACATTTTTCATACCTTTTATATTTTTTCATTTACTTTGAGCTCCATTTTTTATACGTTTCAGTACAAAAACCCTTTACCTTATTATATGCTCAATATATTATGTTTTTTTTCTTTAATATATATCCCCAATATATATACGCATGCACACATCATTAATATTTACGTTGTAAGGCCTTATTCTTTGAAAACAACTCCCCTAGGTGCCACCTTTCACTATTCTACACCTTTTTATTTAATGTTAGATGATTGAACAAGAATCAACCGTAAAATTTCAAATTAATAATCAGTTAATATATTAGCTCCTTCCATATTAAAATCCATATGTGGAAGATGATGTTGCCATCTTCCAAGAAGCTTTATCTAAAGTTTTTAATATTCATTTTCAGTGATAAGAATACATGGAGGGGATTCTATTATGTGACATGGAGCAATAAGTGCAAGAGACGCCTTCATATTGTATCTTTTATGTATTGTGCTTGTGACATTCAAGGAAAAAACACATATTATTAACTGTTAGACCCACTCATATTGTACATTAAACTTCCATTAAGTGAAAATTTTTCCTACCTTCAATTGAAAAAATTACCGTAAATAAAAACATAACCAAAATCAAAGAGGGTGTTTCCAAACATTCATTCCATTCCATTCAATAAAAAAATGTATAATGATTCTGATTCACTTGTTGGAGATAACAATCCACTGTTTGATATCAAACTAGTCAAGGGCATTTAGCTCGATAGTGGATCATCCCACCAAATGGGTGTAGCTTGACTGTCAAATTTTCAACATGTTATCGGATTCAACATCCTTGTGTTGAGGCTCATTGGAGGTGCGTAGAATCCTCAAGCAAAAGTATGGCTTGAGGGAGGGTGTTGGACATAGAAACATGCCATGCATTGGATTCCTAGCATGTAAATTTTTCAACACCACGTATTTTTTTTATTTTTCAAAGTAAGTCATCTATTTGCTGCAATGCCAATAAATTTCCTTATCAAAATTGGATTAAACTATAGAAATGTCAATGGAGTTTTTGTACCCCATTTTCATATTCTATGAAACAAAAAAATTACATAGTTGAACAACAATAATTCCTCATTAATATTATCCTTGAATGACTTATTACATTTTATGTTGATAGAAGTTTCAACATTAAATGTAGTCAGTAATTGGCAATTTCTTTGATGGAAATTGAGTAGCTCAAGCTTTCGACTTGCCTTTTCTTAGTCCATATTTGTAGTCATTAGGCTCTAATTTTCGTCATGGTGCCAACTATGCCTCAGATGCTGGTACTATTATTAAACCAAATACTTCACAATATGCTACCAGAATCAAACCTTTCTACTTGGGAGTTCAGTACAATGACATGTTGGATTTCAACGTTTGAGTTCTTGATCTTCTTTCAAAAGGTAAAACCTTTGTTGAGATTTTATTTTGTAGGAAAGAAAAGTTATTAGTAACAATCAAAATTCTGGATGTCTAAAGATATTCGTAGAAAGGGTATATAAATTTGATAAATTATGATTTTGGACAAAAGCTATTTGATGTTCAACTCATATGATTTCCTTAACAAAATATTGTGGAAAAGTGAGATGTGGGATCTACATATTTTGTAAATATTAGATATTTTTAGCATGTTTTTAAGTAATTTAGTCGCCATTAACCAAACAAGCATGAAACGTGTCCTTGAATATTTTTCTATTTATAAGGTTGGATATATCCTTATTGGAATCATTCAAGGAGTCTCTTAATTTGTACAGGTCTCATGCATATGCATTTGGGGAAATGGTATTTTGATAAAATAATGTTTTAACATTTGTTTCGGTTAATAGTTTGAGTGCTTGGGACCACTATTTTTTTTCTTATACATTTGAGTTCAGTTCCAAGGAGCATATTTGGCCATTGTGATAAATCCAAGGAGCATGTTTGGGAATTGCAATAAAACTATAAGAGTAGAAAAACCTTAGAGTTACTCCAACAATATTCACTCTAGTAAAACAAATAAGAATAATCATAAAAGAACGTGGCTTAACACTTGTCAAAAATAAATCAAAGTATGCATCAAAATGGATCAACATCCCTTTACATGGCGATTTCACCTCTCATATATTTATTTGATGTTGTGGCCACTTCAATCCAGCAAAAGAGGTTGATATGGATCCATTGACCACCAAAAAAACCAATAACCTCGACTATTTTTTATTAAGGATTTGTGTCTTTAATTGAATTCTATAGGCATCTTTGAACCCAACTATTTTTTCTTGATACTACTTGTATGGAATGGTTTGTATTGAGCTTCCTCAAAATCTCTCCTGCGATGATACACTTTTTTCATTTAAAAAATGGTTTAGGGATACTCTATTTCCTTTCAATATGCCTTGCCAATTTTGTTGAAGCCAAATTTTTCCATGAACATAATGAATGGGTAGAGAACAAATTCCTGATGAGGAAATTTTGAGACCAAACTAATTTTTTGGTGACTAGTTCTTATTTTTCTTATGCGCCAATTTTTGGAAGAAAAAAATTGGAGTATCTACCAAACCTTGAGGTTTTCAGTGAAGCTCTCTACACACTTGATATTGGGAAGAATGATTTCACCTCAAAACATGGTGAAATAGGAATTCAAGGAGTGAAGTGGTTTCTTCCCCATGTATCTTCTTAGATTGGGGAGTCTGTTAAGGTAAATTCTTGACTACAGACATTCCAATTGAGCATAGATTGACTTAAAGAATGAATTAATTAACTATGTTGTTTCTTTACTCTAACAAATATTATATAATGAAGGGGAAAGGACAATATTGTGGAAAATATTTCACTAATCAGTTTCTTTCCTTCATTTCTGACTTAACATCCTCATAATCAATCTGATCTAGACAGTTATGGTTGTATGATATCTTACAAAAATGCAATGGTGGACTGTAATAACGTAATTGAATATCAGCTTGAATAAGTTATAAAGGTCTTACTGGATGCATATGTTATATATGTTGATTCACATGCGATCAAGTTGGAGATTTTTACAAATCCAACGAAACATGATAAGCTTCCCTTTTATATGATGGTCAAGTTCAGAAACGTGTAATTCTTCTCCAATAATAAAAATACCTAAGAATATGTTACAGTGTATAATTTGGGAGTCAATAATCTTAAATAAATAAATAATTTGAATCCCTTCTTGTACAATCTTCTTTTCCTGAAGTGTAACCTTAGAGACAATAAAATTTCAAAAAAAAAAAAATATAATATATAATACAGAGTAAGAATAGTAATTATTAAATTTCAGAGCCACTTTCATCTTCATTTTTTCTCCTTTATTGATAATAATAAATTACATAATATATAATTCCATGATTTGTAGGATTCTAGTATGGAACTAAGGCCCACTATGACACTAAAGGTGACTGCAATTTTAGTCAAGAGGTTTTCTACAGCCAAAGCAATACATTAAATGGTATTGTTGTCACAACTTCAACATGTTCTCATCCATCAAGTTACGTGTCCTGGGATGGAATTCATAAGACTGATGCTGCAAATATATATATATAGCCAATGAAATTATTAGTGGTAACTACTTTCAGCCACCATTTACACTCATGACGCTTTGTGACCACCAACCTATTGGGTGAAATTGAGGTGGAAAAGAAGATCCATATGCTATGGTAAAAATGTATTATATAAAGCCTTCACTTCCAATGCATCTCAATTCAATAGAGTTATTAGTAAGAAACATGGGCTTTGTCAATTATAAAGTCATCATTATTTTTTGCTCTTTTTCAATTAATCATATTCTCTCACTCACATAATATTAATGTGATTGGGTCATGTTTAAGTCACCCTTATGGTGATCATTTTATCAATATTAAAAAATAAATTCTATCCAAGTAAGTTGGGAACACATGTTTTCATACTGAGAATCAATGTTAGTGTTGCTGGTATGATTATTGTTTCTCATTTGGGTAGGCAGATTGAGTTGCACTACTAAAACAAATCTGATATAACTGGCATTTGTAAAATCTTCCAAATACTTTTATTTATGAAATTTTATGAGATATTATTGATTTAAAATCATTTTAGTATGAGATTCTAACATAACATGATCTATGTAGAAATCCTTCTAATTGCTTCTACTTATTGTTTTTGACCAATTGGAAGGACTAGTCCCTCTTGAATTGTGTATATAATTGTTGATAAAAAATATCAAGTTGACTGAGAATTTTACAGACTAAACACAACTAATCAAACTATTGGAATGTATCTAAAGTTTTCAAAGTTATGGGTTGTAACAAAAATCAAAATTGGTAGCCTGTGTGGGTTTCTTGTGCATTACAACAATTGAGCCTACAATGGAGTCCAACTGAAACTTATCAATTTTTAATGTTAATTAATAGTTTTGTACGTTTGTAGCTTTGTAGATTTATAGGATTATTACAAGCATACCGAATTTATAACTATTCACAAATTCCGATAGCTCTAAAACATCATTAATGTATGATCAAGTTCCTACCTTCCACTACAACGATAAAGGGTTTGTTCATAGCCATGAGATTGATCATCCCTAGGACTTTGGTTGAGTATCTTGTCATTTGAGCCTCTTTCAACAATTGGATTGTCCAACATGAAATCAAAACCCATGAATGAAGAATTACTAGCCCTCCCTAATATTGTTAGAACACCTAGAGGATAGCTTTTTGAGGTTTCCTTCATGGAGATGGACCACCTTGGATACCTTTATATTATCTTGCCCTGGAGGCTCCATCCACTACATTTGTTCCTTTTTTTGGAACCAAGGTTAGCGGTGAGACAGTGGGATGTTAGATCCTATGTGTGGTTTCAAGGTCATGGGCATACATGTTAGACATGCTTCAACACTGAAGTAATACTATTTGGTGTAAATTAAAGCATGTTTCATATTTCATGGGCTTTCTTTATTATTTTATATTAGCTTTTCTAAAACTTCATACTAAATTCCCCTACAAGATAGTTGTCTTAATCACTGAAACCTCACAGGGAAAGGCCCTAATTTGATTCTGCCATTGTGGTCATCAAAGGAATGAGTAATAACATTGTCAATAAGGTAATGCACATGCATACAGATGGACTTTATAGCCTTTATAACTAAAGCTTGTGTTTTATCACTTTCATTTAAAAAAGTTCTGCGAATGCAAAGTCAAGTTTATTTGAAATTTAGTTGTAGTGAAAAGTAGTAAGAAGATAGAACGTTGATTCTTAAAATTGGATTTACGGGATTTTTTTTACCACTTTCATGTAAAGAGACTACCAATCCATAAGTTCTACTGAATTTCAGAATGAGTGGAAAGTAGTAAGAAAATAGAACGATGATCCTTAAAACTAGATTTGAGGGATTGTGGACATCTTAATGATAACTTAATCCCTTATGCAACTCAAGCATGAGTGATAGAAATATGTAACAGATACTGAGATAAGCCTATGGTCATTGTTCCATCGCAAATTTAATCTAAACTTCTGCACAGAGACAAAGTAAGGCTTCCTTTCCTTCTATGTTATGGTATGAATCTTGCTAGATTAGGTACTAGTCTACATCAATAATTTTAATAGGTATGTCATCCATGAATGTTGGGCAACATCTTTGGGCTTACTAGAACCCCCAATAATTTTTTTTTAATGTATGTATAGCTTAGTGAATTAGCTTAATCAATTCTTATGGATCGTTTTCAAGATAAATATTTTTGAGAATTCACAAGTTCCAAGTCCCGTAGAGTCCCTCTCAGTTAAGGGTACATGTTTCCCGTAGAGTCCCTCTCAGTTAAGGGTACATGTTTTACTCCACCCACATTTACTCCCAAGTGTGATTCATTGATTGTGAGGAAGTTTCTTGAGACTTTCCAACATCTATTAGGACTATGCTCATCTTATTCTTCTAATTATCTCCATGGTTGATTCCAATTTATGCTCATCCTACTCTTCTAATTCTTTCCATGGTTGACGCCAATGCTAATTGGATTGATAGACATTTTATGGTAACTTATTTTTAATGAAAAAGGCCAAACATATGTTTTCAATTTCTTCCAATTTTCCATCACATCAATCCAAAAGTATTCTTGTTGGATTTTAGGCTAAAAATTCTTGTATCATTTCTGATTATTTTGAGTGGATAAAAATAAACCAATTGTAACATTTTTAGACTATGGAATTTTCTATTTAAAACTAGAATATAAAAATCCCCATTGTCCTTAAAGAATAAAAAATAAATAAAGAAGAAAGAAAGATATGTTAATTGAAACAAAGCTATAATATCTCAATGATTGCTAACTAAATTTTGCAGCATCTAGGATCTTTGAATAAAGTTCAAGTGTGTTTCTCTTTTATGTATCTTTCTCCTTAAATAATTTCTAAAACAACATTCAAGTATTCAAACCATTCAAAAATTCATTGTAACAAAAGTGGGACCCCAATCTCCCCTACACACGAGTTGGCAAAGGGGGAGTGAACAATTTAGTCCTTGGATGTTTATCTCTTTTATTGTATTATGCCTATATAGAAATAGTTGCGACACCATTAATTTTTATATTTTTTTTTTGCTATTTTAGACTAATCCTAATCACCCACAGGTTTCAAACCGATGACCTTGCAAAGGGAGTGCCTTAACAGTGCACCCCATCACCGACTGCTCTACACCACATAGGCCCATTAATTTTTATATTATTTACAAGTAATTTTTATATTTACATACATCAATGATAAAAATATACTAAGAGAGTATGTATAAATTTATCTACATCCTCTTCCTATGAAAACTAAAATAATAATAAAAATTGAATATGCCATTGTGTCAAAAGAAATCCTTTAGCTAACAATTGCATGTGCACCTCTTCCTCCCATAATGGAAAAAAGGTAGATTGAGTGTTGATTTCTCAAAAAAATACTTACACCAAAGTTTCTGCAAAACAAACAAGGGTAAAATCATCAGGAAGTGGGTCCAACTCCACTAAAAGAGGATCCAAATATTTATATTTGTATGCCATTTTTATTTCAAGTATCTCACTAACTTTACAAATGTGAGTTTTCAACATTGATGCAGATTTTGATTCCAGGTTTATTTTTGTTGTCTAGTATATTCTCTATTTTGAGTGATTTTTTATCTATATTGTGAAGAGTTCATGGATTTTGTATGTTTTTTTTCCAATTACTTCATAACATATTTTTCTATTTTTGGGGATTTATATACAGGGATTTATGTTGGGGGTAAAAAATTTGTCCATTTCACAAGAGGGCTAGATCAACAACTTGGAACTGGGGCCTTTCTTGATGCATTTTTCCCGAGTTAATTATGAAATTGATGCATCATATGCCCTAACTATGGCTTTGAAAGAAAAATAGTGGAGTGATGCTTTCCTGTTTATATTGCTTTATTGTTGGAGGACCTCTATATCGATTTGAGTCTAGTGTTATTCCAACTGTTTTTCTTGCTAAAGCCCATGGAGGGACATGCACACTTGATGAATCACATCCTCCACAATTAGTAATTCACCATGGAATGTACCTGCTTCAAAATGGGTTTGGAACTACCATATATTTAAGAACAATTTCGAGGAATTTGCAATGAATAGCAAGATAGGGTTGTCTGCTATTGAGAAAAATGGCGTAGGAATAAGTGGACAAGAAGCATCAATAATCGGTGCTCATCTTGCTACAATTATTTCCTCATTTACATCTTTAGATATTTGATCTCTCTTCGCCATCGATGGATCCAGACTTAAGATGGATATAGACTCCTTTTATTATTAATTATAATTATAATTTGACTAATTAATTTAATTCTTATTTTTATTTTATTTTGACTTAGTCAAAATGTTTAGGGGACATTACAACATTTTCCCATATATTTTTTCTTTTATATTTAATTTAAAAGAATTATAAAATTATATTAAAATAAAATAATCTGATTTTGGAATTAGTTATGGTTTTGGTGCATGCGGTATTCATAAAGCATAATATTTGCCTATGTTATTGTAACAAACCTTTTTATAAGTTAAATATGATGATTATTAATGTACACTAAGACCAATGTGACCTACTGGACCTCAAGAAAAGAAGAAGGAAAAGAGTCTCAGTGTCTTTCTTCTAAATCTTATTTCTATGATCAAAGATAAGGGAAATAAGCACACCAAGATCATTATAGATGGGCTGGCTTAATATGTCGAGAATTGTGGAAATGTCACAGGTGTTAGGGAATTGAGAGCGGATGTGAGAAATATTCGTGTAGTCTAAAAGGAAGTTTTTTCATCTTCCACCTTCTTAGTATTTCAAATATGCTAGATTCTATCGTTCCAGGGAGTCTTGGGAATAGACCATCGCTTGGTCTCACTTCAAAGCTCATAAGAATTAGTCCTAATCCCAATGATGCTAATTCTTTTCTTAGTCAACAAATAGAGATAATTCTAACTATCAAGGGTAGGTTTGATCACCTCCTTATAATATATTATCTATCTTTTACCCTCCATTTCCTTATCCTCCCACAACTTCTCCTTAAACTCGAAGGTAATAGTATCTTTGATACTATCTTTGCTTCTCATGGGATTTACATATAGGGATAAATAGTATCTTTGATACTATCTTTGCTTTGTTAATAGAAATTTTTGGGAGCCTTTTGTTTCTGGGGATTTATATACAGGGATTTATGATGGGGGTGATAAATTTGTCCTTTCACAAGATGGATAGATCAATAACTTGGAACTGGGTCATTCTTGATGCATTTGTCTCGAGTTAACTATGAAATCAATGCATCACATGCCCTGACTGTGGCTTCGAAAGAGAAAATAGTGGAGTGATGATTTTCTGTTTAGATTTATTTATTGTTGGAGGACCTCTGTATCGACTTGACTCTAGTGTTAGTCCAACCATTTTTCTTGCTAAAGCCCATGGAGGGACATGCACGCTTGAAGAATCAGATCCCCCAAAATCAGTAATTCACCATGGAATGTACCTTCTTCAAAATGGGTTTGTAAACTACCATATATTTTAGAAAAATTGTGAAGACCTTGCAATGTATAGCAAGACAGGGTGGCTTGATATTGAAAAAAATGGCCTAGGAATAAGAGGAAAAGAAGCATCAATAATTGGTGCTCCTATTCCTACTATTCTTTCCTCATATACATCTTTAGATATTTGATTTCTCTTGGCCACTGATAGATCTAGACATAAGATGGATATAGAATCATTTTATTATTAATTATAATTATATTTTAACCAATTAATTTAATTTTTATTTTTATTTTATTTTTACTTTGTCAAAATGTTTAGGGGACATGCTTTCTTTTATATTTAATTTAAAAGCGCTATAAAATTATATTAAAATAAAATAATTTTATTTTGGAATGACCTAAGGTTTTTGTGCATGCGGTATTCATAAAGCATAATATTTGCCTATGTTATTGTAACAAACCCTTTTATAAGATAATGATGATGATGATTAATGTATACTAATACTAATGTGGCCTATCAGACCTCAAGAAAAGAAAAAAGAAAAGAATCTCAGTGTCATTCTTCTAAATCTTGTTTCTATGATCAAAGATAACGAAAAGAAGCACTTCAAGATCGTTATAGATGGGTTGGCTTAATAAGTTAAGAATAGTGAAAGTGTCGCAGATGTTAGGGAATTGAGAGCTGATGTGAGAAATATTTGTGCATTTTAAAGGAAGTGTTTTTCACCTTACACATTCTTAGTATTGCATATACGATAGATTTTATCGTTCTAGGGAGTCTTGGGAATATACCACCACCTGGTCTCACTTTAAATCTCATAAGAATTAGTTCGAATCCCAACGATGTTAATTTTTTTATTATTGATGGTCAACACATAGAGATAATTTTGATTATCAAGGGCATGTTTGATCACCTCCTTATAATATATTAGCTTCCTTTTACCCTCCATTTCCTTATCCTCCCACAGCTTGTCCTTAAACTTGGAGGTAATAGTATTTTTGATACAATATTTTCTTCTCATACTGATATCCTTCTTGATTCCCCAATGGTTAAGTCAAGTCTAGGAATCCTTATGCCACCCGCGCTTGAGGTGCAGGTCGAGGTTCTGAATAATGTTAGAACCAATTTTAGGGAGCCTTTTGGATTCCATGTTGTAAAGTTTCTTCTTATACATTAGATATCTAAACATAGTCATACTTTCAATGGGGGACAAACAATTTTCGATCAAGAGGATAACATATGGAGTATTTCCCTTTATCTTTAGGGTTTATGTTATGAATTACGTTTGAATCATCTCAATATTCCTCCATCACTCTCTAGATATACTGCAACCGCAAACTATACATCTGTATAAGACAATAGGGGTGACGAGAGTCTCAAAGAGGAACCCATTTTCACTTCCAGTGCAATAACACTTTTAAATCCAAAAGAAAAAATGTATGGGAGAGCCTAACACCTACACATCTCCCCCTTACTGAGTTGTAGAGTGCCTATGAAATAACATTTTTAAATCCAAAAGAAAAAAAGGTATGGGACAGATGTAGTGGTTTAAAATAATGATTCCATAACCATATTTAAATTTAATCAATAATCTCACAAAAAATTAATACTTACAATAAAATTACAATATAATAAGATTCTTAACGATGGATATTCTCCCCATTTTACCGTCCATAGTATTAACTTATAAATAGGTTCGTTACAATAAAATGGGTCAATATTATGGTTTACCAACACCACATGCCCAAAAACTGCTACAGAGCTTGTGTAATTTCTAAATCTGTCAAATAATCACTTAGAAGGAGAGATACCGACAGACTTAGGAGAACTTATTTTGTTGACAAGTCTAGATTTATCTTCAAATATGCTAATAGGGAACATCCCACTCAAATTGGGAAACTTGACTAGCTTGAAATCTCTCATTCTTTCGCACAATGACATCGAAGGTCCTATTCTTTGAGTTGTCATTTTGGAAAGTTTTAATTTATCTAGCTTTAGGAGAAACAATAAGATTTTCAGTGTGGTATTCCTAATGTGGCCATGTATGCAGGGAATTGTCCATTCTCCTCATCATCAAGAACATACCATCTTTGTGGTTGCTACAATTATTGGAGAAAGTGCAATACTTTTTTAACTCGTTTTCTTTGCATTTATTTATTGTTACAGGAGTAGAAAAACAAAGTTTATTATGGAATTTGAGGAAATCAATTTACCTGTAGAGTTATTGATGAGGTTTACCATAAGATATTTGGAGAATGCAAGAGACTCATTCACTGTCGATAACATATTAAGAAGAAGCAACACTCTGTATAAAGGTTTTCTAATCAATGGCAAGGTAGTGGTTGTGAAAACAATATAGATAGAAAACTCCAAGGAAGTGGAGCAGTGTTATAAGAGGGAGTTATATACGACGAATTGTATTAGGCTTTAAAATTTGGTGAATGTAGTGGGATATACAAGGGAGAGCACGTTAAATTCTCAGGTTCCAAACTTTAAGCCTAATAGAAACATTGATGCACTCTTGCATAATCAGGATATTATACCCTCACAGTCAAGTGAAGGGTTATATTTGTCAAAGCGCATGGGTATAAACATATCAATAGATCAATGATTTCTTTGTTTGCAATAGGATTAAAATTTTCCCATAGTGCACTACAATTTGAAGCCTTTAAACATTCTTCTCGATGAAGATTTTGAAGCCCATTCCTTTTGGAAAATAAACCCTTTTTTTGTCAAAGACAGAGTACAATAAATGTTTGCACAGATTTTTTCAAATCTTTGTGAAATGAATTATGCATGTTGATTTTTTTTCTTCATATTTTCTAATGCGAAAACTCAGATCAAGCCCGCCTTGCCATCACGTAATTTCATCTAGGGATTCTCTCGTAAATTTTGTCCAAGCTCGAACCTTGTTTTGGAGTTAAGTTTGTTCCCTCTATGAAACAATTTATTACTCAATGGAGAGTAATATTCCAATCATAGAGTAAAACCTACTTGGAATTTTATAGAATTTTTTTTAATTCTTCCATAAAATTCTCAATTCAAACATTTCATGGCACCAAATAATCTAAAGTTTCTCCCTCTCATGTTTCAATCAGAAAACACACTTTTATTCCTTTCTTGTTCTAAGCATGAAACCCTTGCAAGACTACTGATATTTGTTGCTCTCTACCAATCTGTGCATGAGCTTCTCTTGCACACTCTTCCTCCCCACACATAAAATTGTTCAACCTGAGGTATTAGTATCTTTGATACTATCGTAGCTTCTCATACTGATCTCCTCCTTAATTATCAAATGGTTGAGCCAAGTTCGTGCATCCTTATGCCACTCGCGCATGAGGCCATGATGGGGGTTTTGACTAAAGTTAGAAGAATTTTTTTTCTCCCTCTCATGTTTCAAGCCTTAAACGTAAGATCAATTTTTAAACTTAAGATCTTTTATCGTGTTTTCATCTATTCCACTTGAAGAAAAGGTTTGTTGTATGGAAGAGATAATGCCAAGGGTGGATAGTTACTTATGAAGTACTATCAAGATACATGCAATTATTGCAATATGGACATGGTTACTTGTAAATTAGTGTCAAGATATAAACAATTCCTTCAATGTAACTATCAAATTTATGATTTAAGTATATTGTATTTTCCAAATAAGAATGATATATATATATATATATATATATATATATATATATATATATATATATATTTCAAAATAAATTTATGAAAAGTATTCTTACTGTACTTCTCATTATCGCATATACATGAACCATCCATCGTACGAGTAAATCCAAAACATTTTAGCTTTTCTTAGAGTTAAGGAGATTCAAAATAACATAAATACATGTGAAATTAATTTATTTAAGTCATTTGAAAATACCAAGTCATGATGTAATAATAAATTAATTTAGCACATAGTTGTATGTTTTTAGCATAGTAAATTATATGTTGATTATATTTTGTGAATTTTAAGCATATTATATTATTGTTTATGGTTTTCATATGTGAGGATTTAAGGAATATAATTTTGAAGGAGAAAAAGATTTGCAGTAACACTAAGAATAATGGAATTATAATATGGAGCTTGTAAGAGCATATTTCTCAATATCTTCTAAAAGTTGTCCAACTCTCTCACTTAAACAAAAAAATGAGTTTAGTAATTAACCCATATTGCAATTATAATCCATGATATATCTATATTATGCAAAATTAATAAATAAAGTTGCATAAAATTTTGAATAATAGAATTATAATATGGATCCTATAAGAGCATATTTCTCAATATCTTCTAAACGTTGTCCAACTCTCTCACTTTGAGAAAAAAAATGTGTTTAGTAATAACCCATCTTAAATTTATAATCCATAATATAACTATATTATACAAAATAATTAAATAAAATAATATAGAATTTTGACCCCATTTTCTATACAACTCTTTCCTAACCTCTTGCTTTTGGAAATTTGGTACAATTGCTAATTGCTAGTTTAACTATAGAAGTGGCTATATTACCTTCAACATGGTAGTGTCGTAAGAATTTTAAAAAACTACACATACGGTTCCTAAAGAAAATTATATCTTAAAGCAGCTAGGACCATTGACTCATCGCACATTACGTTGCTTCATTCATAATCGCCATTCACTGATTAAAATTTTTAAAAAGAACCGTCAGCATAAAAATTCTCACAATATAGCCGGAAAAGGAAACGGGTTAGAAAGTATTATATATGTCTGTAACATCTAAATTATGTAAAGTATTTGATTTCACGTCTTCCTGTGGACTTTAGCAGATACTTCTTATTTACACGACGCGATAAAATCGGCCCTACCTGTGTAATCATAGTATCCTCTTACCGGCGCAGTGAAAATCTTCGTCTCCAACGTTGATGGACAAAACGTCAACTTCTTCGTCATCGTCATCGTCGTTCCTAGGCAAGAAAATCGGGCGCAATTATGTTCAATACCAAAGTGAAAAAAAGCAGACATCTACGGCACCAAGTGGTACGATATTAACAGTCACAGTGAAGTATTTTGTTTGAACGGCTGTTTCTGCATATTTTCGTCGCACTATGCTGGCGCTATAGGATCGCATGCCGTATCTTTGGAGAAAAGTAAAGGAACCGTTGAGCTGGCAGCAGATGAAAAACATCCCGCTGGGTGGTGCCCACCGCTTGGCTTATCTTCGCTGCCTTGTCCAAACGGTACCCTAACCCTAACACACTACGACGAAACAGGTTTTTCTACACAATCTTGTCGCAGCACAATCAACGTTAGAACTTCGCAAATATAATATTTTTTCATGCGGTTTTTTCACCAGCTAAGCAGAGCTTAGGCTACCTTACCGACCAGGATACCACCACTCCAGCCAACTTTAAACCTTTAAAATGTAATATTTATTTTACTCATTTCTTCATCTTTTAGGCATAACCAGGCTGTATAGCTTTCAATTGTTTAGGCATAGCCAGGCTGTATAGCTTTCACTTTCAATGGAAGAGCTATGTACCAATTACTAATAGGATAGTCTTATCCATCCCATAATTTTTTATCGTATCCACCCCATAAGTTTTCATCTATTTACTAATCAATGTTATAAATTTTAAAATATGAGTTTGCAACCATCGCTTTCATCTAAATACCAATGTAAAAACTTTTAAAATATGACTTTATGAGTCTGCATCATCGTTTTCATCTAAATACCATTGTTAAAACTTTTAAAATATGACTTTTGATTAGCGAGATCAGTTTCATTGTCACACCTCACATTTTACTTCCCCAAAATTATTTTTTTTCATTCATCTTTTCAAGTTAAATTCTAGCAAGGTATGATGCTATTACTTTGCAGATTTGATCCGATCAGAATTGTTTCCCCAATTTCGATTTATTTCCATGTATCAATTATATCCCACTACATGGGAATGAATTTGATTTGTAACCCATATGGAAATTAAATAAATTTGTAATACCCATAACCATAATTATCATAATAATTAATGGGTTTATATAAATATATCCATCCATTTTATGTCCCACCTTTGTTTGTACATTTTTTTTTTCATATTCGTATACTTAATGGTCATAGGTGGAAATCGATTTGATTTCACATGTTACCCACATTTGTATTTGTCCATGGATCTATATGAAATCACTTAGATTCTTAGGTTTATTACTCCACGTCTTCACTCGTGGATGGCATATAACTCATAGTGGAATTGAATTGATCTATGTTTATATCTCTGCGTACATAGTACTCATGTCGATTTATTGCCCTCTCATCCTCGTTTATATCATGAATTGAATTCATTTGTGTTGGCCTCCACGTAATACAAGTTGGTGAATTGGTTCATCGTAGATGTGAATGGAGACGGGAAGTCAGATACCACGTAAGCTCACATATGATTTTTGGTTCTGTCGCATAGGTTGTAATGGGTCTCTGTCCAGTTGTGGTCACGTGGGTTTGTTCCACATCGTTCTGGATTCCTCCCGTCACCCTACCTTGTTGCCAATGCAAATTCTATGGCACGGCCAACCCTGTTTGACATTTAATTGTATTACTCGTTATATTAAATATTGAACGCAGGATGTACCTTGCTCATTAATACTTCGATCCGTGGCTTCTTCCATAAGATCTTTCCAGTTGGACGACGCCAATTCATTCTTGGCTTTAGGGTTTTTTTGATCCAAACCGGATATAAATTTACCATGTTAATTTGTTCGGGGGTTCTTTTTCCTTTCTACGCATCTGGTTTCTTGCTTGACAGGGAAATTCGATGCCATAGCCACTTAGCAGAACTCAGCCCAGTCCTTGGCATATCTCTACACTAAAATGGACAATTCAGGTATGAAATTTTCATAGGTTTGTAATTTCCCGCTCAGTTCTTACTGTTTAACATGGCTTCCCTTTTCTGATTGAAATTATGCTCCTTTCTTCGAGCCCTTGCTGCGATTATTGGACTTAGATGGATCATATTCCATCGTTTAATTCCAGGTTGAGTTGCGTCTACCAACTTGTCAAGATTTTGTTGCGTCTCACATTTTACTATATTGTTTTGCAGAGAGTTCGTTGTTTCGCTTTCCAGGTATTTGATGGTGCATGGGTTGAATTCATGTTATTGGAAATTTCTTCTGCGAATTCTCAAGAGCTCGATCTGACTGACTACTCTTGTGTTCTCAGAAGTTATCCTCTACCTTACGCTCATCGAAGGTTTCTCGGGGTTTATTCCTCTGGCGCTAGAGGGATTCTACCCCTCTCGACATTCTGGTTTGTTTTTCTTCTTGACCTGTGTATGGTGAAACTCCTACTATTCGTTCACCAGAATACTAACTTCATTATTCGATTTTGAACGCCAACCTCCAATTGGTGTTTATTGTTGACAATTTCCTATCTATATGTAACAGGCTATGGATGGGTTAGAGTTTCTCCATCACCAGGTACTATTGTTTTCTCAATCATCGTTTTATCCTTGCTCCCTTTACTCTTCCTCATCATGTTTTGCATTGTATTTATTTTGGGGTTTTTGACTCTTACAGGTAACATAAGACCTATGTCTTACGCTCTTATCTTGACACTGAGAGTTGTAGCTACCTTTGACATTAACGTTGGCTCCGTTTCCCACTTGCAGGTCGGTATTCACTGAACACTGGGTAGAGGGAATCCGTCTGGTTCTATAATTCTTTATAGACAGCTTAAAAATTGTATTGATGAAGTTGTATAAGTTTTGACAATTATAATTGTTAAGTCTCGACACTGAATACTTATTTATATCGGCTCTAGTAGCATTATGAGACGGTCCTCAAGCCGCAGTGGCTTGTAATTATTTAGATTTTTTTGTATATATTTATCTCTATTGTTCCTCGCCTTCCATAACACCCATTTTAATCTCGTGGATTTTTTTTACTCCTTTTGACTTGAACCCATCTAAATACGTACTGATGGTAGTTTACTTTTTGCGTATCCCACATTCTGTGTATTTTATTGCCTTGCAGCTTCCAGGTCATGCCTTCGTTACACTATAATTACGAACATCGTAGTATTTTAATGAATAATGTACTGCTTTTTATCTATATTGAAGTTTAGTTGCCTGTATTCTTATATCTCCCCATTGTTATTATGGTGTTCAGTAACTGTTCTGTCGATATCATTCTTGTATTTGGAAGGCTTTCTTGTCCCATGCCTGTGGATGTAGTTCTCATACCACACTAGTTTGCAGTTTGGATAGTAATAGTATCCAAGTCTCTTCTTCTATTTTGGAATTAGTACAGAATATTACTAGCTCTGTTCTATACCTTTGTTTATTAATTTGTCAAAATTATTTACAGGTGATGTATGAATACCTATCTCCATACTTGTGTCTAAAGACCTTAGCATTTATAATAAGCCACTATACACATTTTCATTGGATAGATTATAATACATATAGCTGTTGTAAAATCTGCATGTTGCTTATTAACTTCCTTTCATCTACTAGTCCTATCCTCTAATGTAGGAATGGTTCCATTATATACTAATAAGCAGTTTCATGCTAATGGATATTTGTTTCCTTCTAGTGTATAATAAATTTATTATCTGCAGCAATAACTTGTTGTTGGGCTTCTGTTTTCTTATGAATGATGTGCTGACCCTAAATTCAGTCTATAAAATCTTTTCTTTCTCATTCAATGCCCAGTTGTTGAATTTATTATAAATCTCTGCTCTTTACTTAGTACCTAGCTAAATAATTACTTCGGCACTCTATACATTCACTTTCTCATTGTTCCATTTCTTCCAGAAATAGATTAAAGTTACAATTTGGTGAAATAGGAGGTACCAAAGTTCTCCAACATTTAATTTAAGTATTAATTTAGAGAATTTGGAGAATTTCTCCTCAATTTAACTAATCATGCTCATAGTTGTATACTAATAGATCAGAAGTATTTTACAGTTGAATCATCTGTGAAGGAATATGTATCCTCAGATTTAAACCAACCTTGGTTTAGAGTTTCTGTGGAATTCTACTCTACAGATTTTCTTTTCTACAACTATAAAGAATTTTGAAGGTGAATTCCTGATGATTAATTCTGTTGAATGTGGCATTAATAATTCTAACATATAATCAGACAATCATATGTATCTAATTCATACCACAGGAAGTAGAAACACCAATATCAATTTAAATACATACCAATCATGCAGTCAACCAACCTCCCAACCTTAGAGTCCTTTTGTCACCCAGAACTCACCCCCGAGCTGAGATCACCTCCTAGAACAGACTAACCTCTAATCTGTGTAGGAGAAGCTTATTTAAGCTATTGTTCCCAAAAGCATGTTTCTAATTCTGCGTCTAGAATATCAGGATGCTTTTCTTCCTGTTTTCCTAGGCTTCCCATTTTAGGGATTCTTTAAAGCTGTTTTATGCTTTTCCTCGGCTTTTCCAGCTTTTTACCTCTTCCCAACTATTTTCCTCATCATTGGAGAAATTTAGATTCTTTCTCAAGAATATAAATTAGAATTAATTTCTTTCAAGGATTTTTGAAAGATTGTGGGGAAATAGTTGCCTTCTCCATCCTCATGGATTTAGCAAGTGATCTCATACATCTCATTTTGGTCAATCTGCACAAAATCATTTTATTCATTTCCTCAATTTAAATATTTAATTACATTTACAAAATACTTGTCCTTTGGGGTCCACTCCCCTTAGGATTAAAGTTCAAATGTCTAGCTTTGAAATTCAAACACATAAATTGGGGGTGTTACATATTCCCCCTCTGAAAATAAACACCGTCCTCGGTGTTGTTATTCAACTACTAGAGTTCATTTTTCAAATAAAAATGGATATCTTTCCATCATTTCAGCTTCTCTTTCCCAGGTAGCTTCTTCAGCAGTAAAGTGCTTCCACTGCACCTTTACTCTTGCTACTGTTCGGTTCCTCAATTCAATTTCTTCCCGCTCCAATATTTGAAGCGGTTCTGGCAGAAACTCCCCTTCTGGTTCCACCTGTACAACATTCCAATCAACGATGTGAGAAGCATCATGCACATATTTTTTTAATAACGAAACATGAAACACATCATAAACTCTAACATGGGGTGGTAAGGCCAGCTTGTAAGCCACTAGTCCCACCCTTTCTAATACTTCAAAAGGACCACAATATCTAGGAGCTAGTTTTGCACAACTTCCAGCATAAAGGGTGCTCTTTTTGGGTTTAATACGCAAATACACATGCTCCCCCACTTTAAACTCTTGGTGCACTCTTTTCTTATCAGCATAGTTCTTTTGGCAATCTTGTGCTGTCTTGATGTTTCTTTGTATCTGTTTGAAAATTGTTTCCATCTCTTGTAAAGCATCTGGTCCCAACATTAGTTTATCTTTTGGCTGACTCCAGCTCAAAGGAGTACGACACTTCCTTTCATACAGTGCCTCAAACGGACTCATTTTGATGGAGGATTGGTAGCTGTTATTATAAGCAAATTCAGCTAAATGCAAGTAATCTTCCCACTTTGATGGCCTATCCATCACATACATTCTCAGCATGTCCTCCAAAATTTGATTAGTTCTTTCCGTTTGACCATCTGTATGAGGGTGGTAAGCAGTACTAAAATTCAATTTAGTACCCATACCTCCAAATAGTCCTTTCCAAAAAGCTGCTGTAAACTTCGCATCTCGGTCAGAAACAATCACCTTTGGCACCCCATGGAGCCTTACTACCTCCTTCAGGAACACATTCGCTACTTGAGTTGTCCCAAAGGTAGATTTCACTGGTATAAAATGGGCAGCTTTTGTTAAAGTGTCTATTACCACCATCACGGAATCATGTTGGTATTTGGTTTTGGGTAATCCTGTTATGAAATCCATGGAAACTGTGTTCCACTTCCATTCTGCAATCGGCAAGGGGTTTAAAAGACCAGTAGGATGCTGATGTTCAATTTTAACTAGTTGAAATTCCTTGCATCTAGCTAAATATTCTGCTACATCTCTTTTCATTACTGGCCAGAACAACTTCTTTTTCAGGGCTGTTAACATTTTCTATTATCCTGGATGTCCTGCATATGGTTGTTTGTGATATTCATCTAAAATTTCCCTTTTAAGGATTCTACATTGGGAATATACAATCTGTCTTGGTAGCAGATCAACCCTTGTTGGTTTTGAGTGAAACCAACAATATCCTTCTTTAGGATTTTCACTTGTAGGTTCTCAAAATTGGGATCCTGGTTTGCTGCATGTTTCACTAACCCTTCTAAATAAAATTGGGCACTACTTCCACTGCTGCCTATAATTTGAAAAGCATTTCTACTTAAAGCATCAGCAATTTTATTTTCTTTCCCTCTAATATGCTTTATATCCATGTCAAATTCACTTAGAAAAGACAACCATCTGGCTTGTCTAGCATTCAAATCAGTTTGGGAAAAGAAATATTTGAGACTAATATGATCAGTCATCAATATAAATTTTTTTCCAAGGAGATAGTGTCGCCACATTTTCAAAGCATGGATAACAGCTGCTAATTCTAAATCATAGGCACTATAGTTCTGTTCATGTATCTTCAGTTTCCTATATTCATAGGCAATAACTGAATTTTCCTACAAAAGAACTGCTCCCAATCCCTCTCTACAGGCATCCGTACATACCACAAATTCTTTATCAGGATCTGCAATCTTCAGTATAGGGGCTATAGTAAGTTTCAGTTTTAATTGGTCAAAACTGTTTTGACATTTTTCGGTCCACTCAAATTTGACACCCTTCCTTTGTAATGATGTTATGGGATGTGCTATGGCAGAAAATCTCTCCACAAATCTGCGATAATAGCCTACAATCCCCATGAATGATCTCACTGCTGAAACATCAGTTGGTACAGGCCATTCTTTTATAGCCTTTATCTTTTCAGGGTCAACAACAAGGCCTTGTTCAGAAGTAATATGCCCCAAGTATTGGATCTTATCTTTATAAAATTCACATTTGCTGAACTTGGCATATAGCTGGTTTTCTTTCAGAGTTTGCAGCACTATCCTCAAATGTTCTTTATGTTCCTCCTCACTTTTTGAGTAGACTAAAATATCATATATGAACAAAAGGACAAATTTATCCAAGTACTTATTTAACACACTGTTCATCAGGCACATAAATGTGGCAGGGGCATTTGTCAAACCAAAAGGTAGGACCACAAATTCGTAGTGACAATACTGGGTTCGAAAGGCTGTTTTGCTGATGTCTTCCTCTTTAATTCTAAGTTGGTGATAACCAGTCCTTAAATCAATCTTCGAAAATACTGAACCTCCTCTCACTTGGTCAAAAATATCATCAATTCCAGGTAAAGGGTATCTATTCTTAATGGTCAACTTATTCAGTTGACGATAATCAATACACATCCTAAAGGTTCCATCTTTCTTTTTCACGAATAACACCAGTGCTCCCCAAGGAGACACACTCGGTCTGATATAACATTTATCTAACAGTTCTTGCAATTGCATTTTCAGTTCCATAAGTTCAGGGGGACTCATTCGATAAGGTGATCGAGAGACAGGTGTTGCTCCCGGCACCAGATCAATTGAGAATTCAATCTCTCTTTTGGGGGGAAGATGAGGGATTTCATCTGGAAAACTTCTTTAAATTCCCTTATCACTGGTAATACATCTAGAAATTTTTCTTTAGTTTTCTGTTCTATTTCTTCCACATGTATAGCATAAACTTGATATCCTTTTCTAGTTGTTCTTTTTAATTGCAATGCTGAAACTTGTCTTACAGAGATAGGTTTTGATTTTCCTTTGAGATAAAAGGTTTCCCTTCCTCATCTACACAATGCAAAGTCTTATCCCAGCAATTCATCAAGGCTTTCTTCTTTTCCATCCAGTCCATTCCCATCAGTAGGTCATATGAACCTAAGGGCAGAATGTTCAAATTTACTTCTGTTTGAAAATCATTTAATTTGATTACTATTCGGGGCAGTTTCTGTGTTACCTTTCTCTTAGTTCCAGTGGCCAGCTGTACCAACCATGACTGCTGAAATTTTTCAGTTTTTAGGTTACATTTTTCTATAATATTTGGACTAATGTAACTCAAAGAAGCACCCGGATCAATCATAATAGTAACAGATAGGTCAGAAATCTTACCCTCCATTTCCACCATGGTAGCTTGATGTTCTAAATGTCGATTTTCCAAGGCTGCACTGATAGTTGGTATATTTCTGGCTATGTCATTTACTATTGTAGCTTCTCGATCTCTCATGATCATCTGAATGTTTCGATGAGGACAGTCCCTAAAAAGATGGGGTTCTCCACAGCCCCAACATTTCAGGGGTTCTCTCATTTTCACTATGCCCTCTTTCTTGTTGTCTCCATCTATTTGTTTTAAGGCCACTTGGGACTGAGAAGTTTGAATTTCTTTGGGTTTATTAAACTTTTTCCGCTAATGATCTCTGCCAAAATTCTTCAAATAGGCTGGTTTCTGTTTCTTCCCTTTGAATTCACTCTTATTTACCCAGCCTTTCCCATATTTAGTTTTGCTTTTGAACTATTGGTAGCACAGTCTAGCTTTTCTAACAACTTCATCCATTGTTTTTGGGTTATCAAACTCGATCTTCTCTTTGTATACAGCAGGCAAACAATTCAGAAACCTTTGTACCTTTGCCTTTTCTTCCCTTATGTAGGGTACATATCTCAGCAGATTTGTAAACTTAGTAACAAACTCATCAATAGTGAGTTGTCCTAGTCTAAGTTCATGAAATTCCTTTGCTTTTTCATCATAGTAATGCTCATTCAAGTAGCGATTTTTGAACTTAACCTGGAAATCTTCCCAGGTGACTGTCTTTTCATCAATGGCATGAACCATTTTTGTCTCCTCCCACCACAAGGTAGCCTTACCTTGTAGCTGGTAAACAGCTAATCTTGTCTTCAGATTGCTTTCATATTCATAGACCTGGAAATACTTAATCATATTCAGCAACCAGGCTTCAGCATCTTCCTCCTTCTCCCCATCATAGGAGGGAGGTTTGATTTTTCAGAATTCCCCCTGTAATTCCTTTTTCTGCTTGTATTGATGCCTAAAAACATCATCATCCTCAGACTCATCAGTCTTCCTCTTTCCGGAACCTTCGCCTTCTTGGCTGTTCCGCGAAGTTAATTCTCTGATGAGCTTTTCCTGCTCCTCACTGGCTAATGACAATCTGTCATTCTGGCTTTTTATCTCAGCCAACTCTTGTTGCAACTCCCGCAACATAGCCATCATGGACGCATTGGGATCTGGTGCATTATCCTCATCACGCAGATCAACATAAATTTCGTCACCTTCTGCCATTCCAGCACCACTGTACACTACACAACACAGATCAATGGAAATAAAAATATAATTTTATTTTTTCCACAAAAATCAATTTATACAGTGAACACACAGCAACAGTGAGCACAATGTCACTAGCTTAGTTTTATAACTTGGGCTCTGATACCATTTGTCACACCTCCCATTTTACTTCCCCAAAAAAAAAAAATTTCATTCATCTTTTCAAGTTAAATTCTAGCAAGGTATGATGCTATTACTTTGCAGATTTGATCCGATCAGAATTGTTTCCCCAATTTCCATTTATTTCCATGTATCAATTACATCCCACTACATGGGAATGAATTTGATTTGTAACCCATACGGAAATTAAATAAATTTGTAATACCCATAACCATAATTATCATAATAATTAATGGGTTTATATATATATATATATCCATCCATTTTATGTCCCACCTTTGTTTGTACATTTTTTTTTTCATATTCGTATACTTAATGGTCATAGGTGGAAATCGATTTGATTTCACATGTTACCCACATTTGTATTTTTCCATGGATCTATATGAAATCACTTAGATTCCTAGGTTTATTACTCCACGTCTTCACTCGTGGATGGCATATAACTCATAGTGGAATTGAATTGATCTATGTTTATATCTCTGCGTACATAGTACTCATGTCGATTTATTGCCCTCTCGTCCTTGTTTATATCACGAATTGAATTCATTTGTGTTGGCCTCCACGTATTCCAAGTTGGTGAATTGGTTCATCGTAGATGGGAATGGAGACGGGAAGTCGGATACCACGTAAGCTCACATATGATCTTTGGTTCCGGCGCATAGGTTGTAACATGTCTCTGTCCAGTTGTGGTCACGTGGATTTGTTCCACGTCGTTCTGGATTCCTCCCGTCACCCTACCTTGTTGCCAAAGAAAATTCTATGGCACGGCCGGCCTTGTTTGACATTTAATTGCATTACTCATTATATTAACTATTGGCCGCAACATGTACCTTTCTCATTAATACTTTGGTCCGTAGCTTCTTCCATAAGATCTTGCCAGTTGGATGACGCCGATTCATTCTTGGCGTTAGGGTTTTGTTGATCCAAATCGGATATAAATTTACCATGTTCATTTTTTCGGGGGTTCTTTTTCCTTTCTACGCGTCTGGTTTGTTGCTTGACAGGGAAATTCGATGCCATAGCCACTGAGCGGAACTCAGCCCAGTCCTTGGCGTATCTCTACACTAAATTGGACAATTCAGGTATGAAATTGTCCTAGGTTTGTAATTTCCCGCTCAGTTCTTACTGTTTAACATGGCTTCCCTTTCTTGCTTGAAATTACGCTCCTTTCTTCGAGCCCTTGCTGCGATTATTGGACTTAGATGGATCATATTCCATCGTTTAGTTCCAGGTTGAGTTGCGTCTACCAACTTGTCAAGATTTCGTTGCGTCTCACATTTTACTATATTGTTTTGCAGAGCGTTGGCTGTTTCGATTTCCAGGTATTTGATGGTGCCTGGGTTGAATTCATGTTATTAGCAATTTCTTCCGCGAATTATCAAGAGCTCAATCTGACTGACTACTCTTGTGTTCTTAGAGGTTATCCTCTACCTTACGCTCATCGAAGGTTTCTCTGGGTTTATTCCTCTGGCGCTAGAGGGATTCTACCCCTCTCGACGTACTGGTTCGTTTTTCTCCTTGACCTGTGTATGGCGAAACTCCTACTGTTCATTCACCAGAATACTAACTTCGTTATTCGATTTTGACCGCCAACCTCCCATTCGTATTTATTGATGACACTTTCCTATTTATATGTAACAAGCTATGGATGGGTTGGAGGTTCTCCATCACCAGGTACTATTGTTTTCTCAGTCATCGTTTTATCCTTGCTCCCATTACTCTTCCTCATCACGTTTTGCATTGTATTTATTTTGGGGTTTTTGACTCTTATAGGTAACATAAGACTTATGTCTTACTCTCTTATCTTGACACTGAGAGTCGTAGCTGCCTTTGACATTAACGTTGGCTCCGTTTCCCACTAGCAGGTCGGTATTCACCGAACATTGGGTAGAGGGAATCCGTCTGGTTCTATAATTCTTTATAGTCAGCTTAAAAATTGTATTGATGAAGTTGTATAAGTTTTGACAATTATAACTGTTAAGTCTCGACACTGAATACTTATTTATATCTACTCCAGTAGAATTATGAGATGGTCCTCAGGCCACAATGGCTTGTAATCATTTAGATTTTTTTTGTATATATTTATCTCTGTTGTTCCTCGCCTTCCATAACACCCATTTTAATCTCGTGGATTTTTACTCTTTTTGACTTGAACCTATCTAAATACATACTGATGGTAGTTTACTTTTTGTGTATCCCACATTCTGTGTATTTTATTGCCTTGCAGCTTCTAGGTCATGCCTTCGTTACACTATAATTATGAACATCGTAGTATTTTAAAGGATAATGTACTGCTTTTTCTCTATATTGAAGTTCAGTTGCCTGTATTCTTATACCTTCCCATTGTTATTATGGTGTTCAGTAATTGTTCTGTCTATATCATTCTTGTATTTGGAAGGCTTTCTTGTCCCATGCCTGTGTATGTAGTTCTCATACCACACTAGTTTGCAGTTTTGATAGTAATAGTATCCAAGTCTCTTCTTCTATTTTGGAATTAGTACAGAATATTACTAACTCTGTTCTATACCTTTGTTTATTAATTTGTCCAAATTATTTATAGGTGATGTATGAATACCTGTCTCCATACTTGTGTCTAAAAGACCTTAGCATTTACAATAGGCCACTATACACATTTTCATTGGATAGATTAGAATACATATAGCTGTTGTAAAATCTGCATGTTGCTTATTAACTTCCTTTCATCTACTAGTCCTATCCTCTAATGTAGGAATGGTTCCATTATATACTAATAAGCAGTTTCATGCTAATGGATATTTGTTTCCTGCTAGTGTATAATAAAGTTATTATCTGCAGCAATAACTTGTTGGTGGGCTTCTGTTTTCTTATGAATGATGTGTTGACCCTAAAGTCAGTCTATAAAATCTTTTCTTTCTCATTCAATGCCCAGTTATTGAATTTATTATAAATCTCTGCTCTTTACTTAGTACCTAGCTAAATAATTACTTCAGCACTCTATACATTCACTTTCTCACTGTTCCATTTCTTCCAGAAACAGATTAAAGTTACAATTTGGTGAAATAGGAGGTACTAAAGTTCTCCAGCATTTAACTTAAGTATTAATTTAGAGAATTTGGAGAATTTCTCCTCAATTTAACTAATCATGCTCATAGTTGTATACTAATAGATGAGAAGTATTTTACAGCTGAATCATTTGTAAAGGAGTATGCATCCTCAGATTTAAACCAACCTTGGTTTAGAGTTTCTGTGGGGTTCTACTCTACAAATTTTATTTTCTACAACTATACAAAATTATGAAGGTGAATTCCTGATGATTAATTCTGTTGAATGTAGCATTAATAATTCTAACATATAATCAGAGAATTATATGTAGCCAATTCATACCACAGGAAGTAGAAACACCAATATTAGTTTAAATACATACCACTCATGCAGTCGACCAACCTCCCAACCTTAGAGTCATTTTGTCACCCAGAACTCACCCCCGAGCTGAGATCACCTCCTAGAACAGACTAACCTCTAATCTATGTAGGAGCAGCTTATTTAAGCTATTGTTCCCCAAAGCATGTTTCTAATTCTGCGTCCAGAATATCAGGATGCTTTTATTCCTCTTTGCCTAGGCTTCCCATTTTAGGGATTCTTTAAAGCTGTTTTATGCTTTTCCTTATCTTTTCCATCTTTTTACCTCTTCCCAACTATTTTCCTCATCATTGGGGAAAATTAGATTCTTCCTCAAGAATCTAAATTAGAATTAATTTCTTTCAAGGATTTTTGAAAGATTGTGGGGAAATAGTTGCCTTATCCATCCTCATGGATTTAGCAAGTGATCTCATACATCTCATTTTGGTCAATCTGCACAAAATCATTTTATTCATTTCCTAAATTTAAATATTTAATTACATTCACAAAATACTTGTCCTTTGGGCTCCACTCCCCTTAGGATTAAAGTTCAAATGTCTAGCTTTGAAATTCAAACACATAAATTGGGGGTGTTACATATTCCCCCTCTGAAAATAAACACCGTCCTCGGTGTTGTTATTCAACTACTAGAGTTCATTTTTCAAATAAAAATGGATATCTTTCCATCATTTCAGCTTCTCTTTCTCAGGTAGCTTCTTCAGCAGTAAAGTGCTTCCACTGCACCTTTACTCTCGCTACTGTTCTGTTTCTCAATTCAATTTCTTCCCGCTCCAATATTTGAAGCGGTTCTGGCAGAAACTCCCCTTCTGGTTCCACCTGTACAACATTCCAATCAACGATGTGAGAAGCATCATGCACATATTTTTTTAATAACGAAACATGAAACACATCATGAACTCTAACATGGGGTGGTAAGGCCAGCTTGTAAGCCACTGGTCCCACCCTTTCTAATACTTCAAAAGGACCACAGTATCTAGGGGCCAATTTTGCACAACTTCCAGCATAAAGGGTGCTCTTTTTGGGTTTAATACGCAAATACACATGCTCCCCCACTTTAAATTCTCGGTGCACTCTTTTCTTATCAGCATAGTTCTTCTGGCGATCTTGTGTTGTCTTGATGTTTCTTTGTATCTGTTTGACAATTCTTTCCATCTCTTGTAAAGCATCTGGTCCCAACATTAGTTTATCTTCTGGCTGACTCCAGCTCAATGGGGTACGACACTTCCTTCCATACAGTGCCTCAAACTGACTCATTTTGATGGAGGATTGGTAGCTGTTATTATAGGCGAATTCAGCTAAATGCAAGTAATCTTCCCACTTTGAGGGTCTATCCATCACATACATTCTCAGCATGTCCTCCAAAATTTGATTAGTTCTTTCCGTTTGACCATCTGTCTGAGGGTGGTAAGCAGTACTAAAATTCAATTTAGTACCCATACCTCCAAATAGTCCTTTCCAAAAAGCTGCTGTAAACTTCGCATCTCGGTCAGAAACAATCACCTTTGGCACCCCATGGAGCCTTACTACCTCCTTCAGGAACACATTCGCTACTTGAGCTGTCCCAAAGGTAGATTTCACTGGTATAAAATGGGCAGCTTTTGTTAAAGTGTCTACTACCACCATCACGGAATCATGTTGGTATTTGGTTTTGGGTAATCCTGTTATGAAATCCATGGAAACTGTGTCCCACTTCCATTCTGCAATCGGCAAGGGGTTTAAAAGACCAGCAGGATGCTGATGTTCAACTTTAACTAGTTGACATTCCTTGCATCTAGCTAAATATTCTGCTACATCTCTTTTCATTCCTGGCCAGAACAACTTCTTTTTCAGGGCTGTTAACATTTTTTGATATCCTGGATGTCTTGCATATGGCTGTTTGTGATATTCATCTAAAATTTCCCTTTTTAAGGATTCTACATTGGGAATATACAATCTATCTTGGTAGCAGATCAACCCTTGTTGGTTTTGAGTGAAACTAGCAATATCCTTCTTTAGGATTTTCACTTGTAGGTTCTCAAAATTGGGATCCTGGTCTGCTGCCTGTTTCACTAACCCTTCTAAATCAAATTGGGCACTACTTCCACAACTGCTTATAATTTGAAAATCATTTCTACTTAAAGCATCAACAATTTTATTTTCTTTCCCTCTGATATGCTTTATATCCATGTCAAATTCACTTAGAAAAGATAGCCATCTGGCTTGTCTAGCATTCAAATCAGTTTGGGAAAAGAAATATTTGAGACTAATATGATCAGTCATCAATATAAATTTTTTTCCAAGGAGATAGTGTCACCACATTTTCAAAGCATGGATAACAGCTGCTAATTCTAAATCATAGGCACTATAGTTCTGTTCATGTATCTTCAGTTTCCTAGATTCATAGGCAATAACTGAATTTTCCTGCAAAAGAACTCCTCCCAATCCCTCTCTACAGGCATCCGTACATACCACAAATTCTTTATCAAGATCTGCAATCTTCAGTATAGGGGCTGTAGTAAGTTTCAGTTTTAATTGGTCAAAACTGTTTTGACATTTTTCGGTCCACTCAAATTTGACACCCTTCCTTTGTAATGATGTTATGGGATGTGCTATGGCAGAAAATCTCTCCACAAATCTGCGATAATAGCCTACAATCCCCGTGAATGATCTCACTGCTGAAACATCAGCTGGTACAGGCCATTCTTTTATAGCCTTTATCTTTTCAGGGTCAACAGCAAGGCCTTGTTCAGAAGTAATATGCCCCAAGTATTGGATCTTATCTTTATAAAATTCACATTTGCTGAACTTGGCATATAGCTGGTTTTCCTTCAGAGTTTGCAGCACTATCCTCAAATGTTCTTTATGTTCCTCCTCACTTTTTGAGTAGACTAAAATATCATCTATGAACAGAAGGACAAATTTATCCAAGTACTTATTTAACACACTGTTCATCAGGCACATAAATGTGGCAGGGGCATTTGTCAAACCAAAAGGTAGGACCACAAATTCGTAGTGACAATACCGAGTTCGAAAGGCTGTTTTGCTGATGTCTTCCTCTTTAATTCTAAGCTGGTGATAACCAGTCCTTAAATCAATCTTCGAAAATGCTGAAGCTCCTCTCACTTGGTCAAAAGGATCATCAATTCTAGGTAAAGGGTATCTATTCTTAATGGTCAACTTATTCAGTTGACGATAAGCAATATACATCCTAAAGGTTCCATCTTTCTTTTTCACGAATAGCACCGGTGCTCCCCAAGGAGACACACTCGGTCTGATATAACCTTTATCTAACAGTTCTTGCAATTGCATTTTTAGTTCCATAAGTTCAGGGGGACTCATTCGATAAGGTGCTCGAGAGACAGGTGTTTCTCCCGGCACCAGATCAATTGAGAAGTAAATCTCTCTTTTGGGGGGAAGATGAGGGATTTCATCTGGAAAACTTCTTTAAATTCCCTTATCACTGGTAATACATCTAGCAAGTTTTCTTTAGTTTTCTGTTCTATTTCTTCCACATGTACAGCTTAAACTTGATATCCTTTTCTAGCTATTCTTTTTAATTGCAATGCTGAAATTTGTCTTACAGAGATAGGTTTTGATTTTCCTTTGAGAATAAAAGGTTTCCCTTCCTCATCTACACAATGCAAAGTCTTATCCCAGAAATTCATCAAGGCTTTCTTCTTTTCCAGCCAGTCCATTCCCATCAGTAGGTCATATGAACCTAAGGGCAGAATGTTCAAACTTACTTCTGTTTGAAAATCATTTAATTTGATTGCTGTTCGGGGCAGTTTATGTGTTACCTTTCTCTTAGTTCCAGTGGCCAGCTGTACCAACCATGACTGCTGAAATTTTTCAGTTTTTAGGTTACATTTTTCTACAATATTTGGACTAATGTAACTCAAAGGAGCACCCGGATCAATCATAATAGTAACAGATAGGTCAGAAATCTTACCCTCCATTTCCACCATGGTAGCTTGATGTTCTGCTTGTCGATTTTCCAAGGCTGCACTGATAGTTGGTATATTTCTGGCTATGTCATTTACTGTTGTAGCTTCTCGATCTCTCATGATCATCTGAATGTTTCGATGAGGAAAGTCCCGCAAAAGATGGGGTTCTCCACAGCCCCAACATTTCAAGGGTTCTCTCATTTTCACTGTGCCCTCTTTCTTGTTGTCTCCATCTATTTGTTTTGAGGCAACTTGGGACTGAGCAGTTTGAATTTCTTTGGGTTTATTAAAATTTTTCCGCTGATGATCTATGCCAAAATTCTTCAAATAGGTTGGTTTCTGTTTCTTCCCTTTGAATTCACTCTTATTTACCCAACCTTTCCCATATTCAGTTTTTCTTTTGAACTGTTGGTAGCACAGTCTAGCTTTTCTAACAACTTCGTCCATTGTTTTTGGGTTATCAAACTCGATCTTCTCTTTGTATACAGGAGGCAAACAATTCAGAAACCTTTGTACCTTTTCCTTTTCTTCCCTTATGTAGGGTACATATCTCAGCAGATTTGTAAACTTAGTAACAAAATCATCAATAGTGAGTTGTCCCAGTCTAAGTTCATGAAATTCCTTTGCTTTTTCATCATATTAACGCTCATTCAAGTAGCGATTTTTGAACTTAACCTGGAAATCTTCCCAGGTGACTGTCTTTTCATCAATGGCATGAACCATTTTTGTCTCCTCCCACCACAAGGTAGCCTTACCTTGTAGTTGGTAAACAGCTAATCTTGCCTTCAGATTGCTTTCATATTCATAGACCTAGAAATACTTAATCATATTCAGCAACCAGGCTTCAGCATCTTCCTCCTTATCCCCATCATAGGAGGGAGGTTTGATTTTTCATAATTCCCCCTGTAATTCCTTTTTCTTCTTGTATTGATGCCTAACAACATCATCATCCTCATACTCATCAGTCTTCCTCTTTCCGGAACCTTCACCTTCTTGGCTGTTCCGCGAAGTTAATTCTCTGATGAGCTTTTCCTCCTCCTCACTGGCTAATGACAATCTATCATTCTGGCTTTTTATCTCAGCCAACTCTTGTTGCAACTCCCGCAACATAGCCATCATGGACGCATTGGGATCTGGTGCATTATCCTCATCACGCAGTTCAACATAAATTTCGTCACCTTCTGCCATTCCAGCACCACTGTACACTACACAACACAGATCAGTGGAAATAAACATATAATTTTTTTTTCCACAAAAATCAATTTATACAGTGAACACACAGCAACAGTGAGCACAATTTCACTAGCCCAGTTTTATAACTTGGGCTCTGATACCATTTGTCACACCTCCCATTTTACTTCCCCAAAAAAAAAAATTTCATTCATCTTTTCAAGTTAAATTCTAGCAAGGTATGATGCTATTACTTTGCAGATTTGATCCAATCAGAATTGTTTGCCCAATTTCGATTTATTTCCATGTATCAATTACATCCCACTACATGGGAATGAATTTGATTTGTAACCCATACGGAAATTAAATAAATTTGTAATACCCATAACCATAATTATCATAATAATTAATAGGTTTATATATATATATCCATCCATTTTATGTCCCACCTTTGTTTGTACATTTTTTTTTCATATTCGTATACTTAATGGTCATAGGTGGAAATCGATTTGATTTCACATGTTACCCACATTTGTATTTGTCCATGGATCTATATGAAATCACTTAGATTCCTAGGTTTATAACTCCACGTCTTCACTCATGGATGGCATATAATTCATAGTCGAATTGAATTGATCTATGTTTATATCTCTGCGTACATAGTACTCATGTCGATTTATTTCCCTCTCGTCCTTGTTTATATCACGAATTGAATTCATTTGTGTTAGCCTCCACGTAATCCAAGTTGGTGAATTGGTTCATCATAGATGGGAATGAAGACGGGAAGTCGGATACCACGTAAGCTCACATATGATCTTTGGTTCCGTCGCATAGGTTGTAACAGGTCTCTGTCCAGTTGTGGTCACATGGATTTGTTCCACGTCGTTCTGGATTCCTCCCGTCACCCTACCTTGTTGCCAAAGAAAATTCTATGGCACGGCCAGCCCTGTTTGACATTTAATTGCATTACTCATTATATTAACTATTGGTCGCAACATGTACCTTGCTCATTAATACTTCGATCCGTAGCTTCTTCCATAAGATCTTGCCAGTTGGATGACACTGATTCATTCTTGGCGTTAGGGTTTTGTTCATCCAAACCGGATATAAATTTACCATGTTCATTTTTTCAGGGGTTCTTTTTCCTTTCTACGCGTCTGGTTTGTTGCTTGACAGGGAAATTCGATGCCATAGCCACTGAGCGGAACTCAACCCAGTCCTTGGCGTATCTCTACACTAAATTGGACAATTCAGGTATGAAATTGTCGTAGGTTTGTAATTTCCCGCTCAGTTCTTACTGTTTAACATGGCTTCCCTTTCTTGCTTGAAATTACGCTCCTTTCTTCGAGCCCTTGATGCGATTATCGGACTTAGATGGATCATATTCCATCGTTTAGTTCCAGGTTGAGTTGCGTCTACCAACTTGTCAAGATTTCGTTGCGTCTCAAATTTTACTATATTTTTTTGCAGAGCATTGGTTGTTTCGCTTTCCAGGTATTTGATGGTGCCTGGGTTGAATTCATGTTATTAGCAATTTCTTCCGTGAATTCTCAAGAGCTCGATCTGACTGACTGCTCTTGTGTTCTAGAAGGTTATCCTCTACCTTACGCTCATCAAAGGTTTCTCTGGGTTTATTCCTCTGGCGCTAGAGGGATTCTACCCCTCTCGACGTACTGGTTCATTTTTCTGCTTGACCTGTGTATGGCGAAACTCCTACTATTCGTTCACCAGAATACTAACTTCGTTATTCGATTTTGACCGCCAATCTCCCATTCATATTTATTGATGACACTTTCCTGTTTATATATAACAGGCTATGGATCGGTTAGACGTTCTCCATCACCAGGTACTATTGTTTTCTCAGTCATCATTTTATCCTTGCTCCCATTACTCTTCCTCATCACGTTTTGCATTGTATTTATTTTGGGGTTTTTGACTCTTATAGGTAACATAAGACTTACGTCTTACTCTCTTATCTTGACACTGAGAGTCGTAGCTGCCTTTGACATTAACGTTGGCTCAGTTTCCCACTATCAGGTCGGTATTCACCGAACACTAGGTAGAGGGAATCCGTCTGGTTCTATAATTCTTTATAGACAGCTTAAAAATTGTATTGATGAAGTTGTATAAGTTTTGACAATTATAACTGTTAAGTCTCGACACTGAATACTTATTTATATCTGCTCCAGTGGCATTTTGAGACGGTCCTTAGGCCACAGGGGTTTGTAATCATTTAGATTTTTGTATATATATACCTCTGTCATTATACCCCCATTCTAATCTCGTGGATTCTTTTATTCTTTTTGACTTGGATCTGGCTAAATACTTACTGATGGTAGTTTATTCACCTTCTATGTATTTTATTGTCTTGCAACTTTCAGATCATGTATTCGTTTATGAACCTCGAAATACTTTAATGGATAATGTGATGCTTTTTCTCCGTATTGAAGTTCAATTACCTGTATTCTTATACTCCTCATTTTATTATGGTGTTCAGAAATGGTTCTATCTATATCATTCTTGTATTAGGAAGGCTTTCTTGTAACATGCCTGTGTATCTGATTCTCATACCACACTAGTTGGCAGTTTTGATAGTAACAGTCTCCCAGTCTCTTCTTCTATGTTGAAAATTTGTACAAAATATTAATAGCTCTGTTCCATACCTTTGTTTACTAATTTGCCAAATTTATTTACAGGTGTTGTATGAATGTCTAACTCCATACTTATGTCTAAAAGATCATAGCATGTATAATAACCCACTATACACATTTTTATTTAATAGACTAGAATACATATAGCTAATGTAAAATCTGCATGTTGCCTATTTACTTTAGCTTTCTTTCAGCTACTAGTCTTATCCTCTAATGTAGGAATAGTTCCATGATAGATTAATAAGTAGTTTCATGCTACTGGATATTTGTTTCCTTCTAATGTATAATAAATTTATTATATGTAGCAATAACTTGTTGTTGGGCTTCTGTTTTCTGATGAATGATGTGCTGACCCGAAAGTCAGTCTATAAAATATTTTCTTTCTCATTCAATGCATAGTTGTTGAATTTATTATAACTCCCTGCTCTTTACTTAGCACCTAACTAAATAATTACTTCGGCACTCTATACAGTCATTTTCTCACTGTTTCATTTCTTCTAGAACAGATTAAAGTTACAATTTTGTGAACTATGAAGTACTAAAATTCTCCAGCATTTAACTTAAGTATTAATTTAGAAAATTTGGAGAATTTCTCCTCAATTTAACTAATCATACTCCTAGTTGTATACTAGTAGATCAAAAGTATCTTACAGCTGAATCATCTGTGAAGGAATATGTATCCCCAGATTTAAACTAGCCTTGGTTTAGAGTTTCTGTGGGATTCTACTCTACATATTTTCCTTTCTACAACTATACAGAATTATAAAGGTGAATTCCTGATGATTAATTCTATTGAATGTAGCATTAGTAATTCTAACATAAAATCAAACAATTATATGTAGCCAATTCATACTACAGGAAGTAGAAACACCAAATCAATTTAAATACATACCACTCATGCAGACGACCAACCTCTCAACCTTAGAGTCCTTTTGTCACCCAGAACTCACCCCCGAGCTGAGATCACCTCCTAGAACAGACTAACCTCTAATCTGTGTAGGAGCAGCTTATTTAAGTTATTGTTCCCCAAAGCCTGTTTCTAATTCTGCGTCCAGAATAGCAGGATGCTTTTCTTCCTGTTTGCCTAGGCTTCCCATTTTAGGGATTCTTTAAAGCTGTTTTATGCTTTTCCTCAGCTTTTCCAGCTTTTTACCTCTTCCCAACTACTTTCCTCATCATTGGGGAAATTTAGATTCTTCCTCAAAATCTAAATTAGAATAATTTCTTTCAAGGATTTTTGAAAGATTCTGGGGATTAGTTGCCTTATCCATCCTCATGGATTTAGCAAGTGATCTCATAAATCTCATTTTGGTCAATCTGCACACAATCATTTTATTCATTTCCTCAATTAAATATTTAATTACATTCACAAAATATTTATCCTTTGGGGTCCAGTTCCCTTAGGATTAAAGTTCAATTGTCTAGCTTTGCAATTCAAACACATGAATTGGGGGTGTTACATATTCCCCCTCTGAAAATAAACACCGTCCTCGGAGTTGTTATTCAACTACTAGAGTTCATTTTGCAAATAAAAATGGATATTTTTCCATCATTTCAGCTTCTCTTTCCCAGGTAGCTTCTTCAACAGTAAAGTGCTTCCACTGCACCTTTACTCTTGCTATTGTTCTGCTTCTCAATTCAATTTCTTCCCGCTCCAATATTTGAAGCGGTTCTGGCAGAAACTCCCCTTCTGGTTCCACCTGTACAACATTCCAATCAACTATGTGAGAAGCATCATGCACATATCTTTTTAATAACGAAACATGAAATACATCATGAACTCTAACATGGGGTGGTAAGGCCAGCTTGTAAGCCACTGGTCCCACCCTTTCTAATACTTCAAAAGGACCACAATATCTAGGAGCCAGTTTTGCACAACTTCCAGCATAAAGTGTTCTCTTTTTGGGTTTAATACGTAAGTGCACATGATCTCCCACTTTAATTTCTCGGTGTACTCTCTTCTTATCAGCATAATTTTTTTGGAGATCTTGTGCTGTATTGATATTTCTTTGTATCTATTTGACAATTCTTTCCATCTCTTATAAAGAATCTGGCCCCAACATTAGTTTATCCTCTGGCTGGCTCCAGCTCAAGGGAGTACGACATTTTCTCCCATAGAGTGCCTCAAATGGACTCATTTTGATGGAGGATTGGTAGTTGTTATTATAGGAAAATTCAGCTAAATGCAAGTAATCTTCCCACTTTGATGGCCTATCCATCACATACATTCTCAGCATGTCCTCTAGAATTTGATTTGTTCTTTCTATTTGACCATCTGTCTGAGGGTGGTAAGTAGTACTAAAATTGAACTTAGTACCCATCCCTCCAAATAGCCCTTTCCAAAAGGCTGTTGTAAACTTAGCATATCGGTCAGAAACAATCACCTTTGGAACCCCATGGAGTCTTACTACCTCCTTCAGGAACACATTCGCTACTTGAGCTGTCCTGAAGGTAGCTTTCACTGGTATAAAATGTGCAGCTTTTGTTAAAGTGTCTACTACCACCATCACTGAATCATGTTGGTATTTGGCTTTGGGTAATCATGTTATGAAATCCATGGAAACTGTGTCCCATTTCCATTCTACAATCGAAAAATGGTTTAAAAGACCAGCAGGATGTTGATGCTCAACTTTGACTAGTTGAAATTCCATGCATCTAGTTAAATATTCTGCTACATCTCTCTTCATTCCTGGCCAAAGCAACTTCTTTTTCAAAGTTGTTAACATTTTCTGATATCTTGGATGTCCTGCATATGGCTGTTTGTGATATTCATCTAGAATCTCTTTTTTCAAGGACTCCACATTTGGAATATATAATCTGTTCTGATAACAGATCAGCCCTTTTTGGTTTTGAGTGAAATCAATCTTCTCCTTCTTTAGTAGTTTCACCAGTAGTGTTTCATAATTTGGATCTTGGTTTGCTGCATTTTCCACCAAATCTTCTACATCGATCTGGGCACTACTTCCAATGCTATTTATATTCTGACAAGCATTTCTGCTCAATGCATCAACAAATTTATTTTCTTTCCCCCTGATATGTTTTATGTCCATATCAAATTCACTTAGGAAAGACAGCCATCTGGCCTGTCTAGCATTCAAATGAGTTTGGGAAAAGAAATATTTAAGACTAATGTGATCAGTCATCAACGTAGATTTCTTTCCAAGGAGATAGTGTCGCCACATTTTCAAAGCATGAATAACAGTAGCTAACTTCAAATCATAGGCACTATAGTTTTGTTCATGTATCTTCAGTTTCATAGATTCATATGCAATAACTGAATTTTCCTGCAAAAGAACTCCTCCCAACCCCTCTCTACAGGCATCCGTACATACCACAATTTCTTTATCAGGATCTGCAATCTTCAGTATAGGGGCTGTAGTAAGTTTTAGTTTTAATTGGTCAAAACTGTTTTGGCATTTTTCAGTCCACTCAAATTCGACACCTTTCCTTTGTAATGATGTTATGGGATGTGCTATGGCAGAAAATCTCTCCACAAATCTACGATAATAGCCTGCAATCCCCATGAATGATCTCACTGCTGAAACATCAGTTGGTACAGGCCATTCTTTAATAGCTTTTATCTTTTCAGGGTCAACTTCCAGCCCTTGTTCCGAAATTATATGACCCAAGTATTGGATCTTATCTTTATAAAATTCACATTTGTTGAACTTGGCATATAATTGGTTTTCCTTCAGAGTTTGCAACACTATCCTCAAGTGTTCTTTATGTTCCTCCTCACTTTTTGAGTAGACTAAAATATCATCTATGAACACAAGGAAAAATTTATCCAAGTACTTGTTTAACACACTGTTCATTAGGCACATAAATGTGGCAGGGGCATTTGTCAAACCAAAAGGTAGGACTACAAATTCGTAGTGACCATACCTGGTTCGAAAAGCTGTTTTGCTGATGTCTTCTTCTTTAATTCTAAGCTGGTGATAACCAGTCCTTAAGTCAATTTTCGAAAATACTGAAGC
Organism: Pinus albicaulis; assembly: GCA_034641835.2. Taxonomy (NCBI): domain Eukaryota; kingdom Viridiplantae; phylum Streptophyta; class Pinopsida; order Pinales; family Pinaceae; genus Pinus; species Pinus albicaulis. The sequence goes on along the minus strand of CM076570.1, from coordinate 896,844,311 downwards.
TCCTCTCACCTGATCAAAAAGATCATCAATTCTAGGCAAAGGGTATCTATTTTTAATGGTCAACTTATTCAGTTGACGATAATCAATGCACATCCTAAAAGTTCCATCTTTCTTTTTCACGAACAGCACCGGTGCTCCCCAAGGAGATACACTCAGTCTGATATACCCTTTATCTAACAGTTCTTGCAATTGCATTTTCAGTTCCATCAGTTCAGGAGGACTCATTCGATAAGGCGCTCGGGAGACAGGTGTTGCTCCCGGCACCAGATCGATTGAGAAATCAATCTCTCTTTTGGGGGGAAAATGAGGGATTTCCTTTGGGAAAACTTCCTTGAATTCTCTTATTACTGGTACCGCATCCAGTAATTCCTCTTCATTTTTCTGTTCTGTTTCTTCCACATGCACTGCATAAACTTGGTATCCTTTTCTAGCTGTTCGTTTTAATTGCAATGCTGAAATCTGTCTTACAGAAATAGGTTTTTTTTTCCCTTTGATAATAAAAGTTTTCCCTTCCTCATCTACACAATGCAAAGTCTTATCCCAACAGTTCATCAAGGCTTTCTTCTTTTCCAGCCAGTCCATTCCTATCAGTAGATCATATGACCCTAAGGGCAGAATGTTCAAATTTACTTCTGTTTGAAACTCATTTAATTTGATTACTGTTCTGGGCAGTTTATGTGTTACCTTTCTCTTAGTTCCAGTGGCCAGCTGTACCAACCATGACTGTTGAAATTTTTCAGTTTTTAAGTTACATTTTTCTACAATCTTTGGACTAATGTAACTCAAAGAAGCACCCGGATCAATCAGAACAGTAACAGATAGGTCAGAAATTTTACCCTCCATTTCCACCATGGTTGCTTGATGTTCTGCTTGCCAATTTTCCAAAGTTGCACTGATAGTTGGCATATTTCTGGCTATATCATTTACTGTAGTGGCTTCTCGATCTCTCATAATCATCTGAATGTTTCGATGGGGACAATCTCTCAACAGATGGGGTTCTCCACATCCCCAGCATTTCAGGGGTTCTCTCATTTTCACTGTGCCCTCCTTCTTACTGTCTCCATTTATTTGTTTTCGAGACTACTTCGGACTGAGAAGTTTGACTTTCTTTGCGTTTATTAAACTTTTTCCGCTGATGATCTCTGCCAAAATTCTTCAGATAGGCTGGTTTCTGTTTCCTCCCTTTGAACTCATCCTTATTTACCCAGCTTTTCCCCATGATGGAAGATGGCCTAAAAATGGAGAGCCCAACCGCTGAAATTGACGTCACCATTGAATTCGTGGCATGAAAACCTGCAAAAAACGACTATCAATTCATCAAATTCTCACAATTTCACCTTCTACACCCCAAGGAATATTTCTGATACCAAAATATTACCTTGGGCAAGGTTCCCTCCCAGGATTGCTTCGCTGGTCCACTGGCTCTCTCCCATCAACTCGTTAGGAATGGCATATATATGAGTTCCATGGCAAAGTTCTCAACGTGGACCATTTGGTCCAACAACAAGGTGCTCAGAATAGAGGTGGGAGGTCATGGGTTCCAACTCGGTTGACCCCCGCCTTGGTAATATTTTGTTAGGCTCTCCGCTGGTGGTGTATGTATGGGGATGGTTAACACTTGCTGGTAATGGTCACCTGTAGTTATATGTCATAACGCTATTTTGGAACCGCCCGTTGGGGGTTGGCTCACATGGGCCGTACAGGTTCAACACTCGTTGGTTCCCCTCCATAAGTTTTACGCCATGTTGCATGGTTGTTGGTTTGACCGGTTTTTTTTTTTTTTTGTGTGTGTGTGTGTGATTCTTGTTGGGGGCCAACCCACATGGGCCTGACAGGTTCAACCCCCATTGGTTCTCCCCCATTCATCTGGTGGCTAGATTCTGTGCGCTATTTCTCACCAATTGGTTGCCTCATCAAGCCTCCCTCTTGTCCATTTTGACCAAAACTTTGACCAACCATAACTCATCCACAAGAAATCAGATTTGAGTGTTGTTCGCACCTTTAGAATCTGGGCGACGAGCACTTCAATCTCGTTCTTGTTTCTCTGCCATTTGATGACTTTGATTTTTGAGCTATTTTTAAGGCCACTTGTACTTTTATATCCTCATGGATGAATGATTAGGAGAGAAGATGAACTAAAGAAAAGGTTTTATTAAGAAGTTTTATAAAAGATAATGTTATTCCCCGGGTAAGGGAGTGCAAAATTTCTATAAAATATGGAAGGAACTTAAAGGCTTGTATAAGATGGATAATAAAAATTGGGTATTTTTTTAAAAATAAATCTTCTATAAATAAAAATGGAGGAAAATAGCCCCAAGTTTTATCTAAAGTAGTCTAGAGACATGAAGTTATTCGATATTGTTGCTAGTTGTTGTTGATCACATGTTTGACTCTCTTCGATTCCCTTTTGGTGATGACCCATAATCAGAGCTAACAATTTTCCTGGTTTACCATGCATGAAAGGGGTAATACTCTTAGGATTAATGTGCTTTCATTCCAAGTAAAAGAAAAATGGAGGAAAATGAATATGTTAGCAATTTTCTAAGTAGAATTAAAGAACTAAAATATAAACTAGGCGATATTGGTGACATGATATCAAGAATTGATTTGGATATTGTTACATTAAATTGTAAGCTAGATGAATATAATATTATGTTTATCACCATTCTTGGAGAAAGAGAAAAATAACCTTTGTTTCATGATTTGATAGGTATCCTATTTCAAAATGAAGAATATAGGAAGAATTTTAACAACAAGTTTCAGAGTTCATATTTGGCATTTATATCCATAGCAAGAAAAACATACAAATGAAATGCATGGGAAAGGAATGTTGGAGGGAATTCAAGTCTAAAATGGTATCAAGCTAAGGCATCACAAAAATATCTATACAAGTGTGAAAATAAGTAACTCAAGTAACTAATATTATAATTTTGGACACTATGATAAGGATTGTAGGAAATATAAGTTTTATGACTCCAAATATAGAATACATATTGGAAATTTTGTTGATAGAGAAGTAATTGTAAATAATGATCTCAAAAATATCAAGTTGTTTATTTTTTATACAACTTTATCAATATAAACATGTGATTCTAATGCATGGTTCATATATCTAGGTGTTTCTATTCATATGACATGTCATAAATATTGGTTTGAAATTTATCATAAGAAAAGTAATGTTGCTAAAGTCTATCTAGGTGATGATAAATATCATGAAATAAAATGTTATGCTGATGTATGTGTGACTTTTCCAAGTTGTCATGTAAAACAAATTAATAATTTAAGATACATGACATGGAAATTTTAATAAAAAAATAATATTAGTTTCAACAATTACATATCATGGCTTAAAATTTGAAATTTTGAAGCCAAGGTGTGTTGTCAAGGACATTCTAGATGACTACAAGTTCTAGGAAAATGAATGAGAGTGGGAGGCCTATGCAAACTTGATGTTACTATTAACAATCATCAAGCATTGTTATCAACAACTATGCCTACATAATAACTATAGCACTTAAGGTATGGTCAAATAAATTTTAAACATCTAGTGTTTGTCCAAAAGAAAGATATGGTAGAGGGTATTCATGTTTTTAAGAATGAGAAAAGTGAATTTGATGGTTGTTCAATAGGAATGCAACATGGGAATGACTTTCTTATAAGTACATATAAAAGGAAAAGTAAAATTCTTGAATTAGTGCATATTGATGCGTGTGGTCCAATGTAAACATAATCAGTTGTTGAAGCTTATTATTCTCTTATATTCATTGATGATAAAATAAAATTTACATTGCGTTATTTCTTAAGAAAGAAAAGCAATGTGTTTGAACATTTCAAAGATTTTATAAACTTGGTTGAAAAGTAGATAGGAAAACAAATCAAGATAATTTGGTCAAGGAGGAGAATACACATCAAATATTTCATCAATACTACAAGGACAATGGAATTTATGAACATCGTGCAATTTCACATACTCATCAATGGAATGGTGTGGCTGAGAGGGAAAATAAAACATTGGTTGAATGTGATAGAAACGTGATTAAAGGTAACAATATTTTTACTTTTTTAGCCTGAAGCAATAAGTATTTCTATGTATCTAAAAAAATATAATTTTATCCAAATATTTAGAGTATAAAACTCCTTGTGAATCATTCTATGGTTATAAACCAATTATTAATCAATTCAAAATTTTTGGGAAGAAGGGATTTTCCACATTCCAAAGGAAGATAGAAGGAAACTTTATGCAAAGTCGATCAAAGGTATCTTCATTGTTATTTTTATCACCATTACAAAACATATGATCCCATTAATCATAAAATTTCTGCAAGTAAAAATGTTATATTTCATAAGTATGTATATGGGTTTAAAAAAAAAATGATCAAGATGTATTGTAACTTCCCAACGAAGATATTCAAAGGGCAAAAGCAGAAACAAATGAACATAACCAAGACAATGTTGAAGATAAAATTAGCACTAAAGCTACAAGAAATCAAAATACACTAAGGAAGAGTAGAATAGCTCCATATGTATTGAGGCACTATGAAGGTCAAGAAGGAAAATTCAAACATATATCAAGTATAAATATTATCCTATAATAACCTCAAGTTATAGGTGTATAAGAATATTTTAATATTGAGCAAAAAATTATCTTAAGGAATGGATACATGTCATGAATGGCGAAGATGATTCCATGAGGAAAAATTAATCTTGAGAAATTACATAATTTCCTAAAAATATAAATCAAAATTATTGTTGAAAACTAAGTTCAAAGTTGATGGTGGTATAGACAAGTTTGAAGTTAGATTGGTTGAAAAAGGGATATTTACAAAAGAAGGAATAGAGCATGGGAATATGTTCACACTTATAGCTAAAATTAATATATTTATATTAATTATTTGATCAAATAATAAGTACATTTGGAAACTGCATAAGGTGGATGTTAAGGCAAATTTTTTGGATGGTGAATTAAATGAAAAAGTGTATCGTGTTCAAACAAAGGTTTTGTAAAGAAGGGACAATAACATCTTGTATGTGGGTTCATTTCAAGCATCCTCCTAGGTCATGCTATGTGAAAATTGGTACTTTCATCTTCTAGCAAAGTTTGATTAAAATTAGTTAAGGGATATTAGCTTGAGTTGTTAGGCAAAAAAATCATCTCCCAATTACATGGGTTCAAGTCTCCGGAGACATGTTTCAACTACATTGTTTGTGGAATTTATGAAATAGGTGTATCTTGTGTGATAATGGAAGCTGATGTTTCGAAGTTACCAATTATCTAGAAATTCTTGTTCCAATTTTATAAATGATAAATAAATAAATAAAGTTTCATCATAAGTAGAAATGATCTAAATATCTACATAAAGAAAGAAGGAAATGGGAATATTGCTTTGATTTCATTGTATGTTGATGATTTAATCATAATAAGGAGTGTTGAGATAAAATGTAGTTTTAATAGGAATTTGAAATAAAGGATCTTGGTTAAATGCATTACCATTTAGGCATTGAGGTTTGCAAAGAAGATAGTAAGACTTTGAACACTCAAATTTATTCAAATTTTGATTACCATGAGATAGGGTGATAAAAATCCACCACTAGATATGCATTCAGTATAGGATTTGGAGTTGTTTCTTGGAGTAACAATAAGAAATTAATTTTTTCCTTGTCCTCAATTGAAGTCGAGTATAAAGCATTATGTAATGCTACCTATGAAGAAATATTTCTAAAGTGTATTCTTGAATACATGGGAAAATGAAAGGAATACCTACAACTATAAAATGTGATAGGAAAATCTCAACAATTTTGTAAGCAATTTGATTTATCATTGAAAATTAAAGCACATTGAACTTAGTATCATGTTTTGAGAGAAATATTTAATCAAAAGAAATTGATTTGATGTGCTACAATACAAATCATAATGTGGTAGATGTATTCACTAATCTTGTGAGAAATGCTAAATTTGTAACATGTAAAGAGAAGCTAGGAATTGTAGAAAATTCATTCCTCCATTAAGAGGGAGTGATAGAAATAATTGTAGAAATAAATCATTAGCACGTCATTGGAATGACAGTAGTTACAAAATCAAGATCTTGGTTATAACAAATGTAACTATTTTCATCCTATCTATCTATGCATTTTCATGATAATTGAATAAGGTGGTGATCTATTTGTCACTTTATCTATTTATATGATTGATGGATGTTTTTTCTTAAGTTTATAAAGTTGTTTTTTCAATCTCATCTAATTGTTTTGGATTATTTAGGTCCATGTAGTAAATGGTTAATGCACTTTCTACTCTTAAAGAAAGATGAGAGCATTTTAGTGGAGTTCTATAATGGCTAGCCTTGTACCAACACTCCATCTTTGGCCAAAGTGTGTAATGGGAGGAGCAAAATTATTTATTTCATATATATAGAAAGAAAAGGGAATGAAGAAAACTTATGTATAAACTCAAGGGATTAATTCAAATAATTGTAACAATATTATTAAGTATTTTCAAAGTTTCTTATCAATAAATACTTGGTTCAAATAATATATATATATATATATATATATATATATTATTAATAAATTCTACTAGCAAGTTGTGAAATAATTTCCAACTATTTATATAAAATTATTAACTAATATTTCATTTAATAAATAAGAAAATTATCTTTTAATAAGAAAAGTCCAACTTCATCATTGAGAACACTTAATACATAAACAAACAAATAAAACTTTTATATTATATAAGTATCAAAGGGAGATCGAAATTTATATAATATTAAAATATTAGGACGATGCCTTTAAAATTAAAGTCCTAGCATGATTTATAGAAGAGAGGGTATCCTTAAAAAATAAACAAGGCCGTGTTGACTTAATTAATCGTAAAAGGGATATCACGATCATCACTTGTTGAAGGAACTTTCACGCATATAAAAGAAATGGATTTGAGTAAGGAAAGAGAAGGAACTTTTTTATAACGGTTTCAAAAAAATCACAGCTTATTACTGAAGGTTTAAATGCGCATTTGATTAAATAAACAGATTGTGTAATTTTGAAAATTATATTAATAGTGTATTGGTTAATTAATTGTAAATTTAAGATTTATTTATTAATGGAAATTTAAATTTAAATTAAAAGTCATAAAATAAATTATATAATTTATTTTGGTGATTATTTTTTTAAATTTAATTTAATATTTTTATTGATAAATTATGATTATATATATATATATATATATGAAATTTAATATAATATAAGTAAAATAATGAGTTTATGAGTTATTTTAATTGGTGATAGTTGTATGTAAAACAATGTCATTCAAGAGTTAGATTCATTTTATTTTAATTAATAATGAATAAGAATTATTATGATTTGATATTTAGTTATATAATTTATTTATAAGTGAAATATAATGAGTTGATAATTTATATATTAAAAATGATCATTATGATAAAAGTTTGGAAATAAATTCTTGAAAAACTTAAATATTCTTAAAAATATATAAATACATATAATTTTATGAAGAAAGAGATTTTTTTTTTTAATTATTATTTATAAAAATTAAATATATATATATATATATATATATATATATATATATATATATATATATATATATATATATATATATATATATATTTATTTTTTTCAATTATTGTTTATAAAAATTGAAAATTATTTTTCAATTACTAATTACAAATACATAATATTTACTATACATTATAGCTTTTCCATTTAAGTTTTTTTTTTAGTTTTCTATGGAGATGTTATTAAGTAAAACAAGTTCTATAGTTATCTATCACTTAGATTACATTTTTGTGCTTTTGGGAGTGTTTCCTAATGCCCAACACTTAGGATTATATATTCTTTTTGTTTGGTAGTGTTATTTAAATTTAGACAATTTAATATTTTACTTTTTATATTTAATAATTATTTATAGATATATATATCAATATATGTCTTAATTTTGAAATAGAGTTTATTGAATTTAATTTAATTATTAGTAATCATTAAATAGATGGTACATATTTAATGAGCCTAATAGTTAAGAGCATGTGTTTCTTCCTAAAAGGTCACAAGTTCAAAACCGAGGGGGATAGAGTATGTATGCCTTCATAGTCCCTTATCCCACAAACAAGGGGGTCTCATACATCAATTTGATGTGCTTGGTTGTGACCTTAAAATTGGATAATAATAATAATAATATCTCCACATAATATCCACAAAATATTTTATTTAAAAGTAATTATGTCATTTTTACTTTTCAATTTAATTGAAGAAATGGAATGGCCACAATTTTTTATTTATTAAACTCAAACCTTAATCTTGGTAATTAATCAAATTTTCCTCTATTATTTTATTTTAATTATTTTAACAATAAAATATATGCACTTCATAAATAAAAAAATAAAAAAAATGGGATTAAGATAAAAATTAAATTAAATTAAAAAGTAGAATCAAAATTAGAAAAAATCATTGTGGTAAAAAAATTTTAAAAAAATTTCACTTAATTGTATGAGGATATAATGATACTTGACATAGTGCACTTATAACTTATATGGCTAGGCTAATAATTTTTATAATGATAATGGTGGAAACTCTAAGATCAATTTTTCTTTATTAGATCTCAACAAAATTAATGATGAATTAATTTATTTACTTTAGCATTTCATTTGAAATATATATATATATATATATATATATATATATATATATATATATATATATATATATATATATATATATATATATATATATATATATATATATATATATATATATATATATATATATATATTTCAATTTAAATATTTTTAAGAAGATGAAATTGAAATGAAATAAGTACATAAAATTTTAAGAAAGTATTTTTTATCTTCCAAATTTTTAATATTATAAAGTAATATTTTTTGTAGTCTTATTATATTTAAAAATGATTTAACATTCTATTTTATTCACAATTCCCCTATCAAAATAATATATTAGATATGATGAAAATATAATTCTATCAAATTTACAAAAAAAAAAACAAATACAAAATATTTTTAGTTTAATAATATTAATTTTTAAAAATTAATTATAATAAAATTATATTTTTTTAAATAAAATATTATTTTTTTAAAATAAAATAATATTTTTATAATATTTTAATTTTCTTTTATAATATTTTTAATCCAATTTCACTTTAAAATAAAAATAATATAATTTTTAATAATATTAATATTTTACACAATAACTCTCTCCTTATTCTATAATCTATACATCACACCTTTTTGTTGTATAAGGAATGTTGTACATTTCAACTAGATAAATTAGGGCACTATGTTCTATATTTAATGATTTTCCTTTCAATTCACTATCAATCAAAATTCTATTGAGAGCTTCCGTTGGTCGATTAGGACTGGTGATATATCAATATATTTTTTATCGATATAATTTAAAAAATAATAATAATAAATAGTTAAGATTATTTAAATAGACAATTATAAAAAGGAAAATATTGATTTATGAAAAAATTAAAAAAAACGTCTTTTACCACACGTATTTTTGAATTAATTTCAACCTTTGTACACATGTATGTCACATTTTCCAATAGTTTTACAACGTCACATTTTCTAATAGTTTTAGAAACCAATGCCATATGTTAACATTAAATTTAAGGAAATAATCCGAAGGTAATTAGACTGTAGATTTAGAAATATTTCAGAATGGGCGTGGAATGGAGATACCAAGGTAACAATATTAAAAATATTTTAAAATTAGATGAAGAAAAGAGAAATTACTGATTTTTTTTACACATGAAATTTTCAAATTATAAATTAGGAAATTTATTATTATATTATAAATTTTTATAAATTGTTTTTGGAGTAGTTTAATTGGTTAATTAGAAAAATATGAAATTGTTGTAACAGGAAGGTTCAAATTCTCTCTCTCTATTGTGACTTGGGCTGTAGAGAGAGAAAGGCATGCTCTGCTTTGATTCTTTTAGGTTTTAAAAAAAAAAAAATTCTATAAATTCACCATTTAAATTATGAAGGAGATTTTTATAACAGTTATTTTTAATATTGTCTGTGGGGTCTTTCTTAAACAGTGATGAGGTGGGCTGTTATAACACTCATTACAGGTTCAATTCCTTTCTAGAATCAAGGTAATGTATTTGGACATGTTGATTAAAATGGAGAAAAAAAATGAAAAAGATTTTTATAATAGTTATTTGTAATATTAAATTGTTGTAACTAGAAAGACCTAGATTCAAATCTCCCTATTATAACACCCTATTGTGACAAGAGCTACCGAAAAAAAAATATTAAAAAAAACATTCAAGCTGCTAGTTCCTCTAAGTTAAAAAAAAAAAATTCATAAAATAAATTATGAATGAGATTCTTATAACAGTTAGTTGTAATATTAACTCCTCTGCAACTAAGGACTAAGGATAAATGGAGAAGTCAAACTTTCAGAGTTCATATGTAGTATGTAAATAACAAAAAATAGAAGATCTTGGCGGGCTCGGTTATAACATAATTTATAAAAAGTGAGGTTGCCGTAACATAGATTTTATGGATCCAGGCCAGCAGGTTGGATCCCACTATGGACGTAATTCCATTCTAGCTGTGACTGCGGTATTGTTGATGTTAAAAGCACATAATTGAAATAGTTACACGTATCATAATTTTTGATAATTTCTTATCAATGTAGGTTTAATAGTTAAGAGTGCGTTTTTTTATTAGTGTTTTAAATTCAGAAAAATAAAATATTTATATATTTATAAATTTTTAGATAAATTAGGAATTTAATAAGATTTCCTAACTCAATATAATTAGATTGTTGAAAATAATTAATATTATTTTATATTAATGGAGAAATGATTACACAAGTTGTAACGTATCTCCTTAGTTTAGGATTAGTTCCTATAATTTAGGAGTTTGTTTGCAACTTCCTAATTCCTAGTGTTGTACTTAATGATGTAATTCCTCATTCATGAAGGTAGAGTAAACTCAGAAGTGTTCTCTCTGTTTTGAGTGCAGTCTCCAGGTGCAGTACTCACCTGTGAGCTGCAACTCCTTCTTTTTTCAATTCAGTGTCATTTTTATCTTGGTATCGGAGCTCAGAGTAGGGACAGCCTTAATTTTTTTTTTTAGGATGCATCATTGATTACAGAACCGTAGAGGCGGAAGAGCTTATAGAAGTTTTCGTAGATTCAGGTGGACTGCAGTAACACCTGAAACACAGGTCTCAGATGACTGATCATCTCTGAGCAGGAGAAAGGATTGGGGCAGTTTTTTCGCGAACAGTCGCGCCATTGGTGCGAGTTTTAGGGAGCTAAGCGCGCCAGCGCGCCAAAATACGCGATTGGCGTGGAAGTACACGCAAAAGTCGCGCCAGGGCTGGTGACTCGCGCGCATTTTGATTTCGGCGCGGATTTTTCGCATCAGAGAAGCGCCAGGGCTGGTACTCGCGCGCATTTTGATTTCGGCGCGGATTTTTCGCATCAGAGAAGCGCCAGGTCTGGTACTCGCACGCATTTTGATTTAGGCGCGGATTTTTCGCATCAAAGAAGCACCAGCCTCTTTCTCTTTGGGAAGGTCTGCAATTTTTTTTGCAGATCGACCCTGCCCGGTGGTGGCACATTGAAGTTCCGAATTCGCCCGGTGGTGGTAGATCGGACTTGCCTGGTGGTGGCGCATTGAAGTTCCTGATTTGTTCAGTGGCAGCAGATCGGACTTGCCCGGTGGTGGCGCATTGAAGTTCCTGATTTGCTCGGTGGCAGCAGATCGGACTTGCCCGGTGGTGGCACATTGAAGCTCCTGATTTGCTCAGTGGTAGCAGATCGGATTTGCCCGGTGGTGGCACATTGAAGCTCCTGATTTGCTCGGTGGTAGCAGATCGGATTTGCCCGGTGGTGGCACATTGAAGCTCCTAATTTGCTCGATGGCAGCAGATTGGATTTGCCCGGTGGTGGCAGATTGAAGGTACAAATTTTTTTTTTTGGAAAACAGTGGTCAAGATGTGGTATGTGGTAATTTTTTTTTTAGTGTGTCCTGCAATTATTCAGTTGAATTATTCATCAAAGAATCAAAAAGTTTATCAGTCCAATATGAATAACAGTATAGAATCGTATCTCCACGAGTCTGGCAAACTCGATGGATCGAATTTCTCCAACTGGAAATTCAAGATAGAGACTTTACTTGAAAGCGCAAATGCGCGGTCGATCATTACAGGAAGTGAGCTGAGACCAGGATCAGCTGCACAAGAACAAGACTGGGATAAAAGGGAGACAAAAGCAAAGGTCATATTGAAGATGTCCGTCAAGGACAATATTATCCCGCATATTAGAGACTGTAAATCGGCCACTGACATTTGGATGATGATTAAAAACCTATACCAGACATAGAATACAAACCGTGTCTTGTCACTCAAAGGCAAGCTGTTTGCGATGAAGATGGAGGAGAATGAGTCCGCTGTTGGATTCATTGCGAGAGTCAAAGACCTGAAGGACAGATTGGGAGATATCGGAGAGAAAGTTTCCGATTCGGATCTGGTCACGATCACATTGAACGGAATGACAGATGAATACCAGATGTTTATCACAGGGCTGGCAGCAAGGGAGAAAGCCCCTGCGTTTGAAGAGCTGACAGGGATTCTGCTACAGGAAGAAGAGCGACGAAAAAATTTGAAATCGCAGAGCAATGACCTTGCTCTGATGGCGAAAAGGAGACAGTATAGAGGGAAGCAGCAACAACAACCACAGCAGTAGCAGAGAGGAGCCAACACATTTCAAAAGAGACCGTTTAAAGGTATGTCTGCTAATAATTTTCCCAGCAAGAAATGTTTTTACTGTGGAAAACCTGGTCATCAGATTAAAGAGTGTAATAAGAGGCAGGCAGACGAAGCAAGAAATAAATAGAGAAAGCACAGAGGATACTTCGTTGAGGAAGATGAGGATCATAGCCACAAACTTCGACTATTTACAGCTGATTTTGCTCTTTCATCTTCAAAGGGAGATGAGGACGACATATGGTATGTCGACTCTGGTGCATCCTCACATATGACAGGTAAGAAGGACTGGTTTGAATGTCTTGAAGAAACTTCATGTGGGTCGAAAATTTATTTAGGAGATGATAGTGGATATGAGATCAAAGGATATGGTGACATTCCGGTAAAATTACCTAGCGGTAACATTAGACACCTTAAAAATGTATTGTATGTGCCCGGAATTAAGAAAAATTTGATCTCTGTCTCAATGATTACTGATCAGGACATGCAAGTTCAATTCTTTAAGACTAACTGTGTCATAAAGGATAGCCATATGGAAACAGTTGCAACAGGAGTGCGCGCGGGGAGCTTGTACAGGTTGGACGTGAAAAGTATGACAAAGCGAGCAATGGTTGCAACTGGATCGACAGCTGAAGATCTCTGGCATCAGAGATTTGGTCATCTTAATCTGCAAGACCTCATCTTACTTCAGAGAAAAGGTATGGTTGATGGACTCCCTGTTTTCCATAATGTTAAGTTGGATTGTGATGGATGTGCATTAGGGAAGATGCATAGAGAAGAGTTCCCTTTGCATGTTAATGGAAAAGAAAGAGATATCTTAGAACTGGTGCATACAGATATATGCGGACCTATGCAGACTAGGTCATTAGGAGGTGCATATTATTTTCTCTTATTTACATATGATTGCACTAGGTTCTCATGGATATACTTTCTGAGTAAAAAGAGTCAAGCCTTTCAGTATTTTAAAGAGTTTAAATCTATGGTAGAAAACCAGACAAGAAAAAGGATAAAAATTCTCCGCTCAGATCAAGGGGGAGAATACAGGTTGGGAGAATTCATGAATTTCTGCAAGCAGCATGGGATTATTCAACAGTTCACAGTGCCCCACACTCCTCAGCAGAATGGAGTGGCAGAATGAAAGAACATAACTCTTGTGGAGTGCGCAAGGAGCATGCTTCAAGGTAAGGGTCTATCAAATGGTTTTTGGGCAGAAGCTATTAACACTGTTGTCTACTTAAAGAATAGGAGTCCTACTAAATGTCTAGGCTTCAAAACCCCTTTTGAAGCATTGTTTGGATTCAAACCAGCAGTGAGTCATTTAAGAATATTTGGGTCAAAATCTTATGCTCATATACCTAAGGCAGATAGGAAGAAGTTAGATCCAAAAGCCTTGAAATGTATCTTTGTTGGATATGGCACTGAGTTCAAGGCATATAAGTTATTTAATCCCGTGACTCATAAGGTTTTTGCAAGCAGAGATGTCATATTTCATGAACAGGTTGAAGAAGGAAAGGATGACTCTAACAGTGATTGGCACATTCCATTGCTAATGGAAGAAAACAGTGAGGATGATGAAGTGCAAGAGCAGAAACAAGAAGAAGAAGTAACAGGTAATGTAATGAATGATGCAAGCCCGGAGAAGGCTGAAATAGACAGATTTGAGGTAAGTCCCCTACCAAGGAGATCAAGTAGGAAGACTCAATTACCATCTAAATTGAAAGACTATGCATTAATGTCAAAGATTTTAAACATTGTAGAACCTGCAAATTATGAGGAAGCAAGTAAATCCGATGCATGGAGGGCTGCAATGCATGAGGAAATAGAATCAATAAACAGAAACCATACTTGGGATTTGGTTGAATTTCCTGAAGATAAAACCCCCATGGGATGCAAATGGCTGTACAAACCTAAAATAAATGCAAATGGGAGTATAGAAAAACTTAAAGCTAGACTGGTAGCAAAGGGTTACTCATAGCAAGAGGGAATAGATTTCGATGACACCTTTTCTCCTGTAGCCAAATTAAACACCATTAGAATGCTAATTTCCTTAGCAACAAAACATAAATGGCAGCTACACCAGCTAGATGTTAAGTCTGCATTTCTGAATGGTGACTTGAAAGAAGAAATTTATTTAGTTCAACCTGAAGGTTTTGTGAAAAAGGGGCAGGAACATCTTGTTTGTAAATTGAAAAAGGCACTTTATGGTTTAAAACAAGCACCCAGGTCGTGGTATGAGAAGATTGACTCATTTTTTGTACAACATGGCTTTCATAGGAGCTTGAATGATCCAAATTTGTATACCAAGTTTAATAAACAGAGGCAAATTATTTTGATTTCTTTGTATGTAGATGATATGATCATAACAGGGGATGCTAACAATCTGATCAAAGAAATCAAACAGCAGATGTCACAAGTGTTTGAGATGAAAGATCTCAGAAATCTACATTACTGCTTGGGATTGGAGGTATGGAAAGATTCTGGATAGACTTTTCTTACACAAGGGAAGTATGCCAGAAGCTTGCTGGAAAGGTTCAAAATGGAGCAGTGCAGATCAACAGCAACACCATTGCAGCAGAACTTAAAGTTGAGCAGTGACGATGGCACTAAAGAGGTGGATGCCACTATGTATAGACAACTAGTTGGCAGCTTGATATATCTCACTACAACTAGACCAGATTTGGCATACTCTGTTAGTATGTTGAGCCAGGTCATGTCGAAACCACTCGAAAGTCACTGGGTCGCAACAAAAAGTGTGTTGAGGTATCTTAGTGGTACTAGTAATTATGGTATTTTGTACACTAACACTTCTGATGTTACTCTAGTAGGTTTTTCAGATTCAGATTGGGCAGGTAACTTGGATGATCGAAGGTCTATCACAGGTTACGCTTTCAGCATTGGATCCGGGGTCATAGCATGGAGCAGCAAAAAGCAAAGCACTGTAGCCTTATCTTCATGTGAAGCTGAGTACCAAGCATTGTGTGCAGCCACATGTGAAGCTATCTGGTTGAGAAGACTTCTCAACGATGTAGGAGAAGAACAGAAAGAATCAACTATCATCAAAACTGACAACCAGAGTACCATCAAGCTTGCATACAATCCAGTTTTTCATAAAAATACCAAGCACATCTACACTCAGTTCCATTTTGTTCGAGAGAAACTACAGTCAAAAGAGATATTTGTTGAATATTGTAAAACTTGTGACAATATGGCTGATATATTTACTAAGCCTCTTGGGCGTGTAAAGTTTGAATTGTTTAGAAGGATGCTAGGAGTTCAGGATAATCCTTTCTCCATTAAGGGGGGAGTTGAAAATAATTAATATTATTTTATATTAATGGAGAAATGGTTACACAAGTTGTAACGTATCTCCTTAGTTTAGGATTAGTTCCTACAATTTAAGAGTTTGTTTGCAACTTCCTAATTCCTAGTGTTGTACTTAATGATGTAATTCCTCATTCATGAATGTAGAGTAAACTCTGAGTGTTCTCTCTGTTTGAGTGCAGTCTCCAGGTGCGGTACTCACCTGTGAGCTGCAACTCCTTCTTTTCAATTCAGTGTCATTTAGGATACCTTGTTCTCCTTTATGGCAGTAAGTTTGTGAAATTTTTAGAGAAGTTCAAGATGCATTGGTTGGGAACATATATTATAAAGCATATTATTGATGGCGACATAGTTCAATTTTTGAAGTTGAATGTAGAATTTATTTAGGGAAGGGTAAATGGAAGTAGGTTGAAGTTGTAGAGGGACGAACCTACCCCTACAGCTTTGTACTAAGTAAGAAAAATGAAGAAAGTCTTAGAGCCACCTATAGTTGAAAGTGGGCACTCGACTATAAAATAATATGCAGAAATAGCTTTGATAGAGGAAGTGCTTCACTACAGTCTAGATTATTTTTTGCAATATCTATGACGTAAGAAGGGTTGTTCACCATAGTATTGGGTGCATTGAAGTTCACTAGAATAATATGACCATTAAAAGGGAAAATTTCCGTTGGAGGAGCGGAACATCAAATTTATGTAGACAAGATGGCAAGGATTTAAAAAGAGATATGCAGTATATAAACCAGATCTGATCTAATGATGGGGTTAGAAGATCAGGAGTGCTATAAAAATCCACGTCTTGCCAAGATTTTGGCACTTTGCTGTCTGAGAGCTCCAAAATCACTAAGTGTTGAGAAATTATGG
The DNA here is from genome assembly GCA_034641835.2 of Pinus albicaulis. Lineage (NCBI taxonomy): Eukaryota > Viridiplantae > Streptophyta > Pinopsida > Pinales > Pinaceae > Pinus > Pinus albicaulis. The sequence goes on along the minus strand of CM076570.1, from coordinate 896,827,374 downwards.
AAGTTGTGCGACTGTATGAACACCTAAGAATTCATCCACATTTTTGAAAAAAAAGGTCTAGCAGGATTGATGGAAGCCACAACGCCATCTATTTCACCTGCAGAATCTCCATCAACCGCATCATCACCTCTCTCACACCAAACATCGCCAGGAAAGAAGTAGACTAAGGAAGCAAGAAAAAATAAGAAGCAAGATAAGAAGCTTGTCAAGCCATAACCATAACGCCAACCTATCAAAGATAACAAAGAAGAAGAACAAACAGCAGAAATGAAGAGCACAACAATTCCATGGCCACTACCACCATACTTGCCACCGATGAAAACCGATGTTAAAGTTGTAAAGGACTCCAAATATTCGAAGTATGGCACATTCACACCATTTCTACTGGAGAAAGTACCATTTTAAAGAGAGCTGCTAGGAAGAATTCCACAGCTGAAGTTTTCATATTCAAACTTCAATGACCAGACCATGTATCCGCTGTTCATGCCAAGTAAATACCTAAAGCTAGTCCACTATCGAGAGAGCGGAGTGACAAAGTTGGAGCCACTTAAGTGGGAAAGAGGGTTGGAATGATCTTTATTTCTCAACATGATATGTGCCACACTTCAGCATAAGTACAATCAACACTGCCTGCGTGAGACAATTTCTCGTGTTGCTGCATGATGGATACCTCTAGCTTGGAAAGACGATCCCCATTTATGACATGCTAATAACGAGAATTACCATGTTACCATACCAAGGAAGGTATCCCACCGAAGAGTTTGTGGGTAAGTTTTAAGACAAAGCCGTAGCGTAGAAGATGAAGGAGAAGTTTGAATTGGTCAAGGGAAAGCGAGGCTACGATATAAATTAGATCAAGGACAAAGGAGTATGCTTCACTGCGCATATCTTTGCTGGAAAGATTATGCAGAAATACTGAGCTAATGAAGTCCCCACAGTAGTAGGTTCACTATCTGGGCAATGCAACAATGGGGTCCAGTATAACTGGGCTGGGTATCTGTGCAAGGTGTTTCTGGGGGATTTCCGCAAAGCCTAGGAGAAAGGATCAACCATTCATTATGCATGGTTGATTTTTATCATTGTATTGATGGCATGGAAAGTACCAGAGGAATCAAATTTTCCTGTGGTAGACACAGATGTGTGTGAAGAAACGTGATATGCCTCACTATCGCATACAACCGAGCCGATGAGAGTACATGAGAACCGATTTTTATTTTTATTGTACCACATGGATTTACATATGGTGGTGAACCAACATCCCCGGCTGTCACCAAGCCTGTACAAGAAGTATAACACAGTTTCGAAGTTTAATAATGGTTTTCAAGCTTCCGTGGTTATCACTTATTGAAGAAATCTCTGAATTTTCCACAGTGTTACAAAACAATGGTCAACGTTTCGAATCCCAACGGGGATCCATCTTCAGGATGAGAGTTGAATTGAAGAATGAAAGAAGGATGATTTTATAACACTTTGGAAAATCCAGAGATTTCTTCGATATCCAAATTTCAAGGCAGACTTCCAATTAATATATGTACAGGCCAGGAAGGATATAATGAAGACATGGCATCCTCTGCCATTCTTAGTCACCTAATATTATCTCGCTACATTGATACAAAGATGGCCCACATAGTGGATGATTGCGACAGAGGAGGAGCTATAAGATATTCAAACAGATGAAGAAACATCAGAGCATGGAGGCTCGAGCATAAAAGAAAAGGACAAAGAAGAGTAGGAGAAAGATCACGAGCCAGAGCATGACGAGGGTCGACTATATTCTCTTGGAGGCACAGATCTTCTTGGAGGCGATGAACATGACAAGTAGAAGACATTGACAAATAAAGGAAAAAGGAAGATGCACAACGAAGTTTCCCCAAGGAGTAAGAAAAAGAAGAAGGATGATAAGTCAAAGAGGATAATGCCAATGGTCCTTACTGATGGGGACGTAGATGAAATTGGGGAAAATTTTCAAGAAGTGGCGAAAGAATCGTGGGGTAGAATCGAGGATCACTAGGACACACTCCTCATGAGAGTTGAGGAGAGCATTACAGAGCTAAAGCTTCTAGCATAGACAACTAGACAACAAACACTGATAAGCCAACCCATCCATCCATAAATACTCATAGAAATAACGTTTGGGATGAGGATCATGCAGATACCTGATGGAGCTCTGCATTTCGACGCAACTGAAGCACACTAGCAAGCGAAAAAGCGGGACAATGTAGATATGAATCTTGTAGCACTACCAATTTTGATATTGCATGACCTAAATCAAGGTATTGTAAATGAGCTAAAGAAGTGGGAGAAACACACAACAAAATTAAATATTCACATAGAAAAAGAGAGAGTTTCATTGAAGAAACAACTCGACTAGGAAATCAAGGAAAAGTACCAAGAAGAAAAACAACAATAGAGGTTGAAAGAAGTGGTCGAAGCCACTTGCAGAGAAGATCTAAACATATATTTCTACAAGAAGGAGCCAATAGAATACAAGGTCACAATTATCAGCCTTTCTTTCAAGGAATCCAAGAAGAAGACTTCAGAAGTACAGTTTGAGTATGAGCTCAAGATCAGTTAGTTGTAAATGCAGTTGCAACCATCCATGGCACCAGAAGTATGGGAGCAGAGGGAGATCGACCTGAAGGTTGCAGTGGCATACATCTCCAGGACAATGGTAGAGAAAAAAGTATTACTGGAAGAGACCTTGCAGATTTTCACTTCACTGCAGGAAGATCCAAATATCCAAAAGATAGAGGAAGATATCCAACAAAAGAAGTATTAGTTGGAGGAAATGAAGACAACAACAAAGAAATTTCCAGTTTCGCAGAAGCTTGCAAGGATCAGTGAAGGCTAGAAACTTCAAAGGAAGATAAAAGAACTCAAGAAGGAGGAGAAAACTTAGATGGATAGAACTCAACCATGGCAAGATGAGGCTCTCCAGCTATCACAACAGGTGGATGGGAAGCTCCAAGAGCTTCAACAACAGGAAGAGGCAACACTGAAGAAGACTGTGGGACCAATCACAAAGGTAGTATTGGAATAAGTCCGCAATCAGGAGAAGCAGGTTGCAGAGGTGTTGTAGAAGTTCAATAGTGTCTACAACAACATAGCAACATCGGATCAAGGGGAAAAGTAGTTAAGTGACTTGGGACGAGTCACATGTGAGTGTTGGGGTCTTGTTGGGCGCAACCCAACTTGGCCTCGATTTTAGCTAAGTCTCCGCATTTTGAGGAGCAAAGCGTGAAGTAGACCACGCAACACAACATTTTGGATATACCACGTGGTATCTTAGGGGCTTTAGGGTGGATCGAAGCCCCTCCTTTTTGTAATAGGTTTGGGTTAGATTTTCTTGTATGTTTCTTATCCTGTGGTATTTGGACCATGGTTTTGTAATGATGTGATACTATATAAGGGGATGTAATGCTAGACAAGTCAATACCAAATGTAATTTCTATGGTTACAATCTAATTTTATCTGTCTTTTGTAGTGAAGAAAAGGCTCTGCAGCTAAGTGTGTAGATATCTTGGAGGAGTTTGTAGCTTAGTGCACAAACCACCTACAGGTGTGTGCGTAGGTCAAAGAACTGAATGTACTTAAAATATCCATCATAATAGAAAATAAGAATTTTTGTGGATATATTCTTTGTTTGGAATTTGGCTTTTGTGATCCATAATTTGTTAAAAATTTCTTTGTTCTTATGTGTTTCTTGATTATTTTTATAATATCAGTTTCTGCGAAGTAGTTTTTATAGTTGTGCATTATAAAAATACATTTTATGAATGTGTATGATATGTTCTGTAGAATGTGGCAAAGTAAGTGAATGGTTTTTTAAACTGTAGTTAGTTTATGTCTGTTAAAATATAATAGTAGTATAGTAGAATAACCACATCGCACAGTCCCTCAAGTCTGCAGAAACCTAGTTCTACAACCTCCCATAGTCACCTTGAGTGAGACTGTGATCTACTTGCAGGTCGTTGCTGAAAGGGCCAGTGATCAAGGGTTTTGTTGGTGCGCAACATAGATCAAACCAAGGTCAATCCAAAACAAGAAAAAATGCAACCATGCACTCTACTTATTTTGAGCTGAACACCGCATATATCTGCTTCCTAATGTACCAAGAAACCGTTGTGGACCCAACACTGGAAATTCCTCCTGATGTGCTCTTCCTATTTGATGGAATCCCCACTGAATCTTCATCTATGAAGCCTTGTAGCTTCAATCCCTCTGTCCATATTTACCATAGTCTAAAATAATAAATAATTCATTTGATATATCTTAGAAAAATTTTAGCAGCCTTCCGAAATAAATTTTCGATCGAACCATGGCTTGGCTCAACTGGTTGACTGCATAACACATGTCTAGACATGTTTTCACAAGGTACATGAGTGAACCTACCAATTTCCTATACAAGGTAGTATCCACTTCCTTAGCTGAAGTGGCATCCTCTTTCCTCTGGTTGGTCAGTAGAGGAGGCCCCCTGGGTTTGCATGTGTTCATGCGGAACTTCTGGAGTATCTCATTGGCATACTTTCCCTGAGAGACAAAAAATTCCCCTTCTCCTTTCCATACTTCCAAACCGAGGAAATATTGCATGAGACCCATGTCCTTCATTTCAAACTCTCTTGCAAGGTCCTCCTTGAAAGAAATAATAAGTTATTCATCATTGTTAGAAATAAAGTCATCAACATATAATACAATAATGAACAATTTACCTTCTGCCAAAATTTGGTAAAGGTTTTCATCTGCTTCAATTTTGGTGAAGCCCAAACCGGTGAGATAGTTATTGATCTTGGTGTACCAAGAATGAGGTGCTTGCTTCAACGCATACAATTCTCGCTTGAGTATGCAAATATGTGACTCTCTTTCAAAGGTCTCAAAACCTTCAAGTTGTTCGATGTACATCTCCTCCTCAATAACTCCATTGCACAATGTTGTCTTCACATCCATCTGGTGGATCTTCGACCTCATATGTGCAACCAGAGCAAGAATTTATCTAATGGAAGAGTACCTTGCTACAGGAGCAAAGGTCTCTTCATAGTCAACCTCGTCCACTTAAGAGTGTCCTTTAGCCATGAATATGTCCTTATGCCTCTCTATTATTTCGTCTATTGCATGCTTTACCTTGTAAAGTCATCTCAAATATACCATTGATTTTTATGCTGGTCTTGGGACCATCGTTTTTTTATAATGGAATCATATTCCTCTACCATATCATCAAACCATATAGGATGATCTACTCGAATTTGGATGTTTTTGTCTCTACTAGCTCAATAATAAGAGCCATGTAGCCAATGTACCGATCCGGTGACCTCTTGTGCCTGCACTGTGATGTGGTTACTCCGATATTCTCTCTAGCATCATGCAATAATTTTTTGGCTTCCCTGGTTCATTTCCTTCCTTATCTAGATGTCTCTTCTTGAGTGGTTCTCTCCACTCTTTTCTCCTCTATTCGTGGCTTCTCCACAACTTTTTTAGGTTCTTCCTTTGGAGTCAAAAGCTCTTGATCTGCATGCAAATAAATATTCCTCTCAAGGGAACACTTAATTTCCTTCTCCTTATCGAACTTCACATCCCTTTGAACAATTTTAATTTTTAGGAATGGTAGGTACACACGATAGTTGTGAAGTGTATCAGTGTACCCCACAAATATCCCCAACTCTATTTTCAACTCTAGATTTTTCCTTGCTTCCTTGGAGACATGGGAATATACTGATGCTCCAAAGATCCTAAAGTGTGACACATCTAGTTTCTTCCTTGAAAAATATTCTTCTGGTTTACTCATCCCAAGAATTCGATGAGGACTCATGCTCTGCAAATAGACAATTATGGTGCATGCTTTGGCCCACAAGTGTAGGGGTAGGCCTTGATCATGCAACATCACCCTTGTTGCTCCCAAAATAATTTTTTCTTCCTCTCAGCCACCCCATTCTGTCGTGGGTTTTGGTGTGTTGTAAAATCCCATTGGATTCCTTCCTTTTCATATAAATTTTTGAACTCATTCGACACATACTAACCTCCATTATCACTCATGAGAGCCTTCAATTTATTGCTATTTTCTTTCTCAACGAGTGTTTAAATTCAACAAACTTGGAGAATGTCTAGTATTTCTTCTACATGAATAAAATCTAGCACTTCCATGAGAAATCATCTACAAATATAACATAATACTTGTGCTTGGAAGTGGAGGATGTCGAGAAAGGTACAAAAACATCAAAGTGGATCCTTCCAAGGATTACATGCCCCCTTCTATCCCGATCATTGAAGGTTTGTTTTGTGTACTTCCATAAGGTACACCCTTTGCATGTATTATGTTACTGTCGTGCTCCTTTGGGGAGGCCTGTGGTGATATATTGCATGTCTTCAAATCTCCATGATGCAAATGGCCAAGTCTTTTATGCCATAATTTGCCAATGTCTCAGCTCTCGACCTTCTCTGACTTTGTGGTCAAAGAAACACAGTCTTCCACATTTATCTTGTAGATGTTCTTCACTCGAACCCTGATCCGCTTCACTTGTCCCATGGCGGTGTGTCTCAGGAATGCCTTTCCTTTGTGAATATCACATCATAGCCACAGTCTTCCAACACCACAATAGAAACCAAATTCTTCTTTAGCCCTATACAAACATCAAATAATTGAGCTTGAGAGGGGAGCCTGACTCCCTCTAAAAGGTGACTGTGTCGATCCCAATCGCGTTGTACCTTCCATCATCTCCCATTTCAATGTGAATTTGTAGATATTTCTCCTCCATGTCACTGAAAATTTCTTTTTTCCCCATCATGTATAATGAGGCACCAATATCAAGATACCACATTATTCCCATCATTGTTCTTGACATGCATGCAATGAGAGTAAAATAAATCTTAAATCGTGAAGCTAGAGCTTCACCTACTACTCCTTCTGAGGTATTATTGCTTGTCTTCTTATGTGTACATTTCATGGCATAGTGCTCGAATTCATGATAGTGAAAGCACTTGATTCTGGAAAAGTATTTCTTATTTTCCCCTTGACTAGATTCTGATTTGGATTGGGATTTCTTCCCTTTCCTTTTCTTTTCCATTCCAGCCAAGGCATTGTAACATCCATGGTGAAAATTCCATGTAATTAAAGTTAAAAATAATAACCACGGTTGATGGGACACTTATTCCAAGCTGAATATTAGGAAAAAAATCCTATTGGGTGTTCATTTTGGTTATTATGGCTAAAGGAAATTGGAAAACGAAATGGAAAAGGCCTTGGAAAGGAAAAATGGCATTTTTGGCACATTTATTTATGAAAATAATGGAAATTAAGAGAAAAGGAAGGTGAAAGATCACAGGTTTCATGTGAGGAGGAAAATGAAGGAAAATAATGGAAAATGAAGAAAATAGAGGCCTCATCTATAAAAAGGCTTTTGAGGATCAGTTGGAAAGCTTTTGTCAAGATTTTTCTCACACTTATGGCTCTCGTTCTACTCTCTCTCTCTCTCTCTCATATTGTGAGTGAATTCTAATTGGAAGAGTACGAAAAAATCTCACTTTAGTTGTGCATAACAAACAACCCTAACATCAAAGATGGATGTCAGTTTCCTTAGATCTGCAATTAGTGATCAGAATAAATGCTACAAAAATCCAAATCTATGCAGTGAAAGACATTAAACAACAAGAATAAGCAAGAGTTTCTCCATGCATCCAATGAACAAGACAAGAATTTTTAAAGAATTTTTTGTATTATGACACCTAGGAAGGGAACATAGAAAGATGTTACCAGCCCCCCTCAATGGGATGGGTTCTTGTATGTCCTCAATGCTTCAGATCTAAGATATCTCTCTCTTGATGGTGCAGAAAACCCAGACAAAATGGAACTCAAAGGGAGCTCACAAGCAAATAGTAGAAAAATATGACAATGATGGGAGGATCAAAGTCAGACCAAAAGTATAGATCAAGAGTGATCTCTAGACAACAAAAGGTAGTGAATGAATGGAAAAACCCTTCTATTTATAACAAAATATTGAGTTAGTCTAGATATTGGTGCATAATTAAAATATTATTAACCAAATCTAGATGTAAATTTTATGGAATATTTTATTATTTTTGTTGGAGGGAAAAGGAATTTGAATTTGGTCAAATCCCTTTTTTTAGAAATAATAAATAAATAAATTATTTATTTATTATTTTAAGAATGTGGTTAAGTAATAATTGAATAAATAATGATTTATTCAATTATTTATAAATGATTTGGTTAAATTTAACAAGGAATATTACTTAAATAATGTTTTAAATAATTATTCCTAGAAAATTAGAAGATAAATAATGATTTATCTAATTAATTTTCCTGTTTTGGGTTAAATATGACTAGGAATATTAATTAAATAGTGGTTTAATTAATTAGCCCTTGAGGAAAATAAAAAAAATAAGGATTTATTCAATTATTTCTCGTGGGGTTTCCTATTTAGACCAGAATCAACTTAACAAATTATGGATTATTAAGTCATTTTTCATTGTGAAATCAATTTTACTACGGTAAAATTGGTCTTACATGGTGTAATTTAGTCCATTTAATAGTAACAGGTTAGATGACCAAAAATTGGTGTAACAGATTGCCCCCCAACGTGCGAGCATTAGGAGCTAATCGTATGACTGAAGTACGTTGTAAGAACACAATCAATAGACACCGAAGGGGGAGTCAGAGAGAGAGAAATATAAGGTGGATTGAAGTGCAAGAGGATAAGAACCTAAGGAGGAGAGACTTACAGGTCCAACAAGACTCTTTTATGAGTGAGTACCTATTCTACAGGATGTAGGGGAGGCATACATATGCTCGCCGAGATAACAAAGTACAAAGAATAATGGTGTGTCTAGCAAACATGGGACTGAACTATATAGTACATGTTGGCGTAAACATGGGCCAGAGAAAAACATGATAATGGATCCCACATATATACTGTGCCTGGGACAAAACCCAAGACTTATACAATAATATTTGAGTACATGAGGTATAAGTACAACCAAAGAGGCCCTGTAAAACAGGAAAGGGATATCAAAATCTGAATGATACATGCAAACTAAAAAGCTGCTGCAAGCGGCTAAGGTCGAAACCATAAAATCTATGGAGCTGCATCCAAGGCTGTAGTAGAGAAGTCATCCGAGCATGTGGGGGACTACCTGAAGGGCCACCCCCTCATGAGGTTTAAAACATCTCACACACACTCGAGAATCACTAGTACAATTTGCTACATCACTAAACCATCAAGTATACGGATCTCGATCATGCCATGAGGAGATGGAATTGAGAAACAATAAATTCAAAGGGAAATAAAGGGTCACTTTTCCAAATTCGAGGCATCGAACAAGAGTGGAAGCTGGAACCAAGGTACACCGCCCTCTAGACCTGTCTTTTGAAATGAGCAAGCTGATGTCGACAAAAGGAGGTCTGAGATAGGTGAGGTAATGAGGAATCCTCAACTAAGGCACGAGGGATAATAGTAGAGTGACTGGTAGACTGACACCAGGGATGATGGTGGAATGGGGGGTACTGAGTAGCGGGCCGACAACTTCCATTGTTAGAGCATAAAGGGAATGGATGACTTGGCAGCTACTGACTCGAATTTGGAGGGGATAGGGGATAGTATGACTGAAGTAAAAAATGTGTGACACGAGAGACATACAAAGAAATGAAGGATGGAAGACCGAGGCGGGAGAAAAAATGGAATCGAGATAGAGTCCATGGATGCGAAGATGACTCAACTCGGATGCTCTAAACAAGGGCGACTCGATGATGCTACCATAGAGAACAGGCCTAGTGGGGACCAGAAGAACATGAGTACAAGATGGTTACTCATGAAAAAAATCGATACGAGCATGGACAAGTATGAAGGAAATATGGTGCCCTAAGTACAAGTGTTGCAAGTTAAGAAATTCAATTTTAAGAAGCGGTGAAGTGACCCTTCTTGGAATAAATGTGTCCAGGAGATGATCCGGAATGGATTCAGTTTTGCCTCCAGATCCAAGTCTTCAAATGCAGTTGAAAAGGGAACCAAGTTGAAGTGCTCGTCGACCGTTTTCCAACGGTGCGAATGGCACGTCAAATAGACTTCATATGAGGAAGTTGTGGCAAGTCGAAGTTTCAGGGCAAAGTAGGGAAAAATGGAAAAATTCAAAGTCAAAAAGTCAACGGTCAAAGTCAAAGTCAACAGTGTGATGTTAGCAGGACATGTGTCATCTCGGGAATGTGCCATTTGTTCAGGTTGATGTCATCAAGCTCAGTGACGTGTCGAGATATGATTGGTTGATATGGACTAATTCGGAGCTCACATGTGGCAGCCCAGATTTTCGCCTAGTTTGACCTTGCTTGCAAAAAATATGAAGGCCCGGGAGGATCGAACCCCTGAAATCTTGTATTGCTAAGTTTTCATTTGAGTCCCAAACACAGGTTGGACTAACGCTTCAATTTTTTTTAGAATTAAAGACATATATATTAATGTGGCAATACATTATATATATCGTAACAACCAAACCTAAGGTTATGATATAAAAAATGTCGAAGCCGTAAGCATTGCG